>CM062812.1:844320113-845532613 GCA_031772625.1 Pinus tabuliformis
TTAAGCCTCTTAGGTGAGCAATGGGAAAATTTTGAACATGTCTTCTTATCCCAAAATAACATCGATGACCTCTAAGGCTTTACTATTAATGCCTATTTCACCCATAATTACGAATTTTTGTGCTTAAATTTTGGTTTAAAAAACACATTAAACTCCCCAAGTCAGCAATACATGCTTGGATAAGAGGGAAAAAATGTCAAGGATGAAACAACTTACCATATTACCCTAAAACCAAAAATTTCTATCACATTGATGAAACTGATGAAACTAGCACCTATGTAAGTTTAAGGAATGAGAATGATCTTTGAGATATAAGATAAGAATGGCTTTGTCAACACATGGAAAACCCTTGGAGGCTTCATGAGGTGTAGTAAGCTAGGGTATCCGTTTCTTTGAGACCAACCATGAAAATTGGCATGCATTTGCTTATCAACATTCAAAACTTATATTTTCTTTGATGGCATTCAAAAGCTACTCAAAATAGGCCCAAGATTAGTTAAAATTTTAATGAAAGAGGGCCTTTATGAAAACTCTTGGATTTTTTCCATAAATGAAGGCACAAATCTTTATATAATTGGAAAATAAATAAATCATAAATAATTAATATGTAATAGACAATAAAATATTTCTAATGAGTAATTGGCCACCTCCTATGATGTTAGGAACTCAAATTTTATAATAAACTAAGTTAGACGAGCATCAAGAACTCATTAAAGTGCATCTACTTACTTAATGAATATGAATGATCTACAATAACTAAGAGATCCATGGTTTTCTTGGGGTAGTGGAAATTTTGAGATCCCTAATGAGATATAATAAGTTAGGGTGTTCATTCATTTTCAATAGGCCATGCACTTGATATGCATCCTCTTATCAGCATTCAAAGCCTAACTTAACTTTGATGGCATGTACAAACTATTACAAACACGCCCAAGACCAATTAAAAATTTAATGAAAGTGGGGATTCACAAAAACCTCTAAGCATTTTCAAATATGAAGGCATAAATATTTACCCACTCACCCAATAGAGGAACCATAAAATGAGGTTTATAGTACACAAAAAAATATTTTCAATGAGTGGCCAACACCTCACTTTGACACTAGTAACCCATAATTCATAATCAATAAACTTGACAAGCCGCAATGTTGACCAGAAATCATTAAGGTGCATTTACCTACCTCAATTTCATGGATTTGTAGGCCGAAAAATTCTATAATTAGATGTTTTGATTGTAAAACTAACATTTTGACTAGGCATCCATTTTTGAATGCAGAAGAATTTTTAATTAGTCTAATATTAGGTCTTGTAGATTGTCATGCTCCATCGAAATGAACTTTAATTACCTCGTTGATCCTTATTGTATAGGGTTTTAATTACGTTAAAAAAAATAAATTGTGAGGTCCCCTAACATTTAACTATTTGTAATGCAAAAAAAATTGCTCTAGTGACGTTTGGTACTAAAACTTGGTAAAATATCCAATTTTCCCATTTTTACTTAAAACTCGTGTACACGCTTCATGATGACCATAAAAAATTGTAATATGATTAGATGAGGTTGGATATCCATTTTACGTGCATGGCTTCTGTCATTTTGCGTTTTCCTTTCTCAAGATGCCATTCCATGACACTGTTTAGGAAACAAGTGGGTTGTCAAGTCATGTGATTGCATTGTTAGAAAAAACATATTTTTAACGTAATACACAGTAGATCCTCGGTTATCTCCTTTTCATACCATCTCTATGTGCCGATTTCACCAAGCTCATTTTTTTTTTGTTGGTAATTGGATGGCAACCCTTATATAATTTTCTATTATTTATTATATAACTCGCACAAACAATTATATTAATTAATTAAATGTGGTTGATATAATTCGAAGATTTCATTTGTATTTACCAAATAAACCATAAATAAATATATAATAATAAAAATAATATTAAAAAATATTTAAAAATAATATTATTATTTAATAATAGTATAAATAAAAATAAAACCAATTATTTAATTTATTTAATTTCAAATTATTTATTTAGTAATAACAATAATTATTTTAAAATGATTTATCCATATTTAATAAAAATATTAAATAATTATTATTGTGTTTCTAATAATTAATAATTTAATTATATATTAATAATGAATAATGAATAATGAATATTAAATTATTACTGTTTTATTATTATTATGCATGTTCTTTAATATAAATAAAAAATGTACATAATAATTATTATTTATTACAAATAATTATTATAAATAATTTAATAATAAATTTAAAAACTTTTTGGATTAATATTATAAATATAAGTGATTATTAATATCATAAACCCAAGGCATCAATAAACCCAAAGAATTTATATTATAAACACTAGGAATATGAACCCTTACATTAATAAACCCAAGGGATTGATAATATAAACCTAAGGGAATAATATTAAACCCAAGGATTAATATTATAAACCCAAGGTATATAAACCCTAAGATAAATATTATAAACCACAACCACATTTACTAATGTGGTTGATATATGCCAATAGGTGTATATGAATCACATGTACAACCACATTAGTAAATGTGGTTGATATATGTCGATATGCGTATGATTAATATACAATTATTAACATAACTATATAAAGCCTAAGATAAATATTATAAACCGAAAGGAATAATAAACCCAAGGGATTAATACTAAAAACCCAAGGGAATAATATTAAACCTAAGGGATAAATATTATAAACCCAAGGTATATAAATCCTAAATAAATATTATAAACCCTAAAATAAACATTGTTGACCATAGTTGACCATGCCTGATTTTCATATTGACATAATCTTTGTCACAATGCGGCGTTGTACTATAGTTGACCATGACTCATTTTGATATTGAGACAAACTTTGTCACAATGCGATGTTGGACAATAATTGACCATGTTTGATCTCCATATTGAGACAATCTTTATCATTGCGACATTGGACTATGGTTGTGGCAAAGCAACATTGGACTAAGAGAAAATATTTGTCACAACGTGACCATGTTTATTGACCATGGTTGACCATTGTTGATTTTCATGTTGAGACAACCTTTTCACAATGCAACGTTGGCCCATGGTTGACCATGATTGATTTTAATGTCAAGACAATCTTAGCCAAAATGTGATGTTGCACCATCGTTTACCATGATTTATTTTCATATTGAGACAATCTTTGTCACAATGTGACATTTGACCATGGCTGACTATGGTTGATTTTCATATTAAGACAATATTTGTCACAATGTGACAATGGACCATGGTTGACCATGATTGATGATGCTTGACAATGGTTGATTTTCATATTGAGATAATATTTGTCAAAATATGATGGACCATGGTTGACCATGATTATAAACCCAAGGGATTTATATTAAACCCTAGGATTAGTATTAAAAACCCTATGAATTTTTATACCCTAGGAATATGAACCCTTAAATTAATAAATCCAAGGGACTAATAAACGCAAGAGATTAACACTAAAAGTGCAAGAGATTATAAACCATTTGGATTTAATACTATAAACTCAAGGTATATAAACTCTAACATAAATATTATAAATCCTAAAATAAAAATGGTTGACCATTGTAAACCATGGTTGATTTTTATATTGACACGATCTTTGTCACAATGTGACATTCGACCACGCTTGAGCATGATTCATTTTCATATTGAGATAATATTTGTCACAAAGCAACGACCGAACATGGTTGACCATGGTTTATTTTCATATTGTGAGACAATCTTTGTCCAAATGCGATATTGGACCATAGGTGAGCATGGTTGTCATAATGTGACGTTCAACCAGGAGACAATCTTTGTCACAATGTGACCATGATTATTAAACATGGTTGACCATGGGTTATTTTCATATTGTGAAAATGTTTGTGAAAATACTAAAATCCGAAGCGAATATAAACCCAAGGGAATAATATTAAACTCAAGGTATATAACCCTAAGAGAAATATTATAAACCCTAAAATAAACATGGTTGATCATCATTGACCATGGTTGATTTCCATATTGACACAATCCTTGTTACAATACCCAAGGGAATAATATTAAATCCAAGGGTTTAATACTATAAACTCAAGGTATATAAACCATAAGATAAATATTATAAACCCTAAAATAACCATGGTTGATTTTCATATTGAGACAATCTTTGTCACAATGCAATGTTGGACCATGGTTTATAATGATTTATTTTCATATTGAGACAATCTTCGTCACAATGTGACATTGGACCATGGTTGACCATGATTATAAACCCAAGGGATTTATATTAAATCATAGGATTCTTATTATAAACCCTACGAGTAATATTACACCCTAGAAATATGAACCCTCATATTAATAAACCCAAGGAATAGATATTATAAACCCAAGGGAATAATAAAACTAAGGGATTAATATTAAAACCTAAAGGGATTAGAAACCAAAGGGAATTACATATTAAACCCAAGGTATTAATAGTATAAACCAAAAGTATATAAACCCTAAGAGAAATATTATAAACACTAAAACAGACATGCTTGACCATGGTTTTTCATGGTTAATTTTCATGTTGAGACAATATTTGTCACAATGCGACATTGAACCATGGTTGACCATGATTGATTTTATAGTCACAATGCGAACTTGGACCATGGTTGACCATCATTGATTTTCATATGGAGGCAATCTTTGTCACAATGTGACGTTGGGACCATGATTGATTTTCGTATGGAGACAAGCTTTGTCACAATGCAACATTGGACCATTGTTGACCATGATTTATTTTCATATGGAGACATTCTTTGTCACATGTGACGTTGGATCATGGTTAATTTTATATTTCTCACAATGATGTTGGACCATGGTTGACAATGATTGATTTTCATATTGAGATAATATTAGTCACAATGTGACATTAGACTGTGGTTGACCATGGGTGACCATGATTATAAACCCAAGGTATTTATAAGTAAACCATATGATTAGTGTTATAAACCATATGAGTAATATTACACCCTAGGAATATGAACCCTTAAATTAATAATCCTAAGGAATCGATATTATAAGCCCAAAGGAATAACAAACCTAAGGGATTAATACCGAAAACTCAAGGGATTATAAATCCAAGGGAATTAAATATTAAACCCAAGGGATTAATATTTGTTGGCATGAAAATGGAAGCAAGGTTGAGACTGTGGTTTCAGGCATAAGGAGCCAATAAGGCTCCATTGTAGTCTAGAGAAATGCCAACATTTTCACCATACCAAGAGAGGGTAAGGAGTCTCACTCGAGGCGTGCCACGACTGAAGTTAGATGAGGGTGGAATTAGGCACCAAGGGAATCATGAAAAATGTAACACCCCCTCCTAGGTCTACCCAAAGTAACCATACCAACCAGGGTAAACATGAGGAAAGATGCTACTACAATCATAATCGACCTCCTATTTCACCTTAGGGAAATGGAATCAACGAAATGTCACATACAATCATCCAACATCATCAACAAAACCCTCAGGAAACAAGTTAGCCACTCATAAAACCTATCACTGTGTCCCATTATTATTCTAAAACTCTTAGGCCATACTCTCTCTCATGCTATTGGAAAGTGAGTGACTTGAAACCCAAAGTCACCTTCACAAGCCCGTCTACCACCGATTGTGGTCCAGAATTGCCAGTTTTGTGCCAACGACCTTGGGATTTGAGCCATTTTTCTAGCCCAAAATCCTGGCCTCTACCTAAAACTTTTTGTAACTTTCAAAAATCATTAAAAGCACGACAACCATGATAATCAATCAAAATCACCCTCAAGACTAGGCCTAAGAATCCCCAGTGAGGACTGACATGCTATGAAACACTTGGCATCAATGCAACCTGCAGGCCAAGGACACAAGATAGAATATAGATGACTAAAACAACTTATGAAACATAACCAGAAGGATCACCTTCTTCTCCATTGAACTACTACATCATCAGTTAGGTCTTCCATCCATCCATTTTTCATTTACAAGTAAATCTATGAAATAACCATGACATGAACCAATCATTCAACCATTCTTATAACCAACATAAAACCATATAAATATCAGAGATATGAAAGCCCTTAAATCCACCTATAAATTAGTGCAAAAGTAAGAGAACTTAGATTTTATTAATGATAGGCAAATCTAACAAGGTTTCAGACTTCCACATACCATCCAACCATAGACATGGCTAAACCAAATCTTTCTTTGTCCAGTCACCCTCATGCCATATTCCAAGAATGAATGTGGGATCTCATAGAATGACCAAGGGAATCCAGAGGTTAAACCACCTCCACCATCATCAAATCGTGATCACACCAAAATCGATGCTTCGATCACAACCAAATAGAACTTCAGATTCCATCCGGAATCCATCACTATCCTTGAGGAATTTTTCATCTCCTTGTCTCTTAGGCTTTACCACAACCCAAACCCATATCACTAAGCCCTAAACCAAGACTTCTCCCTCAGGATTTACTACATATCCTTCCAAAACTCGTCAAGGGATTCCTAGGCCTTTGGGAATGAACCTTGAGACCACCTCTGCCCCAGATTCCAAAATCCATCCAGTAGTTCCAATGTTCAAAAATTGTAATAAACATCCCAACATACCATGGCATCTAGAAAATGACTAGGCTAGGCTGAATTCCACTATCCTAACCTAGCAAAACCATGCCACCTACAACAAGAGAACCATACACCAACATGCAAAGCTATGCATGTCAAAACTAGCAAGGAAATCACACATGAAAAAGGCTACCTACAAGTATTCTTGTTGAAGTTGCTTGAGTCTTGCTTTCGTTTCCTTGATCCTTGAATTCTTTTCCTTTCCTTTCCTTTTCCCCAAACTAGAGTGCTCCAAGAAAAATTTAAGAGACCAAGAGTGATACAGAGAGAGAGAATAACGAGAGAGCTCCAAACTTGAAATAACAAAAGGTTACACTAACTTAGCTTGAGCCAAAAGCTTACCAACTGATCCTCAGAAGCCCTTTTATGAATGAGGCCTCTATTTTCTTCATTTCCCATTATTTTCATTCAATTTACTCCTCACATGAAAATTGTGACCTTTCACCTTACTTTTCTCCTAATTTCCTTTATTTTCATAAATAAATGTGTCAAAAATGCCTTTTTTCCTTTTAATGCCTTTGCTTTAGCCTTTGCCAATTTTCCTTAACCAAAACACACATTCAGTGATGCCCACTAGGATATGTTTGCCCAAAATTCATCGTGGAATACGTGTCCCTTACCCGTGGTCTTTTTTTTTTCCTTTATTAACTTTTATTACATGAACTTTTCACGAGTGTTGTTACAGAAACCTGCCCCTTGGGGAACATCGTCCTCGGTGTTAAACCATGCCATGACATCAGCAAAACCACTGAAAAGAAAATATACTACCTATGGAGATTTATAACTTAGCTCGTTGTAGTATTTACAATGAAGAACCTGCTCAAAAGAAAAACATCATGACAAAATGACAATATAATAGCCATACCGCATACTGGACCTTTATAGCACAACTCATTACGATATTTACAATAATGACAGATGCACATTTTCTCAACCAGCAAATAAGGGGATACAATGGTCGTATTAGTCAACAAGGGAATCTAGAGGCTTACGCCTCCACCCTCCAAGTAATACCAAGATTCACCTCATTCCCAGGAAGTCCAAAATCCACTGCCACCGTCAAAGTTGCATCCAATGTTTAGCGCTACAATCCTACATCACTTGTCCTCTCAGTGAACAGTTACTGACTCATTGTTGCAAGATGCACTCCCAATGTGCATTTGATTCCATCTAGCAATGCTAATGACCAAAACCAATATATCCACGACCTTCCCTTCACTGCTACACAATCCCTGAGGAAATCCGGTCACCCCCTTCTGTGCAGTCACTCACCTTCCAAGTTCCTCGGAACCCCCTATCCTGAGCAATCCATCCCTTGGCAAGGCTTCCTCGCATCGGAAGATAAAAAACCAAGGGATATACCTACCTCAAAACCATCATACTGGTCATAGCATGGTCATGGAAATCAATGGACACCATTGGGTGCCAGTGTCCCACAATGACCCTGCTCCTGAAGTGTTTTACCAACATATTGATGAATGTTCCAATCCTTTTGTTGTTACTGCCAATTCTTGCAATCGATTTTGGCCACTCAACCGGGCATGTTCACGCATTCTTTTTCTAAGCACATAACTTCCATTAGATTCGAATAAATTGAAATAACCTCAAATCATACCTCATTGGTAGTTTGTCAATAAGGTAGACTTGCAATCCTATTCACTTCCTGTCACAACAAGTCAAACTAGCATATTTGACCAAATCAACATGTATAAAAACATCACGTCAAGTTAGCTCACAACATAACCATCAAATCATAACACACATGTATGATCATAACCAAAATCATAGATCAATTATAATTATCATATACCATAATCATAAATCACATGCATGATAAAACTAAAATAGAATGTTGATACTTATCCTTTAATCAACCCTTAGCTTCTCCCTTTGACTTTATTTTGTACGCACTCCGGATTAGTTTCCACAACAAAAAAATGCCCAGTGCCTTCTCCTCAGTCATATGCACATACATGTAGTGTGCACCACACACATACAACTCCACACGTCATACAAAACCACACAATACATGCATGTACACTGATGCCATATGTACCACATGTACACAATGCCACCTATACACTGCAACCACCTGCATAATGTGTGCACAACATAAATGTGCATGGCACCACCTGCATAATGTGTGCACAACATAAATGTGCATGGCACCACCTGCACAACAAGTACACAACGCCACATGTACACTGCACCACTATACAACGTGTACAAAATACCAAATGTACACAACATCACATGCACGACATGTGCACGACACCACATGTACATAGAATCACATGCATGACATGTACACAACACCACATGCACACAGCACCACATGTACACAACACCACATGCTCACAACACCACTTGTACAATCATGCACACAACACCTATGTACATAGCACCATATGTACAACGTCCATCGAAAACCATATGTACATAGCATTTCATATCCAACATGTACATAGCATCATTTGTACACAACACTGCGTATCCAACATCTGCACAACACCATATGCACACAAAACCACATATCCATCATGTACATAGCACCATCTATACCCAATACTACATATGCAATATTCGTACAACACTATATGTACCATCTTATACATAACATTGCATAAAAAACATGTACATAAGCTATGTATACACAACACTCCATGCCACAACATCATAGATGCAACATATACAACATATACAACAATAATACCTCACATCCGTATGCATACTTTCTCTACCAAGAAACCTTGCTCCCAGTTTCTTATCCATGCTTGTCCCAGTATTTTGCAACCACATTGCTTCATTTTGTTGATGTATCTCTCAACGCTACCTATCATAACATAACATAGGCATAATATAATCACATAATATCAACTCATAAACATATGATACTGACCTTGTATATTTGTCAAGACCACTCTCCTCAATTGACTCCTCGTAATACCATAAAAATTTTCATGTCATTCACCTATGTAAGAAATCACTCCTCCATAAGAATGATCCTTGCCAACCTTTCAAATAGTGACATAGATACATATATATAATCATTAGCATAAAACCATCATCATCCTGTCATACAACAACATACATGCATACATGTATACATATATAAACATCAGTATAATCATGATCATAACATAATTACCAGATATCATGGTCAAGGTTTAAGAGAACTCCCTTATTTGGGCATAGCATGCATAACATTCACAACATTGAGAACAACAGTTCCCAACATAGCCAAGGCATCTAACACCTCAGATCCATTTAATTTACCTTTTCTAGTTGCCTTTCACATGTTTGTACTTCCACCATCAATTTACCACTATGGACCAACTAGTCCAATCAAATATCATAGTCTTACCTTCTGTTGTGCTTACTCATGCACATAGCTTCAGTTAAGTCTTCATTACCCGTCGGGTAACACACAACTCTCCCCAAGGTCCATTAAATTTCCTCTTTCCCAACCAATTCCGAAGACTTAAAACATAAAAGGCAACCCAAGAAACAAACAAGAAGAAGATCATGAAAACCCATGAGAAGAATATGACACTGCAACAAAGTGACATATTTATGCACCAGACACTTGCAAAATTGCAAATCAATCACAACAATCACAAAATATCAAAAGCACTAGACTAACAATAGGCACCATGACTCAATCCCCATTGTTCCCAGTACTTCCAAAGGAAAGCTCAACCTAAGCCTTCTTCAAGATTCATGGCAATCTCTATTTCCATACAACTCCCTGCATTATATGCCATAAACACATAATGTCAATGCATAAATAAACATAACAATACATCAGTTACCTTATGTTGTCGTGCCAAGATTTCTGCCTTGCAACTAAACACATCCACGCCATCTCTCAAGGGACTCTAATTATCTTGACAGATTCACATGTAACTAGAGACTAGCTAATATACCTGTGAAGTACATGTACATAATGTCAAACAAAATCAAAGTTAATAAGACTTACTGTATGTGAAGCACTCATTCATTTGGAATTAGGGTTTCCAAACCTAGCCAAAGGAATTCTTTCCTAATTCCTTTCCTTTAACTTTTTACCTTGTTGCAATCGAGGCTTAATATGTACTGTCACATCACCAAACCATTAGTTATATAAACACATCAACTATTACCTCGTCACGCTAATACCAAGCATGTTTCCTGCAACTGCTCACACATGTCAACCACAGGTTCCACATATCAAGACAATCATATCTATCAATTTGAAATCAACCTTTACCAGGAATAACAATCATGTCATAATCCATAGTCAACTCATAGTCATCAGGCATAATACATAATGCTACAACTATCATCTATCATACTCAAGTACATGTCAGCTATCTCAACTCATATGTATTAGCACAATCATCTTAAAACAAGATCATTTGAACACATACTCATACTATGAAATTCATCAAACATTCAACCAACTTGCAACATACCACGTTAAATACACTAACTAGATGACATAATCAAAAATTCAAGCACTAAATATATGACATAAGAAAACTTGTACCTTAATGTATCTCAGGGAAGGTTATCTTGTTTGCACAATCAAGTTAGTTAGCACGACATAACTTCTCAAAACATCAACTTAAACATAAATAAGATCACGATATCTATAATAATCACTAGAATTTTTATATCATAACTCATACACAATTATCATTCACACATATGCAAAGTCAATCTATATTAGTACAATGTCGGCTCATATCTGAATATCGTAACCATAACCATCTGCATAGGCCAATCCAATTTAGCATGATACATATAACATCAAGGTATAAAATATATAACCCTATCCATCAAGCTAACTATCATTCTCATCAACAACATATAACATAATCATCACGTTATCTAATATAAAACAACGATAGGAATGTATACAACTATCGGTTACTATCATTCTTTACTCTATGACACATGTGCATATAGCTACACTAATCAACTAACATCTATTATGAATGTAACCATAACATCAAAATCCATGTACATAACCCTAATGTATATAAACTTGATGCATATAACAATCCTTTAATTACATACCTGCATATCAAACATACAATACATGTATGACGATATGCTCTTACCCCAAATTCTAATACTGCAACCTCATTATGATGATCTGCATCTCCTACTCTATCTCAACCAACACATTAGCATCATAACATACCAATATCACCCTGATGACCTAAATTGGATGCCATGACTTTACAAGGCACATTTGACCTACTATTCATGCATAACTATAACCAATACCATACATGCAAACCACAACCATTACTCCATTGTACACATTGTCTTATTAAACTACCAACCTACATAAGCAATGATTAATCAACTACACATACGCATAATTGCATGTAGTCGAGCATAACCAATCAATTATTGTAATCAACCTACAAGACTGATGCATGTAATCAAATAACCAAGAATGAAACCCAACATATATGGATGTAATCAAGTTGCATATAATTCTTTAACCAGTCATATGCGCTTGACAATGCATTCCATAAAATCAATCATCAATTTCCTCATAACAACCTTACTAAAACCATGATCAATCATTATGCAATGCAACAAGCACACATAATGCAAGTGTAAGAGACACACATGCAACTGACATGCATGAATGGCCAACACATTCACCAAAGGAGAGCGTAGCCATTCTCTAATACCGCTTTGTGGTATCAGATATGACCTAAAGAGAGAACAACCCGCTCTGATACCACTCTGTAATACCCCCTCCCATGTCTACCTAGAGTAACCATGCCAACTGAGGTAAACATGAGGAGAGATGCTACTATAATAAGATTCGACCTCCTATGTCACCTTAAGGAAATGGAATCAAAGGAACATCACATACAGTCATCCAACATCATCAGTGGAACCCTCGGGAGATAAGTCAGCCACTCATCTTGTTTGTCCCTGAGTCCCACTCCTATTCTGCAACTCTTAGGCCATAGTCACTCTCGTGTTATGTGCAAGGGAGTGAACAGAAACCCAAAGTCGCTCTCACAGGCCTACCTGCCAGTAATTGTGGTCCATAATTGCTAGTTTTGTGCCAGCAACCCTGGGATTTGAGCCATTTTTCTAGCCTAGAATCCTGTCCTCTACCCAAAACTTGTTGTAAATTTTAGAAATCATTAAAAGCATTATAACCATGTTGATCAATCAAAATCACCCTCAGGACTAGGCCTGAGAACCCCAACCAGGACTGACATTCTTTCAAACATTTGGCATCAATGCAACCTACAGGTCTATGACAGAAGACATAACATAAATAACTGAAACAACGTGTGAAACATAACCAGAAGGATCACCTCCTCCATTGAACTACTACATCATCAGTTAGGTCTTGCATCCATCCATTTAACAGTTACAAGTAAATATATGAAATAACCATGACATGAACTAAACATTCAACCATGCTTATAACCAGCATAAAACCATATCAATATTAGAGATATGACAATGATTAAATCCACCTATAAATCAGTGAGAACTTAGCTTTTATTAATCATAGGAAAATCTAACCAAGTTCGATACTTCCATGTACTCCCGACCATAGACATGGCTGAACCAAATCTCTCTTCATCGAGCCACCCCCGTGCCATATTCCAAACAAGAATGTGGGATCCCGTAGAACAACCAATCCAAGAATAACCAAGGGAATCCAGAGGTTAAACCAACTCCACCCTCTTCACACCAAAACTTGTGCTCTGATCGCAACCGAATAAAACTTGGAATGTCATCCTAAATCCATCACTATCCTTTAGGAAAGTTTTGTCTCCTTATCTCTTAGGCTTTACCACAACCCAAACCCGGATCACTAGGCCCTAAACCAAGACTTCTCCCTCGGGCTTTACCATTTATTCCGCCAAAACCGGTCAAGGGATTCCTAGGGCTTTGGGAATGAACCTTGAGACCACCTCTACCCAGGATTTTGAAATCCATCCAACAATTCCAAAGTTCTAAAATTGAAATAAGCATCCCAACATACCATGGAATCTGGGAAAAGGCTAGGCTAGGCTGAAATCAACTGTCATAACCCAGCAAAACCATGCCACCAATAACAAGAGAACCATACACCAACATGGAAAGCCATGCATGCCCAAACCAGCTAGAAAATCACACATGAAAAAGTTTACCTACAAGTATTCCTACTGAAATTGCTTGAGTGCTTTCCTTTCCTTGATCCTTGCTTGCTTTTCCTTTCCTTTCCTTTCTTTCCCTTTCCTTTGACCCCAAACTAGAGTGCTCCAAGAAAATTTTAAGGACAAAGAGTGAGAGAGAGAGAGAGAGAATAATCGGAGAGCTTCAAACTTGAACTAACAAAAGGTTACATTGACTGAGCTTGAGCCAAGAGCTTGCCAAATGATACTTAGAAGCCTTTTTATGAATGAGGCCTCTATTTTATTCATTTTCCATTATTTTCCTTCATTTCCCTCCTCACATGTAACATGTGATCTTTGACCTTACTTTCCTCCTAATTTCCTTTATTTTCATAAATAAATGTGCCAAAAATACCTTTTCCTTAGCCAAAACACACATCTAGTGATGCCCACTAGGATATCTTTGCCCAACATTCAACTTAGAATATGTGTCCCTTACCCGTGGTCATATTTTTTGTCTCTATTAACTTTTATTACATGAACTTTTCACAAGCGTTGTTACAACAAACATAAGATACCACAACATAGTAACTCATCATCTACAATAACCCAATCACAATGGTCTACTCATATAATCTCAAGAAACCATATAAACAGATACATTCATTTAAAATTTTAAAGAGTCAGCATTGAGCATAAGAGCACAATGTGGGTCTAAACCATCTCTTTTAGTAACATAGCATAAAGTAATACAAAGAGGCTTAGTGCCTAATCACCAGTAACAGGAATAACATAACCAGCATAAATAGACTCAAACAGGACCGAGGAGTTTTTCACACTCCGCTGCAACGTAGGAAAGCTCCAACGATCCCTGGCTCACTCGACTAACCAATAACAAATTTTCTTCACCCTTTCTTCTACATTTTATCCTCTTCCATGTGCTCGGACTATCAGTTCTACCTGTATTATGCTTGATTGTCTTTATTCTTGGCTGCCTTTGTTCTCTCCTTGATCGGTTGTTCCTAGTCCTCTCTTCCACCTTTTCGCAACTATTGGTTCTCTTCTAGTTTCTATTCCACCCTCAGTTGTCAACTCTGCAACTCCAATGGTCACCCCCCCCCCCCCCGCACTTGTCCCTAGCTCCTTTCTTCGCAAAACTTCAAAACAAAGGCCACAACAGTAATATAAACCTAAGGTATATAAACCCTAAGAGAAATACAATAGACCCTAAGAAAAACATGGTTGACCATGGTTTTCCATGGCTGAATTTTATGTTGAGGCAATGTTTTTCAGAATGCGACGTTAGATGATGGTTGACCATGATTGATTTTCATATGGATACAATCTTTGTCACAACACGATGTTGGACCATGGTTGACCATGATTGATTTTCATATGGAGAGAATCTTTGTCAAAATGCAATTTTGGACCATGGTTGAACATGATTCATTTTCATAGCGAGAGAATCATTGTCATAATGTGATGTTGGACCATGGTATATTTCCATATTGGGACAATATTTGTCACAATGCGACGTTGGACCATGGTTGACAATGATTGATTTTCATGTTGAGAAAATCTGTCACAATGTGACATTGGACCATAGCTGACCATGATTATAAACCCAAGGGATTTATATTAAACCGTAGGATTAGTATTATAAACCTATGAGTAATATTACATCTTGGGAATATGAATCCTTAGATTAATAAACCCAAGGAATTGATATTATAAACCTAAGAGAATAATAAACCCAATGGATTAATATTAAAAACCGAAGGGATTATAAACCCAAGGTAGATAAAGCCTAAGAGAAATACTATAAACCCTAAAATAAACATGCTTGACCAAGCTTTACCATGGTTTATTTTCATGTTGAGACAATCTTTGTCACAATGCGACGTTTGACCATGGTTGACCATGATTGATTTTCATATGGAAATGATCTTCGTCAAAATGCGAAGTTGGACTATGGTTGACCACGATTGATTTTCATATGGAGATAATCTTTGTCACAATGCAGCGTTGTACCATGGCTGATCATTGTTGACCATGATTGATTTTCATATGGTGACAATCTTTGTCACAATGTGACATTGGTGTAGAAATTCCTTATAGATTCAAACTGAAAATTGTAATGTGCTAAAACAATTGACTTGAATCTACTCTATTCATCAGTGAAAAAAAATAAATGATCGATGAAATCATAAAGCATATAAGTGAAAGAATTCAATCACACATAACACAATGATTTTCTGGGGAAAACCACAGCTAAAAACCCCTGCTATTTGTATATTGCATTAAACAGAAAATATGAGAAGATTACAATGCTTTTCTCAAGCTTGAGCAACCTCTGCACTATCTGTATCTATCTCACTACCAACCTTTGCACAAGCTTCTTTTGGCACACCTTTCTCTCACAAGATCCACACATAAACTTGTGCTTCCTATTGCTTGGTCTCACCAACTTGTGCTCACAAAAAAATGATTAAACTTGTGCCTTCATTGCTCCTTTTAAAGGCAATTTGAATGGCTAAAATTAATGAGTTTTCTAATTAAGGAATCATTTATTTTAGGCCTTCTTCTTATTGTATCCACTATCTCTTTAATTTAGATGATTTTACAACTGATGGTACATTGTCCCTGAACTCCAATCTTTACTGGGCCTTTCTCTAATATAACATGCATGAGTAAATTATGGGTGAATCTTTAGTTTATTAGTTGAGAAGTGTTGGTTACACCCCACTACTGCAGGTTACACCCCACTACTAGACCTCCCACTAATTCCTTTATCAGTTGGAACTAGTTAACTTTCTTTAACTCAGATACACTGAATTAAATAATTACAACTCAAAAGAAATCAACCCGGGCCCCTAAAATTTAGGAAACACTCTACATGACTCTAAATAGACTTCCAACTCGAATTAACTAAGCCAACTAAGCCAAGTTAACTTAGTTAACTATTACAAGTTGCAATGAGAATTACAATTACAATTTAATTCAAGGAAAAAAATAAATTAGGATTTTATTTCTTGATGTTATTTTTAAAATTTCTTGTTGCTTTTTTCAACACTCCCTCTCAATAAGAAATTAATTCAACTCTATCTCGAACTGGTACCTTTGGAATGTTCTACATGCAACTCTTGTCACTGTTGTTGTTGCTACTGCAACATCTACAACCAAAAAGCATCCAAAAAAATAAACTGAATCAACTATGTCCACAACTGTCTACTCAGAAAAAATGGTTCTTCTATTGACTCTAATATTGAGCCTCCTGCTCTGATTCCAACACTTCTTTGCACTTCTCCGTATCTGACTTAAACTAATCCTCCTACTACTGAATATAGTGGGCCCCCATAGCAAGGTAATGATCCATGAGACAAAAAGCACCTCAATGGATCTTGCCCAACTTTTTGAAACTCTTGGGACTATTGTTTCACATTACCCCACTTCACACCAGGAGGTATAACTACATGTAAAGTGAACTCTGGTATATCCATATTATTGTTGTTGTTTCTCTGTTGTTGCTTCTGCACTACTACTGAAACTACTGTAATAATGAGTCTAGTCTCCCAAAATCCTGATGTACTAGATTCCATAGGGTTTCTCCCTCTGAAATTAGACTCCCTCTGAGTCTCGATATCCCTGTGGGAAACATCGTTGCTCCCTCCTAGAAACTGGACTGCAAATATCTGCGTTGGGAATCTCTTGGCTAGAATTGCACCAACATACTGCAACTGGGTAATTCACACTGCCTGTGTCACTGTAACTAGTTCTGCAACTGTCTCCCATGTATTCACTGCAACTAGTTATGCAATTGTCATTTGGATGACTTCCTACACTTGCTGACACTGAATTTGCTACTATGATACTTTGGTCTCCTATATTTAAGATGATGGTCCCACAACAACAATCTGGATTTGATCTCATTGATCTCCTTATTGAAACTATGCTAGACCGTGCCTAAATCTCTACACTCCTGGGACTAAGAATCTACATCGCTCCACCTCACTCCTGGAATTATATCTGCATGTGATCCCTCTAGTCACCTGGCTCTAACTCTCCTCCTACTGGAGGCCTCTGACTGAGTGGGTGTCTCCACTTTTCCTTGTGACTACTTCTCCATTTATGGTTGCTCCACAAATTCCCGAGGCTTCTTCTAAGGCTACATGTTGAGAGGTATAACATGTTCCCTCTCAACCACCAAATCTATAGGCCCTGCCTTGATCCTCAAGGCTTTTCATTCATGAGCTAAGTCTGACCTACTCATGTTGTTGTTGCTACTAATATGTTGTTACTTTTCCACTGCAGTTGCAACTACTGCAATGGATCCTGCCCAATTTCTTCATCAGTTCAAGTGTCTTGGATTCACTGCTATTTTCAAATAGCTCATTGAGGGTCTTCCACATAGCAAAGGGATTCTCTTTTCCATGTAGTTTCAATACTATGTAGTCTCTCGCGCCCTCCAGGATGATCCTCCTGGATCTTACTACACTCTTCTTCCACTCTGCTAGATATTTAGCATTAGATGTTGGAGGCTTGGGAAGATCATTGTCTATGAATTCATTCATCCCCTTCTCTTCCAACTCTTCCTCCATCCTATCTTCCAAGAAATGTAATTCAAGCTACCCTCAACGACATAGTCAAGTCTCAATCCATAGAACAACATCCTGCTAGCTCTAAAGAATCATTCTGCAAATTCTATTCACCTCCAAGGACAACTTCGAATTATTCTCATATATTGTGATTTTAGCTACGATACCATGTAGAGATTTCTACAAATCTAGCTCCGATACCATGTAGAAATTTCTACAAATCTAGCTCTGATACCATGTAGAAGTTCCTTGTAGATTCAAACTACATATTGTAATGTGCTAAAACAATTAACTTGAATCTACTCTACTCTTCAACAGAAATAATAAATTATTGATGAAATCATGAAGCATATAAGAGAAAGAATTCAATCACACATAACACGATGATTTTTTGGGGAAAGCCACAACTAAAAACCCCGGTAATCTGTATATTGCATTAATCACAAAATATGAGAAGATTATAATGATTTTCTCAAGCCCAAGCAACCTCTACATTATCTCACTACCAACCTGTGCACAAACTTCTCTTGGCACACCTTTCTCTCACAAGCTCCACACACAAACTTGTGCTTCCTATTGCTTGGTCTCAACAACCCGTGCTCACCAAAGCAATGATTAAACTTGTGCCTTCAATCCTCCTTTTAAATGCAATTCAAATGGCTAAAATTAGTGAGTTTTATAATTAATAAATGATTTATTTTAGGCCTTCTTTTGATTTTATGCACCATCTGTTTAATTTATATGATTTTACAACTGATAATACACTATCCCTAAACTCCAATCTCAACTGGGTCTTTCTCTTATCTGACATGCATGAGTTAATTATGAGTAAATATTTAGTTTAATGTTTGAGCAATGTTGGTTACACCCCACTATTGGATGTCCCACTAAACTCCTCCATCAATTAGAATTAGACTAACTAACTTTAACTCGATTAAACTGAATTAAATAATTACAACTCAAAAGAACTCAACCTAGGCTCCTAAAATTTAGGATCCGCTCTACATGACTCTAGATGGACTCCCAACTCGAATTAACTAAGACAACTAAATCAAATTAACTTATTTAACTATTACAAGTTGCTTTTAGAATTAGAATTAGAATTTAATTCCCAATTTAATTCAAGGGAAAAATTAAATTTGGATTTCCTTTCTTGATGTTATTTTTAACATTTCTTGTTGTGATTTTCAACAGTTGGACCATGGTTTATTTTCATATTGAGACAAGATTTGTCACAATGTGACATTGGACCATAGTTGACAATGATTAATTTTCATATTGAGACAATCTTTGTCACAATTTGACATTGGGCCATGGTTGACCATGACTATAAACCCAAGGGATTTATATTAAACCATAGGATTAGTGTTATAAACTCAATGAGTAATATTACACCCTAGGAATATGAACCCTTAGATTAATAAACCCAAAGATTTGATATTGTAAACCCAAAGGAATAATAAACCCTAGGTATTAATACTAAAAAGCCAAGAGAGTATAACCCCAAGGGAATTAAATATTAAACCCAAGGGATTAATATTATAAATCCAAGGTATATAAACCCTAAAAGAAATACTATAACCTTAAAATAAACATGGTTGACTATTAATTATTAATTAATTAATTGTTATTAATAACTGATCATAATAAATTATTATAAACATTATTATTTTTATTTTTATCATTAACAAAAATTTATATATATAATCAAAAATTAATGATTTCTTGTAAATTAATTAATTAATAATCAATTATTAAAAAAATGAATTAAATAATTATTATTATGTTTATTTTTAATATAAATAAATTATTATTCATTAAATATTATTAATATTTAATCAAATTATTAATTAATTAATATTATTTAGATTAAATAATAATAAAAAAATCTTAGATCTTAGAATTTTTTTATCCATAATGATAATGAGATTGTCTTTCGAATGAATCACATCATGACGATTTGGTTGACACTTCGAACCATCTAATGTGGTTCATCCTTGAGACAAAGGTGAAAATTTGATCTTTCTGAATATTTAAATAGTAGAGATGCATCCGGGTCCAGAGTTCGCCTTTAGGAATTAGTTGTTAGGAATTAATTACTAGGAATGGGTTCCAGAGTGAGTTCTTTGAGCAAACTTGTGGGGTAGTGATGGGTTCTCATATTTCCCCTATAGATGCCAACTTATTCATGGAAGATTTTGAGACCAAAGCCTTGGCCTCTGATCAATTCCTCCTTAAGCGATGGAAGAGGTTGGTTGGTGATGCCTGTGTCGCTTTCCCACACGATCGTGAGAAATTAGACATGTTTCTCAACCACCTTAATTCCTGATCTGATTCCATCAAATTCACGATGGAAGTCAAGGTTAATGGGTGCCTTCCTCTCCTTGATATTCTCCTCTCTAGGATGGATGATGGTTTCATGTCTCACCAAGTTTTCCACAAAAAATTACACGGAACAATATCTTCATGTCAGTTCTCATCATTTTTCGTCACAAAAACTAGGAGTTCTTAACACTTTGGCTACCTGTGCTCTCAATATTTCTGATGAGAATCACTTAGAACACGAAAAATATCATCTTTTTGAAGGTTTCTGACAATAATGGCTATATTAGGCATCAAGGCCTCAAAGAATTTCAAAAAAGCAGTAAAGAATCCAAAGTTAAACCTTCTCGTCATGATTAGGTTCCCAATGTGAAATTTCTCTTTATCTAAGGAAACATTAATAACATTTCTCATATTCTTAAGAAGAATAGATTTTATGTTGTTTTTAATCCCCTTAATACCATTAGAAACTCTCTTAGATCTATCAAAGACCCAGTCAACCCTAAAGACATGAAAGGGGTCTACTATATTCTGTGTTCATGTGGGGTTCCTTACATTGGTGAAATTGGTCATTCCATCGACCAAAAAATCCATGAACATGCAGTAGACATTAGGCACAGTTGTTCCCATTCCTCTACCTTAGCCAAGCATGCGATGAAATCCAAACACCATGTTTGCATTGCGGATTCTCGTGTCATTGCTTAGGTTCATCACTTCTATCATAGGAATTTGAGAGAGGCTATTGAGATCAAGAAGCATGCAATCAATCTCAATAGGGATGATGGTTGGAAATTAAATAGGAGTTGGATTCATGCTCTCTACTCTTGATTTCCCATGCTTTATTTCTTTCTTTCTTTTCTTCTTCTTTCTTTCTTTCCTCCTTTTTTTTTTCTTCTTCTGATATATATATATATATATATATATATATATATATATATATATATATTATAGTTTTTTATAGCCTTCTTAATTGATTTTTAAAAATCTTTGGATTATTTTATATTAATTTATTTCATGTTAATGAAAAAAAAGGATTGGTATTAAATAAAATAAATTATTAATTTATTATTATTCCTTTACTAAAATGGTTACTTATGGTTATTTCCTAATTAACAATTTCCCTCCATTTTTTAAATATGAAATTATTCTAGTTTTGACTTGACATTATTTTAATATGTGTAATAAAATATAAAAGAATTAATAATAAATTAAATTAATAATAAATCTATATGTTTCGGCCTATTTCTAGTAATTAATTCCTAACTAATTCATAATGGCTAACTTTGGACTGGATGCATCTCCACTATTTAAACATTTGGAAAGATTGATATTTTCACCTTTGTCCTAAAGATGAACCATATTAGATGGTTCAAAACATTGACCAAATGATCATGGTGCGATTAATCCGAAAGACAATCTCATTAAAAATATATATATTATTTAATTATTTAATAATATTATTAATTAATAATAGTAGTATATTAATTAATAACATAATAATTTAGTAATAATGATTATTATTTTAAAAGCATTATAATAATCTTTAGTTAATCATAATAATAATATTGTAATAGTTCCCTCAAATAACATGAAGACCATTTGCCTACTTCGCTTAGTATTTCTGTGAAACCATATTTTCTACTGCTCAAGCTTTTGAAAGCAAACAATATTAGTTCAAATGTATCCCACATTGACAACAGGTTTGACTTTTAGATAGATATAAACTTTTATAGGCGAAAAACTTCCTTTTCTTTTCACTTACTGGTTCACAGATACCCAGGTCAGTGGGTAGCCGCTACGTCCAGGGTTTTAAACACTGAGTGGACGCCACCCGAAGGGCATCAACACCCCTCGGCCTGTTTACTGACCTAACCCCAAGAGCTTTCGGGATTCGACCCTGTGACCTCCCATTGGCGAGGCACTTGATTTGACCGATTGAGCTAACTCTTGGGGCTAAAAACTTCCTTTTCTAGATGAGTAAATGATAGAATTTATATGAATTTTTTTCAAATTTTTGCTTTCAATTATGTTATATGCAATCTGATGAAGAAGGCGTGTTGAGATTTTCTATTTCACAAAATAGGCAAAAATCTCTAATGTGTGACAACAATAGGAATTTGTTGCTAGATTAGCTCCAGGTTGTTGGGAGAGAGTTAATGCATCCTATATTTGATGTGAGAGGATTTATGAGGCAGTTAGATTCTCTTAGCTATAAAACAGGTATCCATACGGATTGTTTGTTGGGTGAGAGTTTGTGAGGAAAATATTATTTTGTAATCTCCTGTTTGATAATAAAGAATTGCCGATGCCTATGTTTGGTGGACGTAGCCCAGATTGGTTGGGTGAACCACGTTAATCTGCTGTCTCCTGTGTATGGTTATTTGCTGTGTATTTTTTTTTAATTGCTGCACACATTTGCCTCTAACAAATGGTATCAGAGCATGTTGGAGGCGTCGTGTGAGCCTGCGTGGAGGTTTGAAGAAGCTGCGTGGAGCGTAGTTTTTTGTTGCGTTGCTGGTGCGCACTGCTGCTGGTGCGTTGGGCGTAAACCATTTTTTTGGGCATGGTTGTGGGGCTGCGTATGTCCACTGCTGTGTGGAGGTCGTTGTTTCCAATCTGCGTGGAGGCAACATGCGTGTATGTGATCGCTGGTGGTGCATTGATCAGGCAGCGTGCATGTATGTGATCGCTGGCGGTGCATTGATCAGGTAGCGTGCGTGTATGTGATCACTGGTGGTGCATTGATCAGGCAGCGTGCGTGTATGTGATCGCTGGTGGTGCATTGATCACGCAGCGTGCTGATGCGTAATTAAGAATGCGGTGAGTTATTTTTTATACATGTACAACAACCGGAAGATTGAATATATATAAAAAAATATCATTGGATTTGAGTCTAGTTTTAGAGTTGGAGGTGTAATTGGCACTCATTTAATTTAAATCTTCAGCTATAAGTTGTGAGGGAATGGAATTTCAACGCGGCCCACGTGTGAATCTTATCCAAGAAGATTAGGAATATCGTGTGAGCGCTATTTTTTTATACTGTTGTGATTTAATAATTATCAGTTGTTAATTAAATATTTTTATTGATGTTTTTCGTTCACATCTAAGCTTATGAATTGAAGCTTGAATGAATAATTTTTGGGGATGATTTTGCTTTAGACAAAGGGCAGATTTTTTTTTTTTTTTAAAGCAAAGGCAGTCTAATATAAGGCATAGGCAGTTTTCTTTAATTGCTGGTATTTAAAAGTTGGATTTTGGAGATTATTGTTTTTTGGTTGATACAAGATGGCGAAAACTCAGAGTGCCCGGTTTGAAATTGAGAATTTTAATGGCAAAAATAATTTCGAGATCTGGAAGGTGAAGATGTATGATTTTCTTGTCCAACATGGTGTGGCAAAGGCGTTGTTGGGAAAATGCAAATAGCCTTACAACATCACAAATAATGAGTGGTCCGAGATGGATGAAAGAGCAACCAGTGCTATTCGACTGTGTCTGGCTGATGATGTCCTGTTTAATATCGTGTCGAAGACAACAGCTGCTGGTTTGTGGACGAAACTGGAGAAACTGTACATGACCAAATCCTTAACCAATAGGATTCTCCTGAAGCGACAGTTGTACAGTTTGCAAATGAAGGAAGGTACATCAATTGCTGATCATTTAAATGCTTTTAATACTCTTCTGGTGCAATTAAAAAGTATAGAAGTAAAAATTCAATCCGATGATAAAGCTATTACTTTATTGTGCTCGTTGCCCGAATCATGGGATCATTTTGTTACTTCTATAAGTCTTAGTTCATCAGAAACTATTGAGTTTGATGATGTAGTTGCATCTTTATTATCAGAAGAAACAAGTAGAAGGTCGCATTCAGAAACCTCTACATCAGAAGCTATGATGGTTATAGGTCGTTCGAAAGAAAGACGCTCCAGTAGGTCGAGCGACTCACGTTCAAAGTCGAAAGGGAAGAAGAGTAAGTTCAAAGTCGAAAGGGAAGAAGAGTAAGGTAAAGTGTTGGTTTTGTGGCAAATCAGGACATTTAAAGAAGGACTGCTGGAAGCGACAGCAGCAAAATTTTAAAGCAGATTCTTCGACAGAGAAGAAGGAGGCAAATACGACAGATACAGGTTCGGCATCAGTTTCAGGTATGAGTGATGAAGTATTATCAATTAATGTGTCAAATCATGGTAAACATTGGTTGTTAGATTCCGGTGCATCAAACCACATGTGTATTCATAAAGACTAGTTAAAGACATATAAATCAATTGATGATGGTGTTGTGTACATGGGTAATGATGTAACATGTAATATTGTGGGAATTGGGAGTATACAACTGCAAATGTTTGATGGGACAACTAAAATGTTAACTGATGTGAGGCATGTACCAGATTTAAGGAAAAATTTGATTTCATTAGGAGCACTTGATTCAAATGGATATAAAACTGTAATTCAAGGTGGAGTAATGAAAATTTACAAAGGTATTTTACTAGTTATGAAAGCTAAGAAGGTAGGAAATCTATTTCAGTTAGAAGGAAGTGCAGGGTCAGATTATGTGTCTACGGTGTCTGAACATGACAGTAGTTCCATTCACTTATGGCATCAAAGATTGGGGCATATGAGTGAAAGAGGGTTAAAATTTTTGGCTGATCGCAAGTTACTTCCAAATCTAAAGTCTGGAAAGTTAGATTTCTGTAAGCATTGTCTGTTTGGAAAACAAAGTAAGCAAAAATTTAAAATAGGCAAACATACTAGTAAAGGTATACTTGATTATATCCATTCATATGTTTGGGGACCAGCCCCTACAACCTCATATGGTGGCTCGTCTTATTTTGTGTCATTTATTGATGACTTTTCTAGGAAAGTGTGGGTCTACATGTTGAAAAGGAAGTCTGATGTTTTTTTAGTTTTCAAGCAGTTTAGAGCATTGGTAGAAAACAGCACTGGTAGAACAAAAAAATGTTTAAGAACTGACAATGGTGGTGAGTTTACTTCGAAGGATTTTGACAGCTATTGCAAGGATGTCCTTGCAGGGATCGAGAGACATAAGACCACGGTTTATACTCCTCAGCAAAATGGAGTTGTTGAATGCATGAATAGGACTCTTCTAGAGAGAGCAAGGAGTATGCTGAGTAACGCTGGGTTGCAAAAGGAGTTGTGGACGGAAGCGGTGGCAAGAGCTTGTTATGTGATAAACCGATCTCCATCAACGGCGATAGGCTGCAAGATTCCTCAAGAGGTATGGAAAGGTCATCCTTGTGACTATTCTAAACTCAGAGTGTTTGGTTTTGATGCATATGCTCTGGTGCCTAAACATCAGCGAACTAAATTAGATTCAAAGTCTAAAAGGTATATCTTTGTTGGGTATGGTGTTGGAACAAAGGGATATATATTGTGGGATCCTACTACCCGAAAAATCATCATCAACAGAGATGTAAAGTTTAATGAATCCTCTCTTGTACAGTTAGTTGTAGGTAGTAGATTGAAACAGGATGATGTATCTGACTTTCAGCACATTCAGTTTGATAGCATTTCTAATGATAGTCATGATGACCATAGTTCAGATACTAGTCATGAACAGGTTTCAGAATCAGAACATGAATAGGGTTCAGGTATAGATGATGAACATGTCTCAGATACTAATCGTCAAGAAGTTCCTACAAATGGTAGTCAGCCAATCGAGGAAGTTCCAGAAACATCCTTAAGGAGGTCGACAAGAATCAAACGGCCACCGAGAAGGTATGATGATTATGTCACTTCTGTTGCATTTACTACTAATGACGATGAACCTCTGTGCTATCAGGAAGCAATAGAAGGTTCGAAAAGTGACAAGTGGAAAGCAACCATGAAGGACGAAGTGATGGCCTTAGGTAAGAATGGCACATGGGATCTGGTTGAGCTTCTGAAAGACAGGAAAACTGTAGGGTGTAAATGGGTTTTCAAGCTGAAACGCGGTGTGAATGATACGGAAGACAGGTACAAAGCGAGGCTGGTTGCAAAAGGGTTTTCTCAGAAAGCCGGCATTGACTTTCATGAGATTTTTTCACCAGTGGTTAAAATTGTTTCAATTAGAATTGTGTTAGCATTAGTGGCTTTTCTTGATTTAGAGTTATAGCAATTAGATGTTAAGACTGCATTTCTACATGGATACTTAGATGAGGAAATTTATATGGAACAACCGGAAGCGTTTGTTCAGCATTGCAATGAGAAATTTGTCTGTAGGCTCAAGAATTCATTATATGGCCTGAAGCAGTCGCCTCGGCAGTGGTATAAGAAGTTTGATTCTTTCATGTTGAGTCAGAAATATGTTAGAAGTGAATATGATCATTGTGTTTATTTTAAGCAATTTAATAATGGCATATTCATTATCTTGGTATTGTATGTTGACGATATTCTTTTAGCAAGCAAAAGCATAGAAGAAATCAACAAGTTGAAGGCTCAGATGGCAAGGACATTTGATATGAAAGATATAGGAGCAGCAAGACAAATTTTGGGCATGGAGATTTTCAGAGACAGGAGCAATGGTAAGCTATGGCTATCACAACAAAAGTATATTGAGAAAATACTTTTGAGGTTTGGTATGAATAATGTGAAGCCTGTGTCAGTCCCTTTCGCTTCCCATTTCAAGCTTTCTTCGAGTTTATGTCCTAATTCAGATGAAGAAAAGGATTATATGTCTCGAATTCCATATGCTAATGTAGTAGGGTGTTTAATGTATGCGATGGTGTGTACGCGACCAGATATTTCACATGCAGTTGGGGTTGTCAGCAGGTATATGGCAAATCCGTGTAAAGAACACTGGTCAGCAGTGAAATGGGTGCTTCGGTATTTGAGAGGCACAAGTAGTTATTGTATCACTTACAATAAGAGTAGTGAATTTGTTTGCAGGTATGTTGATTCCGATTTTGCAGGTGATTTGGATAAGAGAAGGGCAACATCAGGGTATGTCTTTACTCTTGCAGGTGGAGCAATTAGTTGGATGTCTAAGTTGCAGAACATTGTTTCTTTATCCACTACTGAAGCAGAATACATTGCTGCTTCTCATGCTTGCAAAGAAGCGGTTTGGTTGAAAGGTTTGTTTGGTGAGTTTGGTAGGCTGCAGGAAAACATCAAGTTATTTTGTGACAGTCAAAGTGAAATACATTTGGCTAAGAATCCGGCCTATCATAGTAAATCAAAGCATATATCGATCAAGTACCATTTTGTAAGACAGGTTATCACTGAAAGGGGAGTCTCTCTTGAAAAGGTGCATATAAAGGAGAATTGTGCAGACATGTTCACGAAACCAGTTTTGTTAGAGAAGCTACGTTGGTGTTTGGCTTCTCTTGGCTTATAGAAAAGATAAAAATAATAAACAAACAAGGTATCAGGCTAATTGTTGTCAAGGTGGAGATTGTTGAGATTTTATGTTTCACAAAATAGGCAAAAATCTCTAATGTGTGACAACAATAGGAATTTGTTGCTAGATTAGCTCCAGGTTGTTGGGAGAGAGTTAATGCATCCTATATTTGATGTGAGAGGATTTATGAGGCAGTTAGATTCTCTTAGCTATAAAACAGGTATCCATACGGATTGTTTGTTGGGTGAGAGTTTGTGAGGAAAATATTATTTTGTAATCTCATGTTTGATAATAAAGAATTGATGATGCCTATGTTTGGTGGACGTAGCCCAGATTGGTTGGGTGAACCACGTTAATCTGATGTCTCGTGTGTATGGTTATTTGTTGTGTATTTTTTTTTTTAATTGTTGCACACATTTGCCTCTAACAAGGTGAAGTAAAAGAAGTCAAATTTCAATGATATAGAAGAAAAGCAGCACGATGAAGGAAAAAAACCAAATGTTGGTGCATTTATTTGCGTAAATAAGTCCTTATACACTATCTCTTTTTTTTAATATGTGTCTAGTCATCTGATGCTCTTTTATTTGAAGATTGTTAGTTGTGATTATGCACTGATGATGTTGGCTTCCATGTCTTTTGGGAAATCCTATTCCTACAGGTTTTTTGTCTCATATATTTCGATCTGATGGCTATTTTTGAGCCTTTTTTGTGCCATCTGATCTTTTATATTGACTCAATATAATACTATAATATTTTTTCTCTCTGAAAAAACATTATAGATACCTATTCTGTCATTTGAAAACCCTGTACTAAATTGTATTTGGTTTTTCCTTTGGCGTTAGGAATTAATATTTTATGAGACCTTTTATGATTATGATGGTTTTAGAGTTGGATCGATACTCTAGAATTAACATTTTATGAAACCTTTTAGGATTACGATCGTTTCAAAGCTAGATCGATACTCTAGAACATATGTGAATAATTCGAAGTGTATATATTGATTATTGAAATTGTAAAAGGCACTTCATAAAGAGCCAATAATTATTCTGGCAGTTAAGCAGGTTTTCTAATTTGTTTTACCAAATTAGAAGTGTAGTTATCAATCATCTATATCCCACCATATTCAATCATTGCATTGACCTAAAGTTTGTATACAGTGTCATATTACATATGCTAGTAGTTAGTAGTTAATAACATAAAATCATGACTCATTGTAGTTGAAAGAGTGCATTCGTTCCTATTTTTTATTATAATCTAAATACCTGTTATAATATACGTACTTTTTGTCTAAAATATGCAAGTAGTGTAATGCATCTGATTCGTTAACTCGGTGAAACCAGATATCCTCGCTCATAAATAATTGCAAGGCAATTAAGATGATACATTATGAAAAGATGAATGGATTAAGAAAACTTATTGGAATAGAGTCGTGATTTTCATATAGAGACAATCTTTGTCACAATGCTACATTGGAAGTTGACCATGATTGATTTTCATATGGAGACAATCTTTGTCACAATGCATTGGACCATGGTTGATTTTTATATTGAGACAATCTTTGTCACAATGCGACATTGGACCATGATTGACAATGATTGATTTTCATATTCAGATAACATTTGTTGCAATGTGACATTGGACTGTGGTTGACCATGGTTAATCATAATTATAAACCCAAAGGATTTATATTAAACCTTAGGATTAGTATTATCAACCCTAGGAATATTACACCCTAGGAATATGAACCCTTAGATTAATAAACCCAAGGAATTGATATGATAAGCCCAAGGGAATAATAAACCTAAGGGATTAATGCTGAAAACTCAAGGGATTATAAATCCAAGGGAATTAAATGTTAAACCCAAGGGATTAATATTATAAACCCAAGGTATATAAACCCTAAGAGAAATACAATAAACCCTAAAATAAACATCGTTGACCATGGTTTTCCATGGGTCATTTTTATGTTGAGACAATCTTTGTCACAATGCGATGTTAGACCATGGTTGAACATGATTGATTTTCATATGGATACAATCTTTGTCACAATGCGACATTGGACCATGGTTCACCATGATTGATTGTCATATGGAGACAATCTTTGTCAAAATGCGATTTGGACCATGGCATGACAGCTTCACAAGGGGAGCAATACCATACCACGTGCATTGATATTGGGGGATATATATTGAACAAAAAATGACATAATATATTGAGCATATAATAGGTGGTAAAGGGTTTTTATATGTTGTGTATAAAAATTGAAACTCAAAGTTAATGAAAAAATATAAAGGGGTATAAAAAATGTTAATGAAAAAATGGATACCTACAATATATAGTGAAAGTAGAGGTTTTTTAAATTGGAAAGGTGTATTGGGTTGGTAGGGGTAGGGGTTAAATAAATTTATTTTTAGAGGTATTTTCCCATATGTAGTCAAATTAATGATATTGTTTAGTATGTCATGAACACACGTTCTATGTCAGTGGTTCATTAAGTGAAGCCCCCATGGACGAGGGTTGACCATGATTCATTTTCATATCGAGAGAATCATTTCCACAATGTGACGTTGGACCATGGTAGATTTTCATATTGAGACAATCCTTGTCACAATGCGACGTTGAACCATTGTTGAAAATATTGATTTTCATATTGAGACAATCTTTGTCATAATGTGACATTAGACCATGGTTGACCATGATTATAAGCCCAACGGATCTATATTAAACCATAGGATTAGTATTATAAACCGTATGAGTAATATTACACCCTAGGAATATGAATCCTTAGATTAATAAACCTAAGTAATTGATATTATAAACCTATGAGAATAGTAAACCCAGGGGATTAATACCAAAAATCCAAAGCATTATAAACCTTGGGGCATAAAATATTAAACCCAAGGGATTAATATTATAAACCCAAGGTGTATAAACCCTAAGAGAAATACTATAAACCCTAAAATAAACATGGTTGACCATGTTTTTCCATGGTTGATTTTCATGTTGCAACAATCTTTTTCACAATGTGAAGTTTGACCATGGTTGACCATGATTGATTTTCATATGGAAATGATCTTCGTCAAAATGGAAATTTGGACTATAGTTGACCATGATTGATTTTCATATGGAGACAATCTTTGCCAAAATGCGACGTTGGACCATGGTTTACCGTTGTTGACCATGACTGATTTTCATATGGAGACAATCTTTGTCACAATGTGACGTTGGACTGTGGTTGATTTTCATATTAAGACAATCTTTGTCATAATGCGACATTGGACCATGGTTGACAATGATTAATTTTCATATTGAGACAATCTTTGTAATAATGTGACATTGGACCATAGTTGACCATGATTATAAACCCGAAGGATTTATATTAAACCATCGGATTAGTGTTATAAACTCTGTGGGTAATATTACACCCTAGGAATACGAAACCTTAGATTAATAAAGCCAAGAAATCAATATTATAAACCCAAAAGAATAATAAACCCTAGGAATTAATTCTAAAAACCCAAGAGATTATAACCCCAAGAGAATTATATATTAAACCCAAAGGATTAATATTATAAACCCATGGTATATAAACCCTCAAAGAATTACTATAAACTCTTAAATAAATATAGTTGACTATTAATTATCAAATAATTAATTATTATTATTATTATTGTTATTATTATTAATTAATAATTGATAATAATTTATCATTAACAAAAATTAATATAAATTATAAATAATATATATATATATATATATATTTCAAGAAATATTATCAAAAATTAATTATTTTTTGTAAATTAATTAATTAATAAAAAATTAATTAAAGTATTATTATTATTATTATGTTTATTTTTTAATATAAATAAATAAATAAATTATTATTAATATTTAATTAAATTATTAATTAATTAATATTATTTAAATTAAATAATAAATAATAAATATGATTATTATTAATTAATAATAACAGCATATTAACTAATAACAATAATCTTAATAATAATAATTAATATTTTAAAATCATTATAATAATTTTTAATTAATAATAATAATAATAAAATAATTTAGTTAAATAAATTGAAGACCATTTGCCTACTTCACTTGGTATATACGTGAAACCATATTTTCTGCTGCTCAAGCTTTTGAAAGCAAACAATAGTAGTTCAAATGTATCCCACATTACGGGCTTGACTTTTAGGTAGCTATAAAATTTTATAGGCGGAAAACTTCCTTTTCTCTATGAGTAAATGGTAGAATTTATGAGTTTTTTCAATTTTTTTGCTTTCAATTATGTTAAGGCGGTGAAGTGAAAGAAGCCAAAGTTCAATAATAGAGGCCAAAGTTGAATGACATAGAAGAAAAGGAGCACGACGAAGGAAAAATATAAACGTTAATGCATTTACTTGTAAAAATAATTGATAACATTATAGATACCTATTATGTCGTTTAAAATTGATTATTGAAATGGTAAGAAGCACTTCACAAAGAGAGAAATAACTCCATTAATTATTCCGACAATTAAGCAGGTTTTCTAATTTGTTTTACCAAATTAGAAGTGTAGTGATTAATCATCGATATCCCACCATATTCAATCGTTGGTTAGACATAAAGTTCGTATGAGTCATATTATATGTTAATAACATAAAATTATGAGTCAGAATTCGTTCCTATTTTTTATTATAATCTAAATACCTGTTATGATATACGCACTTGCTGCCCAGAATGTGCCTTAGTGTAACAGATCAGATTCGTTAACTCAGTGAAACTAGATATCCTCACTAATAAATAATTACAAGGAGAGCGGAGAAGAATCAAGGAAATGATGGATTGAAAAGGTGGGCCTGCACCAATAGTACTTGCTTCCATGGAGTCTGTAGTCTCGCTTAGAAGAACCTGCATCTAACCAGTGGAAGAGATAATGGAAACGAGGCCACTTCCACTTCCACCTACCGATGGTTGTTCCAGTTCAATAATTAATTAAAATATTTATTTAAGTTGGTAACGTGCGCAAGACGAAACCAGAGTTAAATTCCAACCTGGCACTTACACATAATTTTCCAATATCTTATCAAATCTCCTCCGGAAATAGACAACGCACTACTCATAACTATACATGAGCCATGAACATGATATACATAAATAGAACTACACCAAAGAAAAGAAAGCGATATGCATATCATTGTACTTGAACCAAACTTATTTAAAAAATCATTAATGTGCAAGTGGGATCATGGCAATGTAAAGAGACAAATGTGAAGCACATTTAAATCAAAGACCTAGATGTAAATATCGATATAGAAGGGCCCATGATCACATTCAATTATTATTAGGACAATTCAAGGGCATCATGAAGACATTTTGAAAGGTGAAGGCGAATGCAAAAATATTAAAAATTATGGGCTTCCCAAGTTTGATTCCTTATGGAGGGTCGACATCTCTACAAGACACTTGAAGATGTTGCATATTTCTTTCACACTTTTTTTTAATCACTTGAAGATGTTGCATATTTCTTTCACACTTTTTTTTAATCCTTGGTATGATGGATTATATCTATTGCATGATAAACACTTGTATATGGGACTTTATTTTATAGGAGTACATCCTCACTATAAGCATTGAGGGAAGTGCTTTTTGAAAGGGGATGGAATAATTTAATCTTGTTTAATGGTGTAAAGGGGAAAAATAATCATTAAAGTAATTATCATATACATATGGTGATAATTCAATGTAAAGTGGATTAAGTCTTGTATGTTCATTTTTAATAAATAAAGTGTATTAAGTATTTAGAATGGAATAAATGTAATATAGAATCATTAAAGAAAGAATGTGGTATTATGTAATTAACATTTAATTATGATTATATTTTTTTAATTATTAATAAGTAAATATGAGGGTTTTTTTTGTATGTTGGAGTATATTATATTGGAGCTTAGTTTATTAAGAAGTTGTCTCTCAAAAATACAAGTGAACAAGGGTTGATCATTCCAAAAAGGGATTATTTTATGGTGTGGTCTTACTTTAAGGGTTTTCAAATATTGAATAAAGTGTGAAAAATTATGACGTAGTTTTTGCAAATCAATTTTAGCAGTTAAGGACTATAATAGATGCTATTAAAATATAATATACAAAAAGAATGTAAGTATGCATTTGCTTATAACACAAATACAAAAACACTGAATAAAGAGATTCAAGAGCTAATGAGTAAAATAGTCTTTGATTTTTCATTTTTTTTCATTTCATTATTTTTAACCTTAATCCACCTTAATGGAGAAGGTTCCATCGGGATTGATTGTAGATTAAAAGTGGGATGTCTAGAATTTGAATGGTGTACCAACTCCTTCTTAAAATCGGATTTCCCAATTCATAAAGTTACTTCATTCCCTCCAACATTAAAGTAATCCAAGAAACCCAAGTCTCATGTACAAGTGTTGGCTAGAATTTATAAACAATCAAAGAATATCATCCACAAATAATGCTCACAAAGAATAAGTATTAACCTCAATTTTTAAGTAATCCAAGAAGGTTTTCCACAAACTTGGGTCGTGGCATGTTCAAGTGCCTATTTAAAGTCGCAATTGATGACATTGGACATCAGTTAATGGCTTATTATAGTTGTAAAACTAGCCACCATGATCATGTGTATTTAAATAAACAAAACCATCCATGTTCAAAATATCATCCACATAGTTGTAGAAGGTTGGTAGTGACTCTAGAAGGGCCACTACCACTAAAGAATGTGTAGATATGTCACTTATATACTCATTTTAATGTTCAATGGGATGTGAATCTCTACTAATGTCTCCAAAATACTTTTTTATACCCCCTTTATTGACATCTCATGGTTTTGGGGAAAAATTTTGCAAGGGTTGTAATGAGTTCAATATAGATTAGGAGTATATCATATAATATACCAAATCAAAGTCTTTAAAATGTTTTGTCCATTTTCATTGGTCTACCTACAATCTCTTTGCTTTATCAAAAAAACATCTCTTTCCTAATATGCGTGATCACCACTTAAAAAAGAAGAAAACTCTATAATAGAAATTTTAAATCAGTGATTTCTTCTCTGCTTGTACTTTGATTTTAATGATTTGTAATCTAAATTTGAGTAATTTTTCACGATCAAAATTGAAACTACAAGTTATCTCTTCACATTATGCACAAAAAATTTAAAAGATGGACCTGATTGTTATGGCCTTATTTTTCTTTAGAAAATTTTGAAAAAGATGAAAGAAATAAAAAATCATTCCACTTGTTGTTTTATAAAAAGACCCTTAAAAAAAACATACTTAATTCAATATCAAAACCCTTAATGTAGGACAACACCATATATTATGAACATGTTATAGAAGAATAAAATCCTAAATAAGATAAGCTCCAAACAATATGCAATGACAATGTTATGGAATGATCGACTCTTATTCACTTGCATCTTTGAGAGGGAAACCTCCTAATGAGCTTAACTCCAATACAATATACTCCATAATCTCATTAATAAGAAGCATTATATTTAGAAAACTCTAATCATAAGTAAATGCTAACTATTTAATGACCTTTTTAATAAAACCATTTCATGTATTCCATCGTAACTATTAGGCTTTATTTAATATTAACATAATGAAAAGAGTCCACCTTACCTAAAGATCACAGTGCCTATAATATTATTAACTGTAATGAGTCCTTCAATATCCCCATTACACTCCTAGAGAAGATTTCATCAACTTCTATAATATATTATAAGTGTATTTTATTTTTTTGAGAAAAAAAAATTATTTTTTCTTTTTATTTTTAATTTTTTTTCTCATTTATAAATATAGATAGTAAAGTTACTATTATATCATGGAAAGATTGTTTTTAAAAAATTCAAAATATAAACATTTAGAAAATAAATAAATAAAATTAGAAAGAAAGAAGGGAAGAAAAATAAGATATATAACCATGTTAATGTGATATATGAAATGTGTTAAACATGAGTGGGTTGGGAGGTTGAAGGAACTTGAAGCTGAAAAGCTCGTTAAAACTAATTTTAGAAAATCCAAAATAATTACATATATTTATGTTTAAATATTCCAAAACAATGACCGAAACGGAACAAGTGAATAAGGAGCTAGTGTGTTTTTTAGGGTAAGATAAGATTTAATCAAGGAGCTAGTGTTTTTTAGGGTAAGATAAGATTTAATCGTTGTTTTATTTTTTAAATAATTTTAATGATTAGGGTTATTTTAAAATTGAAAATTAAAAAAATTATAATAAATAAAATTATAAATTTGGTTGAAAAGTATTTAATGCTTTAAGGATACACCTCATCAAAAATTAAAATAATATATTTTTTAAATTTAATAAAAAATAGAATAAAAATATATAATTACATTGCAATGTTGAAAATATAGAAAATGAGATAAATATCTTAATCTTTGTTGATTTAGAAAATTAAATAAAAATATATGTGTTTATTTAACCAATTAAATAATTAAAATATAATAGATTTAAAAAATTAAATAAAATTTCATATATTTTTGTTGCAAAATTAGAAAAGGAAAATAAAATGCATGATACAATTCGAGTGAGGTCTTTTTTTATTTGCAGAAAAACCCTTCACGGTCTCTCGTTTTCCTGATTTAATAGAAAATTGTGAACTTTGGGAAAAAAAAAATACCTTTTTTTTTTTCAGAGAGAAAAGTTGTATGGATTATATTAAGATCATATAATTATCAAGATTTACATGTAGAAGATAGGCCTCAGCCAATAGAGCCAAAAACATTTGAGCAAATCGTTGAGCATGGGAAGGACAAATTCCCAAATAGTTCTGAAGGCGCAGATCAAAAGGATATCAAAAATGTTCAGAGAAGAGGCATATAAACACATGCGCAAAGAGAGAAGAGTTGCTGAAAACGTGCGCAGAAAAATAACAGAGAGGTCATATAAGAAGACAAGAGGCGGACAGCTTAGTCCGATGGCATGGATCCCGAAATCGAGGACATAATGGAGTCCAGTGGCAAGCAGCAACCCTGAAAAACACGTCCATTTCGCCATTTCCAGATGTGCCAGCAGGTAAGAATGAAGAGGGCATGCCATTTGGGGCATTGGGAGGCCCACCACAAGAAAGCTTCCTGTACAGAGGAGAACAGGCGGTGAGGAAAACCATAAATCAAGGAGAGCTCATACCAGATTGCAGAGGAGGCAGCACATTGAAAGAACATGTGATTGTTCGTTTCCGCTTCGGCCTGACAGAGTAGACATCTTCCAGGACCGTGCCAACCTTTCTTTTGGAGAACTTCCCAGGAGAGGTTCCTGTTGGAGAATAGAAGCCATGAAAAAAGGATAGATTTGAGAGGGCAGGGGGCTTTCCAGAGCTTGACGGGAAAAATGGAGGGGGGGGGAGGGAGATCAGATGATATGACAGAGTAGAGGTATCGGACAGTGATGGGGTGGATTTTGGTTTTGGGGGACCAGATCAGTTCATCCTTCGTGCCCAGTTGAAGGATCCCATGGTGAGAGAAAACGTTAGTGAATGCGGACCATAGAGGGCGGAGAGGAGGAGGGATGCCTAATTGAAGGTCACTTTTCCAGATGGGTTCTAGAGAGGACCAAGAGTCTATAAGATTGAACCAGGTGAAGAGGCCCTTTGAGTGGAAGAAGGAGAGTAAAACCTGTGGAATCATGGATTCTAAGTTGTATAGGGTAGGATCAATACCAATGAGGACAGACGAGCCAGAGAAAATTGACCATTTTAAATTCTTCAAGAAGAACGATTGGATCTTTCTGAAACTGCACCAAATGGGGGAGCCATTTCTGATGCCGAGGGAAGACCTTCTGAACCAGTATGCCATGTTCCTACCTTTTAGATACCTTTGCTTGATAAGAGTGCTCCACGGACTGTTCCCGAATATACCCCTGTGTAGAGATTTGCAAATGAGCGCTTTTCCAAATAGCTTCATGTTAAGAAGGCCCCATCCACCATTCTTTTTCGGTCTAGAGATAAGATCCATCCTCGCAAGATGAAATTTTGTTTGATGGGATCGACCACCCCACAAGAAGTTAGCAGCGATGGACGTCATTTTCTTCGTGATGGAGGCCGGAAGAAAGAAGAGGTGGCCCTAATAGACCGCAAGTTGGGAGAGCACCGCCTGTACCAATATGAATCTGCCAGCAAGGGACAGAAAGCGCATTTCCCATCTAGAGATCTTGTTGTAGAAGCGTTCAATATACACATTGAATGTGAACTTATTAACCATATATATATTTATTATGGGAAATAAAATGCACAAAACAATTCAATAGATATTCATTATTATTTATATATACATAATTAAATGTGAACGTATTAACCATATACATCTTTTATTACAGCACTTTAGGGTCTGTAGAGATTAAATTTTGTTAAAATATAATCTTTACACAAGTGCTAAGAAATTTACCAGTCAAAAGAAATTTAAATTTTGATTTTTACAAGTTTTTTTAAAATTTTAAATAATATTATAAAATGCCTTATGAAGGGTTGCTTGTCCGTAGGACATTTTAGAAAATTCCAATTCTCGGACTGATGTAACACTCTAAAGTCTACACGAGGTTCTGACAATACTAAAGAAAGTGCAATGGGACGTAATGGAGGTTGTTCATGCATTCCCAAGCCATCAGTCATAATGGCAACACTTATAGAGTTGGCAATCATGATCTGAGGTTTTTGTTCGCATTCATTGATAACATAGGTTTCTTTTCACATTCATTAATAGCAGAGGAGAAGTAGTTATGTATTGGTATATGTGAACCAAGGGCATCTTTTGAAGGTATCAAGGATTCAAAAGAAACAAATGAAAAAAGACAAAGAATTCACGATGACTGAGGTAGATTGTTCTGACCCTATGAATCTTGTCTACGTTGACCTTTCCAATCCCAATCTTATGGTGAGTGCAACAACTTAGCATTAATTTTCAACTTTCATTTCCCTGGCCTTTCAATTAGTTCATTGATTTAGGAAGAACCGATTAAAATTATTATGTATGGAATGGTTGATTAATCTTTATATAGTCATGTGTGGACTCTAGATTTTTTTTATATCGTCCATCATGGCATCGATGAAGATTTTTTGGACTAAGTCTTTGAGCAAAGTCGGTGGATTTTTTCCCTTCCAGAGGAGGAAGTGATGAAATTGTTGCGGAATGAGAACCATCAAGGTTACATTTTGTATGAAACATAATATTTTAATCCTTCCATTCAACCCAAAGGTTTGATGTGGATTTGTGTCTACTTTTATTTACTTTTGATTGTAATTACATCTGGCTGTGCTCAACTCTCAAAAATCAATCCATTGAAGTATTTCACTTCGTTAGATATCATATATTCGTTTTTCCAGGGGATTGGAAGGGGAGTTATGAAGCTAGTGTAGATAAAGGAAAGTGATTTCACGGTCCCAATCAATGGCCTTCAACAGGTATGTAGTTCATCATTTGAAACAATATTTTTCATACTTGTCCAGAGCTTAAAAATAGATTAAAGTGACAATATTGACATTTTTACATCATAACCACATACATTTTCTGTGGTATCTCCATTTTCCTTCCTTAATTTGTAAAATTTTATTCTTTCTTGTGAATCCACCATTAACACAAGATTATTCAATTATGATATTACCCCATTGGATAGTGATAACTATGATTAGTGATTCACAAACCTTTTTTTTCATCTTGTAAAAAACTACTACCATCTACCTGCTACATTAGGCATGGCGAGATGCATCGGGTACTTGCACGAGGAATGCTTGCACTAGGTTCTTCACTATGACATAATTACCCCATTAGATGGTGGTAACTACGCTTAGTGATTCACAAACGCTTTTTATACTCTCATAAATAACTACTACCATCTCTTTTCTATTTTTAGATGATTTCGTGACTGACACCCAGAATGCTTAAAAAAGTCTAACATTGCTGCCATTTGAACTTACTGTAATCAAGCTTACTATTAAGCATAGCATTTATAAAATCAAGCTTTATATAAAACCTCGTATTTCTTCTCTTATCTTAAAGTCGTTTTTCTTTGTTAGCTCTCTAGTTTTTGATAACATACAAATTAATACTATAAAAAATATTTGAGAAATAATAAGTGCGCTTCCCATAAAATTATGTAGAGTTTTGAACTAGGGAGAACTCTCAAGTGTTAAAATGAAACTCCAGGACTCTATTAATAACCATACAACCGAAGATTGGTCTGCCTACAAGGTTACAACTTAATTTTCTTTTTCCTTTATTGGTCTTCCCAAAAGATATAGAATGCCAATAGCTATCCATACAACTATTATTGTGTCTCCGGCTTCATTCTCTCCATTCAGCATCTAGGAAATAAGGAGTGCGTGTGGTTGTCCATGTAGTTGTTGTTATGAAGGGTCTTTAAGGAGATGTTGAAATCATAGAAAAATTAAACGACATTGTTAACAAAAAGAAACCACATTATTAGAAAAAAAAACATCAACAAAAAGAAACTACATTATTAGAAAAAGACAACAACCAAGATTGAATTCATTGTAAGGACCAAATTTGAAAACCATTTTCAAAGAAGAAGAAAAACGACCAACCAAGCCATACAACAACAACATTGTAGATGTGTATTACATATTACAATATTTCCCTATTAGATATAGAAAACTTTCCTATTAATTACATAAATTTTTGAATCTATAGAGCTTGAAGTTTTTAATGGAGATGAAAGTCTATTGATAGTGTTCTTTGAATGAGCAATGTTAAGAGAAAAGTTCAATTCCCTTGGTTGTTGAAGGTATATATTTGTTTCTTTGGTTTGCTTTAAACTGCTTCAAGCTGAACAAAATAGATATTATAAATTAGAAACAAATGAAAACTAAAACAACCTTTTCCATCATGCAAAAAGATTTATATTTTCAATGATGTAAATTCAAATGCTTTTGTATATCATCTAATGAATAGAAGAAACATATGTTTACATTTTTTTAATAGAATTTGAGAAAAATGTTTGCCTATTTACTAAGTTCTATTGAGATTTTATAGCGTTTAATGTAGCCACTTTTTAAATTTTAAAGATTTTAAGGACATCATTTCATTTTGACATTTTTTTTATAAAGGGTTTATTTAATATACACTTGTTAATAAAAGTTCAATTTTTTTTTTTAACTTTTCATCTTTGAAAGGTTAGATAAATATATGCCCTTCCAAGTAAAATTAAAACCAGCCCTTCAACTTTGATTGTATATAGTAAGTTGGGTTGAAAAAACTAGAAAATTAAGAGATTGTTAAAATCAATTTTAAAAAATTCAAAATAATTACATATATTTATGTTTAAAAATTACAAAACAATGACGAAATGAGTTGATGAGGAGCTTGTTGTCGTGGTGTGTTTTGTTTTTTGGTAAAATAAGGTTCCATTATTTTTTTTAAATGATTTGGGTCTTTGTTTTTTTATAAGATAAGATTTCATTATTATTTTTTTTAATGATTTGGGTTATTTTAAAATTGATTGATTTTTCTTTCAATTTATCGTTCAAATTCCAATCAATTAAATAAAATTATAAATTTTGAAAAACAATTTTGAACTTTTTAAACTAAACTCTATTAAAATTAAAACAATAAAAAAAAAAATTATTTACTTTAAAAAATAAATAAAAGCTTATATATTTACATTATTACACGGGTGAAACTTAAAAATTGAATAAAAACACATATATTTACATCATTGTAAGTTGAAAATAGGGATAAGACGAAAATATCTTAATCCTTTTCTAATTAAATTAGTACAAAAACATGGGTTCTAATTGATTTAGAAAATTAAATAAAAATAGATGTATTTATATTTCAACTTAAATTAAGACTTTGGTACATCGGGATTAACATAGATGGGGTCTCCTTCTCATCAGGTCCGGGTGGTGGAGGCCTCGACGTATAACCACATTAAATCACTGAGCGTGCTCTCCTTGCCTCACTTATTATTGGTTCGAACGAGTTTAATGGAGCTGAAAAATTCAACGAAGCGTGAGACACCTTTGTGTCTGCAAAGCATTGATGGTGCCTCGCTTTACACGAAGAATGTCGGTGCCGAGAAAAGAAGAACCCCACGATACCTAACCGAGTCACCTTCAACACAGACCCGAGATAGAAGGAAGTAATAAGGAAGAAGGATAAGGCCGTAACATTGAGCAGCGAATCAATCTCTTGCCGCTCTGCTCACCCTGAATCGTAGTAAACAAGTGCTCTCCAAACCGAGCTTGTGTGCTCACTATACCACTTGTCCTCCCTTCAGCCCTCTTGGGGAGAGAAACATTCCTTTACAAGTAGGTGGTCTCCTCATCTCCTGGGCCTATAAGAAATGGCAAACAAGTTGGTTAGTGGTATACTGCAAGTGTGAAATGCTTCGAGCTCGAGGAGATTTTCATAAGCAAGGAACAGAGTCCTTTGTGCATCAATTTCTCTCTATCTGACACCTGTTGGGATCAACATTGGAAGGTAGGGAGGATCTTTGTTCACAAAGGACTCTAATCCAATGTTTTTTATCTTATTTCTACATAGTGTAGCCTTCGTGTCAATTTTCAAACTCGCCAATGTTCTCCCATCCTAAAAACTCAAAGGCATCGATTTCCCAAGTATTTCGTTTAATTGTCAAGTCCTAATGTGTGGGTTCTGGTACCCTAAAAACTTTTCAATCTGGTTTTAGCGTGTTCTTGTTCTCTGGTTTCTTACAGTTACAAAAGTGCTCAAAAACTGCTCTAAGTTGTATAATGAAATGGGTAGTCTTTACTTTTAAGAGTACTAAGGATCCCCTTGTCAATCAGTCTTGGGAAGGTTTCAACACCCTTGGTCTATGTCTAGTTGGGGCGAGTCGTTTTCCTTCACAATTAACACTACTTGCCCAGGGTGGAAAGTTTTCTTTTCGTCCTCCTCTAGTTTCCAAATTAGTCGATTGTGATGCATTTCTCTTACATAGTTGAGGTTATTTCATTCACGTGGAGTTATCTTTTTTTCCTAATGACTTTCCAGATAGGAAAGTTTTGTCCCTACTATTGTGTCTAGAGGTCTTTAGTGTCCATTGGCCTAATATTACTATCATTGTTATATCCCATACTATGTTATGTGTCTTTATCCTAGTCATCATGTCACCTCGTCAATGAATGGTCAGTCATAGAGGAGGGTCTAGTTCCAGGGAAAATTCACATCCTAAACATTTTTTTAGACATACCTCAGTGGCATCCTTATTTGTTTCAATGCCACTGGAATTTTGTCAAGAGATTCAAACTTTGGAATCTCAAGAATTTGGGGAATATCCTTATTTCTCTCATTCTAATGTTGGAACCAGGACTTAAAATGGATCCCAGACCTTGGTAAATTCAGAAACCATAAGTTGTACTTTCTACATTTACTGGAAGGTTATCAACAACCTTACTGCTTGCTTCGTTTGTTCATTAGAGACAAACATGTGGACCATTACAGGATTTTTGCAGGACAGGAAGATTTAAAGTGCCTCCTAAGAAGTATTTGATATTGTCTAGATGAAATTTTCATTCGCCTTCAGAGAGTGGAAAGGAATGTTGTTTTAAGTAAGAATATTATTCAGGGAACAAATCATATGCTCCTATGGTGATAGACATTCATGTTGTTCAAAATGCGACTCCTCTCAACTCAATACCTACAAAAAAGGGAGACCTAATGTCTCTGGTAGTGATTTCGGACTGAGAGTCTGAATTATATGTTTTATGTTTTTTGTGGCTCGTCGCTACGGTCGGGTTGGATAATTTCATAATGCAGTTTCATCTTCCTTGCACTATGGTTTATGTTTGGTTGTTATAGTGTCTGCATATCAAGTGGCTTCGTAGCCGTTTGAACTTACATGAGCGCAGCCGCGCTATTATGTTCAATCCATTTGTATGATTGGGGTTTTTATTATTTTGTTCATTTTTGTGATTTGAAACAAATGCCTTATACTGCATTTCTTGGATATTGTTGGATAGAGAGTATGTTGATGCAGTGGAATATCATAGCTAGTCTTTAGTTGCATCATGAGAGGATAGGATGTTGAAAATTTTTAGTATTACTGTTGCTCTCAAGATACTTACTAGTCTTCATAAGCAGAAATGTTATGCCTATGTTGACAAACTAGTGAAGTTTTGTATACATTTTGTAAATGTTTTTTTATTAATAGAATTTCTCTACCGATTTACAAAAAATTAGACATTCATTATTATTTAAATATACATCATTGAATGTGAACGTATTAACTTTATACACCATTTATTATAGCACTGTATAGTTTGTATAGATTAAATTTTATTAGAAAATAAGCCTTTCTACATCAAGCCACTAAAAGAGATTTATTTTATTAAAATTTTATAAAATTAATTCAAAAATAAAATTTAATATTTTTTTTAAAGAAACAGTTAACTTTCTATAAATCAAATTGGAATCTGGCCAGTGCCATTACATTCAAATGCATCAATTCTTCCACATCCCTCCAAAATTGCCCTGACCATTGTATTTTGATTTTGGAGATATGTTTTCTAGATTAACTACAACACTTTTCTTATAACTTCTTCAAAAATCGACATTGATCCTAACAAAACTACATAACATAATAAAACTAAAGCATTGAAATAAAATTACCCAGATCCCTCCTCATGAATCCAATTACATTCCTCCATGCACACATTGTTTGCTTCCTCTTGATGGAGTGATTCTTCTGCCATGTTTTGATCCTGCTCCTACTATGGGATCGATTTTTTCATCGAGCAAGGGAGGGAGTGCACGGTTGCCTCCACCTGACTGTGTTTATTGCTCGGCATGCTCGCTGAGACTGAAGGCCTCCTTCAGGATATTAATGACAACTTACTCCACCTTGAATTTTGGGTTATCCACTTTAAAGTCCAAATTTTCTAGCTTAGTTACAATTAAAACAGTTGTTGCCCGGATATTTTCGACATCATTTTTTAAACTTCCAAGTTGTCTTGTGACTAAGTCAAAGTGGGAATGAGATTCAGAAATAATTTTCTCCCTAATTCTATTAATTATCTCCTCAAATTCCTGTTTTAATGCATGCACTTGTTCATCCAAAGAATTCTCAACGCCATTCCTTGAAGCGGAGGCTATGCCTTCGACTCAAAAAAATCTAATGGAGAGCTACCATGATTGGCACCTGTAAATCCAACCTTTTATATCCAAATTTGGTTGCATGTTGGCTGTTGGATGATTCAATTGACACTTATTGCTACCCTTCTTCCACTACTCTGAGAAGAACTGAAATTTCATCAGTGCATTTGCTGTTTTGATATCACACACGAACACATGGGACTAATCCTCCTTTAAGATGGTACAAGAAGATCATGTTCTTCTAGCTAACTTTAAAACCTAGTCGACGCCACTCCACCTGCATGTATACTCATCTAGACTCTTAGCGTTATCCCACCTATTAACTCGATTTGTAGGATCCAACGACCCACAGGAACGATGGTTGGGCCTCCTTAGTGCCTTGGAGTTATTACTGAAATTATTCTTCTTGTCATAAACATATTCCACCTTAATGGTATTCACTTGGATCGAAGTCCTTAGGATGTATTTAATCATGGGATATGACATATTTTTGTTCTACCTTGCCCCTCCATCAAATTTCCTTGAGCCAAATTGACCCCTATATTAGCTTGGTTATCTGCCAATTGATTGTTTTTTCGTTTAATATGGTAGAATTCAATATCTTCAAATTTATCCATAAGGAGTTCTATTCTTTGATACATTATCATCAATTTGTTTTATTTACAGTTATTCAATTTGTAGAATTTTTGGATAATGATGAGAGAATATCCAAATACATTAATTGGTGGATTCGCTTGGCCACTGCAATCTTCATCCCTTGCCAAAGTCTTAATACTTCAACCTAGTTGGTTGAGGAAATGCCCAAACCCCGTGCAAAATTTTTCTCAATTTCTCCATCGGGGCAAAGGATAACCCCTCTGCTCCTGCCTCCATGGGATTTCCTTTCAAGGCACCATAAAAGAAGAGTTGATATCTACCCAAATATTGCCTCCATTCCAAAAACTATTCACATGGCATGCAAATAGGAAGGGCATATTTCCTTGACAATACTTAAAACTGCCAACTTGGGTAGGGGGGATTTTAATATTAAGCCACTGATTTTCTACTTCCAATAATCTATCCATATCATCTATATTATAAGTTGGAAGTTTTCCAAGTTGTTTAAGATGGAACTGCCTTGACTTCCTTGAAGATAAGATAATTCCTAAAGAGCCATATTGCCAACAGAGATATTTTGGGATGGTTTCCCAACATCTAGAGATAATCGAGGAGGGAGTATTGCTCCATGGGGGATGACAGCTCCAGTTCTCGAACATTTCTATCCAATTTGCAGGGATATATTGAATTTGACTAACTAAATGCAAAGTTGTTTTCGATACTTCTAAATAAAAGGGTCACTAAAAGAAGATGTGGGGAATGTATTCTTCATCATCTCTACATAAAGCACACCTTGACAATCCCTGAATCTGCGTTTTCTTTAGATTCTTCGTGGTAAAATTTTTTCCATGAACCAACTCCCAACAAAATGATTTAACCTTCAAGAGACCATCCTTATTTCATATCTTACTCCATATTCTAGAAGTCTGAGGGTGCGACATCTGCTTGATTAATATTTTGTATCCCTCTTTCTCAGAATAATTATTATGTTTGCCTCCTGCCCATATTCTTCAATCCAGGCGATGGGAAGATATCGACGCATAACCCTTGAGGGATTTTGTCAATGAAAACCATGATCGTCACAATTTTGGAGGGAAGATGGGCCTAATCCAACCATTCCACAGTCCATTTTCATCCCAGATGGAAATATCTTCCAAGCTTCTTATTCCTTGTTCCTCCATCCACCTTGCCAAGTCGTGAACCTCTTGACTGTCCCTTGCTAGATCAGCGAGAGGAATTTGATCCTTCCATATTCTGATTTTCCTTCCATTCCATATTTTCCATCCCAAATTTCCAACACCACTGAGGCAAAGGCTTTACAAAATTTCCAAATTTTGGTCTTGTGTCCTTCCCATTCTTCATTCTCCAGCCTGAGCAGTCAACTTTTATGAAAATACTTCCTCAAGAAGGCATATTTCCACCATTCTTTGGAGTCTGCCAACAACCTCCAAACCAGCTTGGCTCCTAAGGCTAAGTTCATATACTCTAACTCCTTTATTGCTAATCCCCTCAATTTGTTTGGAATCCTAACTGTATTACATTTTACCAAGTAGAATATTTTCTCATTATTTTTCCTACCCTGCCACTAAATTTTGTGAATCATACTGCTAATTCTATGGATTACTCTTAGGATCCAATAATACCGAGCTAATATAGATTGGAAGAGTGGAGAGGAAAAATTTTATAAGGACTACTTTCCCTACCACATTCAGCCATTTGGATCCCCAAGACTGTATTCTCTTTTGAATTTTTTACAGAACTGAATCCCAATCTTCACCAAAGGATAGGCCTAGAGATATGCATATTCCAAGGTAGGGGAATGATCTCCAATTTTTTGCAATAGGGAATCCCAAGATACAGGAAATTTATTGCAAAGAATTTTCTCCACAATTCCATCCTATTAGCTTACTTTTCTTTTTATTAACTAGTCCTCTTGAGACCTGTAGATAGGTATCCATAACCTTCTTAAATCGGGTTGTTATAAGTCTAGACGCCCCTGCAAGAAGGAGAGTATCATCAACAAATTGTGAGTGGTTTATTTCTTCCATGTTTCTAGCTATGATAATTCCAAGAAGTTGTCTATCCTACCTAGTCACCTCCAATTTTCGACTTTAGCTCTCAACCAATATAATATATAAGAGAGGAGACAAGGGACATCCTTGTCTCGGACCTCAAAAAGTTGAGAATAAAGTAGTTGGGTTCCAATTGACTAAAGGGGTGATCCAAGGAGTGCCAATGCAAGCTCTTATCCACTGAATGAATTCTTGGAAAAACCCAATTAATCAAGAACTGAGAAGAGAAAGGGGTGGTTTACCTAGTCAAATATGTTTTCCATATCCAACTTTATGACCATTCCTTCATTTCCTACCTCCTTGAAGGAATGTACTGCTTCCTGCACCAATATAATATTATATAAGATATTCATGTGTTGCATGAACCCTCCTTGATTCTTCGAGATAAAAGAGGGGAGAAAGGGTTTCAATCTGTTGGTTGTGATTTTAGTTAATATTTTGTAGGATGCATTACAGTGTAAGATCATACGAAATGTAGAGAAATTCACAGGATTTGATTCCTTTTGAATTAAAGCCAAGAAGGAGGAATTGCTTCCACCTCCTAATTTCTTCTTCACACGGAAGTGATTTAACATTATGAGGAGATCAATTTTAATAAAAGACCAGAAGGATTGGTAGAAAATTATAGGAAAGTCATATGGTCCTAGAGCCTTATCAGGATTTATGGATCTAATTACCTTTAGAACTTCTTCCTTGACTATAGGTTTGACCAAATTCAAATTAGAAGAGGGGGAAATTACCTTTGGCATGTAACTGAGAAATTTTCTTTCCTGATCAAAAGAGATTCTCTCTACTGTATAAAAATCCTGAAAATGAAGGAACACTTCATGCTTAATATCCTCGAAGTAAAGCAAAATTGGTTTTCCTTCAAGAATAATTTCTTTGATCTGGTTTTGTGTCTCCCTAGCCATTGCCTATTTATGGAAGAAGGAAGTATTCAGTTCCCTTTCCTTCAGCCATAAACTCCTAAATTTGAGGCGCCATAGATCCTCCCCCTGTCGAATTGCAAATAAAATATCCTTGGTCAAATCTTGTTCCTTTCGCAGATGCCTTTCTTCTACTTGTGAGTCCTAGATTAATTTGTAATGATCCTCAAGCTGTTTTATTAAATATTTCATCTTTTGTCCCAAAGGTTGAAAGGATTTCTTCAACCATTTCCTAAGAGCTTACTTAACATTGTGGACCTTAGTTTCCCATACATATGTTGGGGATCCTTGAATTGGATTTTTCCATGCTTGGGATATTAGCTCATTCACCCCCTCCTCTTATAGCCACGCCACGTTGAATCAAAACATAATCAGCCCAAAGTTTGTCATTTTATCTATTTGTAAAACTATTAGTCGATGATCCGAAGCGTCATTAGATTTGATGGAAAAGGAGAAATCAAGCCCTTTTAGGAGCCAACTACTATGGATAAGGAATTGGTCCTGACATGTCGCTATATTACTATCTCCTACCCTTATATTTGTCCAAGTGTACTTACCAGATTTTAGAATCACATCAATCAGATCTCAATCTGCGATAAGATCTTCCATTGGGTCCCTAAAGGGGTCTCGAACAATGGAGCCCCCTCTTTTTTTTTAGGAATTTAGCATTGTGTTGAAGTTTCCTCCAATAATACAATTTTGATGATGTTCCTTTCTTAAAATCTCTTCCAAAGAATCCCAAAATTCAACCTTCATTCCATACAGGATTGGAGCATACACATTAAGAATTGAAATACTTTCTTCGTCATCTTTATGCTCTAACACTCCCAAAATCCAAAATTTACTTTTTATACTATCTACTAATCTGAAATTATTTGGAGAAGAGAAGGTGTTGAGACCCCTTGATGCCCCATGAGACGGTTGAACAATACCCACTTTCTTTCCAAAATATTTTTGCCAATTTAGTTGCCTCCTCTTCCTCCATTTTAGTCTCTTATAGAAATGAGATTCATGGCGATTCTTTCTTAACCATGTCTTTTACAACCGGGGACTTTGTGGGGCTCCCCAAACCCCTTATATTCCAAGACAGGATTATCATTTGAAGATGGAGATTTGAGACACCCCTCCATCTGCTCCTTCCTTACCTTTCCCCCTATATTTTTTAATATATTTGAGATTACAGGCTGGTTTCCCAGCTTTTTGTTTTGTTTCGCTTCTTTTTGCCTTGGAGTTTTTTGTTTCAGCCTTCCCCTCTTTCTAGAACTCTTAATCTCCTGCCTACTGCCATCCTCGACCCTTACCAAGTTCTCCACCATATGATGGGTGATTACTCCCGCTATTTCCTTCGCAACACTAGAGGGAGAACTAGGTTGTGAAGTGGGAGTTTTTGTGTTTTGACACTGATACTTTATTTGCTTATTCGAGCCCTCCAATGCAGGAGTGTCCTCTTTAATTTCACCATCTTCTGAATCTTCTGATTCGTTCTCATGTTATTGGTTCTCATTATCTCCTTCAGGAATGGGCTCTACCTCATTCATATCCTCGTGATTCCTTAATGGGTTTGAAGAGGTAGTAGTCAAGTTGTTACCTTTATTGTCTTGGGTTTTTATACCATTTGTATATCCTTGATTCCTTTTCCTAATCTGAGTCTTCCATTGTTCTTCAGGTTGGGGGGGTTTCTCAGGTCCCTTAGAGCGAGGGACTTTCAAGAAATCCAGAGCAAAGTGACTGTATTGATGGAAATGATGACATTTCAAGGGGATTTGCTTGTAATCTAATATTTATTGATGCTTCCATTCCCCTAGGGTTAGGTTTACTTCTGCTAGCAATCCCTTTTCCAGATCAACCTCCACACATATCTTTGCATAAGAAAACTAGGAGCCTCTTCTCTCAACTTTATCTATGTATTTCCCCACCCTGTTTCCAATCACCCGAAGGTAGTCATCACTCCAACAAGACAATGGAAGATGCGACGGTTTAACCCATATCGGGATAGTTGTTGGAACGTCCTCATCAAGATTGGAATCAAGGGTCCATTTATTGAGATACGTCCTCGGAGATCCAAAAAAATAAGGGCCATTTCAAAAACTCACATCCATGTCTTCCCTCAGTTCAAACAGGAAGGAAAAAAATAATTTCCCATTGCAAATATAGAAAAATTCCCTTTCATTTTATATCTCCAAATGTTATCGATCCATAACTCTATGGTTCTCAGCAAAGGCCACATGTTGGTGAACTTACCAATCATAACATGCTCATAATATGCCAGAGTGATTACCATGGATCCTAGCAACAGAGAAATGTCGTCGATCTCTTCATTCATTTTCACAAATTTGGATTGGTTCTCAGTGGGCCTCTGATGCTTGGGCAAGGAGGCCACCAATCCCTGGAAGGCCGCAACTTCCTCTTTTGATAAAATGGAGGGTGGGGGTGGAGGAGGGGAAGGAACCCCTCTGTGGGTGCCATCTGATCTAGGGTTTCTGCAGACTATCAGAGGAGAGGACCAAAGGCACAAATGGTAAGGTCCGAGAAAATGTGTTAATTTAATATTTTTATTTACAACATATCAAAATAATATATATATATATATATATATATATATATATATATATGTATATGTATATATATATATATATGTATATGTATATATATATATATATATATATATATATATATATATATATATATATATATATATACATATATATACATATATATATATATATCTAGATATATATATATATATATATATATATATATATATATATATATATATATATATATGTATATATATATATATATATATATATATATATATGTATATATATATATATATATATATATTGGGAATGTTTTTTCATAAATGAAATTAGAGCTACCATAAATTGTATGGCATTCCGTCTTTATAGATTTAAGAATTTAAAATTATCCTTTCAAAAAAATTTAATTGGATTTTGAATGAAAATTGATCTATAACTATTTTTATATAAAGGTAAAATGTAAAATGTTATACTAACTCATTAACAAAATATCTACATCCTTACAATAGCTAAACGAGTTGTCTTTAGCAAGACATTTTGGACTTTCCGGTGCCGGAATCCGGTGGAAAAAAATAGAGGTGAGATCTTGATTTTTGTTATTTAAAACTGGTTTTTTTACTGTATATATGGATTCAGCGCCCTGAAAAACCCTTAGGGAACTTCGATTATGTAGGGGTTACCCATCAAGCTTGTGATTTCAATTTCGGTGGAAAAAATAGAGGTGAAATCTTGATTTTTGTTATTTAAACTGGTTTTTTTTACTGTATATATGGATTCAACACCCTGAACAACCCTTAGGGAACTTCGATTATGCAGGGGTTACCCATCAAGCTTGTGATTTCAATATATTTCTGTTGTATTTTAGAGAAATTAGACTGGAAAAATCCACCGAAAATGCTTCCAAAAAGTCACACTAAAGACAACTCCATAGTTAAAGAGATAATGTTTTCTAATTTAAATTACATTTTTAAATATAAAAATGAATTCAACATTCTAAAAATGTAACAACACTAGTTAAAAATCCATGTAAATATAAAATATGAGGCCATGATGATGGGACATGTATTCCAAGTTGAATGGTGGGGGAAACATCCTAATGGGTGTTGATTTGGTTTATTATGGCTAAGGAAATTCGTAAAGGAAATGGCTAAGGGTTTGGAAATGAAAAATGACATTTTTCGCACATTTATTTATGAAAATAATGGAAATTAGGAGAAAATTAAGGTGAAAGGTCACAGGTTGCATGTGAGGAGGAAAATGAGGGATTGATAAAAAGGCTTCTAAGGATCAGTGGGTAAGTTTTTGACATGTTTTGGTGGAGCTCTCTTCTATTCTCTCTCTCTCTCTCATACTCTTGGAGACTTAGATTTTTCTTGGAGCACTCTTGGAGGGTGTGGCATACTTTGATTTTTGGAGCAAGAAGGATAAGGAAGATTAGGAAAGTGTAAGAAGGCATTGGGATCAGCAGCTACATCAGATTTGTTGCAGGTACCGAGTTGCATGTATGATTTCTTCACTAGTTTTGGTATGCATGGCACATGCATGTGGTTTCTTGGTTGTGATCTATCATTGACATGGAGAATTGTCTGGATTGACAATGGATTGCCTAGCCTTGCCATTTCTTGGATAGTCATGGTGATTGTGGGTTTACTTTCATTGTTTGTTTTTGTTTGGTTCTCATGTTTCCTTAGCTTGGTTTGAGTTACTAGTTCCTGGAGCCTTGGTTATACAAATGCTCTAGAGTCCTGTAACAACTTGGGTTGAGTTACTAGTCCTGTAGCCTTGGTTGGACAAATGCTCTGGAGCCCTTGGTGGTTGAGTTACTAGTCCTGGAGCCTTGGTTAGACAAACAATTTGGAGCCCGGCAAAAGCTATGGGTTGATTTACTAGTCCTGGAGCTTTGGTTGGAACAAAAGCTCTGGAGCCCTAGATGGCTGGGATAGAGATCAATCTGATGATAATTTTGTGATGTCCGATCATGAGGTAGAATCATTGCTTGATAGGTTAAGGTGGATGGTCTCTCGAAGACCTAGGTATATAACATTTTTTTATTGATTTCTTCTATTAGATCCCACATTCATGCTTGGAATATGGCATGGGGGTGAATGGCTGAAGAGAGATTTGGCTCAACCATTCTACTATCGGGTGGAACGTGGAAGTCTCATTCCAGGTTTGGATTTTTCATCCTTAATGAAAGGCTATTTCTCCTTGTATCTCTATGAGAATTATGATGGATTATATGTGGTTTATATGGTTGTGATTTCATTGGTATTTGTGTCCCTATTATGTTGATCATTTACATGTTTTATGACAGTAGCCATGAGTGGATATCATCATGTTCTTACTTGTTATTGAATGATCAATGTATCTATGACCTAATGGATGAAATGGTAGCTAATGTGATAAGGAGGCAATGCTTCATAACGAATCTCAGATAAGTATGAGAACCCTATGCTCAGATCTGTTATTTACACCTATAGGTTGCATATTTACTAAGTGTTTGACAAAATGCCTTTCATGGCTAATAGAGGTCCAGTCAAGGTATTGAACAAGTATTTTCTTTAGTACTATCATTTCCATGTTATTTTACTGATTTGAAGAGATGGTTCAATTTGGGGCAGTGACCTGTGCTTCGGGCCTAAAAAGGTGGCTCAAATCCCGAAGTCGCTAGCATAGCACTGACAAATTGTGTCTCTGGTCACTCGCAAGTAAGCCTGTGAGAGTGACTATAGGGTCATAGTTGCATGCATGCCTTTTCATGGGAGCAGCTTTCGATTTAATTCATCTAAATGTTAGGTTAACTTGAGGGTTGGGCACTTGGAGTGGTGGATTAGTTTCTAGGGGCCTTGAAGCACCTAAGGGAGGTCTGCCCATCGATTCCACTTCCTTAAGGTCACCTAGGAGGTTGAATCATATCATAGTAGCCTCTCATCGCATGTTTACCCTGGTTGGCTAGTTGCTTGGGTAGATGTGGGAGGAGGGTGTTAAAGAGTGGTATCAGAGTGTTTTTTCACTCTCCTTGGGCTGTGTGTTGATCATGTTTTCATCTTGGTTGCATACGTGTTCCTTATGCTTGTAGTCCATGTTCTTATTGCATTTTCATGGCGTCGATCATGGTTGTAGTGATGTCACCATGTGATGGTTGAAAGTGTTGTCGTGGAGTAAGTCTTCATGTGCGTATGGTTGATTATGCATTGTTATGCACATCAATGTTCACATGTTATCAAATTCACGTGAGGTGGTTGTTGTTGTCATGCATGAGGTCATGGTTTGTGTAGTTGATATGGTCATGCATTAATGACTAGACTCTAGCTAGAATAGTGTGTATATGGTTTTTCACTCATGTGTTATACGTCTATATGTAGTTGTTATGCATGTATAGTCTTGGTTATAGTTATGCATGAATAGTAGGTCAAAAATGCCTTGTGAAGTCATTGTATGCAAATTTAGGTCATCATGATTCTATTGGTTGTTATGATGCTAATGTGTTGGCTGAGATAGAACATGAGATGCAGATCATTAAAGTGAAGTTGCAGCATTGGACCTTAAGGCAAGAGAAGATCATCATACAGGTATTGTATGTTTATATGCAAGTATGTAAGTTAAGGATTTTCATATGCATTGGGTTTATATACATTAGGTTTATGCACATGTCTTTTGATGTTATGGTTACATTCATGATAGAGGATAGGTGATTAGCATAGTCATATGCACATGTGTCAGATAGTCAAGAATGATAGTAACATGTGGTTGTATGCATTATTATTGTTGTTTTATGTCAGATAGCTTGATGATTATGTTGTATGTTGTTGATGGGTATGTTATAGATTAACTTGTGGTTGTTATATGTTAGTTAACTTGACGATTAGAGTTATAACATTAATATCTTGATGTTATATGTATCATGTTAAATTGAATTGGACTATGAAGATGGTTATGGCTACGATATTTAGTTATGAGCCGACATATTTGTGATGACTTTGCACACATCATTGTTATGCATGAACGATAAATGCTTATGATTTTATGATGAGAACATGCTAGTTAGTTAGTGTTATGGATATCGTGATCTTATTTATGTTTGAGTTGGCATGTTGTAAAGTTATATCTTGCTAACTAGATTTATTGTGCAAACAAGATAGTCTCCACTGAGGTACACTAAAGTATGAGTTTGCTTATGTAGTATATTTGGTGCTTTATTCGTTATTATGTTGTCTATTTGATGTTGAGTGTTTGGTGTCTATCATGTCATCTAGTTGATTTATTTAACATGATATGTTTGCAAGTTGGTTGAATGTTTGATGAGTTTCATAATACGACTATGTGTTCCAATGACCTTGTTGAGACAGTTGATTTGTACTTGAGTATAGTAGGTGACAGTTGTAGCATTATGTTTAATGACTATGAGTTGACTCTAGATTATGACATGATTGTTTGTAAAGGTTGATTTAAAATTGATAGGTATGATTGTCTTGATATTTGGAACGTGTGATTGACATGGGTAAACAGTTGCAAGAAACATGCTTGGTATTGGTATGATAAGCTAATAGTTGATATGTTTATATAACTAATAGTTTGATGATGTGACAGTATATAGTAAGCCTCGGCTACAACAAGGTAAAAAGGGTAAAAGAAAGGAATTGGACAAGAATTCTTTTGGCTATGTTTGGAAACCCTAATTCCAAATGAATGAGTGTCACACATACAGGAAGTCTTCTTAACCTTGATTTTGTCTGACATTATGTGGATATGTGTTATAGTCATGAACATGTACTTGATAGGTATATTAGTCAATCCTAGTTGTAGGTGGATCTATCAAGGGAATTGGAGTCCCATGAGAGATAGCATGGATGTGTTCAGTTGCAAGCAATGTGTTTGGCACAACAAGGGGATTGCATGGCAAGAAAACTGCCATGAAATTCTGAAGAATGCTCAGGTTGATCTTTCCTTGGGAACCATGGGGATTGAGTCATGGTGTTTGTTGCTAGTCTTGTGCTTTTGGTCTTATGTGATTTGTTGAGCTTGATTTGTGGTTTTTTTATGTCTAGTGCAAGTCCTTGCCACTATGTTGGTTGTGTCGTATTATTGTTGGTTTTCCATGGTTTTCTTCTCGACATTTCCTTTACTGTTTTGAGTGTCTTGGGAATTAGTTGGGGAAGGAGGAAATTTAATGGAGCTCAGAGAGAGTTGTGTGGTACCCAACAGGTAATGTAAGACTCATTTGAAACTCTGTGCATGAGTAAGCACAACAGAAGGTAAGACTATGGAAATCATTTGGATTGACTGGGTCCATTATGGTAAATGGACGATGACAAGACAACCATTAGAAAGGTAACCAAGAAGGGTAAAGTAAATGGATCTTAGGTTTTAGGTGCCTTGGCTATGTTGGAAATGATTGTTCTAAATGTTTTGTGTGTTATGCACAAATAAGGAAGTTATCTTAACCTTGTCCTTATGTAATTATGTTGGGATCATGATTATGTTAATGTCTATATGTGTATACATGTATATATGCATGTCGTTGATTGACTAGATCATTATTATTTTATGTTGATGTTTATATGTATGTATGTGTATGTATGCATTTCGTTGCCTGATAGGATCATGATTGTTATGCTAATTTTTGCATTTGTATGTATTTATGTATCTATGTCATTGCCCGACAGGGTCATCATGAATCGTTCTTGTGGAGGAATGATTTCTTACGCAGGCAAATGACATGAAGAGGTTCATGTTCTTACGGGGAATCAATTGAGAAGAGTAGTCATGACAAATATATGAGGTCAGTACCATGTGAATATGAATTTATATTATATGCTTGTCTTATGCCTATGCTTATGTTATGGACATGTTATACCGATGGATACATCAACAAAGTGAAAGCAGTGTGGTTTGTAGCATGCTATGACAAGCATGGATAAGACACTGAAAGAAAGGTTTCTTGGTAAGGTGTTATGGCCACCAACAACCCCCCTTCTTATTTAGTATTAGCAATAACACTATGTAAGTGGGGACCCTTAGTCATTTTTTTTTAAAATCAATTAGTGCTTATATGTCACTCCTTAAGAAATATCGCATCGCGCAAAGAATGATAGGGCATTTTCTTATGAGTCAAAATGATAAAATGCGAGATTGTGACGTGAACTCCATCGCATCGCATGCATTAATAAACACTCACGTTGGAAAACCTTAAAATCACCGATATGCGATATCGCATATCGCAAAATCGCATAAAATACACATAACAATTAAACGATTAAGCGATCCGCGATCTTGCGATATTGCGATCTGCGATCTTTGCGATATTGCGATCAAACAACCTTGTGATAGAACAGCACGATGAAATTGCGGTAATGCGATATTGCGATGCAAATCGCAGAAACATTCCATCGCAGATTTTCCGGGCTCAATATTCAAGAAAATGATTTTTTCCATAAACCAAGAACTGGTTACGTGCTTTAATGATAATTAATGAATTACACGCCAGTTGTTAATAAAATATGGTTTTGTGTTTTTCGAAGAGCCAGTTCACGTCAAATGGCATGTTTTTGCATATCCGTGGCATTTAAAGCTTTCCTGTCATTATTTATTATCATTACTCTCTCCTCACTTGTGAACTGTAGGAACGAAGAACAAAAGTTACACAAAGCAATGTGCAGGAAGCTATGGGGAAAAAGGGTAGGGCTCCAATGTTCAAAGATAGAGAAAAGGCGCCCTTATAAACAGATACTGCATGCAACAGAGCCGCAGATTCACAAAATGCTGCTGAGCCATCCATTACAGATCTTTCATATGCATCCATGGTTAAATGTGTACTGAGCGATGTTGATATCAGAGAGAGATAGTTTAATGCTCAGAGTCAAGAGCTCACGAGATCATTATTTTTACAAATTTTGAGGTTTATACCCGATAAGAGAAAGAGGCGCAAAAGGTGAAAAACGCATCAGAGAAGCCCGGATCAAAGAATGGAGGCAGTTTCCGATGCGCGATTAGCGCCTAGCGCTAATCGCGCATCGCTGAGAAAATTTCTCGAGAAGGAAAGACTCTAACTTCTTAGTCACCTGTAAGCCCGAAAATTGCAAGAAAGCAATGATAAAAAGAAAACTGGAAACAAAAAGCTAAAGAAAAGGCAGAAGCAATCCAAAGGGTTAACCAAGTTGAACTGGGATTATTACTGGGCATACACGGTAAAGCCACATAGTTAGTGGATGACTCTCAAGTATATCATCGATTTCGTTGAGAAGATGGTGCCAGCTCTTTCCAATTTTGTTTGCTTAGCTCAACCAAAAGCGGAAGACAGTCATCCAACTCTACTCAAGCAAATACGGAATGCTTGCAACGTTAAGGAGCAAATGCAGAAATAGTTAGATATTAGATTTAATTTTAGAAATAGTTTTACTTTATTTTTGCTTAGAAAAAGGGAGGTCATTTAAACCAAATCCTGAATCTTTGTAAATAAATTATCTAGTTAGTAGTATTTGAACCCTTCTCATGCATTTAGAGAAGGGTCCAGAAATTTATCAAAAACTTGTCCTTAGAACATGCACTTTTGCACCCTCCGAGGAGGTTATGATGAATGAATGGAACAGGATTTGTTGATGTTTGCATTTGATATCTTCTACTGATGTTGCACTTCTGTACTCTTAGTGGATGTTAGAGCAAGGAGAGATAAATCATTGTCACTTGAAGCTCATGAGTAGGACTAGTTATAAATGGTACTTTTATCCCTTAACCATTTTTGCTTATGTGTTAAAGTGATATACAATTTTTATTTGTTTACGTATTAATGCATGAATGCCTGAGTTATCATTTGGCACTTTTGTACGGTGATAGCTATTTATTTATGCTTAATGTATGAATAGCTCATTATGCGATATGTTTTTCACAACTGTTTCGTATAACTTTTTATGCGAAGTGGTTCATCCTTATTGATTCTTTTTCTCATAATAGCTTAATGATCTTTATTACCAGTTGTTATTTGAAATCTTTTTAGATCGCATAATAGAAGAATTACATCCCGGGTTAGTATAGACTTAGATGTTGCTGCTTATTAGATTAAAATAGCATAGCATTAGATTAAAGTTAGAATTGGAATATCTTAATTAGGAACTGTTAGATCAGGAACATCAAATTCTACACACACACACTCATAGATTGGGAAATTGGTCCCATATCCCCAGTCGGACCCGCTATACCAAACGGATAAGGAGCTGCCAACCAAGGTCTGGACCGGGCGGGTATCCCCCTTGTTGTAGACCTGATTTTTGGGGCTTCAACATATTTGGCGCTAGAAGGAGGGCCTGAACTATGAATGGCAAGTAAATCTAAATCTGAATACCATTCTGAGAGTAAATCACCCTCACCATCTCCTCCGACTTCTCCATTACACTTAAATCCAGAGTTAGAAGTCGCTGGAGTATCAACCGCTGCTACAAACCCTGACATTTTAGAACAATCTACCATTGAACCTCCTGAAGTCGAATATCTGATTCACAAAATTCAGCGATTTTCTATTTCTCCTCAAAGATCTGATAAATCTCAAGGCAACGTGACTTCGCAATATAACCCTGCTCATTGTTATAGACAATTTTGTGCCTTACAGCAACAGGCATGAATTGTCAATAATCCAAGGGATCCAAAGTCCCTAAACATGATGTTCCTACCCCTAGAGGAACAAGGTCAGCAAACCAACAGCTCTCAGATCAGTTCTCCACTTGAAAACACTCAAAAACAAGCAATCCTGAAATCAAAGCAGGTGCTCCACTAGGCTTCTGCGCTGAAACTCAACTCCTCCATGGTGTACCTGCGTTGCAAAGCAAGTGGAACAAAGGCCACCTACGCTGAGCAAGATGGGACAAGTGGCACACTGAGTCATTGCTCTGGAATCTTCCAAAATGACACTTGGATCAGGGATTTCGCCTTGTGATGAGTCAGAGGCTCTGTTTCTCCAAGTGGAAGCAAGGTTCTCCAAGTGGACTCAAGAACTGAAGATCAACTGAAGAGAGAGAGGACACAAGGCAGCTACACATCAGTTGCAAGCTGACTCATCCTTTCTCAATTCATCTATATATTGAGCTCTCTCCTATGAGCTCAGGAGGCTGGAATTTGGTGCAAAGTAATGATATGCTGTTGGTTTCACTATAGAACTATTGGGTGATTGCTTGAAGGAGGTGAAGAGGAGAAATTCTTTCTGCTGGGAGGTGTTGCTGGATTGGGGCCTTCAATGGTTGTAACCTTCTCAGAACTTTACTTCTTCATTAATAAAAGCTATTGAGGTTCTTCTATATGCACTTGTTTCAATGATGTGTTGTGATAATTGTATATTTGATTTATGCTAATCCGTGAATCAGTTATGATTGCATGCTTCTTGTAGTTTCCTTCTTTGTTATTTTGCAGGATCTCATTGTAGCTGGGCCAGCAAAAGAGCAAGGAGCTGGGAGCAAGCAGCCAAAGAGAAGAGTTTGGATTCGACATTAAGCGCAAGGCAACGGTTAGTGCATTTCCTCATTCTCTCTTGCTTTCATAAAGAAGTAAACCTTAAGTAGTTTTCTTTACAGTTGTTGCTAAGGTACTATCACCCTTAGAGTGGGATAGGGTCATCCGAATCGGATACTTTTCCCTACAACAAACTGGCGACTCCGCTGGGGATCGTATCTGTTTGATTGTTTGTATTATTTTGCTATTCATTTCCTGAACAAAAGAGTACCAAATCGAAAAGATTTTGACTATATCAAAAGCGAAGTAGAGGGCAGCTACTCTAGCTCATTTCTGAGCATGTTCATGATTTGAAGAGCTGATCTACAAGGATCCTTGTAAGCTCTTAGTGATATCTTTTCATCCTCCTAGTCATCCCTTTGTGTGTGCTTGACTGATTGCTTCTGATTTGAGCAAAAACTGTGAATTTTTGAGAAAATTGTGACCCGGAAACTGAGAAAACGCAACTTTCGTTTTCCAAAGCAGGTAGTACACAGGCTACCTGCTTTGCAACGCAGGTCCCGAAGGGGCTACCTGCGCTGAGAGCCAAACTGGCTGAGCAGCACCTGCGTTGGCCCAATTTTGCCTTGTGCAGTTGGGGTTTCCTCCCTTTTTCTTGCCTGTTTTCACTATAGTTTTTTGCAGCAAGTTGTCTTTCTTGTACCTATTCTGAAACCAACCTTACTTGCCATCATTCCGCCTCTGTTATATAACGAAATTGTACTTGTTCTTTTGTATTTCTTACATCATTTACAATTTCCCATAACGAAAGTGAACTAGTCTTGCTTTGGCCTCTTAGATCTGAACCTGTGTTAGGCATTTTGCTGGTCTAAAGAGTTAGCTCGTTTGTTGTCCATAGCTGATTAGTCTTTTTAGTTTCGTCATTATGGTTTGATTTCATGTATTTCCAGTGATTAAACAAGTAAATCTTAAGGTGTCTTTTGATTTTGGACAAACTTGTTTGTTTTCGCTTTAAATCGAAATCAAAGTTAAATAACAACTTTCTTTTTGTAATACATCAACATTAAGAAAGGGAAAAGAAAATACATGCATTGTGCATTTTGCATTTGAAAAAGTTTTCATGATGATTTAGGAGAAAGTGCATTAGTTTGTGCTGTATGAACTGTGTGAAAAGATTTGCCTTTCTTCTCCCTCAGTAGTTAAGATTTTCATCAGTCAAAAAGATTTGAAAAAGCTTGCTTCTCATCTTAGGCTGCATTTAGGAATTGTTCATATACATCTCGTGGTGAACCTTGAAAGGCAAACTTTAAAAAGATCAACTTAAAATATACTGAATGAATCTAACAACGCATTGAAACATAACGCAAACACATAGAGGTCTAAGCTAGAGACGTGTTCCGGCGTCGTTAAACGTAGTGACTGTCGATCTCTACGAAGGTGGGTGATTCCTCCTGAGAGTCGGTGGCACTAATACGGACTTGTGCTCCCACGTACCGTCGCGTATATATTGGGAGACCCCTATAGGAACAAAGCCTTTATCCATAGGAAGCCGTGTCGACCGCCCTACTGATCGCGATGCAGTGAACACAGCATTCACGAAGATCGACCACTCGTACCGTAAAACGTATTCTGTGGTTTCGCGAAAGGTTTGGCACACCCTCTGCCTAGATCTCCAGAGCAGTTTCTTTTGGCCCTTTTCAAACTCTATAACTGAAAAGGTCCAACCGAGCATTTGTCACTTCGGGCTCGTTAATACATCGAAGGAGACTAGAGTCATCTTTAGCTTTTTCTCGACTCTTAAAACATGAAAAAGCAAAGTTATGTTTAAAAGCGTCTAATAAAATTCATTCAAATCGGAAACACAAATCTTCCCCTATATATTTTAGTTGATCGAGTAATCCGCAATCGTGAAAGAAAGTCAATTGAATATCCGTCGTTCTCGGAGGCTTACGAGTCAACCGTCTTTGTCTCCAGAATCGAAAACAATCCGGACAAAGCGAGCTCGTCGAACCAGTTCAAAATCTCCTTTAAAAGTTAGAACAAGTGTTCCAACAACATCTGAGATTCTGGTTACTCCAAACATTTCCGGAAACCCTGCCTCTATAGAAGAAGTTCAACCGCCGCAGAAGGACAGTAATATTGATCCTAGTCTGGGGGCAAATACTTGTATAACTGAACCAGTTCCATCTGTAACTGGTCCAGAGAGTTTTGTTCCTCAAACATCTGCCGCTGTCGATACAACCCCTTCTTCGGCACCGGAAATCTTTTACGGACCTGACGGTCTTCCTCTTCCACCTGGTCTGATTGCGATAGAGGAAATTATAGAGGAACCGCAAGTATCCACTCCAACTCATTTTGGAGTAGGGGTCACTCTATTTCCTGCTACAACAGAAGTTTGTCCATCACCAGTGGAAGTCCCTGTAGAATCACTAGGCAATCAATTGGATAGACTCAAAATGTCTGAACAACCGTCGACATCTAGAACTGTGTCAAATGACACGGTGACGGCAGAATTACCTGCTGCAAATCCAACAATGTTCGCCGGCATACCATCTGTCCCAACTAGCTCTCAATCGCTAGAAGGAGTCCACCAAGGGACTATCTCGGCAGTATGGTCTGTTCCTGTTTGTTCCGGAGTAATGTCTGGTAACTCTTATGGTGAGACTCATCAAATTGACCCTTTTGGGAATCAATTTAGGCCATCCAGTCCTCCAGGACAATCAATTGCCTTGAGTTCTGGATTACCACCGTATGGGGGGCAGTATGCCCTTTCATTACCCCCTCCGGGAGGGTACCCATACGGGAGTTCTCAACCTTATTCAAGTTATGGTGGAATTGCAACGAGTAGTTGGGTACCTATGCTATCCCAGCCACCAAGAGTTGTATATTCTATGCAACAGTGTGTACCTGTGACGAACATCCCAACTACACCGGCTATCGTAACCGTGTCGCAAGTTCAAACGATGCCTGTTGTATGTCAACCTCAGATTTCTCAGGTTCTCATGCAACAGCCCCTTGACCCTGCGACCCAACCACAATCGCCTACTGGTGGGGCGACACAAGTACAATCGGGTACAATTACCCCACATCTTGGTCCAATGGTTAGTGTAGCGCAACAACCCATGGTATCGCAACCATGGATAGTGCAATACCAACAGCCACAATTCCAACAAGTGTACCAAGGTTCTGAACAGCAAATCTTTGCGAATACTGGACAACCATATATCCAAAATGGCCAAAATCAACCACTTTATAGTGGTCAAGTCCATCAACCGTATCAATCATACCAACATCAACTCCATTATGCTGGTATGCAAAGACCAACTGTTCAGGCAATTCCATCGTACCCTGGTTACGCTTCCCCTAACTTGAATCAACAGTTACCATTCGTGGCGACTTTAGAGTTGCCTGATTTACATCGGTTAACCAATGATCCAATTGCTTACGCCCCATGGTGGCCAGTGATCCCGCACAAACTTCCATCCGACATTCCTAAATTCAATGGAAATCCAGGTGAAGACCCATCGAATCATGTGATGACATTTCATCTATGGTGTTCGTCGAACACTTTAAATGATGATTCGATAAGGCTTCGCCTCTTTCAGAGGACATTGACAGGTCCAGCGGCGAAATGGTATATAGAATTGCCAAGAGCTTCGTTCGACAATTTTAGCTCCCTTGCCACGACATTCTTAACCCACTTTCAATTACCAATAAGGTATGAAACGGGAACAGAGATATTGACTAACTTCAAACAGACAACCGCAACTCATATATCAGATCATATACATGAGTGGCGACGTCGACGAAGGATGGTTAAAACATACGTTCCTGATCAGCTTTTAGCTGAGTGGTTTATAAAGTCGTTACTTCCGGCCATAACGGAAGATGTGGCAAAGGGGGGGGGGGGGGGGGGGTCGTAACGGAAGAGCAGGTTATTGCTCGTGCGCAATATTTGGACTTAGTATATACTCAGTCCGGCACGCTCTATGACAAAATACCAGACGCCCCTAGACCAGAGTTTTCAATCCCTCCTCCTCCTAAATCAAATAGTAACTCTCATGCCGGCGACAGCGTGATTGACACGGCAAACACGAATCCGAAAAGGACCAATCAAAAGAAGGCCCGTAAGGATTCGAATCAAAATGCGCATGAAGAAGTTCTTGCTTCGGAAGTAAATGCCGTATCGACAGATAAGGGCAAAGAAACCAATCAACCAGGAAGCAAGAAGAAGCAAAACAAAGGGAAGAAGAATAAACAAGGTGAGTCATCCCCTAAGAAAAATTCTTCGAACCCTCCTGGGAATAGGAAACCGAATCCATGTCAAATATGCGATGACAAAGATCATAACACTAAGAATTACCCATTCAAAGCTGAGCTAAAGAGGTTCTTTAAGAGTCCTCATACCTCAACTATGTCAAATGATCCATTTCCTAACCCAGGTCAAAATCTGGTTGATAGTGGAAACGCTTCCCCATCTCAAGTGCTTATGTTGTCGGTTTCAAAACAGCAAAATGATGCTTTGATTTCGACAAGGAACAAAGATTATGGGAATCCACAGGTGTCGAACGATAAAGGTAAAGATCAACCTAGCAGTTCGACAACAACTTCGGCAGAAGTTGTACCCCCCATCACGCATGAATTAACGATAAAACCGCCAAAGGGAGTAGTACACAAGTCGACCTTTAATCCTCGTGCCAGAGCGGCACAACATTATAACATAGTGGAAGATTTGGCACAATCGCCATCTGCTATGTCGACTCTTGAGGTACTACAACATTGCCCATCCCAAAGGCAGGCATTGTTATCAGCAATTGGTGGAGTGGATCCTAAAGATTCCAATCTTGTATCCTTTGATCACAAAGGGTATGATCCTCAGTTACCAGCTCAACTAGCTTTCCTCGTCCAAGTGAAAGCCCTCAACAAAACAGTTCATAGAACGATTATTGATGAGGGGGCATCGACATGTATTATGTCGATGAGTTGCTGGAAAACTTTAGGATCTCCAACCTTGTCGCGATCATCGACAACATTAAAAGCATTCGACGGAAGGATATATACCCCTTACGGTATCCTTAGTAACTTGAAAGTTGAACTAGGGGGAAAAACAGTAGAAATAGATGTTGAAGTCATCGATGGCAATCTTGACTATAACATCCTACTGGGAAGACCTTGGATTTATGCCATGCAAGCTGTGGTGTCGACTTATTTTAGGAAGATCGCATTCCCCTTTGAAGGAGGGATTACAGTCATCGACCAACAGAACTTCCTCCCTAATGGTTCACAAGTTACAGGAAGCGTTCCCATGATCCATGGAAGCGACCGGTCGATTCAAGATATTGGAGTAGGTCTGTTGAAAGATCCCACCATGATGGGGACTTTCGCGCTGCCACCTCCTATTTGCATAGGAAATGTACCATTTGTGGCAACATGCAATATGGTATCCACCTTGAAAGTCACAGAAGGCAGAGTCGCTATGGATCATTCGATGGTTTTGCCACCAAGCCCCATTGAAATATTGTAGCAATCAATGTTTCAGGCCTGGGAGGCGAACCCCAATCAGCGCTCATCGAGCATTTGGGTAGATAGATCTAGAGAATATGGTACCCCATTAGATCCTTGGTCGAAAGTACATGGGACTGACGAAGGAATCTTACGATCAATGATGATTCAGGGGGCACCATGGAATGATCACCACCATCGTTCCCTTCTTCCGGAATACAAAGAAGATACTCAAAAAGATCTTTACCACCCTTCAGTCTTTGAATTCCTAACAAACACTGTAAACACGGTGGATTCTGAGCGAAACTTATCCAATATTGAAGAGACTATAGCCATAAATATCTCGACCAAAACAGGTATTGTAGAGAATATTCATGTTGGCAAAGGTTGTTCCCCTTCAGAACTGGAAATATATAACGCTCTCTTTCGCGAATTTAGAGATGTCTTTGCTTGGTCATATGATGAAATGCCAGGCATCGACTCGAGTATCATTGAACATGAAATTAAAATGTATCCTGATGTCAAACCAGTAAGACAACGGCTTCGACAGGTGCACCCTAAGAAAGCCGCTCCCATTAAAGCAGAAGTTGAGAAACTTCTCCATGCTGGATTCATCTACCCGGTTCCTCTAACCGATTGGATATCGAATATTGTTCCTGTTATGAAAAAACAAGGAACAATACGAGTGTGCGTCGATTATAGAGATGTAAATCAAGCTTGTCCGAAGGACAACTACCCTACACCCTTCATCGACCAGATAATTGATGAATGCACCGGATGTGAAATCTTTTCCTTTATGGACGGATTCTCCGGGTATAATCAAATTAATATCCGCCCGCAGGACCAGTCAAAGACTGCATTTATATGTCCGTGGGGCACATTCGCTTATCGAAAATTACCCTTTGGCTTGAAGAACGCAGGGGCGACTTTTCAGAGGGCTATGAATTATGCCTTCCATGACATCAAGAGCATTGTTCAACCATATCTCGACGATCTTCCGGCTCATTCGCGAAAGCGGACTAATCATCCGCAGCATTTAAGAGCGATATTTCTACGTTGTCGACACTACAAGATAAGACTCAACCCACACAAGTGTGTGTTTTGCGTCGGTTCTGGTCGTTTACTTGGCTTTGTAGTCTCTAAAGATGGGATTCGTCTCGACCCTTGTAAGGTTCAGGCAATCATCAATTTGCCTCCACCTTCGAATTTGCTTCAGATTCAGAAACTCCAAGGGAAAGCAAACTTTCTGAGGAGGTTCATTCCAAATTACGCAGAACTTGCTAAAGGTTATACACGTCTTTTGAAAAAAAATGTACCCTTCGATTGGGACCAGGTTGCGCAAGCTTCCTTTGACGCTTTGAAAGAATCTCTAGTAAAAGCATCATTAATGTACGCCCCAGATTATTTTAGGGATTTTAACCTGTATCTAGCTACAGCAGATACAACCATTGCGATGGTTTTAGTTCAAGAAGTCGATGGAGTTGAACATCCTGTATATTATTTAAGTAAAAACTTAAATGATACAGAAAGTAAATATTCTTACGTTGAAAAGCTAGCGCTTGCTGCTGTTCAAGCGGTACAGAGATTTCGAAATTATATCCTCTTTAGGAAAACTACCATTCTGTCAGATTGCAACCCCATGACTTATATATTGTCGCGACAGTTGTTGGGGGGCAAGTATTCCAAATGGATAGCGATTCTTCAAGAGTTTGATCTGGAATTTGTGAAATCCAAGTCAAAGAAAGCTCTGGTATTCGCAGAATTATTATGCGACCTCCCTTCGTCGTCCAACGATGAAACCTCCAAGGAATCAATCGTGGACGAGAATTTGTTTCTGATATCTGCAAGCGATGAATGTTATGGAGATATAATTATCTATCTCCAAACCCAAAAGTTTCGGCCAGACACCTCACACTCCGAACAGAAACGTATACGATACCAAGCAAAAGACTACATGATCGTCGGTGATACTCTTTACCGTCGTGGTATCGATACCGTTCTGAGGAGGTGTCTCACCCATGAAGAAGCCGAAAAAGCCCTGAATGAGTGTCATTCAGGCGCGTGTGGGGGGCATCAATCAGGTTTCGCTACAGCCCAAAAGATATTAGGAGCAGGATATTTTTGGCCAACAATGTTCAAAGATTGCATAATCGCAGTCCGAAGTTGCCATTCCTGCCAAATCTTTGATAGCAAAACCAGAAGACCGCCCGCACCCCTGCAACCAATAGTTGCAGTTGGGCCTTTCGCCAAATGGGGCATCGATTTCATGCAATGTAACCCCACCTCGACCGGGGGGCATGGGTATATTATAGTCGCAGTAGACTATTTTACCAAGTGGGTCGAGGCGATGCCTACATTGGACAATACCGGTGAAACAGCTGCCCTATTCTTTTTCAATCATGTAGTCGCCAGGTTCGGCGTACCCCAGGCTATAGTTACAGATCATGGATCGCATTTCCGCAATCACATGATGGTTGAATTAGCTGCCAAACTAGGGCTATCTCACGACAGCTCTACTCCGTATTATCCACAAGCCAACGGACAAGTTGAAGCAATCAACAAAGTCCTGAAGCGTATGTTGCAAAGGATGATTGGGGTTCATAAAAGAAAATGGCACCTAATCCTGTATGCAGCCTTGTGGGCCTACCGAACCTCGGTTAGAAATGCAACCGGATTCACACCTTTCCAATTGGTGTACGGTCTAGAAGTAGTCTTACCGATCCAGTGTGAAATTTCGTCGCTTAAACTCGCAATTGATCTCCTCCCCGGAAATTCGGAAGAAGAGGCTTGTTTCTTGGAATTAATCCACTTGGATGAAACCCGTCGTGATGCCGCTTTGGCTAACGAAGCCCATAAGAAACGAGTCAAGGCTCAGTTCGACAAAAATGTCAAACCCCGTGTCTTCTCAGAAGGTGATTTGGTCTTGCTTTATGACCAAGAATCCGATAAATTAGGAGCAGGTAAATTCAATTCCTTATGGATGGGCCCCTATATTGTTAAAAGAGTGTTAGCAAAAGGAGCCTACGAGTTAATAGATTATGACAGAATTCCACTGGCGCAGCCCCGGAACGGGCTGTACCTCAAGCGTTACTATGCTTAAATAGTAACCGGCATGCTTTTGTTATATTTTGTTTTCGCCAAAGTTCTTGTTCTAGTTGAGTGATTCCCCTTTTTTTCATTCGTTGCAGATGTCAAACCTTATGGAGACATGTGTTGGATATGCCGACGGAGCGAGTCGTAGTTCACGGAACCTATCCTCCGCAGCATGGGCCATTTTTTATCCAAGTGGCGAGTTAGTAAGTTTCAGAGGTGTATGTATTGGGCAATCAACGAATAACATCGCTGAGTATAGCGCGTTGATAGAACTACTCTCTGATGCCATCACACGAGGCATATGCCGACTAATTGTCAGGCTAGACTCACAGCTCGTAATACTACAACTCAATGGTATATATTATGTTCGTAATCCAGCTATTTATCGCATGTTCCTAAGAGTAAAGATCTTGGAAAGACGATTTGATTCAATTCAATATCAACATATTTCGAGAAATCTAAACACATTAACTGACTCATTGGCAAACTATGTGTTAGATAGACATTTGCAACATTTATAAAAAGACACATCATAAAAAGTGTACATATGAATCATCCAAATCAACCAGAATGAAACTCGAAAATCAAAATATATATAAGCTGTTCATAAAGTTCATCCATAATGTCCTGTAACCGAGACAAAAATTGGTCATATGACCTAAAAACTCAAAAATGCTAGGGGGCACCCTAGCCTAGTGATGCTCCTGATAGTAAGCCACAGTCTGTGCTATCATGCGCAGAAGACGGGTCCATCGTCTAGGTACACCGATAGTATGCTCCTGCATCGGTAAAGGTAACTCGTCAATCTGTACATCCGGAAGACCACAGGTAAGGTTCTCAACCTGCCCCTGCACAGCTGTAAGGGTCTCTGTGTCGCTAAGATCATGAATAATAACTCTCCGAGCAGGCTCCTCTGCCGGAGCAGCAACAGGTGGTCTCAGACGAACTGCCGGATGAACGGGACCGACATCTGCAAGCACACATGAGTTCAATTAAAGTCTTGATAGAATAAAGCACAAGAACATTATAAATGAAAACAATGAACAGTAATATGGTTGAAATTCTTACCAGTAGCATCCCACTGAGCACCGTCTGGCAGTACCATATCCGGATCACCCCGGAAATCCATACCAACATATGGGTACTCGGAAAAAGCCATCTCCTGGCAATCGAACCACCTAAAGAAAGCGGCATTGAAAGAAATCTGGGATTGACCTGCATGTCTGGACATGTGATCGACCCATCGCTGCATACGTGGCTCGGTAGGAGAAGGCACTCCGAGATCAATGTACTGAGGTTGCATCAGAGGGATCCTCTCCAAGGCGAAGGCAGTCAGAATCGAACCAAAACCAAAGTTCTTCAGCTTCCCGTCCTTCACCTTGTTCAGTTGACTTTTCATTTGAGTAAGCACTGCATCACTCCAGTTGAAGATCTTCGGTTGGAGACACTCCAAGGCATGCTGCATATGAGACCTGTTGGCAACATGTAAAGATGCGCTACCGGCCATCCTACCAAGAGTATACAGAATAGACCTGAGAGGCCTGCTAGTAACATCACGGATGACTACCTTGCCGTCTCTGCTCGGCTGGGACCCCTCCCTGCAATACTGGCGGCATAATCTCTCACGGAATCATTCCCCCGAACTGTACCTGATAAAGAAATGGGGCCACCCCGCCTTGACAAGCCATTCAAGAAGTAAATATCTGTCACAGTCAATGGAATAGGTTTGTTCCTGATCTGGAATACTTGGTTAACAGGATCCCAAGCATCAAGCAAGTACTGCAGTAGTGAAATTTGTGCCCTCATGTTTGAGATACGGAAAAACTTCAGCATACCACAGTCTCGTAGCGCGCCCACCGTAACAGGATCATGAAGGGCAATCATATCTTCTTCTTCATGTTCTCGTTCTCGCCATGTGAGGGCCATCTTGATCAAGAATCCCTACAAAACAAACAAGAGAATGAGTCAGCTCCTGAAATTGATGAAAAACTGGCGAAAATTTCATCAAAATCTGTAAAAAATTGTTGCTTTTATGCCCCAAAGCAGGTGCCCAGTGTACTACCTGCGTTGGGGGACAAGCTGCCTTCAAGCAGCTTGGATCCCAACGCAGTTTTCGAATGAGGAACCTGCGTTGATCAGAGGGCGCCCTGGCAAAACCCCAGAGGCTCAATAGAACAGCAAAACAGGCATAAAACAGGAAAATGAAACCATGAAAATGAAGAGCTAAGGTTTAGCTCCTACCTGGTCCAAACGGCGCCGAAAATCGTTCGCAGAATCTCCCGGAATCAGCTGATGAAAATCAAGGGGAAAGAGGCTCCTCCAAAGCTCCAACAAGCAAAATGCAAATGAAATGGTAAAATGAGAGGTAAAAACCCTTTTTATTTGCTTTCTTACGTAATTCAAGGTAAATATTAATATGTTAATCTCATTTTCAAGTAAATATTACTCATTTCTAACTAGTTTGTTGCAGCAATTTGAAAATGCAGTGCTATCAGTGAAAAAGAGAAGCTAGTTATGGTAAAAAATCAAAAGTAAACCATATATTCGAGCAGTTTTAGCACACAGTTCATGCTCGTTAAAAAATAAACGCAAGATCCGAGCAGTTTTAGTACATAGTTCATGCTCGTTAAAAAATAAACATAAGTTGTGAGCAATCTTCCCCTAAAGTTCAAGCTCACCCAGAAAAAATGAACCGGTAAATAACCTTGGTAAATGTAACCTTTGACAGCCATATTAAAGCCCTTGGTCGTGTTCTTGCAGTCTCACCCCCATCCGTTCATTTGGCCAATCGTTCATCCCCATATGTTTGTTTACCCATTTTGAGGAACAGCTGCGAAGAGTGATTTCACTTAGCCATCCTTGTGACACTGCCGTGATTGGAATATTCCAACCTGTACCTGGAATCTGCTGCTGCCCTGTTCATCACTCGTTCCTCAAAAGACGAGTCTTCTTTGAGCTCTTTTCACTGACTCGTAAAATATGAAAAGTTTGCCGAGTTTTGGCCTTCCAGCTCGTTAAAGCGACCGGAAGAGCTATCCCTCCTCTAGATTTTAATCTTTTTGGATCTGAGGGATTATTGCACAAAAAGATCGAGCGCTTGTTTTGTTCGGCTCGTTAAAGCAATCGAAAATTCATCCCTTCTGTATTGTTTTATACTTTTTCGGACTTAAGGGATTAGATGACGAAAAAGGAATTCTGGAGTTGACTTTATGTACCTTTTCAGACTCTCTAAAAATGAAAAGGACCGAGTTATCCTTGTCGTTAGACTCGTTAAATTCATTAAATAGCGACAAACTTGTCTTTAGACGAGAACGAGTTTCCCTATCGCTAGGCTCGTTAAAACATAGCGATGGGCTTGCCCGAAGGGCAGGTTATAGAACAAGCATATGTTATCCTCCTCAAGCTTGATAAAAATAAAGAGGTACTGGTCAGCAATGACTGGGGAAAAATTGGGAGAACCTCACAGCTTTAATGGTAGCAAGTCGCTCTTGAACATGACACTTTGTCCTCCGTATCACATCGGGTTGGGTTGTTTCATTCACCGGTCTCATCACCATGGTCCTCGCCACACCATCCACATTTGGGGTAATGCTACCAATCCATCACATCAGTGTCGTTATATGTTCAAGAGATGTTGTTCTGTAAAGAGTCAACCGTGTCCCATCCACTGCCATACATTGTCCTTCATCCATTTCATGACCGCCACCCTGAATCATACATCACAGTTTGTTTTCACCTCATCACAATCACTAGCTCCGTTCCGTGTCACTGATGTGGGATTCATTAAGGCCCTCCTTTGACGGATCGCTCCTTGTCGACATCAGCTCATTATCCAAGGAGTTGATCTAGGAACAACCCCTTCAGTACTTTGAAGCTTGCATGCCTCAATGGAAAGTTTCTCACTTCCGGCGACAGGTAGACATCAATGACCTTCGACCAGAAGATTTTGCATGGTGGTCGACGGCAAGTCCTTTATTCCCACCATGTGAATTGTACTGCCGTACCTTGAAGGTCATCATCCTTATCGGCGATTCCTCTCGCGCTTGTTAACGGTTTACATCATTGACCGGTAATCAAGCGATGTCTTTCCATGTTCGACTTCAAGAAATTCTCACATGGATCGACTTGTACATCGAGTGAAGATCGGAAGAGATTGAAGACCCCGGATCTAGTTTCATCCATCCGGGCTGCGATATATATTCAGGACATAAAGACATTTGATATGTACATCATTGCAGCAGATGATCATCCTTCTCAAAGGATGATAATTTCAGCAGAGAATTATCAGTCTATCATCAGACGATCGTCTGTTCTATGTACCAAAATGTATTTATAAAGCTGAGCATGGGAATGCCCGGCTCAGCTAGATCATGAAAAAGTATGAAAAATAATGTATTGTATTGTATCTTATTACAGGACACTTCTCAGCAGATTGAATGAACTTCGGATCCTCCTAATAAAGCATTTCACCCGATAAACGACCTCATACTTTAGGGGGCATCTGTTATAGACAAATTTGTGCCTTACAGCAACAGGCATGAATTGTCAATAATCCAAGGGATCCAAAGTCCCTAAACATGATGTTCCTACCCCTAGAGGAACAAGGTCAGCAAACCAACAGCTCTCAGATCAGTTCTCCACCTGAAAACACTCAAAAACAAGTAATCCTGAAATCAAAGCAGGTGCTCCACTAGGCTTCTGCGCTGAAACTCAACTCCTCCATGGTGTACCTGCGTTGCAAAGCAAGTGGAACAAAGGCCACCTGCGCTGAGCGAGATGGGACAAGTGGCACACTGAGTCATTGCTCTGGAATCTTCCAAAATGACACTTGGATCAGGGATTTCGCCTTGTGATGAGTCAGAGGCTCTGTTTCTCCAAGTGGAAGCAAGGTTCTCCAAGTGGACCCAAGAACTGAAGATCAACTGAAGAGAGAGAGGACACAAGGCAGCGACACATCAGTTGCAAGCTGACTCATCCTTTCTCAATTCATTTATATATTGAGCTCTCTCCTATGAGCTCAGGAGGCTGGAATTTGGTGCAAAGTAATGATATGCTGTTGGTTTCACTATAGAACTATTGGGTGATTGCTTGAAGGAGGTGAAGAGGAGAAATTCTTTCTGCTGGGAGGTGTTGCTGGATTGGGGCCTTCAATGGTTGTAACCTTCTCAGAACTTTACTTCTTCATTAATAAAAGCTATTGAGGTTCTTCTATATGCACTTGTTTCAATGATGTGTTGTGATAATTGTATATTTGATTTATGCTAATCTGTGAATCAGTTATGATTGCATGCTTCTTGTAGTTTCCTTCTTTGTTATTTTGCAGGATCTCATTGTAGCTGGGCCAGCAAAAGAGCAAGGAGCTGGGAGCAAGCAGCCAAAGAGAAGAGTTTGGATTCGACATTAAGCGCAAGGCAACGGTTAGTGCATTTCCTCATTCTCTCTTGCTTTCGTAAAGAAGTAAACCTTAAGTAGTTTTCTTTACAGTTGTTGCTGAGGTACTATCACCCTTAGAGTGGGATAGGGTCATCCGAATCGGATACTTTTCCCTACAACACTCATCCCCTGACCAGATTAAAGAGTGAAAAGTTTGGTGTTCAACCAACCGAATTACCTCTTCCCACAAGGAAAAGAGCAAGGAAATCACCTAAGGAGTCCGATAGCGAGACTCTTTCATCATCATCATCCATCTCAATTTCTTCACCGCGAAGTCAACCATCCACTGGAACCCCCACAACCCCTCCTCAATCATCTGCAATCGTAGTATCCTCATCTTCCCAACCGCAGGGATCATCTTCTGCACTTTCCTTTGTTAGTAGTTCGGCAATGGCCCAATCTCCATGGAATAACCCTGGGGCAGTCTTAATGCCTGCACCCTTGAGTCAAATACCGGCCCATCCTGAGAAATGGCTGCCTAAGTTTAATCCTGAGGCAGGCATGCTAGTAGAAGAGCATATAAACAACTTTATGCTATCCATTAATCTCAATGGGGTTACTAATGAAGATGTTGTTGTTCGACTATTTCCTTATACTCTACAAGGAACAGCCGGATCATGGTATTTCTCATTACCCTCTGGATCTATCACTAGTTGGGACATCTTCCAAGAGCAATTCCTGACCAAGTTTGGTGATGACAGGTCTACGACAATGCTAATCAACGACCTATCTAACCTTAGGGCCGAGTCAAGAGAGCCTATCAAAGATTTCAATTTACGTTTCAATAAAATCCTAAACAAAATTCCTACTGCTTCCCAGCCCAGCGAAGAAGTACGAAGTGAATGGTATATCACTGCTTTACCATCAAACATAGCAATCTTCGTGGACAGGGCTAATAAAACAACCTTAGCCGAAAACATGAAAGAAGCAATAGCAGTAGAGAAACGTATAATAGCCCTAGAGAAGAAATCCACGATAGAGGAATGGAAATCCAAGAAAGTCACCTTCAAGGAAGACCCCGAGAAGAAACAAACAAAAGATCCATTCGATTTGGAAGGATTGCAGAAAGTTTTGAAGACCATGTCCAATGAAATGGTCGACATCAAGAAGCAAGTAGCAGAAACTTCTTCGAAAAATCCCTACAGAGCTTTTAAAAGAGGCCCTTCAACAGATTCAAAGCCACCCAATGCTATTTCAAATGCTGAATCCGAAGAAGAGGAAGAGGAAATTTCCACTGAAGGGTAAACTGATGAAGAAGAAGTTGTAGAATTACAAGGAATGTGGGATTTCATCCTCCCACAAGAAGAAGATCAAGAAGTATTCCCAGTTAGCACACGAAGTAAAAATCAACTTGATCCTCCCCAAACTATCCATAAGCCAAAGAGCGCAAGCTCTGCAATAAAGGATAAAGTCACAACAAAGAAAACGACATCTAAAGCGACTCAAACTAGCCCAGTCCAAACAGATGCATCAACTCCATCTAAAACACTAATCGTGTAGGATGAAATGGAGTACAATATTATAGAAGATATGAAAAAGACTAGGGCCAACATCACTCTTTACAAATTGAGCAAGTTAAAGCATCAACAGAAGATAATGTTGAAAGAATTACATGCTATGCCAGTTGCACCTTTGCATGCCGCTGTACTTTCTCCAGATTCTCATAACATGGGAAGACCTCCAACTAATGCGATCAATAATATTGATCCAAATGACATCGCTCTAATTGGAGGAAGATCGAGATCTCATACTCCCCTGTTTCTCCTTACTTATGAAATTTTCAACAAAAATGTGCACAATTGCTTGGTGGATTCCGGTGTTTCATCGAATATTTTACCAAAGTCCATATGTGCCAAGTTAAACGTTCAACCACAGAAATCCGCTGTGCACATAGTTCAGCTAGATCGATCTCAAGTCGAAGTGATTGGCGAACTAAATCAAGTAACCATAAGGTTGTCATCCAACCCAAAGGTATGTTAAGTTATTGACATTTTAGTTGTTGATATTCCAGAATTTTATGGCTTAATTCTTAGTAGGGATTGGTCAGAAAAACTTCATGGATACTTCGCAACTGACTGGTTGCACATGTGGCTGCCCTACAATGGTAAACCAAATCAAATAAAAGTTGAACGAGAACTACATCAGAAATACATAGTAACGGAGCTAGAGGGGGGAAATGAACCAGTAATATATAACAGTAGCATTATTGGCAATTACTCAGTAGATTCTTTCCTCAGCAATTTCAATGCTCATACGTCACCCTATTTAGAACACTCTGTTTTGTCCCAAGTCGAAATTTTTTCTCAAACTGATAGTTCAAAATGTATCAATTTTTTAGATAGTCCTCTAAATAAATCTTTGTTTTGGAAATTATTTTTTGATGGTACTAAATCTAACGAAGGAGCATGAGCAGGATGCGTTCTAATTAGTCCAGAAGGAGATAAAATTATGCTAACATGTAGACTCGAATTTGATTGCACCAACAATACAGCAAAATATGAGGCTTTGGTCCAAGGGTTGTACAAAGCAATCGGGTTAGACGTCAAGTACCTTCAAGTTTTCGGAGACTCTGAGATTGTGGTCAGACAGGTACGTAATACTATACATTGCTTATCAGGTCATTTAAAACATTATCAATCCTTAGTTCAAGATCTGACTGAGCATTTTATAGCATTTAATATTTCTTCAATTCCCAGACTCCAAAATGCAAGTGCAGACCTTTTGGCTAACGTAGCTTCTAAGCTTATTCCTTCAGAAGATTTTAGTCCAGATAGATTCTCAATAGAATTAATCTTTAGACCATCCATTCCTGATAACATCACAAATTGGAGAGTATTCAACGACGATCTTGATATCGTAAATTTCCTCACATCTGAAGGATCCTACTCCAATCAAATAATTGACGAAGACCAACATGATCGACAATTGCAACAAGATAGCACTAACAATGCTATACCTAAGTCGGTAGTCAAGTTAGAAGACTTGTACGATTTAAAAGATCGGTTTAAAAGGTCTACCAATTCAAAAATTCAAAGTTCAACTTTGAACCACGAATTAGTAAACCTAAGAACTGATTCCAAACCACAGAACATTAATCTAGGTCTTGGCCTAGCCCCTGAAGAAAAATTAGTGTATATTCGTCTTTTGAGACAATATAAAAATGTTTTTGCTTGGAATTATGATGAACTCAGAACATACAACATTTCCATCATCCAACATACTATTCCAATGATCGATAATGAAAAACCTGTCCAACAAAAGCTGAGAAAGATCCATCCCAATTTAGAAAATCAGATAAAAACTGAACTCAATAAGTTATTGAAATCCAGAATAATCTTTCCCGTCAGACATTCTAAATGGGTCTCCAATATGGTACATGTTAGAAAGAAAAACGGAGATATTAGGATTTGCATTGACTTTCAAAACCTTAACAAGGTCTACCAAAAAGATAATTTTCCTTTACCACCTATGGAACAGATATTGCAGGCAGTGGCGGGCTCAGAATTAATGTCTTTCTTGGATGGATTTTCATGATACAATCAAGTGTTGGTACATCTTGATGATCAATTAAAAACCACATTCAGAACTAAATGGGGCATATACGCATATCGAAAGATGCCATTTGGTTTGATTAATGTTGGTGCCACATTTCAGAGAGCCATGGACATCGCATTCAAAGGTTTAGTCAATAAATCTGTAGTAATTTATTCAGATGATATAACTGTGTATTCCAAGAAACGAAGCGACCATCTTAGAGATTTAAAACAAATCTTCCAACGGTGTTTAAGGTATGGAATTTCACTTAACCCGAAAAAATATTTTGTCGCATTAAGTGAAGGGAAACTTCTAGGATTCATAGTGTCAAAATCCAGAATTCACATCAATTCCGACAGAATCAAAGAGATTTCTGAAATATCCTTACCTCACAACAAAAAAGCCATGCAATATTTCCTTGGTAAAATCAACTTTGTAAAGAGATTCGTTCCAGATTTTTCACGAATCGTGTCTCCTTTGCAAACCATGATTAAAAAGAACTCAAATTTTAAATGGGGCCAAGATGAACACGAAGCATTCAACCTGATCAAACAAGCTATTATTAATGCTCCATCTTTAGCAACTCTGAATTTTTCATAGCCTTTTATTTTATATACATTTGCCTCAGATAGGTCATAAGCTGCGATACTCACTCAAGCAAATCAAGAAAAAGCGGAAGCCCCAATTGCTTTTTTCAGTTCAAATTTACAGGGCGTTGAATTAAATTATTCAGACGCGGAGAAACAGGCTTATGCTGTTTTCAAAGCGGTCAAATACTTCAGACCTTTTTTGCTCAAAACCCATACTAAAATTATAGTACCGTTTCCAGTGATAAGGAATCTTCTAGTATAGAAGGATGTGGGTGAGAAAAGGGCCAATTGGGTTACTGCCTTACAGGAATATGACACTGAGATTAAACCAGCAAACATTGTAAGAGGCCAAGGCTTTTGCAAAATGCTGGCTGGAGCGTCGCAAATTTTTGAAACTCCATATGCAGAGGTACAAATGTGTGAGGTAAGCCTAAACGATGCAGAGTCATTATACGTTGATATCATTTATTATGTTAAGAACGGGTATGCTCCTTCACACCTCGATCATACTAAGAAAAGAGCTCTAAGGTTGAAATCCAAACAATATCAGCTCATAAATGATATTCTTTTTAGAATAAATTACGATTCTGTTTTCCTTAGATGTCTTGAGAAATCTGAAGCTGAAAAAGTTTTGCAAGAACTCCACAATGGGCCAGCAGGCGGACACTATGTTGGAGATGCTACTGCACATAAAATTTTGCGTGCAGGGTATTACTGGCCCACGTTATTTAAAGACTCGCACAGTTACGTGAGGAAATGTCAAGTCTGCCAAACTACTGCTGGAAGACAAAAGAAGCCATCCTTGCCACTACAACCAGTTAACATTGAGCAACCTTTCAGTAGTGGGGATTGGACATAATAGGTGAGATCATTCCTCACTCTTCTAAGCAAGATAGAGATATCCTTACAGCAACATATTATTTTACTAAGTGGGTAGAAGCAGTTCCACTCAAGACGGCTAATGCTGAAAATATCATTGAGTTCATAGATCAATTTATAATCACCAGGTTTGGATTTCCTTTCGCTTTAATGTTTGATAATGCATCATACTTTTCTGGAAATGCAATGACTGAATTTGCACTTAAAAGAGGATTCAAACTTAAATATTCGGCCAATTATTACCCACAAGGCAATGGGTTAGCTCAGTCTACAAATAAAAACCTAATCAGGATTATCAAAAGAACAGTTGACCAAAATCATAAAAATTGGCATAAGGCTTTGATATATGCTTTATGGGCAGAACAAATAATGCAAAAAGCTTCTATCGGCACTTCTCCCTTTAATTTAGTTTATGGGAAAGAAGTGGTTCTTCCGACTCATTTAGCAATTCCCTCTTTGTCTTTAGTTCAATACATTGGTGAAGTACCCACTTCCTCCTTACAGCTAAAACAAATGGAAATAATCAAATTAGAAGAACAACAAAAACAGGCTAAGAAAACCCATGCTCATCATCAAGCACTAATGAAATCCTCTTTTGATTCAAACATAATGACCAGAAAAGATTTTCAGATGGGAGACTTAGTTTTAAAATGGGACAAGGCTCATGAAGAGAAAGGCAAACATACAAAATTTCAAAGAATGTGGCTTGGTCCTTTTCAAATTGTAGAAGTCATAGGTCCATCAACGTTTGTGTTACAGGATTTAGCAGGTAAGAGAGACTCTTTGCCTGTTAACAGACAAATTCTCAAGAAATATTTTCCATAGAAGATTATTCTTCTATTTTTGTATAGTAGTTGTTTTTCTTTTCATAATAAAACCAGTTGTGAGTGGTTACTTTAGGCATTTATGAACAAGACACCAATTCTCTTTCATATTTTGATTTTTCGCTTGTATAAATAGCAAATCTTTTGGAAAATTGATCTTTATTATTGATAGATACAGTTAAAGACTCTAACCTAGTTATGATACTAGTTTCAACTTCATACAGTTTGATGAAAATAACCTTTTGTGAAGAAATTGTCTTATGTCAATACAATGAAAGGTATCAATAACAAAATAAAGATTCTCTGTAGAACAACTGTTTCCAAAAACTCTACTATTGTCATCCAGAGCTATCTTAAGGAAACAATGACTTCCTCCCTGCTAAAGAGATCACAACTTTCATAGGAACAACCCAAGGATACACTTCATCTTTAAGAATAAGAAGTCTCATCACGAGCCGGCTTATCATAATCATAGATATTATAAACTTGTTGACTTTGCCAAATACTCTGCACCACAATAGGGCAATGACTCAAGATTGTTGCAATCAAAATACAAGGGGTCTCATCACGAGCCAGCTTGTTCAGCAAAGTTATAAATCAAGTGAATGACTGTGTCATAAATTGGCTATCAAACCAAGACATTGTTCTTTAAGAGTAAAAAGAAAATTAAAGCAATAAGTATGGATGGGATTCTTCTTTGAGAGTTGTAGGTTGCTTTAAGTAGGATATAGGATCATTGCTGGGTAACAGGTAACCCTGTCGAGGCTATAAACACCTGTTGGCAGCAGAGACTCTACCTACGACAAATGAGCATATTTAAAACTGAAAACTGGTTTACAGAGAAGACTTTGTTTTATCTTTACAAGACCAAGCAATGACTGATGTAAATACAAGGGCTAGCTTGAGGAAGCAAATAATCAAAGTTGAAAATAGTTGAAACAAAGTGTCATTGACAGGTTAGAGCATAATGTACTTTATCTTTCCATAATAAAGTTTAACTTGCTGAAAAATTTTCTGTTTTGGAAGTTTAGAAAATTCAATAGAAAAACAGAGATAACTGGTTCTTCCAAGTAAATCGCCAATTGTTGTGGCCACCAACAACCCCCCTCCTTATTTAGTATTAGCAATAACACTATGTAAGTGGGGACCCTTAGTCATTTTTTTTTTTTAAATCAATTAGTGCTTATATGTCACTCCTTAAGAAATATCGCATCGCGCAAAGAATGATAGGGCATTTTCTTATGAGTCAAAATGATAAAATGCGAGATTGCGACGCGAACTCCATCGCATCACATGCATTAATAAACACTCACGTTGGAAAACCTTAAAATCGCCAATATGCGATATCGCATATCGCATATCGCAAAATCGCATAAAATACACATAACGATTAAACGATTAAGCGATCCGCGATCTTGCGATATTGCGATCTGCAATCTTTGCGATATTGCGATCAAACAACCTTGTGATATAACAACACGATGAAATTGTGGTAATGCGATACTGCGATGCAAATCGCAGAAACATTCCATCGCAGATTTTCCTGGCTCAATATTCAAGAAAAGGCTTTTTTCCATAAACCAAGAACTGGTTACGCGCTTTAATGATAATTAATGAATTACACGCCAGTTGTTAATAAAATATGGTTTTTTGTTTTTCGAAGAGCCAGTTCACGTCAAATGGCATGTTTTTGCATATCCATGGCAGTTAAAGCTTTCCTATCATTATTTATTATCATTACTCTCTCCTCACTTGTGAACTGCAGGAACGAAGAACAAAAGTTACACAAAGCAATGTGCAGGAAGCTATGGGGAAAAAGGGTAGGGCTCCAATGTTCAAAGACAAAGAAAAGGCGCCCTTATAAATAGATACCGCATGCAACAGAGCCGCAGATTCACAAAATGCTGCTGAGCCATCCATTACAGATCTTTCATATGCAGCCATGGTTAAATGGGTACTGAGCGATGCTGATATCAAAGACAGACAGTTTAATGCTCAGGGTCAAGAGCTCACGAGATCATTATTTTTACAAATTTTGAGCTTTATACCCGATAAGAGAAAGAGGCGCAAAAGGCGAAAAACGCATTAGAGAAGCCTGGATCAAAGAACGGAGGCAGTTTCCGATGCGCGATTAGCGCCTAGCGCTAATCGCGCATCGCTAAGAAAATTGCTTGAGAAGGAAAGCCTCTAACTTCTCAGTCACCTGTAAGCCTGAAAATTGCAAGAAAGCAATGATAAAAAACAAACTGGAAATAGAAATCTAAAGAAAAGGCAGAAGAAATCCAAAGGGTTAACCAAGTTGAACTGGGATTATTACTGGGCATACACGGTAAAGCCACATAGTCAGTGGATGACTCTCAAGTATATCATCGATTTTGCTGAGAAGATGGTGCCAGCTCTTGCCAATTCTATTTGCTTAGCTCAACCAAAAGCGGAAGACAGTCAGCCAACTCTACTCAATCAAATACGGAATGCTTGCAACGTTAAGGAGCAAATGCAGAAATAGTTAGATATTACATTTAATTTTAGAAATAGTTTTACTTTATTTTTGCTTAGAAAAAGGGCGGTCATTTAAACCGCATCCTGAATCTTTGTAAATAAGTTATTTAGTTAGTAATATTTAAACCCTTCTCATGCATTTAGAGAAGGGTCCAGGAATTTATCAAAAACTTGTCCTCAGAACATGCACTTTTGCACCCTCCGGGGAGGTTTTGATGAATGAATGGAACATGATTTGTTGATGTTTGCATGTGATATCTGCTACTGATGTTGCACTTCTGTACTCTTAGTGGATGTTAGAGCAAGGAGAGATAAATCATTGTCGCTTGAAGCTCATGAGTAGGACTAGTTATAAATGGTACTTTTATCTCTTAACCATTTCTGCTTATGTGTTAAAGTGATATACAGTTTTTAGTTGTTTATGTATTAATGTATGAATGTCTGAGTTATCATTTGGCACTTTTGTACGGTGATAGCTATTTATTTATGCTTAATGTATGAATAGCTCATTATGCGATATGTTTTTCACAACTGTTTCGTCTAACTTTTTTATGCGAAGTGGTTCATCCTTATTGATTCCTTTTCTCATAATAACTGAATGATCTTTATTACCAGTTGTTATTTGAAATCTTTTTAGATCGCATAATAGAAGAATTACATCCCGAGTTAGTATAGACTTAGATGTTGTTGCTTATTAGATTAAAATAGCATAGCATTAGATTAAAGTTAGAATTAGAATATCTTAATTAGGAACTGTTAGATCAGGAACATCAAATTCTACACACACATACTCATAGATTGGGAAACTGGTCCCATATCCCTAGTCGGACCCGCTATACCAAATGGATAAGGAGCTGCCAACCAAGGTCCGGACCGGGCGGGTATCCCCCTTGTTGTAGACCCGATTTTCGGGGCTTCAAAATAAGGACAATGTGGTTTTGTATGTGTGGTATTACTGTCGTGCATATTTCATACATGTTTTACATGTTTCATTTATGATTGTGCACATGCAGTATTGTGCATATGTAGTGTGTGTACATGTTGTTTATGCAATATTATGTACAAGGTGTTAGTACAAATATTGTTATATGAATGTTGCATATTCAGTGCTAGGTATAGATGGTGTTATGTACATGTTGGGTATATGGTGTTGTGTACATATTGTATTGTGTGCATGATGGAAGTGTGGTGTTGTATGCATATGATGCTCTGTGCGTGTTGGATATGCGGTGTTGTGTATAGATGTTGCTATTTACATGTTGGATATGCAGTGCTATGTACATGTAGTGTTTCATGCATATTGTACATGTGGTGATATGTACATATGGTGTGGTGTGCATGATTTTACAAGTGGTGTTATGTCCATGTGGTGTTGTGTACATGTTTTACAAGTGGTGTTGTGTGCAGGTGGTGTTGTGTACATGTCGTGCATGTGGAGCTGTGTACATGTGGTGCCACGTACATGTCGTGCATGTGGTACTATGTACATGTCGTATTGTGTGCACATTGTACAAATGGTGTAAAGTACATGTGGCGTTGTGTACACGTTGTGTAGGTGTCGTCGTGTACATGTGATGTTGTGCACACATTGTGCAGGTGGTGCGGTGTACAGGTGGTATTGTGTACATGTCGTACATATGGTACTGGTGCATGTGTGGTATTGTGTGCATGTCATACATGTTGTGTTGAGCGCATATGGTACTAGGTATGTGCATTGTGTAGGTGCATGTATTGTGTGGTGTTGTACATCGGGTATAGATGTATTGTGTTGTGTTGTACACCATGTCTAGGTGTATGTATTATGTTATGCACTGGATGTAGGCGTATGTATTGTATTATATACACTGGGTATAGGTGTATGTGTTGTCTGTCAGGTGTAGGTGCATTTATCGCATGGAGTTGTATGTTGTGTGTGGCCGTATGTGTGTGGCCGTATGTGTGTGGTCGTATGCGTGTGATGCACACTATGTATATGTGCACCATGTTGAGGAGAAGGCATTGAGTGTTTGTCGGTTGTGGCAACTGATCCGGTGTGCGTACGAAATAAGAACAAAGGCAGAAGTAAGGATCAATTAAATGATAAGTATTGGTATATTATTTAAGTTTTGTTATGCATGTGATTTATGATTCTGGTATTTGATGATCACATTTGAATTATGATTATGGTTTATGATAGTTACATGTGATTTATGATTTTGATATATGATGGTTATGTTTTGAGCTAACATGATGAGATATTTTTATACATGTTGATTTGGTTAAGTACGCTAGTTTGACTTGTTGTGACAGGAAGTGATCAAGATTGCAAATGTACCTTATTGACGAGCTATCGATGAGGTATGATGTGAATTTATTTCAATTTACTTTAAATCTAATGGAAGTTATGTGCTTTGTAAGGAATGCATGAAATGCCTAGTTGGGTGATTGTAATCGACTGCAAGAATTTGCAACAACAAAAGGAATTGGAAAATGCAGCAGTATGTTAGTAAAGCATTAAGGAACAGGGCCATTATGGAACACTAGTACCCAATGGTGTCCATTGGTTTCCATTAGCATGCTATGACCGGTATGATGGTTTTAAGGCAGGGACATGCCTTGAAATTTTTGTATCTTCCGATTCAAGGAAACCTTGCTAAGGGATGGACTGCTCGAGATGGGGTGCCAACAGAACTTGGAAGGTGAGTGACTGCACGGAAGGGGTTGACTAGATTTCCCAAGGGACTATGTAGCAGAGAAGGGAAGACCAGGGATGGATTTGTTTTGGTCATTAGCATTTCTAGATGGAATCAGATACACATTGGGAGTGCACCCTGGAACAATGAGCCGGTAACTGTTCATTGAGAGGACAAGTGGCACAAGATTACAGCGTTGGACATTGGATGTAGTTTGACTGTGGTAGTGGATTTTGGACTTCCTAGGAAAGAGGTGAATCTTGGTATTACTTGAGGGTGGAGGTGTGAGCCTCTGGATTCCCTTGTTGTAGATGCATGCATCGTATATTTTTATTTGTTGGTTGCGAAAATGTGTATATGCATATATTATCGTAAATATTGTATCGAGAAGGATTTATAAAGCTCCATAGAAATTATGGTTATTTGCTAGTTGATTCAATCAAATGTGTATGATTATATGTCGTTATTATAAATATCGTAAAGAGTTGTGTTATAAAGCTCCAGTAAATGGTATGTTTGTCATTTTTTAGCAGTGGTCATTGTAAACACTGCAACGGGCTATGTTATAAAGTTCCATGGGTAGTATGATTTGTTTTCAGTAGCCTTATTAGTTATAGATGTCAGTGAACACCGAGGATGGTGTTCCCCAAGGGGGAGGGTTCTGTAACAACCCTGGTTAAAAATCCATGTAAATATAAAATATTAGACCACGATAATGGGACACGTATTCCAAGTTGAATGGTGGGTGAAACATCCTAATGGGTGTTGATTCGTTTTATTATGGCTAAGGAAATTGGCAAAGGAAATGGCTAAGGCTTTGGAAAGACAAAATGGCATTTTTGGCACATTTATTTATGAAAATAATGGAAATTAGGAGAAAAGAAAGGTGAAAGGTCACAACTTGCATGTGAGGAGGAAAATGAAGGAAAATAATAAAAAATGAAGAAAATAGAGGCCTCATTAATAAAAAGGCTTTTGAGGATCAGTGGATAAGTCTTTCACAGGTTTTGGTGGAGCTCTCTTTTATTCTTTCTCTCTCTCATAGTCTTGGAGACTTAGAGTTTTCTTGGAGCACTCTTGGAGGGTGTGGCATACTTGGATTTTTGGAGCAAGAAGGCAAAGGAAGAGCAGGAAAGCACAAGAGGGCATCGGGATCAGCAGCTACATCAGATTTGTTGTAGGTACCGAGTTTCATGTATCATTTCTTCACTAGTTTTGGCATGCATGGCACATGCATGTGGTTTTTTTTTTTTGTGATCTATCATTGGCATGGAGGATTGCCTGGATTGACAGCAAATTGCCTAGCCTTGCCATTTCCTGGATAACCATGGTGATTGTGGGTTTACTTTCATTGTTTGTTTTTGGTTGGTTCTCATGTTTCCTTAGCTTGGGTTGAGTTACTAGTTCCTCGAGCCTTGGTTGGACAAACACTCTAGAGCCCTGTAATATCTTGGGTTGAGTTACTAGTTCCATAGCCTTGGTTGGAAAAATGCTCTGGAGTCCTTGGTGGGTTGAGTTACTAGTCTTGGAGGCATGGTTGGACAAACGCTCTTGAGCCGGAGAGTAGCTGTGGGTTGAGTTACTAGTCCTAGAGCCTTGGTTGGAACAAACGCTCTGGAGTCCTGGATGGTTGGGATAGAGACCGATATGATGATGGTTTTGTGATGTCCGACTGTGAGATGGAATCATTGTTTGATGGGTTGAGCTGGATGGCATCTAGAAGGACTGGATGGTTTTTGATTGATGTGTTATATGAGTTCCCACATTCATGTTTGGAATATGGCACACGGTGAATTACTGAAGAGAGATTTGGCTCAGCCATTCAACGGTCAAGTGAAACGTGGAAGTCCCATCCCGGGTTTATATTTTTTATCATTAATGAAAGGTTATTTCTCCTTGTATCTTTATGAGAACTATGATGGATTATATGTGGTTTATATGGTTGTGATTTCATTGTTATTCATGTCCCTATTATGTTGGTTATTTACATGTTTTATGACAACAACCATGAGTAGCTCTCATCATGTTCTTACTTATTATTGAATGATCAATGTATCTATGACCTAATGGATGAAATGACAACTAATGTGATAAGGAGACAATGCTTCATAGCGAATCTCAGATAAGTATGAGACCCCTATGCTCAGATCTTTTATTTATACCTGTATGTTGCATATTTACTAAGTGTTTGACAAAATATTTGTCATGCCTAGTAGGGGTCCAGTCAAGGTCTTGAAGAAGTTTTTGCTTTAGTATGTTATTTTACTGATCTGAAGAGATGGTTCAATTATGGGCAGTGACCTCGGCTCTGGGCTTGAAAAAGTGGCTCAAATCCTGGAGTCATTGGTATAGCACTAACGAATTGGGCCTTTGGTCACTAGCACGCAAGCCTATGAGATCGACTATAGGGTTATAGTCGCATGCATGCCTTGTCATGGGAGTGACTTTGGGTTTAATTAATATAAATGATAGGTTAACTAAGGGGTTGGGCACCTGGAGTGGCAGATTAGTTCCTAGGGGTCCTGAAGCACTTAAGGGAAGTTTATATGTTGTGTTTCCGTCATTCCACTTCCTTAGGGTCACCTAGGAGGTTGAATCATATCATAGTAGCATGTTGTCGCATGTTTACCCGGGCTAGCCAATTGCTTAGATAAATGTGAGAAAAAAAATATTACAAACAAAATCTTTAAAATTTAAAAATTCAATAATTTAAATTATAATTTTCTCACTTTCTAACTAAACCATAGACTTCCTAAACTAGCTGTAAATTCCAGCGAAAAACCACCCAAGGCTCAAGCGAGGCTGGTATAAAGACACCAGGGCTTGGTTAAACCATTGGGAGATCGACGAGAATGTTGCATTGCAAAACATTTATAACATTAAAAATATTGTTACTTCTAAGTTCAAAGAAAAAATGTGGTGTGAGAAAGATTTAGCAGCTAAAAGAAAATTAAGATATTATAAGGAGGTCATCAACCCCACCCTAGAAGATCAAAAGTATCTCTCAGTTTTAACTAGCTCAAAGAAGAAAATTAATATAGCCAAGATTAGAACGAACTCTCATGAGCTCCATAGTGCAATGGGTCGTTGGACAGTTCTTAAAACACCATGGATGGAAAGGTTCTGCCATCTATGTGAGAATACGAACATCGAGCATGAAAATCACTTCCTCTTAGAGTGCCCCGCATACAACCACATTAGATCTCAGTTTCAAAATCTCTGTTGCAACACTGACCTTCCTAGCCTTTTACGATGTCAAAATTACAGTGAGCTCGGAAGGCTTCTCTCCAACCTTTTTGAGCATAGGAATAAAATCTTAAATCAAACTAAACAATTCGTTTCTTTAGGTCCGATAGACAAAAGTTTGGTCTCAGTGAACATGAACCACCATCATCATCATCAAATTGTATGAAATAAAAAACTAAGGAAAAAAAAAAACAAAAACTTTTAAAACGTCAAAATCACCAATAAATTTAATAAATGATCATTTCATGTAAAGTCAATAAAAAAACTCAAAAAACTTGCAAAGATGATAAAAACTAATAAAAAGGTTTCTCACTAAAAAACGATTCCTCGTTCACAATGAAAGTTTCTTATGGTACAATATCCCCTATTTGATGCGGGGCAACGACAAAAATCCAAAACCTGAGAAAACGCTGGAATATAAAGTCACGGACTCATTTATATAATTTTATATTAAATAAATAAATAGATTGAATGAGGATAAAAAAATTAATTACAAAATTTTGTAACCTGGGAAAATGCTGGAGTATAAAGTCACGGACTCATTTATATAATTTTATATTAAATAAATAAATAGATTGAGGATAAAAAAATTAATTACAAAATTTTGTAATAATCGCAGATCAAAAGTTTTCCACGTTAGCAGTGTTTATGATTTCTACGTAAGCATATTAATTTATATAATTTTATATTAAATAAATAAATTGAAGACAAAAAGAAATTATGATGAATTTTTTGTAAAACTGATTTCCACGTTAGCAGTGCTTATGATTAGTGTTTTCCACGGCACTTCTAATACTCTCTAGAAAATAAGTGATAATGATCCTTCTCGAACGCCCCGTCATAGGATGACGCGTTATTAACACCGTCATCCCTGACTCAGCATTCTCTTTGTTCTTTAGTGCGCGCCCAACCTGTATTCGCGTAGAAACCCGCCAGTGCCAAATTCTGCGGCCGCACAACGTTTAGTCGGCCTTTATTAGAACAATCCAGCGGCTCCCTAATCTCGAACTTTCGCCCACGGTGTACGCCCTTAATTTCGCCCGCTGTCTACGCCCTTTATTCATTTGGGTTAACCTGCGATATTTTCCAGAGTTCGATTATCAAAATTCTGTATTGGCCACTGATCAAATTAGCAACTGGTTTTTGGATACAAGAAGAAGAAGAAGAGGAGTTATGGGAACAATGGCTTCATGCTCCCGGCGGACGGACGCGGTGAGTCCCGACGCTGTCAGGATCGTCCACATGAACGGCCAGTTGGACGAGTTTCCGGCACCGGTTACCGTCAAGCGAGTGCTGCAGAACCACCCCAACCAATTCATATGCTGGTCGCGTGATCTCTTCGCCGTCAATTGCCGCCCGCTGCAACCCGAGGAGGAGCTCCGGCTGGGCGAGCTCTACTTTCTCCTGCCGCTCTCAATCCTCGACTCCGACTTGTCCGTCAAGAATTTGGTGGCCTTGGCGGCGAGGCTGTACGCCACCGCCAGAAAGGAAGCGTCCAGGGCGACACAGCGGCGGAGGAGCACGGATTCTACTTGCGATCTGCCCGGAGAGGACCTCAGTTCGATGAATGAGAAGTTTTTGCGGAGCTGCGATGATCCAGAGCTGAAGATGGCATTCAGGGAGCACTTGATCTCCAAAAGCAGGTCGTGGAGACCCGGTCTGGATACCATCCAGGAAACCGGCTTCGCTTGTTGAGCCCATTTCTCAGAGTTTCTACCATTGTAAACTGATTTTCCTATTCAAAATTGTTTGCCTTTGATTCTCAAGAACAATTTTTGTACTTTTCTGTTAAAAATTGATTGGGATCGATTCTCAAGAACAATTTTTGTGTGTTTAAATATTTAAATTGCAGTTGTCTATAATGGGATTTTTTGGTTCCCATCAAAATTAGGCAGCAATTTAATCGCAAGTTTGATAGCTAGTTTCTGCAGAATCAAAGCGTTTTAGCGGTTTTTCAGGGTGCTGAATCTAAATATGCAGTTAAAAAACCATTTTAACTGCAACAAATCAAGATTTAACCTCAATTTCTTCCGCCGGATTCCGTCACCAGAATCTCAAAAAATCACATTATAGACAACTCTATTTACATTTAGTATTCAATTTTTTTTTTTTTTTTTATTTATATATTTTTGGGTATGTGATGGGTTTCAATGAGTAATTGCAACACCCTACGAATAGACTTATGTCGATTTAACTCGGTACCCTCTTCGCCATTTTCCTCAAAAGGGACGGTAACTTTAAAAGGCTTTTTTGCGAGACCTGAATATTTATTTGCTGTTTTACGATATCCATTACCAGCTGTAATACTTACCCTGTTTTTCTATTTTCGCTAATTTGTTAGTGTGACTAGGGGTATTTATAGTGCCCTCTTTATTATCCAATTATTGTCGTCTAATTGTGAAAGAAGTTAGATTTTTTTTTTTAACACCGTAGTCTAACGACTATGTTTTTTAATGAAAATTCTAGTTATATTTTAAAAAAATTTGATAGGTTTTTTTAAATCTAAGTAAAAGTCATCAAGCTTCATAATTTTAGGTGTCTAACAAGTCTTTAGATTGTGCTGAATCTATTTCCATCATCAAAAATATGATTCAAACATTGCATTTACAAAATTTATTGAATTATTTTTATCCGGATTCTGACCATTTTTGACTGGGCAATTTCTCCACCTCTATCTACAACTCCCTTTTTAACCCAAGAAAAATTTATTATAGCTGAATTGTTAAATAAACCATGGAACAATTATTACTGATTGCCATTGACCTAATACAGACTGGCATCATTATTATTCAAGAAAATATTTAAAAAGACTCATAATTTCACTATTACCAAATACCTTTGCGTCATAAATAATTAACCTATTTCACTTCTGACAGGGCCAGTTATCATCAGTTATTTTGTCCAGAAATCGATGATTTTAACATTTTTACTCCTGTGTTTTATTAAGCGGTAATTTTGTCCAGAAATCGATGATTTTAACATTTTTACTTCTGTGTTTTATTATTCTACCGCTTAATAGGAAAGAAAAGGAGATGTGCAGTTTTTTATTCTACCGCTTAATATGAAAGAAAGGGAGATGTGCAGTTTTTCTATTCTACTGCTTAATAGGAAAGAAAAAGGAGATGTGGAATATTTTTAACGATAATTTTTGAGTTAACATATTTAAAAATATATATATATATATATATTTTCAATAGAGAAAATTAATATTATGATAATAAAATAAATATAAAATATTTTATATATATTATATTGGTAATAAAACAAAAATATAATTATAATTAAAATTATTATAAAATATTAATAATATTATTGATTTGTTGTTGGTATGATAATCTCACATAAGTGAGATAATTTAAAAATATTTCATTTCACTTAACCAAAATAAAAAAACATTTAATTACTTTTTAATTTAAAAAAAATACTTAATTCATTTAGTATCAGTGTTCATATTAAGTAGAATATTTGAATATCAACTTTGATTTTATATATATATATATATATATATATAAATAATAGACAAAATTAATATTATAGATAATAAAATAAATATAAAATATTCTATATATATTATATTGGTAATAAAATAAAAATATAAATAAAATTAAAATTATTATAAAATATTAATAATATTACTGATTTGTTGTTGGTATGATAATCTCACATAAGTGAGATAATTTAGAAATATTTCATTTCACTTAACCAAAACTAAAAAAACATTTAATTACTTTCTAATAAAAAAGGAATGTGTAATTCATTTAGGATCCATGTTCATATTAAGTAGAATATTTACATATCAACTTTGATTTTATATATATATATATATATATATTCTATGAAAAAAAAACATAATTTTCATTATTAGATAAGAACATTGCATTATGTATATGTACTATAGTGCATTTAAAAATGGGCTAAATAGCTATCTAAAAGGAAAATAAATAAATAAATAGTCAAAAACTCTTATCTTCATAAAATATGTCTATCCACATAGGTACAAGCAAAATAAAAAAACATTACAAGCATATCCTGAGTCACAAGGGAATTTTATCATAGACAACAAAAAAAGAAGTTTTGTAGTTTGTCAAAGTATATTTTCATCTACATGCCCTCTATGAAAGGCATGAGATAATATTATGAGGTATTTTCATTTATCTGCTCAAGGATCTTCTGATTGTCCAAATTCTAAGTAGGGCCTTCTTTAGATAGTCTATGTGCACTAGAGTTTCTTTCCCATTAAATATGACAACATGAAATTTGACCATAAGCAGGTTTTAAATATAAGATTTCTTCAAGGATTGGGTACAGTTTGTGCATGCGACATCTTGTAATCTCATTAAATCAATTTATAACAGTGTTTGAGTCACCAAAATCTACAAGTGGCCACATCCCCTCTCAATAGAAACAAGAAAAGAAGCTTAAGGTTGAGTAACTCAGCGCAATTATTTGTGCCTCAGCCTAACCCGAGATTGTAACAATGATTTTCCTGAGGATATAACACAACACCCACGACCCCCTCAACATTCACTCCTAGTAAGTGAAGCCCCATCAAAGAAGGCCCAGGGGTAAGAACAACTTACTACTCTATCAATTATGGTGCGAGAATGGTGTGTCGGCTCATTAACAGAAAGAAAAGAGAAAGTAGCTATGACTTGTGCAACAACCCTAGTCAGTGGTAATCTTATCTTGGAAGATTTCATTTTTCTTGGAGATCCATATTCCCCATGTGATAATTGGCAAACTCTTATTCTTCTTTGAATTTACTTGTTCCACCACTACTTCCAAGGATCATGGTAAGATGCACCCTGCCAATTAGAAGTTTTTTTTCCAAGGAAAAAAAACGAACTTTTTTATAAGAAATAAAAAAGTTACAAAGCATATGAGTAAACATTCTGCAAAATCTGCATGAGGAAAGAGCATACGCTCTTCTGAGTAATCAACAGCAAACTACCAAGTTCTGAAAGAAACTCCTGTACCCGGCCTATACGGCCACACCATGAAACCTGTATACAAGGAGGTATCAAAAAGACTGGGTCTCCTTTCGAAAGGAAAACAACCCATAACAAGGATGAAATACAGCAAAACACTACACGCCCTTAACAGAGCCGATCCAACTAGAGAAAAACAGAGATAGTCACAGTTTTCATAAGTCACCAACCTCATATATAACCACTGATAAAAACTAGTGCATATAAAAACAGAAGAGAGAGAAAAAACATTAGGTGTATGGTGGAAGATCCGACACATGGATCTGGTCCTGATGCTGCTCAGTTATTCTCCATGCACCCACAGCTTGCTGCAAACCATCCTTAGAAAGCCTGTCTGCCTCCTCATTTCTGTCCCTGTAAATGTGATCAATGGAAAAAACATTAAACTGCAGCTTTAAATTTTGTATTTCTTCTAACAATGGCATCAACACATAATGCTTGCATCTATATTTCCCAATAACCCAGTTAACAACATTCAGCGAGTCTCCAAAAATCTGAACTGCAAGGATGTTTTTGTGGATGAGCCAGCAAAGAAGTAGTTTTAAGGCTGAGAGTTCTGCAAAATTATTGGATCCTATCCCGAGTCCCACCGAGGCTTTTAGAGAGTGAGAAGGGCTAATATGGATAATAATCCCTGCTCCTGTGATGTTGTTTTGGGCTGCCCCATCAAAGAAAGCCCATGGAATCCCATCTTTTATGTGGACCTCCCTCCGCTGATCAGATTTTACAGGACCTTCCGGCTCAGGTATGCTGTCAAGAATGGCATAACTTTGAATTGCTATGGTTGCCGCAGGGGTGGATTTTTCTTTGAAGATACTTCGGTTTCTGTCTAACCATATGCCCCAAAAAATGATGGGGGGTAGATTCCTCAGGTTCTTCTCATGAAAGTGATTCCACCAATAATCCCAAGCAATAGACATATCATCCCCCTCCCACCTTACTTTGACATTTAAGAGCTTTTCCACTTCACACCAGACTTGTCTTGTAAAGGGACATGAAAGAAACAGATGTGAAATACATTCAGAGTCAACAAAACATAACAGACATCTGCCAGGACCCTGCTTGAAACGAGATTGAAGAATCTCCCATGTAGGAATCTTTTTTTTTAAGGCACACCAGAAGAAGATCCTAGCCTTTTTTAGACACTTCAGCTTGAACAGAGGCTTTGCCCACCAGACAGGAGCATCCCATCCTTTTTTCTTCATCAGGAAATTATACCCAGCCTTAGGAGAGTATACACCTGTCTGAGAATGGGCCCAAACCAGAGAGTCCGGTCTGTCCTTTAGTCTGACATTTGACCTTCTAAGCTCCTGAAGGAAAAGTTGCCATTCATTCCTCCATATGGGGTCTAAGCCTAAGTCTTCTTCAGATTTCCAAGATTGCCCCCATATAGATGACTGCTCCAAGTTTGCTATCTGATTCAGGCTTTTGATTCCTCTCTCATCCAGGTGGGTGAGCAAGTCAGGGGATAGAGCAAAACCTTCGCTACACCCTACCCACGGATCCCTGCCAATCCTCAAACTTTCACCATTCCCAACCCTCCAAGCCAAACCTTGTTCAATTACTTTAAAGGCCTCTGAGGTGGCTTTCCAAACAACAGAACAGTTCCTTCCTTTTTTGTTTGGGCTCCTAATCCATTCTTCAAGAGGAATAGGGTCAATATATTTCCTTTTTACAACTCTAGTCCAGAGATTCTCCGAATTTATAATTCGCCATCCAGATTTTGCTGCCAAAGATTCACTGAAGTCAAGAAGATTTTTTAGTCCCCATCCACCCCAATCTTTTGGTCTAGCAATTTTATCCCATGCCACCCATGGGAGCACAGAGTCCTCCTTTGACCCTGACCACAGGAACCTGCTACATATCTGCTTGATTTTATGGAGAATCCCTTTTGGGATCCAAGTCAAAGCAGCCCAAAAGACCGGAATAGCCTGAAGAACAGAATTTACCAAAGTGAGTCTACCTGCCCGCGATAACCACTTGAAACTCCAATGGGATATTCTTTGTTCGATCTTTGCCACCAACCAGTTCCAGTCCTGTTTTTTGTAAGAGGAGGGTTTTAGCCAAAAACCCAGGTATTTAAACGGCTGCTCCATATTGCAGGTGCCGAAAGGCAAATAAGAAGCGATCAGGATCTCCTCTTGTCTACTGAAGCCTTCAAAAATTAATTGAGACTTCCTTTCGTTTATTAGAAGCCCTGTCGCTTTCAGGAACAAGTCAAGGATGATTTTAATCTCTTTGATTTCATTTATGTTCCCATTTGAAAATAAAAGAATATCATCAACAAAGAGAAGATGAGTAATGAACAAATTAACAGCAACTTCCAAACCTTTGATCAAACCTGATCTCTTGGCATTTGAGAGCATCCTACTTAATCCTTCTGCTGCCAGGAGAAAAAGCAGGGGAGAAAGAGGACATCCCTGCCTCAATCCTCTTTGGCTTTTAAAAAAATTTGACGTAGCCCCATTTATCAGCACAACAAAACTTACATTTGAGATGCAACCCATAATCCAGTTTATAAAATCCACCTTAAAGCCTAGGTGAGTCAAGAGCATCTTCAGGTATGTCCAACTGATCCTATCATAAGCTTTTGAAAGATCGATTTTGAGCACAGCCCCCTTTTTGTTTGCTTGCCTGATGCTGTGAATAGTCTCCTGAGCTACCCCGATAGCTTCATGGATTTGACGACCGTTTAAAAACCCAAATTGCTCCTTTGAGATACATAGGGATAAAATGGGTTTCAAGCGGACCGCAATGATTTTTGCAATAATTTTATAAATAGTATTGCACAGTGAAATTGGCCTGAAGTCTTCAAAAGATTCCGGGTCCTCTTTTTTTGGGATGAGAGCAATGAAAGTAGAATTAAAGGGACCATAAATTTTTCCTTTCTTTCTTGATTCCTCCACTACTTCAGTCAGTTCTGTCCCAATTGATTCAAAGAAATGGGAGAAAAGCTCGATGGTCCAACCATCTGGTCCCCGGCTTTTATCTTTAGCCACAGATTTAATAATACTTTCTACTTCCTCCTTAGTCACTTCTCTGAAAAGGTCTTCAGCATCCTCTTCCTCTACAAAACGCGGGAAAGCTTGGGCAGTTCTGATGATTTCTGCTAAAGAGGTCCCCCCAGGATCAGTGAAGAGGGATTGAAAATGGTTTTTACCCATATTTGATAGCTCCTCAAAAGAGGAGGCCACTCTACCTTCAGAGTCCTTCAGCTGCCAAATGGTATTTGCATTCCTCCGCCCCTTTGCATAATTATGAAAAAAATTTGTGTTTTCATCCCCCGCTTTCAACCAAATAGCCCTGCTTTTCAATCTCCACTCCTCTTCTCTATCCAATAAAATCTTTGCTCTACTCTTTTCTAGAGCCAGAATTCTTTCCTTTGACTCCTGAGTTGCATAAGCATCAGTCTCAGGGTCTTCTAACACCCGAAGGGCCTCATCAATGTTTACCAGGTCTTCATTTTGTTTTTTCCTTCTAGCTGAGGCCCATTCGATTGTTGCTCTCTTAAGTCTTTTTAGATTTTCCATAAAAAAAGCTCCTTTATTCTCCACATGACCTATGCCCGCATGTCTCCAAGTTTCTCTGAACAGTTGATTGAAAGAGTCTTCCAGTAGCCAGGAGGCATTAAATTTAAAAGGAGCAGCCGGCTTAGGAGGGGGATTGGAGAATTCCAGAAAAATAGGAAAGTGGTCCGAATTTCCCCCTTCACCCACCCATTGCCTGGACAGAGGAATATTGGATGCCAGCCCTTCACTGATGAGGAACCGATCCAATCTTTTTGCAATTCTATCCTCCCCCGTTCTTCTGTTTCTCCAAGTAGGTTTTGCTTTAATGATATTGACATCAATCAAATTATGAGAACAGAGGGTATTTTGGAAAAAATCAGTCAAAGGGTCTTCCCTTGCAAGAGGCCCCCAAGCTTCCGCGACACCCAGAGAGAAATTAAGATCTCCCCCAATTATCAGGTTCTTATCCTTTAACAATCCCTTTGAGAGGAGATTGTTCCAAAAGGAAATCCTTCCCTGACAAGGACCATAGACATTAACAAACAGAAAGGGGAAGGCAAAATCAGGGGATATGACCTCCAACCCCAGCACATTGGACAAACCCCAGAAATTTAGCATCTTCAGTCTCCCTTCCTTAAAACCAATAGCAAGCCCTCCCGAATGTCCTGAGGCATCAAGAGCAAAGAAAGACCAACCCGGAAAAGAAGAGCGGAGGGCAGATTCCACTTCAGTGCTTTTGCCCAAAGTTTCTTGAAGAAAAACAATATCCGGATTGTGGCGAGAAATAAGATCTTTTAAAGCCAGTTTTTTGGGCTTACTGGCTAAACCCCTGCAGTTCCATGAAAAACAAATCATTTTTTAACTGCCTCAGGGGTTTTTGCTGCTCTAAGCGCCCCAGTTATTGACATTTGTTTACCATCAGCCACATCATAAAAAGCTTTGGCTTGGGCTTTTGAGAACAAAGATTTTCGACCTCTACCTTTTTTGGATAAACTCTTTGACATTTCAGCCCCTAACCCACCTACAGGCTCCATGACCTCATTCAGATAGACAGTCTTCTTGCTGAGAGACCTAAGGTTATAATGACAGACAGAAGAGGAAGGACCTGGCCCCTGCCTACTAGGGGAAAAAACCTCACAGTTCAGATTTAAGGAGGGAATAGCATCTGACAGGTTTTCAATGTTTTTCATAACATCATTACAATTATTTAAACTCGTGCTACATCCGACAAGAGTTTCAGAAGAAAAAGGAGAAATGCTTGAGGATGTCTGCTTACCGGGTGGATCACTTCCAGGATCAGAAGCCGGATCAGCAAGTGGCGCTTCCAAAATCGGCTGGTCAGCTGCAGCATGAAACGAGACCCCGTCCTCCCGATGCTCTACCTCCTTTGACTGATGTAGCAATTCTTCCATAGGGACTTCATTTGATGGGGTCTCCGTCTCTGGTTTTTCAGCAGTTCTCAAGGACCCTTCCCATTCCTCTTCTTTGTATTGAGTCCTCCTTCTTCTCTTCCCCAATGGGCAATCCCTCGCCAAATTCCCATACTCATGACAACAGTGGCAGCGAAAAGGAAGAAGCTCATAGTCCAGGGGCTGTTCGAAAGTGAAATCCTTATATTGCAACGTGATTGATTCTGCCAGACCTTCTTTCGGATTGAGTCTAACCAAAATCCTTGCCACAGCCTTCTCATATGTATGAAGAAAAGACCTGTCTGCATCCAGATATGTGCCCAGTAGATTCCCTATCGATTTGAATACAGAATCCACCCATAGGAAGGGAGGCAAACTAGGAGCCCTGACCCAAACAGGGAATTCTTCAACTTTTTCTTTCGAGGCGTCGAAAAGGGGGGACCATCTTTTGAAGAAAACAGGTCTATTCCCGAACGCCCAGTTCCTCCCCTCGACCCATTCCAATGCCTCCTTGCTGTCAAAACTGGCCATAAACCAACCCTTTACCAGAGTGTTGGTCTTGAATGAATTTGCGGGGGTTTTCAACCACTGACTTTCCGCCCACTGCCTTAGAGACTTGCCTGAAACAGGCCGCCCTCTTATCCTGCCCACAAGGGTACATTCTGCCACTTCTAATACATCCTCCACCTGCACATCCATCCCAAGCACCAAGTTCGCAAAACGCTTCTTCTTCAGGGGTTTGGCCTTCTTCCTTTTTTCCCCTGTCTTCTGCAATTCAGGCTCAGAACCCTTGTCTCCGCAAACAGGGTTTTTTTCCCCTTCCACCCTTTGCGAACCACTGCCATTCGCTGCTGACTGTTCGATCCCAGATCTGGGGAGGGCTTCAATCAGGCCTTCAACAAGACTCCCCACTTCTCCTTCAACCGGCCTCCCATCCTCCGTCTCCTTTTCGGCACCAAGGGAATGAACAAAAAGCCCCTGATTCAAACCCTTGCCAAATTCTGCAAAAAGCCCCTCCGCCCCTTCAACCTTCTGAGATTGGTCTTTTGAAAAGAGAACCCTGCTAACAGACGATGGATTGCTTTTTCCGCCCGCCTCTTTCCCGGCAATTTGGATACCCCCAACAGGCCTCCATACCCCTATATTTTGAGCAGAACTAATGATATCCTCAAGCCCGCCGGAAGGACAGTAAACTTTAGAAGGGGAGAAAGACTTACTGTTTGGAGGGACAATAACCTTGTCTCTCCACGCATCTACCTTCGCCTGAGTAACTCCCTCCACAGGATCCTTGCCTAAGTTGCCGAAACCGCCAGGGAGACCCCAAACCTCGTCCCGCAAGCCTTTTGAGTTTCGCGTGCATCCTGCCGATAACAACCCTGCCAATTAAAAGTTATTCCCAAATAGTTTCTAATAATGTTCCATATTCCCAAGGCCAAAGAGAATGAAATTCCCACCACTACTTCCAAGGATCATGGTAAGACACACCCTGCCAATTAAAAGTTATTCCCAAATAGTTTCTAATAATGTTCCATATTCGCAAGGCCAAAGAGAATGAAAAAAATAAGTAATCCAATATCTCCTCAACATTTTTGCACAGGGCACACTAACATGGCCCAACCATGCTTTTTTTTAAATTGTCGTGTGTTGAAACCTTATTTTCCAATATACAACACTAAAACAAACTAGGAACCTTATTTTCCAAGATGCAACACTAAAACAAACTTGCTTTAGCTACATAGCAAAGCTTTCCAAGCCAGCTCTCCCGGTCTCTTGTCATTAATGATAAACATATAGCCTATTTTGGCAAATATTCCCCAAAACCAGAGTGCACCCAACATAAATAATCTTCCCTGTCTCTAAGGGTAACATGGGAGATATTTAGAGCAGCAATGTAATTTTTCCACAGTTTTGAGATTTCAATCGGGGAGCATTGGGCCATCTCTGAGCCTAGATAGAAGTACCGGCATTGTTTTCAAGGTAATCTTTCCATTTTATTTAGGTATTCAACCAGATATAAAGCAGGGATTAATACCAATCCTCACCTTTTGGCCATTCCCAACTTTCCAAGCCAATCCCCAGATCGATCTGTGATTAGCCATTTTTCTACAAAGTTATAATATGTCTTGATTAATTTTCAGGGAAATATTCCGGCATAGAAAATGAAAATAACATATGGCAGCCAAGAGAAGTGTGCAGGGACTGTGCAGTTATCCCACTCGCGTTCCCGTGCGAAGTCGACCATTTTCTTCTGCAAGTTTTTAAATGTAACATTGCTTTCACCAGAGTCCTTCACGGGTTCCTTGCACTCGTTGTCCATTTTTTTGTAGCTCTGATACTCCGATTTTTTTGTAGCAGTGACACTCCGAGCAGAAGCCCAAAAAAGTGATACAGGTGGGCTCAAGAGAACCCACATTAATATTTACACGCAGGCTTGAAATCACCACACTTTAACAGGATTTAAAGAGAATTAACAATCCATATGAAAGAATGCAAGGACCGGGAACTTTAAGTAAGATCCAGAGAACACAGAAAATTACCTGAACTACGGTACAAGCAAAGTCTGTTACGCCAACTTGAGTCGCTGCCTCGTCGGTGAAAATGTCGGTTAGCGATTGGATCCTTTATCCGCCCAACATTTTGCATCAACCAACAGGCAAACCGGACGCGTGCAAGCTGTCAACCTATTCACCTCTGGTCCACTGCCAATTCGTCAGGAATTTTGTGAAGAAATCGAGGATTTTGACATTCTTGTTTGGCAAGGGCTAACCAGCCATATATTGTGTCATAAATGCTGGGCCAGCTATGTATGTCAAGGATATGTATGCCTCTCCATGACTTATGTCGTATATCCATGGAACGGGACTCCGGCGATCACCTTGTGTTTCCGGTGAAGAGCGCGGGACCCACCAACCGCGGCCCTCGTCTCGGACTGGCAGCTACGCACTTTGCTACACACCTCCCAACGCAAATCATGAACACGCGCCATTACTATTTTGAATTTGAATTGATCTCCCGCCTCATCATTGATTTGAATTTGAATTGATCTGCCGCGCTACTTTGATTTGGAATTTTGTGGCGACGACCCACTCAACTAGGAACTGTAAAGAGTCGCGCTCGTCAAATTAACAAGCCTTCCTAATTGTGCAGGGAGAGCTGCGGTGAGGTTTTTCTCCCATAAACACAAGATTTCCAGGTGGGTCAAATTAACAAGCCTTCCTAATTGTGCAGGGAGAGCTGCGGTGAGGTTTTTCTCCCATAAACACAAGATTTCCAGGTGGACCAAATTTACGATGGAGAGCTCGTCAGTATTGTGCGAGATTTGTCCACAGATAATGTTCTGGGTTTGCATGAATCTGTCAAGTTGAAGTCTAGACGCAACTTTTCGTCTTTTGTGGGTATTGTTTTTCTCATCATAGAGGTAATTTTCCCCACGCTCGCTCGTTATGCAGAGGACAATTACCACTATGCATGTATTCACTAACTATTGTAGCCATGATATTGGGGGCGACACTGTACCATTCTCTGTGATAGTTGGGGGCGATACTGTACTATTCGCTGTGATATTCGCTCTTACTGTATTCTGCAGTGTGACTAAAACGAAAGTATGAATGAACAAACATAGACTTTATATCACGATGAAACAGCAAACACATGCACAAAACGCTAAAAAAATCTCCTACCGGAAGTCTGGTTATTGGTGAAAACAAAAAAAAATTGAGTAACGCATACCTTGCGACCTTGACCTTCACGCAGGGGATTATAGGTGTATAATTTAGTCCGTTCTTCTTTACTGTGAGCGAGACCACGCAAGGAATCATTAATGGAGACAATGGTAAAACTTTCGTTGCAGAAGCATGGGGTTATGACTGCGTGGCGGAGTCGGCTCTTTGAGAGAATATTTTCAGAAAATCATTAAATGTCTTATTATTTTGAATAGTTTACCTAATATTATTGGGTCTCTGTTAATTATTTTAAAATGAGAAATTCTGAATATTGTATCTATGTTAATTATTTTATAATGAGAAATTCTGAAAATGTTGTTTAATATACTAATTTTTTTTGGGGTTTAATGTTACATCTGAGAAAAATCTAAAAACTATGTTAATTATTTAAATCATAAGAAACCTAGAAAATGATATCTAGTATTAATCAAAATCTTAAGTAATCTTCAAAATTATATTTTAAATATTACCTATTTATTTTTAATAGCCGACTATGTTAATCATTCAATTCTTCACAAATCCCAATAATATATTTAGTATTTCACTTCTTTTTAACCTCATACTAGATGAAGGAACAATCTAAATAATCTGCTCTAGGGAGCCTATATATTTAGTATTTCACTTCTTTTTAACCTCATACTAGATGAAGGAACAATCTAAATAATCTGCTCTAGGGAACCTACACATGAGATTTAGGTTTGAAAGAGATTTAGGTTTGAACCAACCTCCACGCAAAAATTGGATTTGAACCAATGATTTACCTCTAAGGGAACCTTTACGTGAGATTCAGATTTCAACCAATGATTTTATGAGGACTAATCCCCGTACAAAACAATTCGTCTAAATGCAAGAGGTAAATAATATATCACTTATCCCAAAAGCTATTAAATAATTCTATACACTTTCGAGATATTAGAACTATTCACAACATGTTTTCTCTGTTTTTAGAATACCTCTAACATGAAGATTATTTCATGGAATGGTCTAAATTGCAAAGGATTTTTAGAATACCTCTAACATGAAGATTATTTTATGGAATGGCCTAAATTGCAAAGGAAAGTAGAGGCTTTTTAAAGAAAAAGGGCAGTTTTGAGGAAACTAAAACTTCCAATGAGACAATCACCAATCACATAAGCAATGGACAAGTGAAACTAAAACTTCCACTGAGACAATCACCAATCTCATAAGCAAATAGGCAAGTGATTGTAACGTGATCACTATCGACGCATAATGCCTCTTTGGAAGCCTTGCTATTATATGGAGCACCCAAGACATACATGTTCTAAACATGTTTTCTTCCTTCTGCATCATCACTATTCAATTTCAACTCATTGGATTAGCTGAAACCTGTTACCTTTAAAAATTTTATTGTCCAACCTCTCCGAAGGACAAACTCCTCTTCCTTCATTCCATCATTGACACACACAATCTCCTCTCCCCTTCCCCCTAGATCCTTGGTGGAGATTTTAACCTTATCAAATAATTAGAAGAGGAATGAAAAGGTATAAGGCAACTAGATGTAGACTCTATCCTCTTTTAGGAGATAATTTCATCCTCTTAAATTGTTGATCTGGATACCAATAATGGTATCTTCACCTGGAATAACTAATGAGGGGAGACGCAACAAATGCCTTTGAAAATTGGATTGTTTCTTAGTCATGGAACCCATAATGACATGGGACATTATCTTGGAGGCATTTATTCTTCCCAGTCATGGTTCAGATCACTGGCCCATATGTTTAAACATAAACCTGAAGTCTCAACCCCATAACAAGCCTTTTTGTTTTGAAAAGTGATGCCTACCCCATCCAAACTTTCAATCCAACAAAAAGAAATGGTGGGGGGAATATGATGCCTTGGGAGGATGATTAATGTAAAAACTCCATCAGAAACTCAAACACAAAAAATGATACCTTAAAGGCTGGAACAGAACCAAATTCGGCAACATTTTGGAAGAAAAGCGCAGGTTGGAACAAAAGATGAAAGCAATGTAGTAGGAAGTCGTCATATATGGAAGAAAGCATTAATCAAAGAAGAGGCTTCCAATATCACTGATGCGGAGGAACATCGAAAGTAGGAATAATTTTTATGGTAGAAAAAATCCCAAGTCTGACGACTTAAAGAGGGGGGAAAGAAAACCACCTTTTCTCAAAAATCCACGCTTTATTATTGCCACCACAAATGCAAATCCTCCATTAAAATTTTGCTGGAGAAATTTTTTTGAATCATCAAGAGATCTCTCAAGAGCTTATTCTTTTTTTACCAAAACATCCTCACTAATCCCATTAATGATAATTTATGCAATTACACAAATCACCACGTATATCCCCCTTCTGATCAATCTAGAGTAGAACGAGGCTCTGCTTAGAGAATTTACGTCGAAGAAGTGTGAGAAATGATAAAAGAAATAAACCACCCAAACCGAATAGCTTCACCATTGAAAATTCTTCTAGGCATGTTGGCCCATAATTGGACATGATTTATGACATGTGGTTGAGGAATCCTAACTCTCTCAATCCATCATCAAAGCTCTTTACACTACCTTCCTCACTCTAGTGCCAAGAAAAGATAAATTAGATGATCCCAAGGGATATAGGCTCATCACTGTATGTAATGTTCTCTATAACATCATTACTAAAATCATATCTAATATACTCAAGTGTCCTCTCCCAAAACTCATGTCATAAAATAAAATAAGCTTTATTGAAGGTTTCCAAATATTGGATGGTATTATAGTGGCTCATGAGGCCATATACTCTTTGAAAATCACAAAGAATACTCGCATGTTGCTTAAACTAGACCTCTTGAAATCTTTTGACAAGTTAAACTAGTAGTACATGTGCAACATCCTCAAAGATTTTGTCTTTACAGATCATTGGATAGATTGGATCAACAACTTTCTTTCATATGCTTCCTTCTCCATTCTAGTCAATGGATCTTCTATTACCTTTTTTACATCCTCCCATGGTATTCGGCAAGGAAATCCACTTTTCCCTTTCCTCTTCATTCTTGTAGTGGAAGGGTTAGAGAGATCCCTCAAAGTGGCAATTTTAAATAACAAACATAAGATCCTATGCTTGTTTTGTGATAACCTTCCATTAACTCATCAACAATTCATTTATGATACTATGGGTATGGGTATCCCAGTAGTTACCGAAGCACGAGAATTCACACAAATGTTGGAACATTTCTCTCTCACCTCTGGTATGGAAATCAATAAGATCAAATCTCAAGTTTTCTTCTCCAATACCCCAATTGTAGTTGACAGAAATATTGCTATAATTTAATCTCCCCTTCACTAAATAAATGGAAGTGGTCGCCTAAGTAACAATGGTAACATTTCCATGTTACACTTGTCTTAGTGCCCTTGTAAAAAACTTTACACTAAGGTGCTACATTTTATGATAACAAGGAAAATTTAGAGATCTTAAATTTACAGGTAGGAATCAGGACACAACATGAAGGATAATAAAACTGACACAATAATGCTATCATATGAATGTTCAAATAAAAAAATGATTATGGGGCGTTACTCATTCCCTTTCATTTCCCAACAAGTGATAGTCACAAGAGAATTACAAGGTTGAGGCACTCGCTATTTTATTTTCATCCAATCAAACGATACTAAAATCAATTCAATGAAGGAGGCACCTTCGTTCTTCATATGCATATGGGTATGGAAAAATATCACTCATTTTACCATCACAGAGCCTAATGGCTTCACTACTACCATTGGGGCACAATTTCTCTTAAAGAATGTGGCTCTTTATGATGGGACTAATGTGTGTAGGAAGGAGTGTGTGCATGTTCCTTGGCTCTTTTCACTTATTCATTTCTTCATTTATTTATTTTCATGTCCTTCACACCCCCGGGAAAACATGCATGGCTATCCAAATGCCATGAATTACTTTCATGTTATGTGGAACTAGTACTTGCACACTTTGTGGAACTAGATAGAGGCGTAAGTAAGAAGAAAGAGGACATTGAATCTCTATTGACTCAAATAGCTATGAAGTTGGGACAAAACCAGTCCATGAACAAGGAAATTGATCCTAAATTGGAGTTTATGAAAATCAAAGTGGAAAATCATCAAATGGAAACCTAGAAATTGAAGGAAAAATATTGGGCCACTTTGAATTTCCATTACAAGAATTTCAATGACCTTTCTATTGGGATTTCTACCATTAAAAGGAGATAACCACCATTTAAAACATGATATGCCCCACCCACAACCCACCTATAGAAAAACAAAAGGAAATGGAGAAAATGAGTATGAAGCTTTTCAGAAAAGATATTCATAATGTAGTGGTGTCATTATAACACATCACTGATATGCCTCACCCGGAACTCACTTAGATCCAATTGAAAGAAGATAAGAATAATGAGGATGAAGATTGTTAGAAAGCATCTTCATAATTTAGTGGTACCATTACGACACTAGATATTATTTATATTCCATTGTAAAAATAAATCGTATTTTTCATGCGCTTAAAGCATGATATAAGAAAGACAAACCATAGGTGCATATGATACATACAAGAATTTTTTTACCAGAGAAAAAATACACTAGAAATGTCCACATTATTTATGGTGCTTTAAGAAATAGTCTTGAATCCTTCCCCTATTTATTTTTAACCTCTTATCATAGACCTTAAGGAGTAGGCATGATAAGTAATCATAAGTAAGAAGGAAACATTATCATGGGATTTCTTTATTCCACCTAGAAAGGCTTTAGGCAAATTATCTCCCTCAATAAGAAATCTTAGTATCCAAATCTTCTACTCTTTTTATTGAGTAAGGATTGGATTCCCCAATTGAATCTTGTGATTGTTGAGTTATCTCATTAAAAAAGTTCCAGTATTCAATAAATTCCAAGTTTCAGTGTTTAATTTAGATTCTCTTTTTGTTTCTTGGAGGATGGGTGTGAGCATGGAGACAAGTAACTTATATATGTCCCATATGTTAACATATCATAGATCACAATGTCATGTGACACATCAAATATCAGATTGTTATGTTCTCACTATGCAATACCTGAGTGTATTTATCTTCTTCCAATTTGAGAATCATCTCATTTACAAGACCCTTACTAACATCTATCTTAGTACATAAACACACATATTTACACAATCCCACTATAACTATCTCAAGGTTTGAATTTATGTAAATTCCCAAACAATTCCTAGTTTCCTACAAAAATGATAAATCCCATAATGGTAACTGATTAGTCCCATCAATAGGTACATTTTTAATATTAATATGTCATCCTCCAGCGTTAAAACTATCCTTATCTTGCATTAATTCACATTTTTCGTTATATAATTCTTAGTAAGAGGAGTAAAAGGTGTTTGTCATAGTATGTGGGCTAATGTGGTTTAATTGCAGAAAAATGAAGCAATTTTTAGGCTATTACTATGCAGGGGTTTAATGGAGACAACTAGGAGAGAATCTAGGGGGTTTTTCCACCTACATAACTCCCTAAAATTGACTTGGGATCAACATATCCTCTCTCGCCAGTTCGATCTCATTGGCAGCCGAGTGACTCTTCGTCCAATTGAAGATCAAGAAGGACAAGATCTACCATTTTCGAGATCAAGGAGGGAGCAATTCCTAATTTCAAGGGAACTGATTTAGTTGTCCTTTTGTATAAATAAACTAGAAGAAGAGCTCATTAGGATTCAAATTTATTGATCAGCTAGGTGTAGTTATTGAGCTCCAAACTTGACATTGTCATTTTCAACTTTTATGTGATGTATTAGACCTACACTTTTTCATAATGAGAAGTTGGATTTTAAGTTGCGCCTGAGTTAGTTTAAGAGGGTTGAGACCTTAGGTTTGGGCCCAACCCAAAGGCTTTGGTCCCTTTAGCTTTGGTCCCTCTTCTTGTACTTATGTTTCTTCTTTATTCCAAGTAGTTCATAGTTTCTTGCATTTCAGTAGAAATTAACCCATAAAATCATGTGGTTGCAGCCTCTACATCACCTCTCATGTGGGAGAATGAGTGGAAGGATTCTCAACCACAACCCAAATTTTTTTTTTTTTATGATTTCTTGGAAATAAATTAGCGTTAGTTGTCCTATTTTACATTTTTTTATATAGCTTAGAAGTCAATTTAGTGATTAGATTAGCTGTATTACATGAATTATATCTTACTGAAATTCAACTCATCTTTTCCATCATAAGTTATTCCATTTTGTTAATGATAAATATATGCATGCATGTGATTGATAGCAGGGATGGTTGATCTGTAGGGAAGGGCACCTTCACCACTTCCACCTTAAGCCCCTTTGTCTTCTCCTTCCACTTCCAAACTCTGTCCCAAAACCTCGTTTTATAAGTCATTCTACCTAGGTCACCAAGAGCACTCATCCTAGTGCAAGACAGGCCTCCGAGAGGTCCTGAGCTTAGATAGGGGCTCAAACCAACCTATCATTTTATTCAACTACTATTCACCTCTGCATACCCTCAAGGCAACGTTTTCACCTTCAAAAGCCACTCGGATGACCTCCCATAGCATTACAGGCCTCCTGTAGCAATTGCCTATAGCAAACTTGTAGTAGTATTTTCCTTCATTAGTTTCGATCTCCACTACAACTTTGCCTTAACATAGATGCATAATGACCCTGAGTTGTGATAATATGATCAGAGAAATCTCCTAGGCCACTCCAAACCTTCATTTTCTTCACTGCAAAAACATAGTAGAGCTAGATTGATCAGAAGGGGGATATACGTGGTGATTTGCGTAATTGCCTAAATTATCATTAATGGGATTAGTGAGGATGTTTTGGTAAAAAAAGAATAAGCTCTTGAGAGATCTCTTGATGATTCAAAAAAATTTCTCTAGCAGAATTTTAATGGAGGATTTGCATTTGTGGTGGCAATAATAAAGCGTGGATTTGTGAGAAAAGGTGGTTTTCTTTTCCCCCTCTTTAAGTCGTCAGACTTGGGATTTTTTCTACCATAAAAATTATTCCTACTTTCGATGTTCCTCCGCATCAGTGATATTGGAAGCCTCTTCTTTGATTAATGCTTTCTTCCATATATGACGACTTCCTACTACATTGCTTTCATCTTTTGTTCCAACCTGCACTTTTCTTCCAAAATGTTGCCGAATTTGGTTCTGTTCCAGCCTTTAAGGTATCATTTTTTGTGTTTGAGTTTCTGATGGAGTTTTTACATTAATCATCCTCCCAAGGCATCATATTCCCCCCACCATTTCTTTTTGTTGGATTGAAAGTTTGGATGGGGTAGGCATCACTTTTCAAAACAAAAAGGCTTGTTATGGGGTTGAGACTTCAGGTTTATGTTTAAACATATGGGCCAGTGATCTGAACCATGACTGGGAAGAATGAATGCCTCCAAGATAATGTCCCATGTCATTATGGGATCCATGACTAAGAAACAATCCAATTTTCAAAGGCACTTGTTGCGTCTCCCCTCATTAGTTATTCCAGGTGAAGATACCATTATTGGTATCCTGATCAACAATTTAAGAGGATGAAATTATCTCCTAAAAGAGGATAGAGTCTACATCTAGTTGCCTTATACCTTTTCATTCCTCTTCTAATTATTTGATAAGGTTAAAATCTCCACCAAGGATCTAGGGGGAAGGGGAGAGGAGATTGTGTGTGTCAATGATGCAATAAAGGAAGAGGAGTTTGTCCTTCGGAGAGGTTGGACAAGAAAATTTTTAAAGGTAACAGGTTTCAGCTAATCCAATGAGTTGAAATTGAATAGTGATGATGTAGAAGGAAGAAAACATGTTTAGAACATGTATGTCTTGGGTGCTCCATATAATAGCAAGGCTTCCAAAGAGGCATTATGCGTCGATAGTGATCACGTTACAATCACTTGCCTATTTGCTTATGAGATTGGTGATTGTCTCATGGAAGTTTTAGTTTCACTTGTCCATTGCTTATGTGATTGGTGATTGTCTCATTGGAAGTTTTAGTTTCCTCAAAACTGCCCTTTTTCTTAAAAAAGCCTCTGCTTTCCTTTGCAATTTAGGCCATTCCATGAAATAATCTTCATGTTAGAGGTATTCTAAAAATCCTTTGCAATTTAGGCCATTCCATGAAATAATCTTCATGTTAGAGGTATTCTAAAAACAGAGAAAACATGTTGCGAATAGTTCTAATATCTCGAAAGTGTATAGGATTATTTAATAGCTTTTGGGATAAGTGATATATTATTTACCTCTTGCATGTAGACGAATTGTTTTGTACGGGGATTAGTCCTCATAAAATCATTGGTTGAAATCTGAATCTCACGTAAAGGTTCCCTTAGAGTAGATCATTGGTTCAAATCCAATTTTTGCGTGGAGGTTGGTTCAAACCTAAATCTCATGTGTAGGTTCCCTAGAGCAGATTATTTAGATTGTTCCTTCATCTAGTATGAGGTTAAAAAGAAGTGAAATACTAAATATATTTTTGGGATTTGTGAGGAATTGAATAATTAACATAGTCGGCCATTAAAAATAAATAGGTAATATTTAAAATATAATTTTGAAGATTACTTAAGATTTTGATTAATACTAGATATCATTTTCTAGGTTTCTTATGATTTAAATAATTAACATAGTTTTTAGATTTTTCTCAGATGTAACATTAAACCCAAAAAAAATTAATATATTAAACAACATTTTCAGAATTTCTCATTTTAAAATAATTAACATAGATACAATATTCAGAATTTCTCATTTTAAAATAATTAACAGAGACCCAATAATATTAGGTAAACTATTCAAAATAATAAGACATTTAATGATTTTCTGAAAATATTCTCTCAAAGAGCCGACTCCGCCACGCAGTCATAACCCCATGCTTCTGCAACGAAAGTTTTACCATTGTCTCCATTAATGATTCCTTGCGTGGTCTCGCTCACAGTAAAGAAGAACGGACTAAATTATACACCTATAATCCCCTGCGTGAAGGTCAAGGTCGCAAGGTATGCGTTACTCAATTTTTTTTTGTTTTCACCAATAACCAGACTTCTGGTAGGAGATTTTTTTAGCGTTTTGTGCATGTGTTTGCTGTTTCATCGTGATATAAAGTCTATGTTTGTTCATTCATACTTTCGTTTTAGTCACACTGCAGAATACAGTAAGAATGAATGCGACAGCGAATATCACAGCGAATAGTACAGTATCGCCCCCAACTATCACAGAGAATGGTACAGTGTCGCCCCCAATATCATGGCTACAATAGTTAGTGAATACATGCATAGTGGTAATTGTCCTCTGCATAACGAGCGAGCGTGGGGAAAATTACCTCTATGATGAGAAAAACAATACCCACAAAAGACGAAAAGTTGCGTCTAGACTTCAACTTGACAGATTCATGCAAACCCAGAACATTATCTGTGGACAAATCTCGCACAATACTGACGAGCTCTCCATCGTAAATTTGGTCCACCTGGAAATCTTGTGTTTATGGGAGAAAAACCTCACCGCAACTCTCCCTGCACAATTAGGAAGGCTTGTTAATTTGACGAGCGCGACTCTTTACAGTTCCTAGTTGAGTGGGTCGTCGCCACAAAATTCCAAATCAAAGTAGCGCGGAAGATCAATTCAAATTCAAATCAATGATGAGGCGGGAGATTAATTCAAATTCAAAATAGTAATGGCGCGTGTTCATGATTTGCGTTGGGAGGTCTGTAGCAAGGTGCGTAGCTGCCAGTTCGAGACGGGGCCGCGGTTGGTGGGTCCCGCGGTTGGTGGGTCCCGCGCTCGTCACCGGAAACACAATGTGATCGCCGGAGTCCCGTTTCATGGATATACGACATAAGTCATGGAGGGGCATACATATCCTTGACATACATAGCTGGCCCAGCATTTATGACACAATGTATGACTGGTTAGCCCTTGCCTTCTTGTTTTTTTTGTTGATGGTAGGTTAGCTGGCACACCAGATGCGTGCTAGGGGTGAATCTATTCGCCTCTGGCCCACTGCCAAGTTGTGGTTAGTAATTTTGTCGAGAAGGCGAGCATTTTAACCTTACTTTATTCTTCCTCTTATGTTTTTGAAAGTTATTTGTGTTTTATTATATTATAATCATCGTCATCTTTTATTTATCTAATTTTAAATTATTAATTAGATATACGTACATCAACTATACTATCAAAAATATATACATGAATTAAATAGATTAATAAATGTCATAAGTTTATTTTCATCGTTTGCATCCATCTCCCTTTGGACTACGATCAAACTGATATCATACTTGATTGGTTAGGAAAATGAATATGAAAAGAATGATATAAAACTTAATTAGAATTCAAGGTATTGTTTAGAAAACAATTCACTATTGATAATGTTTTTTCCCAACACTTTATATATATATATATATATGGAAAAATAGATTAATAAATGTAATAAGTTTATTTTCATCGTTTGCATCCATCTCCCTTTGGACTACGATCAAACTGGTATCATACTTGATTCGTTAGGAAAATGAATATGAAAGGAAAGATATAAAACATAATCAGAATTCAAGGTATTGTTTAGAAAACAATTTACTATTTATAATGTTTTTTTCAACTTTATATTATATATCTTAAAAAAGAGAAAAGAGATTAAACAAATTAAAAAGTTAAAAATAAAACTATAAAAAAAAAATATGATTTTTTCTTAAAATTAAATTTTAAGAAATGGTAAAATCATTTCTAAAATAATCGCTAACTGATTGAAGTCAGTCTTAAGTTCTTTCATTTCAGAAGAGCAGCACGCCTTTCTAAAAGGAAGACTTATCTTGGATGCTGTCGCGTTGACCCAGGAATGCCTTTATGCTATCAATTCCAAAAACATTGATGCCGCCGCTCTAAAAGTAGATCTCAAAAAAGCTTTCGATTCCGTCGATTGGGGTTTCCTCAGAGTTCTCTTAGCAAAAATCGGTTTAAAGGCGCAAGGAATAAATTGGATCTTGGCGTGTGTCGAGAACGCCAATCTGTCAGTTATTATCAACGGCATTCCCTCTTCTTTCTTCAAAGCGGAAAGGGGCCTCCGGCAAGGCTGCCCTCTCTCCCCCCTCCTCTTCATACTGGTGATGAACTCCCTAAGCTCTCACATTAACAGGGCTGTTTCTGAGGGAAGATGCAGGCCGGTTAAAATATGTAAAGATATATCCCTTTCTCATAATCTCTTCGCAGATGACATCCTCATCTTTGCGATGTTATGCAGATCCTCCTGGGTCTGTCTCAACGTCATCTTCTTCAAGTTCCAATCTGCAACTGGCTTGTCTATAAATAAGGATAAGTCCACGCTTTTTCATAATGGCTCGAGCCCTGTTCTAGCTCAATGGGTTGCTGATCTGTTTGGAACAAAAATTGCTCTGATGGGGGACGGCCTCACTTATCTGGGATTCCATCTAAAGCCGAATGGTTATCGCATCAAAGATTGGCAGTGGCTGATCGACCGTTTCTACAACAAAATATCTAGATGGGAGATGCGCTTTCTTTCCTTAGCTGGCAGGCTGATCCTGGTTCAAGCTGTTCTCTCTCAATTGGCGGTTTTCTGGGCGAACCTTTTCCTTCTTCCTTCTTCCATTACAAAAAAAATGACCTCTCTGGCAGCAAACTTCCTCTGGGGTGGACGCTCTTTCCAGTCCAAGTTTCACTTAGCAAAGATGGAATTATTAACTAAGCCGAAGAAGAAGGACGGTTGGGGTCTCCTGAATATGTCTCCTTTTGGGAAATCTCTCCTTTGTAAATCTCTTATCAGAGGCATCTTCGGTAAAAGCCAGTGGAGCAGAATAATAAATCAAAAATATCTTAAAGGGAGGAATATGGCTTTCTGGTTCAGAAGGAAGTCGTTGGGAATCAGGGCTGGCTCCATCATTTGGAAAAGCTTCAGGAAGCTTCAATCCTTCTTCTTAGGAAAGCTTAAATGGTCGCTCTCATCCGGCTCCAGTGTTTTTATCGGCCTCGATCCAACTCAGCACAATCTGGAATCGTTGATTTCTCCAGATTTAGTTCTCTTTTTCCATTCAAAAGGCCTCTTTACTTGGAACAAGTTAATCCATTCCTGGTCTTCTCAAGCTCCTGTTTGGAAGAGCGCAGATGATCTTTCCATCCCTCAGTCTCTCCGTCCCTCTTGGGATTCGGCTGTCATCGGTTTCTCCAGCAAAGGAAGAATGCAATCGGGCTATGCAGACGAGCTCATCTGGTCCCTTGAGAAGCCTGCTCTGCAAACTACTGTTAAAGAATTATATGCAGCTCTCTCCTCGATCCGGCAGCCTCCCTCGCCTCTCTTTCCTCCCCCTTTCTGGAAAGCCTCCTGCCCTCTTAAGATGATCTTATTCTCCTGGCTTCTGTTCTCAAATAGGAATCTCTCTTGGGAGGTTTTGCAAAGGAAAGGCTGGCAGGGGCCGAGCCAATGCCAGATGTGCCGCAACAGTGCTGAATCCAACATTCATATGTTCTTCCAATGTGGCGCTTCCTCCTCAATCTGGTATGTGCTGTCCTTAATCTATGGTTTTTCTCACAGAGTTTTTCCTTCTGTTCAGGATGCCTTCGTCTGGTGGAGTGCGCAGCGTCCTGTTTGGCGCTCTCTTTTCATCATCACCTGCTGGTTCCTTTGGAAGTGGAGGAACGTCCACATTTTCCAGAATTCTACTCTGCCTCTTGACTTTATTTTGACAAAAATCCTGGGATACTTGCCTTCTGAGGATTAACTTCGATCTTGGTATTTTTGGTTGAATTCTGTATTTTGAAATTCAGATCCAGATGGCTCCTTCTTTCTGAAGTCTTTGTAGTGCCATGCACTCATAATTTTTGTTTTCTCTAAGATCCATGCATTGCTGATTCTGGACAGCAACAGATTTCTGTTCATTTTGCATCAAGGCCTCATGCCTTCGCTTGTATCTGGATTTTTATATACTCTTAATATAAATCATGAAGCTTTTTCTTTCTGAAAAAAAAAAAATAAAAAATTATTTAATGGTACTCTACATAGTAATGTTCCTTCTATGTTTATGCTTATTTTTTTATAAAGAATCTAACACAATTTTATGTATTGTCGTTATCAATAAAACATAATTAAATAGTAATAAACCATTCAAAATAATTTATTTCTTAATGTATTCAAATACAAGTATTACGAATTTGATATACATATTTGATATGCAACCATCCAAGGGATTTCATTGGGAGAGGATTTGATTTTGCAACACGTAGAGGAATCAGTTATGTAGATGATACTATTGGGTAGGGAGTAGAAGCACCAAGGGTCGAGAGGATTTAGTTGTGTAGTGATTCCACATATATGGTTCGAGGGCATTTGTTATCAAAGGATTGTGCAACGATTTTGAAATTCATTTCTAAGCAGAGTGAAACAATGAGGTAGCTAGTAGATATTTGATTAGAAATTTTGTGTGAGGTTATTTAGTGCAAAATTTGGGTTAAAACCTTTTTTTAAGGTTTCTAAAGGTAGTAGATTAGATTTTAAGTTTATTTTCATCCCTTAGATTGTGTTTATGATAAAGAATATCCAAACTATATAAAAACTCTCTGTTAAGTTTCTAAATGCAATAGATTACATTTTAAGTTTAATTTCATCCCTTAAATTGTGTGTATAACAAAGAATATTCAGACTATATTAAATCTGGACCATCCATGTAATATTCATAATGTAAAAAAAATAATTTCTTAAAGCCACATTATGAATAAAAACACCTCTCAAAGTAAATATATTTAAGCTCCTATAATTGTGGTTTTCCACATAGGAAATTAGACTAATGACAAAACAGAGCTACTTTCTCCAAAACATTCAAAATCTGACATCAAAATGACATGGTTTATACATATATGTTTTGCTTTTCATTTGACTAAGTGATCTGAATGTGTAAACTTGAAGATATTTTTAACAATTTGCAAGTTAAATTTATATGTGTTTTGGGTAGAGGATCAACTTACTAAACACATAAACAAGTAAATTTAAACCAAATTTTACAACCAAACATAGACAAAACTAGCATATCTGAAACACATAACACAAGCATGATAAAGGAGTTCACCCCTCTTGGGCTACATCTCCTGGTCCAGCTTCCAATGTAGGGCCTCTTTCATTAAAAATGCTCAAAAGTGTGTTTACATGCTTTACACTGCTCAAATAGTAGAACTGATGTCTCCAATGGATCCAACACTGTAAAAAACCCTTATTTTGGTTCTTTCTGCACCTCATTTTGCAAAAAACTGAGAAAGTTATGCTTGTTTCTTCATTTTCCCAAATTTTGCAGCTAACCATCCTACAATTCGGCCTCAACCTGGCTTGAGCGCCCAAATGCGGAACCAGTGCACAAAACCTGGCACAATTCTCACTCAGTGGGTGAATTTGTAGGACCATTAAGGGTGCCATTAAGCCCCTAGTCCTAAAAAACATGGTCACGTGGCGCCATCCAACCACATAGGGGGTCGAAGATCCTAGGCTTTGTCTAGCCCCCATCGTTGGCGTGCACCCTTAGTTCTATGCACTCGCATGTGACTGTGGTTAGGCCCTCCTTGGGTCTAGCCCCTCCAAACTCTATCACGCCCGTGGTTTTATCAAAGGTCACATGACCTTGGGGCTGGCCCCCAATTCTTTCGCGCCATGGTTTTCGTTGTTGGTCTCCGACTATGGCTATCCAACCGTGAGGGTTGGGTTAGGTCTTAGCCCTCACCCCCCCTGCCCATGGTGTTGTGACACAGGGGTGGCCAGAAGCTAGGGCTTAGGCCAACCCCTCCCCCATATGCGCCATACTGAACCTTTAAATAAAACCCGCACTCATTATATAACAAGTAATACAACAGTGGCGCATTGGTGTTAGACTTGGTTGATAGGTATGAGGTCTTGGTTTTAAACCTTGGGGGTGATGTTCGGACTCCAGAGAAATTTTGGCTGCCATTAGGAGGCCACATGGCAGCCACTGGTTGGCCCACGTGGCACTCCCTCATTGGGCCACGACAACAAAACCATAAACCAATAAAATTTCACCATGCCACAACCAATAATGTTGCACCAAGTGTTGACCATTCATTACTCGATGGAGAACCTAGTCACCTGCCAAGTCATGGCCTAGTCAGCATACGGACTACAGACTCGGTGTACCTGCAACTCTTTTTCCAAATTTTTTAGTTTTTTCCCAAATCGTTCATAACGCGTTTATGGGAGCATCCGATGTTAGATTTGAGTGAAACGATTTGCGTTGGATTCAGATCATCGAGATCTATCCAAATGTATAGGTTTTTAGCTTTGTTGCACACTTTAAATTTTGAGCATTATTTTGATCCACTAGATCACTCCTCCCCATTGGAAACTTTTGGGCCTCCAAAAGCAGTCCAAAAGCTCTATATCAATGAACAAATAGATGAAGGTACAATTACCTCACCCTTCCAGTCTCAATCCACTGAACTTTGCTTGAATTTGTCATTTTGAGCTTTTCATGAAAATACATCATTTTCCCTAATTTTGGAGTCCTTGTCTTGCTGTCATAGATGACATCTTGCTACAATTTCTTAGAATATGCAAAACATCAAAATTCCTTTGAAGGAATAAACACATTCCCTCCTCGGTCTCCAATCAAAGGAAACTTAAACAATCTCAAATTCTTCTCACCTTGAACGCATTCATCATGATGATGCTTACCATGTTTATCCTTGTACTTGGCTCGACTCTTGACCAAATGTGATCTCCATTTCCATGCACCATCCCTTTTCAAAGCCAACACATTATAAAACCCACAAGAATAAATTTTGGAACCAATGTCCTCTTTGTCAATTTTCTTTTGCATTTTCTCTTTGACTTTTGCACTCTCTAACACCGACATCTTGTTCACTCCAATGTTCAATAATGATGCATGTTGCTGCAAATTTAATTCATTTTGTTTACCTATTTTAAGAGGCAACATGTTAAACTCCTGAAATATCTTATCACATGAATTAGAAACATCAATGAAATCTGATTTCAAACTTGATTCATATCCTTGAAAGGCTTTTTATTCTTCAACACCTTCATGTTTGATCATTAACAATGCAAAGTTATGACTAACATTAACAATCCTCTTCATTTGTCCCGCATTTACAAGAGATGCATTCAACTTCTTGCTATGTGCTATAACAATGTACTCAAACCCATTCTTGAATAAATGATATTTGTTCTCATGGTGATGAAAAATAGCTCTCCTATCTGTTATGTAACCAGCTCAAGAAAATATAGAAAAGATAGATCAACGCCTTAGAATTCAGCCTCTTCGAGGGGGAAACCTCCTTTACATTACATAAATGAACAATTCTTTGATGATACAAATGAAAAGACCTCCTTTCTATATATAGGAGTCTAAGGGGTTATAACATAATCAGAGCCGACATAACAATAATAATGTAAGGGCACAATAATAACAATAGTGGGCTTCTATGGGGCACAACAGTAACAATATGGGCACTACATGGGTACATAAGCACGGGTTATACTAATAACAATAAGGGGTTACACTAGTAGTATAGGGGCCTAACATGCCCCTCTCCTTCAAAAAGCGTTGTCCTCAACGCTTGAGTAGTTCTTGATGCTTCTGTATAAAATTCTTGTCCTCCCATGTGGAATATTCATCGGGTAAGTTCTTCCACTTGATGAGATACTCTGAAATTGATTGATTTCGTAGTTGTCAGGTTCTTGTTTCTGTGACTGCTCCAGGTTCCAATATGATTTTTCCTTCATCTTCAATTTCTGGCAATATTGCTTGAATTGAGATTTTTTGCAACTTTTGAATAAGTGGCCATACTTCTTCGTCCTTCTTCCATTCATCCCTTGCATCGTTTATCCAATCTGGTTGGATAATATAAATAACACAAAACAATGCTTCCACATCCTCATCCTTGAAGATTCTTTCCATTCGGTAAGGTCGCCATTTTTTAAGTGCATGTAGTATTGCCAACATTTCCTTCTCATAAATAGCTTGCTTGAGATGTAGCAGTAAAAATACCCAATCACCTACATCAAAACATTTTTCACTACGATGTTGATCTACCTGTTGTTTCGTTTGATTTTGCACCAAAGTGGCGTTATCCTTTAAAAGTTGGAGAACTTGCTGTTGATGCTCGATGTGATCTTTCTCTGCTTGAACCTTTTTCTTCTTGATATGTCCTTCTATCTGTTGAGGAGTGGTAATTTCTTCCAGTCCTTTACAAGATATGGTTGGATTCATTTCTTGATGCTTGATGTGATCTTTCACTTCTTGAACATTTTTCTTCTTGATGTGTCCTTCTATCTTGATAGTTTGAGGAGTGGTAATTTCGTCCATTGAATTACAAGATATGGTTGGATTCATTTCTTCTTTCTCGATGTGATCTTTCACTTTTTGCACCTTTTTCTTCTTGATATGTCCTTCTATCTTGAGAGTTTGAGGAGTGGTAATTCTTGCCAATGCTTTACAAGATATGGTTTGATTCATTTCTTCTTTCTCTGGGGTGGGGTCCTGGCATATATCTTCTTCTTTTGTTGTTTCTTGATCCTTTTCTTCCTCCTCTTCATATTCTGTGTAAAATAATTTCTTCTCAGCACACTTATGACCTTTAGTGCATTTGCTATCACAATTGTAACAAAGCCCTTTTTCTCTTTTTTCTTCCAATTGTTGTGGTGTAACCCTTGTAGGTTGTGGAAGGCTAGGAGAAACAACACTTCCATCTTTATAGTTGTGAGGGGTACACTTCCTGGTTTCCATAAATTTGCTTTCCACTATTTCACAAAGCCCTTTCACTCTTTCCAATTGTTGTGGTGTTGCTCTAAAGAAGGTGTTGCTCTTTGTATCCTCATAATGTGCTATCATTTCCTCCGTGAAAATTGACCACGTAACAAGTTGTTTACGAGAACAAAGCCCTTTGTACCATAAAAATTGATCTGGTTCTAAATATGAAGATGAAATACATACCTTTTGCAACAATTGTACACCATGTATATCAAAATATTGCTCCATTTGAAGTATCCAATTTACCGGATCCTTGCCATCAAACTTCCTCATCTTGCTTTTTTCTTGATTTTAGGAGCTCTACCTTGAAACGACTGTAACTCTGTACTTGCGGATCTTTAAGTTCTGAAATTGTTACCTGTAGTATCCCTCTGTTTCCTCTTTCTAATGCCACCAGTGTGATCCAAATTGGATTCTCCAAGAAAGAGTTATGCACAATCTCCCAAGATGACCTGATTATAGACTAGTTCAGTAGAGCGAACTTGTATGACGTGCCACGAGTCACTGTTTCAACCTTTGAATCTGAAACACACACACAAGAAACTACAGTCCATCCTCTTTCTGTACCTTTTTACGAAATTTCAATCCGATCCTCAGAGAGAGAGTTATGACGATTTTCCCCAGGTCACCTGTTTTAAATGTAATTCAGGAGTCTGCAAAAAGGCCAACTTCCTCAGATCATATCTCCGAAAATATCGTGCGAAAAGCTCTGAAATTTGGACCCAAGGTTCAACGCCAATTCTTCTCAAATGGGTTTTTTTTTGCGACTTCTGAAACGTCACAGAAAAAAGGTTATAGCGAAAATGCCACGATGACCTGTTTGGAGCAGCGAAACCCTAGAATCCAAAGCTCTGATACCAAATGATATGTAACCAGCTCAAGAAAAGATAGAATAGATAGATCAACGCCTTAGAATTCAGCCTCTTCGAGGGGGCAACCTCCTTTACATTACATAAATGAACAATTCTTTGATGATACAAATGAAAAGACCTCCTTTCTATATATAGGAGTCTAAGGGGTTATAACATAATCAGAGCCGACATAACAATAATAATGTAAGGGCACAATAATAACAATAGTGGGCTTCTATGGGGCACAACAGTAACAATATGGGCACTACATGGGTACATAAGTGGGTTATACTAATAACAATAAGGGGTTACACTAGTAGTATAGGGGCCTAACACTATCATATAGATATGGGCTTCCCAAAACAATACCACATATATCAATTGGAACTACATTGATTGCAAATTTCAATTTACATCTTTTTTTCACATCCAGTTTTGCATTGTCACATATCCAACCTAGAGGATAAGGTTGAGGATGAGGAATGGTTTCTAAATTCAACTTCTTGACAATGTCTTCTGAGGTAAGATTTTCTTGTGAACCACTATCAAACAATATATCTATCTTGGTATGTTTTGAAATAACTCTAATATGGAAAAGTTCTATTCTTGTTTTTTCATCTTGAGTTTCATTGAGACAATTTGAAGAACTAGTACTTGCAATTTCTTTACCTTTCAAACCCATGACTTTGATCTTTGTTTCATCTCCAAACTATGAACCTGAATCATGTTGTGTAGTTGTAGTTGTCTTCTCCTTCTCCTTGTTCTTAAAATTTTTAGGTCTCATTTCTCGATGAAGTTTCTAGTAATGATCTTCATCATGGCCCACTTTGGAAGAATGTTTACATGTGATATTTTCTTTCTCCATCTTGATGGTAGCATTCTTGTTCCCTTTTACTTTGAACTCACCTTTTCCTTTTTCTCCAGACTCAAAGGAACTCTCACTAGTTTCTTCAAAAACATTTTTCCCTCTTGCCTCTAAATGAGTTGCCTGAACACAAACTTCATCTTGTTTTGTAGGGTTAAATGTGAGAATGGTATGTCTCAAATAACTATGAAATCCTCAAATATATTTGAGCAAAGTATCTTGCGAGGACAAATCTATACCCAAAATCAAAGCTCTTTTCATGCCCTTTAGCTTGCCTAAAGATTTGCCAATCCATAATAGCTTTATGCATGTATGCTAATGGATAAAAATGCCTTCTTATTGCAACAACGAAATCATTCCAAGAGGATAAAAACTTACCATGTTTCTTCATGTTCTCTTGAGTTTTGGCTTCCCACCAAATTAGTGCGACACCTTCCAATCTAAAAGAAGCAAGATGACTCTTGGTTTCATCATCTTTTATTCTTTGTATTCTGAAATACACTTCAATCTGATGAATCCAATTATCTAATCTCTCTGCATTTACCTCTCCATTGTACATAGGCAATTCAAACTTAATGTCAAGCTTAAGCAAAGGAGTTTTACCATGACCCTTTGGGGAATTTGGATGTGTTTGTGAAAGGGTAGAAGACGTTGAAGGTGAGGATGAAGATGAAGATGAGGATGATGACGGAGGTCAAGGTGGTGGTTAGTTACCATTCCCTCCATTCCATTTTGGAGGTTTGTCTCCCTTTCCTCCATGAGATTTTGAGCTCTTTCCATATAGTCCGGAATTCCTCTCCTCATACAAAACCTTAACCATCTCTGACATCTCAAAGAATGTTTTTTCTGAAAGTATTCTCATCTTCAAACATCTCTTCAAGACCTTCTTCATGTGCCATGACTATTGAACCTTCAAGTGTGTTTGTTCTCCTTGAAACAATTTGAGATCTGGACTCCACAAGTTCTCCTTCTCCTCTTTTGAGCTTCAACCTTGTAAGCATCAGAAAAACAATCTCAAACAAATCAAATCTTCAAAAAATCTGTTTCTTTGATACCAAAAATTATCTAAATATGTAAACTTGAAGATTTTTTAAAGAATTTGCAAGTTAAATTCATATGTGTTTTGGGTAGAGGATCAACTTACTAAACACATAAACAAGTAAATATAAACCAAAATTTACATCCAAATAGAGATAAAACCAACATATCTGAAACACATAACACAAGCATGATAGAGGAGTTCACCCCTCTCTTGGGCTACATCTCCTGGTCCATCTTCCAATGCAGGGCCTCTTTCATTAAAAATGCTCAAAGTGTGTTTACATGCTTTACACTGCTCAAATAGCAGAACTGATGTCGCCAATGGATCCAACGTTGTAAAAAACCCCTATTTTGGTTATTTTTGCATCTCATTTGGCCAAAAACTGAGAAAGTTATGCTTGTTTCTTCCTTTTCCCCAAATTCTACAGCTAACCATCCTAAAATTCAACCTGAACTTGGCTCGAGCGCCCCAAACGCAGAGCGGTGCACAAAAAATGGCAGAATTCCCTCTCAGTGGTTGAGTTTATAGGAATGTTAAGGGCGTCATTAAGCCCCCAGTCCCGAAAATCCTGGTCACGTGGCGCCATACGACCGCGTAGGGGGTCAGAGATCCCGACCTTTGTCTAGCCCCCATCGCTGGTGCACACCCTTGGTTCTATGCATTCGCATGTGACCATGGTTCGACCCTCCTTGGCACTGGCCTCTCCAAACTCTATCGTGCTTGTGGTTTTATCGAAGGTCATATGATATTGGGGCTGACCCCCAATTCTTTTGCACCATGGTTTTCGTTGTTGGTCTCTGACTATGGCATGTGACTGTGTATCGGGCCATGAGGGCTGGGCTAGGCCCTAACCCTCGGCCACCATTCGTGGTCCTGTGGTGTAGGGGTGGCCAGGGGCTAGGCCTTAGCCCGACCCCTCCCCCATATGTACCATACCAAACCTTTAAATAAAACCTGCATTCATTATATAACAACTAATACAATGGTGGTGCGTTTGTGTTGGACTTGGTTGATAGGTGTGATATTTTGGTTTCAAACCCCGGGGGTGCTATTCGACACCCAAATAAATTTTTGCCGCCGTGAGGAGGCCGTGTGGGAGCTAGTGGTTGGCCCATGTGGCACTCCCTCATTGGGCCACCAAAACAAAACCATAAATCAATAAAATTTCACCATGCCACAACCAATCATGTTGTGCTAAGTGTCGACCATTCATTGGCCGATGGAGAACCAAGTCACCTTCCAAGTCATGGGCCTATTAGCGTGCGAACTGTTCACTGGCTGTACCTGCAACTATTTTTCCTAAATTTTAGTTGTTTGCCAAATCGATCAAAACGCGTTTTTGGGAGCATCCGATGTTCGATTTGAGTGAACCAAGTTGCGTTGGATTCAGATCGTCGAGATCTATCCAACCATACATGTTTCGAGCTCTGTCACACACTTTCAATTTTGATCATTAGTTTGATCCACGAGATCACTAAGCTTGCCTATAATTATAAGAAGTTGTTCACTCAGTGTTTTGAGACAAAAAGATAAATAGTCTTTTTCACTACATATATTATTAAAGACAATGAAACATAAAATCAATAAAAAAGTGTGTGGAACCATTATGAAAAGGTAGACATATTTATAGGCTGTAGGTTCGCGGGTGTTGGACCCTTTTTACATGCTAGGTGGATTTCGATCCATGCAAGGCATGCGTTCATGATTTATTCTCTCTTAATTTTATTTAATTGGAAAAGGATCTTTCCCTTGGCATCACTTTTCTCAAAGAGGACCATTCCAAACAAGGACTTCATCTATCAATAAAGGTCAATTATATGTACATATTGATTATGTTTGCCTCTGGTGTCCTGTATCTGAAACCCTGTTAGCCATATTTTCATAGACCTTAGAATCTGAATGGCCTTCTTTGTCTTGAAATTGCTGTGTCATATTAATCACATTATCAGTGTTTGGTCAACATTTTGAACCAACTAATGTGGTTTATCATCATGACAAAGATGAAGAAACAGATCTATCTAGGGGTTTAAATAATAGAGATCCATAATGTTAAAAAAAAAATGACCATTGGAGAGAGTCAAAGATACTTTATAAGATTTATTATTTCTTAAAATAAATTAAAATTTTAAGAAATCTAGTAATTAATATATGATCATTGATGATCATGACATCTACATCTTGGATCCCCTCTTGCACTTCAAGTGTGTTTGCATATGGAAAAGGTAGACCAATTAATGAGCCTAGGCTCTATCTCTAGAGCCTCCATGAGTCCCTCTATTACTAGCTCCCCCATGGAAGTGCACACATTACCTAGGCATTAGGGTGACAATGAAGAAGAAAAAACACTTGTAGGGCAGGAGTTTTAGAAAGCATAACCAGTAAGTGAAACTTAGGAAGAGCAATGACGAGAAATAGAATAACCAATAATTCACATGTGTTGAAAGTAGAAGGAACCAACCAAGCATATAGTCGAGACAAAGAAACCCCTTGAAGTAGCAGGGAGATGGGTGAGAGATCTAAACTGACCTAGCAAGCCAAGGCTCAATGGAGAGAGGAAAAGAACTAGTGAAAAAACCAATAAGTAAATTCAGAGGCTCTCCAAAACACCACCCTCTAAGAGATGAGGCTGGAAAGATTAATGATAGATCTAGGCACCCTGTTGCAGCTGAAAAACAAGAAGCCTTTTGCAAACTATTAAGCATGAAATATATAAATTGAAACTTTAAAGACACAAATAACTAGCGTAGATAACCCCCTACTTGAGTTTTTCCACCTTGAGTGTAATAATGTTGATGTGTTCGCGAGTTCCTAGAGTGAAGGAGGGGCACATCCTATGTTAGCTGGTGGTTGCATCTATGTTTGGATGCAAGCAAGAGAGATAAACCACAAGATGATAATGAAAGGGACCTCAAAGGAACCACAGGGGAGGCCAAGCTAGGACAACCTAGTCCTTCCTCATCAAGAGCGGTGGAAATCTTAGTAAGATGCAGACAAAAAGCGGAGAGAAATGCAAAAAACTTGGAGCTACAAAAAGACAAATATGTGAAATAAGATAGACTTTCAAAAAAGAGAATTACTAAAACAAACATAAAAACATCACCCACTACCTCTACCCAATTCCTAAAATACCTAATAGAATCCATCACTACATAGTTGTGATATGTTCTCACCCATTGCAAATTATGTGAGAGGGTGGTCACTACACCTCCCTAACTGATTGCTTGTTGCAATGGTCAGGACCGCCTTTCAACCACCCTATGTAGGGGATGATTTAAACATCGTGTGGTCTAAAAAGGCAATGTTTTTTCTTGAAAAATAATGGAAATTCCAGCACGATTTTGATAAAATCTAGCATAATTTTTTGGAAATCTGAGTTATAGTTGTCAAGCTTCAAGATTTTGGGTGCCCCCAGGTTTTTAATGTTTTTGAATCCATTTCCACCATAAAAAACAATTCAAACACTCTCAAAGTTAAATTTAAAAAAAAAATAAAAATGACCAAATTCCAGTGAAAAAAGATCATCCAAACAAAATTGCAAAACGATCGTCCGAACAAAATTGCAGCCTCAATGGAAAACGCCTTTAAACATTTCATCGGTTAAGAAGTCAGAATTTAAATAGTTCCCCGGTTTAAATTGTTTGAGGCCTAGATTCCAAATCAACTATGCTATCCTCCCTGAATATGGTAGAAAGCACTACTTTGGCAACGTGGCAGCGCAATCTCCTTTTAAATTGACGACGCGCTGTGCCCAGACAAAACTGCTTTTACTTCCTTTACAGAGCCAGTAAATTGGTTCCATCTTGGATTTGAAAATTATAAATTTAAATTGCTCAATGGGAATAACTTTTATTAAAATTATTGAAACCGTAGAATGTTCCTCACGTTTGGGTGGGGAAATCACTATCTATTGGCCAACAGATACGTAGCTTTACAGCACGTGACCAATCCTATGTTCACATGTCCTTGGTTCTTATTATTAGGAGTTTACCTGGAAGGTGTTCAAACTTCAAATAGAGGAGGTGTCAGTCGTGGCCAGCTTTTTGACCTCTCACTTGCGGACGAGATTCTAGAAGCTTGGAGGTGGAACCCGAACTGAGATTCTAGAAGCTTGGAGGTGGAAACCTGGACCTAATTGCCATGTGGGCCGAAGCACCAACCAGTGGAATGGGCATGGAAATTTCATCTTATTAAGATGGCACAGTCCCTGCAAATGTCACGTGTTCATGCTGTTTATTGCGGTGTAAAGAAATAACAGGCCCATTACGACCCTGCGAAAGTTCGTAATTCGAAACGGATAAACAAATACCTTGTAACAGAGCAAATGGTTTTCTCTTTGTGGGGATGTCTCTTATTAGTCCTTGTCGCTTGCCGCATAGGACTATATCAATCGAGTTTTAAATTTTGCATTAATCAATTTGCAAGTAATCTAAAGTTTAACAGCGCTATTTCATGAAATACGATTGATTAACCTATTAAAATTGGGGTATTAGTTTTTACAGCCCATAAGAATCTTTTTCATTTTATTTGGCATCATTTCGAGACGAAGAAGCTAGAAAGGTTATATTGTAAGGATCGTTTTCATTAATATTTTCAAAACAGTTATATTTTTTTAGGGCTAAAATGATTGGTTTCATTACTATATTTCAAAATCCAAACTAATGTTGACATTAGTTGTTGGCATGAAATGTTTGGTTCACCAAGTTTGGATATATCTTTATAGCGTATGTATGTCTTGTAGCATATGTATGTCTTGTAGAGACATATCTATTGTAAGTTATGAAGCACGCCACGATGTAGTTACGAGTTACGTCACAACGCATGCCACTGGAACACATGGAAACCAGACTACATGGTTCAGTGCATGTACTGGCTTATCTTTCCAGTTTTGAGCTTGATGAGTTGAGCATTAAAACCTTCATAGCATCGAAGATGAGTATGGAGGAATCTGAGATCAGTTTGAACAAAATCTGCAACATGAAGCTATTATCCATACAAGCTTCATACAAGTGTTTGTGAAGGGAAAAGAAATCATGAAGAAAAGAAACCATGAAGAAAAAATACATAAGAAGTTACCTCAAGAAGAAAGACCTTCTGCTTCTACCCTAGTGTTGAAACCCTCCATGATTGATGCCTTCCTCTGTTAGGATTGATCTTCTCCTAACATTGAAAGATGGATTATTCTCAAGCTTGAAAGATGGATTATTCTCAATCTCACTCAACTGCCTAGTATTAGTGCTCTTTGGAAGTTGCTCATTGGAAGCTTGGATGCAATACCCGTACTAGTATTAGTGCTCTTACTTTTCTTCCTTTTGGAAAATAGTTGCTCTCCAACGTAGGGTTTAATTATGCTCATCGATGGCCCTCAAATGATTTTGTTGTTAGAGTATAAATCAATGCTCAAAACATGCCCCAATTCCAAAAAAATACTACAAAGAAAGCATAGGTCAACCAGAACACTGGGGCTATGGTAGATGATACAAACAAAACTAAGGTTGACTAGAAGGGTGATGGTGTAGCAGATACTACAAGAAAAACCAAGGTTGATCAGAAATGCAGAGAAAATTGGGGTTGATAAGAATCCCGAGGTTGTGGAAGATACTACAAGTAAACCCATGGCTTATCAAGACCACAGGGCTGTGATTGATACTGCAACCAAAATATAGGTTGACCAAAAGACTAAGGCTATGGGAGATTATCATGCAAGCAAAACCGAGGATGAGCAAAAGCAGAAGCTCCGGGCTATGGGAGTTAGTACAGTAAAACTTGAGGTTGACTAGAAGGCAGACGTTGACTAGAAGCCTGAGACTAACCAGAGTAATGTAAAGAAAATGTGGGCTAATAAAGCACCTGAGGTTGTGGCAGATGCTACAAGAAAACCCATGACTGGGCAAGGACCCGGAGTCATGAGAGATTCTCTAAGAAAAGTCAAGGCTAACCAAATTACTACAAGAAAAACAGACAATGACCAAAATCCCAAGACTATGAAAGACACTATCAACAAAACCGAGGCTAATCAAAGCCATGGGTTTGTTTCAAATACTAATACTACAAGAAAAAGTGAGGCTAATCATAAGCCTGATGCTGTGGAAGATAGTGCAGGAAAAACCGAGGTTGCATATAGAGACAAGTATTCAGGTTAGATATGATGACAAGTCTCGACCAAGAAATTAATTCATTCTGACACCAGTAATTGAACTATACAAATGATTATGCAAGAGCATGTGTAATGCATGTAGTTGGGTCTCGGGAAGGTTGCCATGGGTGTTCTATTCCATAATGACCCAGGTGTTTTTTGAATTATATTTCTTAACAATTTTGTCTATACCCCTTATTAATGTATTTAATACTCATTCTTCATCATCATCATCAACTGTCTCCGCTCTGTTCAACCAATCCCTTTCTTCCTTCTGCTCTCGGCTTGTAGAGCAGGTGTGACAATAAGCAAGATTCAAAGATTCAGTCCAAGTTAAAAGGTAAAGTGCTATAACTTCTTCTTATTCCTGGGTAGTGTAAAATAAAGTGGATAGAAGTTGATACAGGGGAGATTACAATAGGCAAGGTTCAAAGTGTCAGTCTTGTTGTAAAGGGTTAGTCGTATAGAGTTTCCTGGGAAGTTTCCAAATAATCAACAAGCGTATTGAGCAGGTATGTGTTTTGTGTGTAAATCCAATCTATATCTATTCTCCTCTATCGCCTCTAGTGTCCACCTCTGTCGTGTGTCCAGGCCTCCTCGTGCTATGTGAATCGGGATCAACTAGGGTGGGTATGAATCGTACTAAGTGAATGAACAACTTTTACACTATGTATGGCTCGAGAAGTGTTGCAATTACATAAGATCAAGATATGGTAATCAATGCTAGTAAGTTAAGTAGTTTATACATTCATCTCTAACGCCTTTGGATAACTTGGTCATGGGACAACAAAACACAAAGTGCAATAAATGGGTAACAAAGTCTATTGCAGTTTATACATTGCGCTCTAATACCTTTGGATAGATTGGCCAATGGAAAGGTTTGCTTGCTTCTTTAGGATTATTACAAAAGGTTGTAAGTTGATTATCATGCACTTATATATTATGCATTTATTGCTAAGTTCACTGCTACCTCTCTCTGCTACATCTATTACTTTGTTTTTAATCTGATTGGATATGTTTGTTCAAAAAAAATGAAGGCTTCTCTTCAAACTTGAAAATTCTTAATTGTTTTAACTCTCTACATTGTTTCAATGGATATGATATGGTTTACAACATTCCTTCTGCACTTTTTTCTATATACTTTTTAATATAATATTGTAGCACTTTCATATCTCTAATCTTTATTTGGAATCGTAAGCTTTTTCTTCCGTCATTTACAAAACGCCGAATAGTCAAATTGGATCTAAACACAACCTCACCTAGATTGAACAAAGAGTGTAGCCCAAGGAAAGCGTCCCAACAACATCATTTACGTAAGATAGAAAAGTCGATTAGATACAAAATAGCCTGACTTGTATGTCAAATCATCCATTTGTCTCCAAATACAATGTGCTTTTCCAATGTATAGAGACAAAGAGAACATTATACTTAGTAGCAAATCCAAGCACAAAACATTTTGGCAACTTTACAATGCAAGAAAACATGCTTAACCATTTCAGGCTTGCAACAACCTATGTAGCACTCAGTTGTCATACCAATACATTTCAATTGATATTCAACACGTTTGGAAGGAGGATGACTTCATTAGTGAGGACAACAAATAAAAAACTCAGCCCAATCTTCCAATACTCCCAAATCAAACTCAACTTGGCCCTATTGCCAAGCTAAGTTAACTTGCTCCTCAGTTTGACTGTCTATGGGAAAGTTAAACTCACCCACAACAATTTCAATACTTTTTGTCGCAGAGTTCTCCCAAGTTGTTGCAAGAAAATTCATTGACATCAACTCAGAGGAAAAGTTCTATTTGGAAATTGTTAGTATGACCTTCTGCTAGTAATTTTACCTTTAATTTCATTTTTTTCCCCAAAATTATATATGGAGTAATTAGTGATAAATCAGGGATTATTTTCTTCTCTACTTTTCTCTTTATACAAAGCACTCTAATTTTGCAACGTAGGGTTTGCTAAGAAATCAACTTCAGAGAAAGTTGTATATTTTTTAGGAACATATATAGTATTACATTGGTTCTCATGGTTTTATATATAGTATTAGGTTTGTTCTAACAATTTCTATGAAGGACATGGGTGAATTTTATCCTACACCCAATAGGTTATCAATATGTGATCTGGATCAACTGATCACAGACCAATTTCTAGGTTTTGGTAATTTTGATTTCAAAAGATCTTAGAAAAGAAATGCAATGATTTAAATGTGTGTTCAATAACTACGATGTTCAAATGGAACTTTGCATTTGTGGTTTACCCATATAAGTGCCATGGATAAGGATTAGTGGTGTGACATCAGTTGTCCTCAAGAAGAGGATTTAGTTTTACTCTTTTCTAGAAGCAAATACTTTCTTCCAATATTTTTGAGTTCCATGAAAAATTGTAAGTCCTAATAGTATTCAATTATGGGTATAAGAGAGCCATAATATTCAATTATGGGTTCAAGAGAGACACAATGAATGGTCTACTGACCTTATCTTCACTTACTTAGCTTAAGACTATTCGCTTGGAGAGGCTACATGTTCCCCCACTTCAAGAGCACGATAGAGTCTTGCAAAACCTAGAGAAGATATCTTTAAGATTTTAGTGAAGGGCTTGGAAACATGTATGTGTTCAACAACAACCAGATGAGCATTAAGCTTCCAATAATGCTAGGTTTTAATATGGACCACTATTGTGATTTGGAGGAGTTCCCCCCTTGTATTTGTGACATGTCTTCAGTTATGAATTGGACTACTACTACCTGTCATTTCCTTCGAAAGTTACCCGACGACTTGGGGAAGCTCAACTCTTTAAGAATGTTAAGGAAGGAAAGAAAGTACATTTTTCTAAGTTCTCTTATGCTTTTCAAGTTTTTCTTGGATATCTACAACATTACAGGAGGCAAAGTACATTCTGTTAATGAAAATTTGTCTTGACAAAAAGACCCATTTTCAAATTCTAATGCTTTCAATTTTTTTTTGTATATCTATAATGTTTCTAAAAGGAGAGAAGATTCATTCAATTTAAGTATCATGATCCCATCTTACAACTGATTTTTCAGTAACCCATTAGTCTTTGTAGCTTTGCATAAATCCATGTCTTTTGATAAGACCCACTTCCAAATCGGAATACAGATTCCTTTTTGAAATAACCACATACAATGTCTATTTTGTGTGTTGAGCAAATAGAGGTTGTGGAACAATTTTGCACCATACAAGGTATCGATTCATTGATTATGTATAGATTATGGCTCTTGATGTAACAATGTATTGATTTTGTTTCTTATTAAATAGAGGTTGTGCTTTACTGTTTCACAAACTTTCTTACAATCTTTCCATAAGTATTGATTTATAAAATCAGCCATTGAGGGATGACAGTAATGGTTGAGGTAATATTTCATGGTTTGAGGTTCCCTCTTTCTAACTATTTAAATATAGCACCTCAATTTAACTATTAGTCAAAGGAATTGTATTTGATTTGTAAACAATTCATTGCTTGATTTATAGATTTGATTTTTTCCCTTTTTCATTTTTTTCTCAGATTTGGTATGAGATTTCTTTCAAGATTTGGGATCCTTGGTTTCCCCACCATAGCTATGAGGTTCAAATGCTATCAGTAATAATCTTGGAACGTTACAACTTTTCTTGTAAGTGTGCTTTGAAACATCGATGTTGATTTTCCATGGTGTTAATGCAAATAAGCATTGTAACTGGTGCCACTATTTAGATTGCGTGCCGAAATATAGGTGGTATTGTAATGATATAGTGATTTCTTGCTAGGTACTAAGGCTATATGAATTTGTATCCCTTATGCTGTCCTAAGATATTCAAGTTCACAATAGGAATTGAGGTCTCTTTTCCACTACAGATTGCAGTCAGTTTCTTGAACAGAATATATAATAGATTATGTTTTACTAATCAACTGTGGATGTGATCCCTCACAGGAAAGGAAATTCAAAGTGACATAGATTTCATACTGATTTGTCAAAATGGTGGCAAGAGAAAGGTTTATCCATTCCAAAGTATATTTGAAGCTAGGAAAATGCAACTTTATATTCAACAATTCTCTTAATTTCATATGTACATGCACAAACATACTAGTAGAAAATATTGAAGGGTTGTCTAAGTAATATTTTCCATTCCACTACATTCTTTACAACTTGTAAATCAATAACTCGGAACAAGTCATTACACTAATTTTTATTCTTTATTAATTAGTGGTTAAGATTTTGATATTGAATTGGCTAATATTTTTCTTCCTTCTGTGAAGTTACGTGTTCTGTAATGTTTCTTTTCCATTCACCATGTCTAGCATATAAAGTGTGTTTAAGGGAGTAGGAAGATTGTAAATTCTGGTGATCCTTGAACTATGTTACAAGGCAGAAACCCAATGGAGCAGGGTGGGTGCATCCCCATGAAGTGGTCACAAATACCAAAGTTGGTCTTGGCTAGTGCATTGAGCTAGAAACTTTCCTTTAACCTTGTATTAACAGTGCATCTGGAGAGGATTCTGCTATTATCCTTTTAAGATCTATATCAGTCAATATTAATGGATAAAATTCATGATAAGTGAGTTGGGGTGTCCTTGCAAGGTGGTTGTTGATTAGTGGAAGTTGTCATGGTCATTATGTCAGGCTAGTTGGTCACACTCCCCTGACTGTGAGCACAATTGTGATTAAGCTGGAAGACTTCTTAGTCTAGATTGATTTTTTAACAATGATGGTTAGCGGGCTCGTTCGCAGAAACTTCTATTTCCCTAATTCTTTTTATGGAGTTGTCAGATTCAATTTCCAAAGGTTTTAATTACACTACAGAGTTCAGTTTTAGAGAGTTGTGATTCACAGTGTTAAGTATAGAAGTTATGACACTTGCATGAAGACAAGCATAGTAGAGGTATCAAGCTCTGTTATAATATTACATGCATATAAGCCTAACTTTATACAATCTGACTCGAATAGGTTATGAGTTGGGGCGGATCAACATAGACACTCGAAGCAATCCATATGGTTATCTACATACTTATTATGAGAGAGAAAGTACAAATGTATAAATTCCTCTCAGTGACTGTTTCTTGGGATCTTACATTGTATTTCCTATTCCTTGATTTTCCAAGTTTAAATGACTGATCTGAATCATACCCTATAAAATCTTTGTTGAATTATTCATTATTTTCTCCATCTTTGTTATTTTCTTTGTCGTGTTTGAGCAGGCACTAGAAAATGGTACTTCGAATTACACCTTCATGTGTGCTAATCATACAGTCGGCATGAAGTATCTAAACTAACCAATGGAAGATGCTCTACTGGAATTGAGATGAGTAGCTTTGTTGGCTCCACATTTTCATCCTGAACTTGGCTCCCACCTTCAATGGAATTATCAGAAGAGGGAATGAGGTTGTCCTATATTTGGAATCTCGAGATAGTATAGTTCAAACTAAGAGGATGCTAATGTCTAGAAAGGAGAAAAGTTTGCTAGCAAAATGGAAGCTTCTCAAGGATCAAACGTTTGGTTCTCAAATTGTTTCCCTTCACACAGGTGGGTGATTTTGGCAGTTTGAAGTGTATATTATGTATTGGGAATTGCTGCTTTTTTTCTCTAGTTCTAACTAGTATATTTAACCAATAGGGTATAGACAGATTTCCTTAGAGCAATCCTAGAAACCAGAGAGCCTTGTTAAGGATTCTTAAGGTTCTTTTTATTGACAAATGGTTATTTTGGAAGCATTCTCTCTATCCAATCAACGAACTCCTAAAATTTCTGTTAGTAATTTTACCTTTAATTTCAGAATTTGCTATTGTTCCCAAAATTATATAGAACTAGTTATTGATTATTACAATATTAGTTTCTTCTCTACTTTTCCGTTGACAAAAAATCTAATTTCACAACGTAGGATTTGCTAAGAAATCAACTTCAGAGAAAACTATATATTTTTTATGGAACATATATAGTATTATGTTTGTTCTCATGATTTTATATATAGTATTAGGTTTATTCTCATAATTTCTGTGAATGACACGAGTGAATTTTGTCCTACACCCAATTGGTTTATCCTACATCCCATATTGGTTGTCGATATGTGATCTGGAAAAAGTGATCACAAACCAATTTCTAGGTTTCGGTCATTTTGACGCCAAAATATCTTAGACATGAGATGAGAGACAAGTGACCATTTTCATCCCATTTATATTATGACACAAGTATTTATGTGAAACAATTGAATGTCATTAGAAATGGTTGATTTTGTTTGCTAAAATATTAGTTATGGGTCAAAGTTTGCTAATAGAGGCCTTAAAGCCCATAAGTGATCTTAAATTGAAAGAGTATTCATCTTCTGGAGTTAAAGAACTTTTAGGTCTAGCCAAGGTCCCAATTTTGTTGTAAATTTAGTTATACAATCTTTGTTCCTTTGCCTTTCCTACACTTTCCCCAGGTAATAATGGACGGTTTTCTATCATCACTTATTCATGTTTTTCTTTAATTGGGTTAAAGATTCAGCTTTTCGTGCTTTGTCCTATATTTTTTCTAGTTGAAAAAATCTCTATAAATATTAGGGTTCTCTGGCTTCCATAAGGGTTATAAAAATGGGGTAACATTTTGAAATTTTGATAGCAGACCATAGATAATTTTTTTCTAGTGTAATCTTTTATTTGATGTTGGTGGTTGATCATGGATACTGAGTAATTTTCCTAAATTTAGGGAGCTTGCATTGGGCTATACTTAAGCAACATACCTAAATGGATTATTACTGAACATGCATGCTCCTCATATTCTTACATCTCGGTCCCTCTATATGACAATATTGGTAATTGTCAAACTCTGTTTTCATCATATTGGTTTGATCTTATGCCATAAGTTAATCCTTGTTACAGTTAAATGCCATTAGTCTTGATTCTGCTTGCAACTCACTTCTACAAGTCCAAATGTTGTAAAGCGCATTCTAAATCGTGTTGATATATGTGTTGTATTTTGTGTTCAAGAAGCATTGAAAATTGGAAGTAACTGCTTTGATGAATGAGAACCTAAATACATAAAAAAAAATTGACTGATCATGGAATAATTAAATGGAGCTACTTTTTAGTGGTTGATTTTCGCTCACTTCCTGATACCTTCTAATTTTGTACAATTATATTTTGTTTTTGTTTAATCTATACTGACTTATTTCCAAAACTAGATTCCTGATTTATGAGAGAACACTACTGTGTAATCAATATTCAATATTTCACTGTGAGAGATAACTCCTGTTATAGCAGGCTCTTCACCTTACAAATTTCGATCCACAAAGAGACATTCATCAACGATTAAATTATTCACTAAACACCAAGCCTCATTCACAAAGTATCATAACCAATTAAATTGTCCTTTGCTAAAATCCAACTAGGTCATGAAGGCTTAAGACCATCCTACAGAAAATAAGGTCATTGATTCATACTGCTTTTCAAAGCCAGAGTTTGAATTATATAAGGAACGAATAAGATAGCTTGAAAATATTCTTATTGTTTCTATTTCGATGGAGCAGTTTAGAGGCCCAACCTATTGCTAAAGCCATGAATCTAATCAATAGGGTAGACGACATCTATTAACCCTTTACCTTACCCCTTATGCTACATGTTAGACCAGCCAGACATACCTTTATTTACTTAGCCTTCACCAAACAACCTTATTTATGGATGGAGTACTAGCCCTTACTGATCACTTGCTTCAACTAGGAGAAAGTAGCTTCTATTTTATCACTGTTCAAAAGTGCAATTGTGCATTTTCGCAACTGTTCCAATTTACAGATTTTGATTTTTTCCTTTTTCATTTTTTTCTTAGATTTGGTATGAGATTTCTTTCAAGATTTGGGTTCCCTACTTGCCCCACCATAGCTATGAGGTTCAGATGCTGTCAGCAAATAATCTTGGAATGCTATAACTTTTCCTATAAGTGTGCTTTGAAACATTGGTGTTGCTTTTTCATGTTGTTAATGCAAATAAGCACTGCAACTAGTGCCATTATTTAGTTTGCGTGTCAACATCTAGGTGGTCTTGTAATGATGGAGTCATTGCTTTCTAGGTTCTAAGGAAATCTAATTTTTTCTTCCTTTTGTGTAGTTGTGTGTTTTGTAATGTTTCTTTTTCATTCACTATGTCTAGCATATAAAGTGTGTCTAAGGTAGTAGGGATATTGGCAAGTCTGGTGATCCTTCAACTATGTTACAAGGTGGAAACCTAAGGGAGCAGGGTGGGTGCATCCCCACAAAGAGGTCACAAATACCAACGTTGGTCCTGGTTAGTGCCTTTAGCTAGAAAATTTCCTTTACCCTTATATTAACAATGCATCTGGAGAGGATTCTGCATCTTTTTGTAATCCCTGACAAGGACTTGTTGCTTCACAACTTTTCTTGTTGGATTTGAAGTCATTTTATAGTAATGTTAGGTCTAATACTCTGCATCCCCACAGACACAACATTAATGGTTTAGTTGTGAAGTGTATAATTGTATAATTTAAGGTTGTGGACATTATGAATAGTTGGAATTCATTGTGATGACTTTTTTGCATCTTATTTCAAATTTCATGTTTATTTTGTTCGATATAGTTTGAATAATAAGAATTTTTTTAATAACAAGATTACGAGATGTTTAATACCACCATAAGTATAATTTTTTTTAAATATATTTAAATATTATAAAATAAAATAAATGTGTAAACACATTTTTAAAAATAAATATGATATAAAAATGTATTGAACTGAAGTTGATTCTATGAAAAAGATGGACGTGCTTACAAAATGCACTTTAAAAAGGATAAAATTATGTAATAATGCATCATATTGAGTTAAGAAAGTAAATCTCTCAATAAGAGATGCTATGGCTGCTAGGGTTTTGACCTAGCCAAGTGTTGTTTGTGACCCTCCCCACCTTGTAGTGAGATTTGTAGTTCATAATGGTGCCTAGTTGCAACCCAATTGAAAAGTCAGTGAATCTTGAAGAAATGGCAGTTGGTTCTTCAAATATTTCTTCTAGGCAGATCAAGCTAGGGTTTCTTATAGTACCATGCTGAAATCCAAAATTTATCTTTCGATTGTCCATGAAGCTCATGTTTTTAATGTCCCTTTGGGGGTTGAAGCCATCAATAATGTGAAATGTTTTTCAAAACTTGGTTTGGTCTATAGATTTTATGGATTTTGGTCGTAGGTGACTCATCTCCATAAGTGAATTTCCCATACATGGAAAAAGGTGTCTCAAGGTTTGAATATTTTCTCTCTGGCTCAAGGTTTTTTTGTTATTCTCTTTTCTAACCATGATGATAAGAAGATCACCTGGAATTCCAAGCCCTGGTTCTGGGGTAGTGTTGGTCTCTTCATGCAACCCTAGTCCCCTTATTTTGACATGGTTACAACGATAATCTTCTCGACTCCAATATGGCTAAGGCTTCCAAACCTTCCTTTGCAACTTTGGAATTTCTTTACGTTCGCTACTATTGGAAATGCAATCAAGGAATGTTATAGTGGAAACCCAAGATTCGAGCATTTCCCTAAAACCACTTATGCTTGAATATGTGTGGAGATGTCTTTTGACAAGGGTTTGCATATCGAGATCAACCTAACAACACGATATTATGTATACTTGATTCTTAAAATGTTTAATTATGATGCCATACATGTTATGAAACATGGCATGTAATCAAGAATTGTCCCAAAAAAATACAAAAAAAATAGAGGTTGGAAAAGCTGTTAGAAGCCGAAATGGTGGGAAGGCGCTCAAACAAAATATTATACTATATACAAGGAAGAAGAGATCCAGGATATGGAGGAAGAAAAAGAAAATTGGGAAGAAGACAAAGAAGATTTTTCAGAGGAAGGGAAAGAAAACCAGGAAGAAACCCAATTCAAAGAGGATCCTTTGAATTTATAAACAGAGGAGGAACAAGTTCAACAAATCCCCATGAACTTTGGATCCCCCACTAAGTTTATAGGAAATAATAATAAAAACACAATCTCATGGGTTGATCGAATATATGGAAAAAGTGATAATGACAAGAAAGAACACTCTTAGAAGGGCAACACCATGGATCCACCAGAAAACATGGATTGTATCCCCATTGGGAATTGGGAATAAAGACAAAAACATCTAGCCAAGGAAAATGAGAAATCAAAGTAAGTATAAATGGTAAGAAATAATAGAAATCAGATGAATTAGGATCTTGAGAGTTTTTTGGAAAATATCTAACTTGAAAAGGAACAATGTTTTTGTATTTTAAAATATTTAAAAAATATAATTTAATTTAAAAAAAAAAATCTTATAATATTTAAAAAATATTTAGTATTTTAGTATTTAAAATACTAAAATATTTAAAAAATAATAATAAAGAAATTATTTTTATTATTATAATAATGTAAAAAAAATATATTTTAATTTCTGATCTGAAACATTTATTTCTTCTTATTGTTGTGTTCAAGGCGAATCTTATCATCATGGGTCGAATTGTCAATTAATTCGCATTAAGCTTATTAAGTGGGTTGAATTTTGACATTTTAAGAACATGAACGAATGAATGTTCTTGAATTCGTATTAAAGCAAATAGATTATGTTGCCACGCAAGGGTTGAGGGGATATATTCAAATCGGATAATTTATCACCCTCAATTAGATTCCAGAACTTTATTTTATTAAAAAAATCATTTTAATTAAAAAAAAAGTTAATTGAATGCTACTTGTCAAACAATTTTTTTCCTATTCCATTTGTCTGGTTCTGCGAGAGTTATTAATTTTCCATTATAATTTTAAATTCAGTGAGACTAACTGCAATGTTCACGAGGCTCCCACCGTAGAGCATGCTGCATAAGGAGACACTGTTTTATTCTACTGATGCATCTCACATGGTACGGAAGAAATTCCCCGGATCGAATTGTGAATTAGCCATTTTTTTAGAGAGTTATAGTACGTCTTGACTCATTTTTAGAGGAGTATTCCTGGACAAAGCGAAATTAACATATAAGAATCAAGAATATAGGTGAGATTATTTGTAAATTCATTTTAAATCTCAAAATTCTAAAAAATGAAATTAATATATGAGTCTTAAACTTAAGAACGAAATTATTTACAAATCGATTCTAAGCACTAAAACTCCAAAACCAAAATTAATAATAAAGACCCAAAATTAATAATAAAGACTTGCGTTCAGATACAAAAAGCTAGAAATCGTCAACCCACGTTAGCAGGATTTAAAGAGAGCTAGTAATCCATATGAAAGAATGCAAGGACTGGGAACTTAAGGTAAGATCCAGAGATCACGGCAAATTAAGTGAACTACAATACAAGCAAAGTCCGTTACGCCAACCTGAGTCGCTGCCTCGTCGGTGAAAATGTCGGTTAGCGATTTAATCCTTTATCCGCCCAACATTTTCCATCAACCAACAGGCAAACCGGAGGCGTGCAAGCTGTCAATGTATTCACCTCTGGTCCACTGCCAACGTCTCGTCAGGAATTTTGTCATGAAGTCGAGGCTTTTAACATTCTTGTTTTTTGTTGTTGCTAAGTTAGCAGGCAAACCAGATGCGTGCTAACAGTCAATCTATTCGCCTCTGGCCCACTGTCAAGTTATTGTTAGTAATTTTGTCAAGAAGTCGAGGATTTTAACCTTCCTTGATTTTTTTAAAGTTATTTGTGTTTTATTATATTATAAAAATACTAGCACAATTATGTTTCACAAAAAAAAAACTTTCTTTTCCTACTAAACAAAAGCAGAGTACATTCACTTTCTCTTACAGTCATCAGTCTTCTTCTGATTTGTCTGTGCACTCTTATCTATATACTTCCACTTTTCTCCATTAATGAAAATAATAATATGTTAGAAAATTTCTTACTTCATTACAGCTCATCATGTAAACTTTGAACTGACACTCAATGAAGAGTTAAAGGATCCGGAGGTCAATGGAACGTGCTAGGCACAATCATATTAATCAAAATTTTAATATATATATAAATCATCGTCATTTTTTATTTTTCTGATTTTAAATTATTAATTAGAAACATATACATTAACCTATATACTATAAAAGTATATAGATCGATTAAATAGATTAATGAATGTCTTTTCATTGTATCAGCACCGCATCCATCTCCCTTTGGACTACGATCAAACTGATATCATACTTGATTGGTCCAAAAAATGAATGTGAAAAGAGATATAAAACATAATTAGAATTCAAAGTCTTATTCAGAAACGGTTTATAATGTTTTTCTAATATTAATGTTTTTCTAATATTAAAAAGAAATATATTAGTAATAAAAAAATTTATTTTTTAAATGGTAAGGAAAAAAATTAAAAAGTTAAAACGCCAGAAACAAAACCAAACTTGATTTCTTCCCAAGAGAATTTTTTGTATTGTTGCAAATTCAATGGCACCCTACCACAATTGGTCTTGTTCCATGTTTGTGGTTAATATTTTATAAAGAATGTAACACCATTCCAAGTATTTTGTTATCAATATAATATAATCAATTTGCAATAAATAGTTCAAAACAATTTATATATCAATGTGTTGAAATGTAAGTATTATAAATTTGGTATATTTATTTAATATGCAGTGATCTCATGGATTTTATTGTGTAGAAAATGAAGATTTGATTGGCCAAAGAGCAAGGGAATTAGTAATGTAGAAATTTTTATTGATGTGAACTCGATGTGTAAGTATGTCTTTCTCTCAAAATAAAAATAAACTATTTTTTAAATAGAAAAGCAATATAGGCTATAATAAAGAAGAAAAAAAATATGCTATGCATATTTAATTAGTTCTCCATATCACCTAATATAATTTCATGTAAAATAATTAGAAAAAAAAAATTGTGAGTAAGATGTTTAAATCTTGTGCTTTTCAAAAATATTTCAACACTTGATATATATTATATATAGAAAAAAATGTTAAAAGAAAATAATTAAATATTGTATAGAATAAATTATCCAATATGAGGTTTTCTAGCACTCTAAAATAAGTTTGCACTTAGAGAAATTTGATCCCTATTAGCTCATGTTAGATTTGTGCTTAAAATGAATCTATGCTGGTTTTGTAAGCAATAAAAGTACCAACAATTCAAAAGATTTAATATGGTAGTAATTCAACATATATGTTTTGACTCATTTGTTAGCAACAATGAAACTAGATAGTGGAAATAGAAGAGACTTGGCTAAAATATTTGTGTGAGACTACTTAATACACATACTTACTAAAACTTTTTGGTTAAATTTTGAAAAATAATATATTAAATTTTAAGTTTATTTTCATTCCTTAGATTTTGTATGTAAAACAAAAAAAATTTCTAACTATATTAAATGTACACCATCCATTTAGTATTCATGATTTACAAAAACACAATTTCTGTAAACCTCATCCAAACGAAACACCACTCAACTTAAATATATCTAAACTCGCCCAGTTATGATTTTCCAAATAAGGAATCATACTACTAATAAAATAGAGCGACATTGTCCAAAAATATTCAAACCTCACATCAAAATGACAGGGTTTATACATATATGTGTTCCTTGTCATTTGACAAAGCTTGCCTATCTTATGAAATTTTTGACATGCTACTCTAAACAACTCGATCTTTCGAGACAAAAAATAGTCTTTTGCCCTACATCACATTTATAGGCTCTAGGTATACCAAATTGTCTCGGGTGTTGGACACTTTCCACATGCCAGGTGGACGTCAATCCCTGCAAAGCAAGTGTCCATGATGTATTCTCTCTTAATTTTATTTAATTGAAGAAGGATCTTGTCCTTGGCATCACATCACTTCTATCAAAGAGGATCTTTCCAAGCAAGTTCGACCACCCTATACGAAGGGGTTTGAAGATTTCGTCTGTCAAGAAGTCAGAATTTAAATATTTCCCCGCTTTAAATTGTCTGGGGTCTAGATTCCAAATCAGCTAGGCTATCCTCGCCAGAATGCAGTGGAAAGCAATACGTTGGCAACGTGGCAGCGCAATCTCCTTTTAAATTGCAGTACCCAAGACAAAACTGCTTTTACTTCCCACGACAAACTGTTTACAAAACCAGTAAATTGGTTCCATCTTGGATTTGAAAATTATAAAAATTAAATTGCTCTATGGGAATAATTTTTATTGAAATTATTGAAACCATAAAATGTTCCTCACGTTTGTCGAGAGAAATCCCTCTCACGTCATTTTACAGCACGTGACCAATCCAATGCTTACCTGTCGAGTATCGAGTTTCTTTCTGGCTAGAATCAATCAGCATGATTTTGTACAGCAGCTGGGCTCCCGTGTGGGCTCCTGTAAAGAAATAATTCGTCTGTGATTTTTGCACCCCTGAGCTGGGACCCAGTGGTTCAAAACCTGGACCTCATGTGCCTCATCCTTTCACAGTTCTGGCCACGGGATTCGGATTGAAGGGTTTATTTGGCTCGCTTGTAAAACGCACTTTCCAGACTTGTCCTGGCTTAATGACATAATTACATGTAAGATCAAGAACGTATCATAAAACCAGGGAGTAACTATCTCTTGGTTTCACGTTTTTAATTAAATTATTAGCATTAATTTTTAATTACCCTAAATTAATAAATTAAGTTAAGCCTTATGCAATAGCTACTATGTAGCCTTGTTACAGTTGTGTTAAATTTGAAAAAGTATCAATGGATATAATAGAAGTCCAAAAAACATATTGAGTGTGAAATTTAATTTTCACATGGCTCTAACTTACTATGAAGATGTTTTAGTGTGGAATTTACTTTTTACATGTTTTTAACTTGTTAAAAAGAAGGGTGAATAATAAAATATTTTTTTGAAAATTTAATATTGATGATGTAGTAAATTTGCAATTATGTGAATTGAAGATATTATGAAAAGGGTGTTAACATTGTTTCCCCTTGTTAAGATTTTATCTTTTTGAAAATTTAATATTGATGATGTAGTAAATTTTCAATTATGTGAAGTGAAAATATTATGAAAAAGTCTTAAAACTGTTTCTTCTGGGTTAATTTTTTTTTTTGAAAGTTTAATATTGATGATGTAGTAAATTTGCAATTATGTGAAGTGAAAATACTATGAAAAATGTCTTAAAACTGTTTCTGCTTGGTTAAGATCTTATCTTCTTCAGACTGGAGGAAACATGTTAATGACCCAAGACCCAGACCAAGACCACCATTGGGTCATTGGAGGAAACATGTTAATGACCCAAGACCCAGACCAAGACCACCATTGGGTCATTTGAGGCAGCATGGTTTTCCTTGAATAATGGTGATGAACCATCTTGCATTCATGGATAACATCTAGAGATGATTGTACTCACTACTAATTTGACAAGTAAGTTAAAATAAGTATTCCCACCATTTGAATAAAAATATTATGAAAAATAAAAATCCGATAATATTTGAACAGTTTACCATGAATAAAAGTAGTTATATTTTTAGAAATTCTTTTTAACGGAATAAACATGTTTATTTAATGATAATGGAAATATTTGAATATGGTTTCAAATATTTTTATTTTTCTTTTTATTTTTTTCCCGTAAATTATATATAATTTTTATTAAGAAATAATATTATAATAATAATAATAATAATATCCATTTTTAAGGTCACAGCCAAGCCAGACACCAAATTGGTGTATGAGACCCCCTTGTTTGTGGGACAAGGGACCCACCTCCGCGCAGCGATTTGACTGCTAAGTCTACGAAGGCATACATACTCTACCCCCCTCTGGTTTTGAACCTGTGACCTCTTAGGAGGAAACACATGCTCTTAACCATTAGGCCCACTCAAACTGTATAATTGTTAAGTTAATAACCCAAGCTCTTTGTGGAAAACCTTAGACAATGGCATGTTTCAGCTTATCCGCTGCAGTCACAGTAGTTTTCCAGGGGTCCTCGACGCTAGCAGGAAATGGACCACTGAAGTTGAATACAATTGATCGCTTGCTAAACACGCATGGGAGGCCGATGAAATATGTTTGCTATTAGAGTTGTTGTACACAACACCATGAAATATCTTTGTTGTTGAAGCGCTCCAGGTGTGTGGGACGACTGCAATGTGGCTCTTGTCTCCGCGAACCAATGCCATTATAGGGATCTTACATTTATGCAACCCGAAAGCCGCAATTGGTATGGATACAAAACGTTGACCCAAAGCTCAGAAGAGAATGCCACTGTCACTCAGGGGGGTTTTGGTGTTATGCCACTATTGGATCACTAAAAGCTAGGTTTAAGTGATTTGGTTAGAAGCGTTGGAAGGACTCCATTGGGCGAGAGACAAAGTCAACTCTCAAGGCCCCTGTACTGCAAGGCATTTATTTTATTCCCAGGGAGAGGTCAGTACATAAGATCTAGTAAATTTTTCCATGTTTGTGAAACAAATATCAGGAGGCTCCCTTCGTCTATAGGCTAAAGCCACATCTCTCGTATACAAAACTTGTAGCCAAGATTGAAGATTGGGTGAGAATCCCATATGGCAGTTTTCAACTCATATAAGAAGATTGACGACTTTCAGATTAGAAAATCCTCAAATGAGTAGGTCATAACTAAGGATGCTATGATTTATTTGATTTCAAGAGTAAGTGGCAGAGCCAAAATTTTTAGTGTGTCTTTCTCATCCTAATCCAAGTCCATTAATGATGTTCTTAAACCTGGATCTATATCGCTAAACTTTAAATATCTATCAAGACTAGAATTTGTGGTAGATTAGGTAGCGAAAACTCCATGTTTCGAGGTGGATAATGTGATATGTAGTTTCCTGGTTACAGATTATGAACATAAAGTGTTTATTTTTCAATTTAATGGCTTTTGGCCCTCAAGCTCTACCCTTCAGGCATGGGTGAAACAGAATTGGTCTCATAATACTCATGCTACATTATTTCTCCAAAGGATTCTTGGGTGTCCTCTTCTAAAATTTAGTGGGCCAACAAAAGGTTTTTGAATAAGGACCTAGGTTTTGGGGTTGCTCCAACCTCCTTTTTTCAACCATGGTTCCCTGCTTTTAATCCTCTTTCCATGTTAGCACTATCAACTCTTGTCTGGGTAAGGCTACTTAACCTTTCCATGCATTTGTCTCATCCTTATGTTTTGGAAAAGATGGGGAACCTAATAGGTCACTACATCAAAACTTACAATGATAGTATGACTAAAGGAATTATCACATTTGTTTGCATATGTTAAAGTGGACCTCTCTAAACGATTTCCAGATAAAATCCTCCTCAAATGGAAGGGTATGGTATATTCACAATCGGTGGATTATGAGAATCCTTCGTTTTGCTGCAAGAATTTTCAAAACACTGACCATCTCCAAAATGCTTTCCCCCATTTGCAAAGGTCAAACACCCAACAGGACCCTAAGAAAATGAATCGTGGTTGGCGAGATTTGAAGGGATCAAAAGGACCCAAAGCTATTATGAATCATAACTAGGATACCCCTCAACAACAAAAGACATTTATGGGCAAAAAAACTCCTTTAGACTCAACTAAACATCCTGTAGAGCCATTGCATCCCTTTACAGAGGAAATCCACTCCGCGATTGAACTCGGAAAAGGCCTTGGCATAACTTTGGCTACATCAATGAGTGGGCACAAGCATACCCACGAATCAGACCACTCAGATAGTGATAAGGAAATTGCAAATGTGTCAAAATATTTGGCAATGGAAGTGTCTCAAGGGAAAGGTATCATTGTCTCAATTACTCTTGAAAATCCCTCGAATTAGATAAATGCACATAAAGAAAGGGAAGAAAAGATAAACCCATGCTAAATCTTGGGATCTAACCATGTGAAAGTTGTAAATGTATTGTTCTCTATTATATTTAAAGAAGGAAGGATGTAGTCTTGTCTTTTGAGATACTACAAATTGATTTAAAAAACAAAAAAAACATTATAGAAAAATATGGATCTTTTCAAGTTCAATTTCTAATATGCAGAGAAATTTTATAAATATATTTTTAATTATTTTTTATAGGTAAACATTCTTTATTATAAACTAAGCACTTATTATATTGAAATTTCTCAAAATTGATAAATCTATTTTGACTTTCTTAAATTATTAATTTAAATGTTTTTTTTATTATTCATTATTATTTTATTATATGTATATATTTTATTTTAAAAAATAATATTTATTATAATGTAAATTTAGACCTAAACAAGGTGTGGTTTTTTGGTCTCAAAATTCATTTCAACTCTCTAAAAGAAACTTATTAGTGTTGATATATTGATGCTTACGAAACCCATTAGTGCTAATATATTGATGATTATGAATGTCTTATAATCATGATGGCATCGATAACTCACTCTTTTCATTACAATTATCACCAGTAAACATCGTTTTTAATCATGTTTTAATGCCATGTTATGAACATTAGGATGTCAATATATCGATGTGTTGACATCATTTCAATTATATCATCATCGGAGTTGCAAGGATTGTAATCACATATTTGTGTAGGGTCTACTACTAAGGTAGACGTCGAACACATGACATTTTCTTGTAAATTAAAATTATATATTTCGTATAGGATTATGGAGAAGAGAATATTTAAAAATGAAATACATTGCTTACGCTAAGAGGGGAAAAAGATAAAATCATGAGTACATGTTGTTGCATGACAACAACCCCTTTATTGTATTTATAAAATAATTAATGCGGCTTTTTATGCTTTTCAAACTTTCATATTTTGTTTAAACCCTTTATACTTAGCCTATTTTGTTTAAACTTTCATATAATTTAAATTTGAATCTTTTGCAATAGTTGATTTCCTTTGTTTTTAAATATTACGCACTTTGTTATAACATCATCTTGTCCCTAGATAGGTTCATTCAACATCCATCACAAAGTTACCCACGAATGCTGAGTCAAGCCCGCTCATAACTATCCATTATCTACAACTAACAACCATATTGTCGTTCCATCCCCAAATCCTTGGCCAACTCCCTGAGAACAACTTGGAAACACTGGTTGGGACCACCCTATCCATCCCTTCGTCATTTCCTAAAAACCTTTTTTGTTGATCAACAACGTTATTGTTATTAGTCCTTGCCTGGGATTAATAGCGATCGATCGTTGACCTACCATTACTTGATACTTTGACCGGTTTTTTTTCGGTGTTTTCGCATTTTAACCTAAGTTTGATGCTCCCAATTTTATTCAACAAAATTTTACCCAAAGTTTTTGGTTCGGCAAACAATTGAGGTCTTATTGCAGCCTTCACGTTGCCCGATGCAAAAATATTGAGGCAATCTTATCTTATCCAAAGTACGCGGCAGGTATATTGCGATCGATGTCGCTCTCCCCAGCATTACTTTCAACTAAAACAATAATTTTAACCCAAAGTTTTTCATTCATATTTTATGAAGGCGTTTTCCAACCTATTAAATATTGACAGGTTTTTTAACTGGCCAATCATACGCACTAAAATCTTGGGAGTCTTATTGCTGGGTAAAACTCATTTTTTGAGATAAAGTTAGGATAAAGTTAAAAGATAAATCAAAAGAAAACTGACTAATGCTAGCCTTGGCCAGCATTAATTCATAACATTTTATGTAAATTTAATCGGCATCAAAACAAATTTTATCCAAAGTTCACTCACGGCCTTGCCATGCAATTGTGTCACCGCCTTGCTGCCACCTCTCAACTACTCGCTGCCACCACCTCTCAGAGATTGGACACCTGTCATAAAAAAATAAACTCGTAATCCCACTCGCCATTTCCTATGTTATTCTGCTTAATCAATTCACCAAGGTTAATGTGGTTGAGGTTGACAGAGGGTGTAAACATCAACGCTATCATTTGCAGTTGAAAAACTGAACTTTGAATGTTTATACATTGTACATTTATAACCAGAACATTTCGAACCAGAAGCATGATTGGAAGGGAATTGGAAATATCGCTTGAAGAGGAAGGTCTGGAATCTTAGCAAACCCATCAAAAGCCACATGCAGTTTCAAATTCTGCAGGAATTGCGCCGCTACTGCCTGTTGCAACACATGAATTGTCGCAACAAATCAGACTTCCAAGTTTGCTACAACGGGTCTAGAAGGAAACCAAGGAATTGGGTCGCTAATACCTGTTGGAATGAATGAATTGTCGCAACAAATTAGACTTCCAAGTTTGCTGCAACAGATCTGGAAGGTTCGATTCAGGTATAAGGCTGAGTTGAGCTACTTCCACCCGCCGTATGGGTGATCTTGTTATATCGAGAGATATAGTTGTAGAAATAATCAAGACAGACCGAACTAAGCGTTCCCCATTTAATGTAATATTCACCATAAACAAATGTCGAATTTCTACGAACGTTTAACATGGTTATTTGATGGCATGTAATTCTTTGCGTTGTTCCCTTCATCTATTCATGGTAATAGTTTTGCTTCTATCACTCAAGCTTTTACTATATAAAGTGTTTGCTTAATTCATCAGGAATTAATTTCACATTAATGGTAATAGTTTTGCTTCTATCACTCAAGCTTTTACTATATAAAGTGTTTGCTTAATTCATCAGGAATTAATTTCACTCTGATTTCATTATTATTGCTTTGCTAAGTGCTTCGGAGGTGGTTTTTCTGATTTCATATTTAAGGTTTGTCCATATGTTTCTGTTTCTAACCTTCTATCATAACAGACAACTAGAAGATGTGTCAAACATTCCAAAATCCGGAGTCTTTTGCGGTAAATAGTATCATCTTTCTATTTCGAAAAGAGTTATTATTGAAAATATGCATTATTAACCTTTGCAAGCCTTACTATGAATGGAAAATCTCTTTTATTCTGAAATTTGGTGGTTTTATTTGAAGTTTTATGAGTCAGCTCGTGAGTTTTTCCAGATCACTAGTCAATCTTCACTCTTTGGCGAGTTGAGCCTGGTAACTTTACTCTTGATAATGAAACTACATTTTTGAACCCATACCTTTTGTGTTATCAGGCACCAGCACCCTGTACAAATGTCTTCAAAGGATTTTATGGGATTCTGTGAAAATAATGAACGTTCATTTTGTTGTATGTGTACAGCTATGTGTCAAGCCTATGAATGTAAGTTGTAGATGCCGTCCTCAATAAAATTAAAAGATAAGATATTAGATTGTAGTCGTTTGAGTTCTAAACATCATTGCTTCTTGCAGCATTTTACGAACCCTGTATACTCACACTCAGGAGTGCCCACATTTTACGAAACCTGTATCCTCACACTCAGGAGTGCCCACATTTTACGAAACCTGTATACTCACACTCAGGAGTGCCCACATTTTACGAAACCTGTATCCTCACACTCAGGAGTGCCCATGGTCTTATGAAAAACTTCACCGTTATTCTAGATATCCTCCATTGCATTTTTTTTCTTTTGAATTGATTCCCTAATACTTGTATTTATTAGTCTCTTTTAGCTTCGATGTTCTCTTGCCAATGTCAACAGAGGAATCCATCTGCAAGATATAAAGTTGTTATCTGAGAATTTTCAGCACAACTTCTTCAGTTTTGCCAGGGTGCGACAACCTGAAATTGTTCACCCATATCCATAGACATCTATAGACATCAGACCACATATGTTCTGAATTTGAAAAAACATTTTCAAAAATAATAATAAAGTTGTATTTGTATTCATATTATTTTCTACTTTGTAGATTATAAGGTTCATATAAAAAACTATTTTTAATATAAAAGTTAGTAATTTTATTTCTTTATGATGGAAAGAAATATGTTAATATTTTCATTTTCCGATTTTTACATCATGCCTGATTCCTGAAATAAATAATTATAAAAACCAAACATACCATTTTTTATGATCTCAGTTAGTTAATAATTGATTATTTTCCTAAACAAGCTTAATTTTTATCATATATTAGGTCATATTGAATATAGAATAGTTTTTTTTAATTGTAAATAAAATTTTTAGGTCATATTGAATATAGAATAGTTTTCGTTTTAATTGCAAATGAAAATTTAAAATAAATAAAATGTCATATCTACAATCGTGATATATTTTACACCTTCCCCAATCTAGAAAATGTTTTGTTCTGAGGCTGAAGGTAATCACTTTAACTTTGATATTATTTTTGCTTCTATGGAACTAGACAAATGACCTATTTTTCTTCTTCTAAAAATAACTGCGTTCAATCCATTATTATAAAAAAATTACATATCTCAATACAAAGAAATTATTATAAAAAAAAAAATTACATATATAAATACAAAGAAATTTAACTGTTTCTAAAATATTCAAAACTTAAAATTGTGTGTATTAAAAAATAATCACTGTTATCGAATTTACATTAACATAAATTTAAAATTCCAACCTTTTTCGAGTGATCGACTTGTGTATTATGTTTCCTCTTACTGTCGTCGTCCCATCTTGGATGAAACGAAAAGTCCTTCATGATATCATTCAACTATTCACTGATTAGATTTGTCTATTTGATACTTGGTGTAACTGTGGTTAAAGAAGCAAAACAATCCACAGCGCCTATAAAATATTATGCGGAAAAGACTTTGTCAAGCACATTTATGATAGTATGATCGTCCTGTGTAGCACCCACATGAATTGATGTTAGCTAACTTCTTTGCCGAAAGCACGAAAAATGGTGCACAAATAAAAAAAAAGCTTCATTTGTGCTTGAGGGAGGCCATTCACTTACGGCAAAACTACCAGCTGCATGCAGCACTTGTTATACCTGCCTGAGGGCAAGGCGTATAGCCATCGATAAATCGCTGATCGCATATGAGTTCTGGTTGACATTCCCCTTATTTGCAATTTAAACCAAGTTTAAGGCCAATATTGAATTTTAAATTATTTTAAATTTGTTTTCTGCATGTTTGATTGGAAAGGAAAATAAGACCACTTATTGCCAAAACTTTTTCCATCTTGACAATTTAACCAAAATTTCGTAGCCAAAAGTTTAAATGGATGTTGATGTATTCGAAGAAACATTTTATATGACGAACTTAACCAAAGTTTGCTGAGATTTTATTGCAACTAGTTTTTGTATAATTAAAATTTAACTTAAGTTTGCCGCGAAACTCTATATGTACAATTTAACCAAATTTTACCGCAGGGACTTTTTCTGTTTAGAATTTGGCCAAAGTTTTCCTTGCACAAACTTTTTCTGTTTAGAATTTAGGCAAAGCTTGCCTTGTACAGACTTTTTCTGTTTATAATTTAACCAAAGTTTGCTGAGACATTTTCCATATTATGATTGTCATCTACCCTGAGACTTTTTCCATATTATAGTTGCCATCTGCCCTGTGGTTGTAGACATGCATGTAGACATGTGGCTATTGACATGTTTCCCTGTAGTTGTTCGCATGTCTGTGTCATATTATATATAGTGATGCATACCTAGCACGAGTAATATATTTTGATTCCTAAAACCAAACTAAAGAAAATAAGCATACAATCCTAATTTCACCACTGTAGTAGTTGTGGTAGTTGTGGTTAGATCTAGGTCTGTGAAAAGGCTGGAGCAGGTGTGGCTAGATCTGGGTCTGTAGACATGCATGTAGACATGTGGCTATCGACATGTTTCCCTGTAGTTGTTCGCATGTCTGTGTCATATTATATATAGTGATGCATACCTGGTTTAAATGCATACCTGACACGAGTAATATATTTTGATTCCTAAAACGAAACCAAAGAAAATAAGCATACAATCCTAATTTCACCACTGTAGTAGTTGTGGTTAGATCTAGGTTTTTGAAAAGGCTGGAGCAGGTGTGGCTAGATCTGGGTCTGTGAAAAGGCCGGAGTAGGAGAGACAAATGATTCGACGCCTTTTGGTCTGAAAGAGTGGATCAGGAGAGACAAAGGAATCGACCGTAGATCCATTGGATAGATATATCCTTCACCTTGCAACAATGCAGGGCTGTCGCTATGAACATGTTGAAGATATTTCCATCTCTGAATGGTTGTAAATGAAATTTTTCGTTGCTGTAGAAAAAGAATAGATATGTGATTAACATGCTAATTGTTGGTTTGACAACGAACTTGGTTAAAATAACAAAGTCAAACAGTTTTTGTAACCAATTTAGTTTCTAGTTATGTAACGGGTAGTTTAGTTATGTGTAACGGTAGCTGTTCACATAATATATCGAATGCCATGTAATGAAAACTCATCATCGAATAAACAGATTCACATTTCAGTTTCTATTTCTTGGTCTTCTCTCTCATTTTGTTCTTAATGTGTTTTCTTTCTCTGCTCTTAACTCAATAAGTGGTATCAGAGCCTGGACAAAACTCCTCAAACCCGTGATCCTGTAGACGGTAGCAGAAGTGCTGGATTCCCTGAGGACGACCTGTGGACGGCGGCTTGAAAAATACGAAGAGCGTGGACGGCCCTGTGGAGCGTGATAGAATTCTTGAGGACGGGACGCCCTGTGGACGGCGTTGCAAAATCCAGCCCTGTGGACAGCGTTGCCCTGTGGACGGGGTTGCAGTATTGGTTCCCCGAATCCGGATCACTGAGATTGCCCAGTGTTGTTGAAGATAGGACGACCCAAACGTTGTGGCCTGTGGACGACATTTGCAATCCGGGTATTTTTTTTTAGCAGAAATTAAAAAAAAAAAAAAAAAGGGGTTGGCAGAATTTTTTAAAAGATAGCAGTTTGCAGAATTTTTTAAAAGATATCAGATTGCAGAATTTTTTAAAAGATAGCAGTTTGCAGAATTTTTTAAAAGATAGCAGATTGCAGAATTTTTTAAAGGATAGCAGAGGTAGATAGCAGCAAAGGTTGTTGTTGTGGTCTGTTATAAAATTATTGAAAAAAAAGGAAGGGTTTACTGAATTTTTTTTTAAAGATAGCAGCAGAGATTGAAAAGGGTGTTGTTGTTTGTTTTTAAATATTGTAGAAGAACAAGTTTGCAAGGGATTTGCACGAATGTTGTGAAACTAGAAAAACAAAAGGGTTTGCAAGAAATCAAAGGATTTGAAACTTGTCTTTCTGTTTGAATTGGGGAAGTTATTTGTTTTTTTTTGGGGAAAGACTGAAACCCTGGGAAGGAGGAAAATGGCCAAGATGTCGAATGCAAGATTCGAGGTGGAGAAATTCACCGGAAAGAGAAATTTTTCTCTTTGGAAACTGAAGGTCAAGGATCTGCTTGTGCAACAAGGGTTGCACAAGGCATTGGATGGGGTTACTAAGAAACCCACAACCATGACTACTTCAGACTGGGAGGACTTGGATGCCCGAGCTCTCAGTACCATCCGGCTATGTCTAGCGGATGAAGTTCTCTTCAACATCGTTGAAGAGACTACGGCGTCAGGTTTGTGGGAAAAACTTGAAAACCTTTATATGACGAAATCATTAACCAACAGAATTTATCTGAAACGACAATTATACAGTCTTCGAATGAAAGAAGGTTCAAGCGTTGCAGAACATTTGAATGTTTTTAATACACTAATTTGTCAATTAACAGATATGGAAGTCAAAATACAAGAAGAAGATAAAGCCATAACCTTGCTGTGTTCTCTGCCTGAATCATGGGATCACTTCCTAACTTCAATCAGCTTCAGCTCTGCTGATTCTTTGAAGTTTGAATCAGTCATGGGAGCTCTTCTGTCTGAAGAGGTACGAAGGAAATCCATCACTGATACAACTGCATCAGAAGACATGGTCGCTAGAGGACGCTCAAAGGAAAGAGGAGACAAACCAAGGGGGTCTTCCAGGTCGAAATCGAAGGGCAAAAAGTGTAAGACAAAATGTTGGAACTGCGGTAAAGTTGGACACTTGAGGAAGGACTGTTGGAAACGGAAGGAATCTGAAAACCTGAAGAACGAAGCAAATCAGGCTGATTCAGGTATTGTAGACGAAGTTTTATCTGCTGAAGATTTGTGTATGATAGATGAAACTTCACCTGAATGTAATGTCTCTCATAGTTTTGATAGCTGGCTGTTAGACTCTGGTGCTTCGCATCATATGTGCCCACATAGAAACTGGTTTACTTCGTATGAAAATGTAAACGGTAGTTATGTGTTTATGGGTAACAATATGTCATGTCAGACTGTTGGGATGGGAGATATCAGGATTAAGATGTATGATAACACAGTTAGGACATTAACTAGTGTTAGACATGTGCCTGATTTGAAGAAAAATTTAATCTCTTTGGGAGTATTGGATTTAGATGGTTATAAGTTTACAGGTCAGGATGGCGTCTTGAAGGTCTTCAAAGGTGCTCTTGTGGTTATGAAGGCAGAGAAGGTCGGGAATCTTTACGGGTTAAAAGGAAGTACTCAGGTCGGTGAAGCAGCGGTTGCGTCAGAAAAGGAAGAAGCAGGTACTCGTCTGTGGCATCAGCGTTTGGGTCATATGAGCGAGAAAGGTCTTCACATACTGATGAAACATAAATCTCTTCCCGGTCTGAAATCCTTGAATTTAGATTTCTGTAAACATTGTGTGTATGGGAAGCAGTGTAAACAGAGATTTAAAGTTGGTAATCATAATAGTAAAGATGTTTTAGACTACATTCATTCTGATCTGTGGGGGCCTTCCCCTGTTATGTCATATGGAGGTGCATTGTATTTTTTAACGTTCATTGATGATTACTCTCGTAGAGTTTGGGTCTATATGCTAAAAATGAAAGCTGATGTATTCAATGTTTTTAAACAATTTAAAGTAACGGTAGAGAAAAGAACAGGAAAATCTATTAAATGTCTAAGAATTGACAATGGTGGTGAGTTCACTTCTGTTGAGTTTGAACAATACTGTAAGGATGAGGGCATTGTTAGACACAAAACTGCTGTTTATACTCCTCAGCTAAATGGTGTTGCTGAGCGTATGAATTGGACTCTTATGGAAAGAGACAGAAGCATGATTAGCAATGCTAACTTGCAAAAGGAGTTGTGGGCAGAAGCAGTATCTACTGCTTGTTATTTAGTTAACAGATCACCTTCAGTAGCAATTGATTGTAAAATTCCTGAAGAAGTTTGGACAGGTCAGTCTTGTGACTATTCTCATTTGAGGATATTTGGCTGTGATGCTTATTCTCTGATTCCGAAAAATCAGCGTTCAAAGTTAGATCCAAAGTCGAAATGTTATGTCTTTGTTGGGTATGACTATGCAGTGAAAGGATATAGGTTGTGGGATCCTACATTGCGGAAGATAGTCATTAGTAGAGATGTAACATTTGATGAATCCTCTTTGTTAAAACCAAATGTTGAAAGAATTGAACAGGAACAGGTATCGCCGTGTCAACGAGTTCAGTTGGAGGCTAGATCTTTCGGTGACAGTCGAAAGGAAGGAGAGACTTCTGGAGACAAAGGTGTTAAAGACACAAAGGAAGCCATTGAAGCTTCTGAACCAGTGCAAGTTTCTGAACCAGTTCAGCAACCAGTCACTCTGAGAAGATCAATAAGGGAAATGAAAACTCCCAAAAGGTATGAAGATTCTGCTTCATCTTTTGCTTTGGTTACTGCAGATGGGGAACCGTCTTGTTATCAGGAAGCGATAGATGACACAGATAGCGAAAAATGGAAAAAGGCTATGGACTCCTTAGCCAAGAACAATACCTGGGATCTTGTAGAGCTTCCTGAAGGGAGAAGTGTTGTTGGATATAAATGGGTCTTCAAGCTGAAAAGGAAAGTTGATGGTAGTATCGAGAGATATAAGGCGAGATTGGTAGCAAAAGGGTATTCTCAGGTTGAAGGTATAGACTTTCATGAGATTTTTTCTCCAGTCGTAAAACTTGTTTCTATACGCACTGTGTTGGCACTAACTACGTTGCTTAATCTTGAGTTAGAACAGTTAGATGTTAAAACAACTTTTCTACATGGTGATTTGAACGAAGAGATATATATGGAACAACCAGAAGGTTTTGTACGAGGTCGCAGCAGAAGATTAGTTTGCAAGCTCAGGAAATCATTGTATGGTCTGAGGCAGTCTCCCAGACAATGGTACAAGAAGTTTGATTCCTTCATGGTGATCCAGAACTTTATAAGAAGTGATTATGATCATTGTGTGTACTTCAAAAGTTTCAATGACATATTCATTATCTTAGCTTTGTATGTTGACGATATGCTTATTGCAAGCAAAAGCATGGAAGAGATCAACAGGTTAAAGGCTCAACTCTCTAGGGCGTTTGATATGAAGGATCTTGGAGCAGCAAAACATATCTTGGGCATGGAGATACACAGATACAGGAAAAATGGTAAGCTTTGGTTATCACAGCAGAAGTATGTGGAGAAGGTACTTGAAAAGTTTTCTATGAATAATGTGAAACCTGTTAATGTTCCACTAGCTTCCCATTTTAAGCTTTCTTCGGTTTTGAGTCCTAGAGCTGATGAAGAAAAGCAGTATATGTCTCATGTACCATATGCAAATGCGGTAGGCAACTTAATGTATGCGATGGTATCTACAAGACCTGACATTTCACATGCAGTTGGAGTTGTCAGCAGATTCATGGCAAATCCAGGTAAAGAACATTGGCAAGCAGTGAAATGGGTGCTTCGATATCTAAGAGGCACAAGAGATCATTGCATCGTCTTTGATGGTAGTGAAGGATCAGTCTGCGGATATGTAGATGCTGACTATGCAGGTGATTTGGACAAAAGAAGATCTACTACAGGTTACGTCTTTACTCTTGCAGGTGGAGCAATTAGTTGGATGTCAAAGCTTCAAGACACGGTTGCATTTTCCACTACCGAAGCTGAATATATAGCTGCTTCAGATGCCAGTAAAGAAGCAATCTGGTTAAAGGGTTTGCTCGATGAAATCGGAAGAATGCAGGAGAAAGTGAGTGTACTTTGTGACAGTCAAAGTGCTATTCACTTGGCCACAAACCCTGCCTATCACAGCAGAACCAAGCACATTGATGTGAGATATCATTTTCTGAGACATGTGATCGATGGTGGAAAAGTAGCTCTTAAAAAGGTCCACACATGAGAAAATTGTGCAGACATATTCACAAAGCCAGTTACAGTAGAAAAGTTGCGGTGGTGTTTAGCTTCTCTTGGCTTGCAGGAAAGATGATGAATGGGAAAGTTGTTGTCAAGGTGGAGTTTGTTGGTTTGAAAACGAACTTGGTTAAACTAACAAAGTCAAACAGTTTTTGTAACCAATTTAGTTTCTAGTTATGTAACGGGTAGTTTAGTTATGTGTAACGGTAGCTGTTCACATAATATATCGAATGCCATGTAATGAAAACTCATCATCGAATAAACAGATTCACATTTCAGTTTCTATTTCTTGGTCTTCTCTCTCATTTTGTTCTTAATGTGCTTTCTTTCTCTGCTCTTAACTCAATACTAATTTTATTAGTCTTAGATACATTGAAATCCCTATCAGCTACATTGGGTTTGTCTTGCTTTCAATAAAGATATCAACTACATTGGGTTTCTCTTGCTTTCAATAAATATTTCCATATATATAGGAACAGTGAAGCCATCAACCTACTTGAATTGGCAAAAACTCACTATGCATCTTAGGCAGAGTCATCAATGCCTTCCTGTGCAACGTTTCTCTTCCTCTGTTGTTGGTGTCGTTGCTGCCGCCATGAAGAATTACTACCAGGTTTTAATGAGGAAATTAAAGATAAGAGCCATTACTATGACGTTTTAATGAGGAAATTGAAGATAAGAGCCTGCATATTCCTCTCTTATACCCTAACTTCAACGATGATGCCATGTTGTTACTAAAACATAAGGTACCCATTTGCAGAAATACTAAGTTCACAGATTCAAGCATTGGAAATTATTAGCCAGATGCTCTGATAGTCTACCTCTGTGTTTATTGTTGGTTATTGAGCTAGAAAATTCCATTCTTGTGAGATGAACTTCAACCTCTCCATCTTCCAGAAGCATTAGTAGTAGGCACATTGAGTGAGGAAGTAGAGAAGGCGGAAGGCTCTGGCGACTGGGCATGGTTGTATACCACTTGGAGGATATATCCAAGCAACAGATGGAACAATTGCATGGTTGACAATAGAACCCAGACAGAATGCATGGTTTATTATATTTTTTATTTTGTTGGACGATGGTTTAAAAAACATTTATATTTTTAATTTTTTGGCTGGGATAGTAGCTTAAACAACATTTAAACTTTAAGCTGCCCAAAACATCATAAAATTTTAATACAGCTATACAAATTGATTTTACATTTTAAAACTATGATGAACGGCATGCGTTGTTAAACATTGAATTGCTTGAATGGATGCAATATCAAACACAATTAAAACAAAATTGGGTCGATGAAAAAATATATTGATACCCAAGATAAAACTATTAGAATTATTTTGTTAGATCATCTTCTGGAAAGGTGGAAAAGTCGAAATATTGGAAAATTAGAGGAAATTTCAAATTTCATATGTGGGAGAAGGGCACATGAGAAGTAACATGATTTATCTATTTAGGTATTTAGATATTTCACATGGTAGATTTATTCATATCTATAGCTTTATTTCAGCATCACACTTGACCCCTTAACCGTAACATTTGACCAGTCTAATAGCTTGTTCGATATCCTGTTTATCTCGTCCAGATACAGATGCAGTAACTACGTCCCTAGTTCCAGATATAGAGGCAGCAGGAGCTTAAGCACCAGTAGGGTGCATCATATAATAATAAGTATATATATAATAGAAACTTGAAAATGAATAAGTGACCAGTGCAGACCTCCCAAACCACGGGGATATCGTGGGTGCAAGGCAATAATGTGCGGAGCGGTGAAGTAGTTGAATTTTTCCATGAAGTATCTAAAGGGGCTAGAATGTTGTAAGTGCTTTCCTCTAGTTTCGGCCGATTTTCAGGCAGTAGTGAGTAAGGAAACTCTGGCCCCAATTAAATAAAAGCCAAGCGGGATTCACAAACTTTGGCCCCTAACAACCGCTTTTGAGTCAAGATTCACAAACTTTGGCCCCTGACAACCGCTTTTGAGTCAAGATGTCAAGATTCTGGTTTAAGACCAAGCTTCCACTACTTCCTGGTTATGCCTTATCACAACCGCTTTTGAGTCAAGATTCTAGTTTAAGACCAAGCTTCCACTACTTCCTGGTTATGCCTTATCTCACTAAGTTAGTGCAATAAGTCACGCTTTATATCAATAAGTTATACCCTCTATCTCAATAAGCTCATGGGCTATTCTCTTTCTTACCATGCCTTTCTTTGTATACCTTCGAGCACCACTACCTTCTTTGAGACAGGATTACCCACCTTACCTGGCTTTGGCACCACTACCTTCTTTGAGGCAGGATAACCCACCTTACCTGGCTTTGGCTTTGGGTGAGTAGACAATATAAATAAATATTTTTCAATTCCCATAAACCATATAATAATTGATATGGCATCTCTCCTCACATATCTGGCATCTCTCCTCACATATCTCTTTTAATTTAAATATAAAATATTAAAAAAATAACAATAATTTTTATCTAAACCATGACTCACACATTTTCACATAAACCATGACTCACACATTTTTCACATATCTGCATCTCCTCTTCTTTTTAAATTTAAATATAAAAGATTAAAAAAATAACAACCATGATTAAACCATGACTCACACATTTTCATATAAACCATGACTCACACATTTTCACATATATGCATCTCCTCTGCTTTTTAAATTTAAATATAAAAGATTAAAAAAATAACAACCATGAGTCACAAATTTTCAATTTCAATTAGTATCGTATAATAGTGGGTTCTTCAATTAAACAAAATCCCCTTTAATTGATAATACTGAAAATGCACATTGAATTAAATTTTAATATAATGTAAAAATGTCAGTGTAAAAATTTCAAAAATATATTAATAAATAAATATTATTCCCCTTTAAGTCATCATACTGAGAAATTGAATTAAATTTTAATATAATGTAAAAATGTCATAAGTGTAAAAATTTCAAAAATACATTAATAAATAAATATTATTCTGACTGATATTAAACAACATCTCTTCAAACCGGAATAAATTTTATCTATAAATATTTCAAACCTTGGGGCCTCGTCTAATATTTCTCAAACATCATGTCTGATCGCTGATCCTCTATAGAAACTATGTATCAAAAACTCTCTTACAAGTTTACAGTAGGGTTTGAGCTTATAAGGTTTTCAATTTTGCAGATGGTTATGACAGTGGGAAATATGGGCGACAAGAGTTGCCTGGTACTTTTCTTGAGGTTGTTGGGATCCAGAAATTCGAATGGACTAAATGACCTACCTAGGAGCAGATCCTCTAGAGAAATGGAATATTTTTGTACTCTAAAGATTTTTGCTACTGCTATAATTAATCCATTAGAACTCTATGATTAATCCATTAGCCTCAGGTTCTTGAGGTTCTAGAAATTAGAAATCTATGATTAATCCATTAGCCTCAGGTTCTAGAGGTTCAAGAAATCACTAACGCTAGAAATGGCTTGCAAAAAATTAAATCTAAATTTAACCAGACTTAAATCTAAATCTAAGCATACATAAACATGGGCGTTTATTTTATCGGTAGGTATGCCACTGCCATGTAGTATTGTTTACATCTCGTCCCTGACTTATTTTTCCTTTTCAACCTTTGCCATATTTAAATGACTATGCATGCATCGCAGTTGTCCCACGTTCAAAAACTGCCACATCAACCTGACATTATAAATTTCCTCTTCTTCCCGTCCTCGGATCTCAGGCCCTTTCTCATAACATAAACCCACACATGACTAGGGTTGTGAGACTAAGGATTAGGATTAACCCATAATTAAGCCAAGTTAATCAATAATTAATAAAATAATTAGTGGGTAATCTAGTAGTTAGAACATGCACCTGTGGAACTCATTTAAATGCTAATATTTTCATGTTATTAATGCTCCATTCTACAAAGCAGAATTATACTATTTTTGCATGCACTTTCCATTAAATTCTTAAGTGCCGCTCTGGCTTCATCAAAGTACAATTAATTTTCTTGGATATTTCTTTTGTGATTCTTGTTTATCACTTCCTTTCTTCTTATAGGTTCTGCATAAAGCTTCTTGATCTTCCATAGTTCATTTAAATTTGAAGGCAAACACCTTCTCGTGAAAGGATTTATACAAATTATTCGAAGAAGAAAGTGAAGCTAAGTCTGAAGAAGATCAAGACAGATCCAACATTAATGATACCATCTTGCATGACATAGTCTTCTCAACTCTTCAAAAAATGGACGGAGCTAAAATTCTCTCTTACATAGTCTTCTCAACTTTTCAAAAAATTGACGGAGCTAAAATTCTCTCTTATATAGACATGGTTCATTGGGTGCCAAAACATGATGACATGCCAAGAAAGACCATCTACAATCAGAAGGGTGTTATCATTAGTTCCTTCAGACTTAATGAAAATCAAAATATGTAAAAACCACCTAAAATCAAAATTATTTATTATGTTGAATTCCTTCACAAATTTCTTAAGGAGGAGTGTGAGAAATATGATTCATCTCTGCCTCAATTAATAAAATACTGGATGAAAAATGATAACTTAAATTTAATGAAGAAACTTATAAGTTATATCTTGCCCTACATATTTTGTGATGATGTTATGCGGGTTATTTGGGGAGAAATATCCTTCTCATTCAATCTAGATTGGGTAGCCATTATGCATAAAACCCTCAGTGGTTATGATTTCAATTGGGCTACACTTTTGTTAGATAGTATTATATGCATATAAAATCCTACAGGAAATCTACGTTTGGCTCAACAACACCTCATTTTGTTTGCTTAAATCACCAATGGCCTTTTCTTTTCCACTCCCATTCCCCAACTAGTTTTACATTGGACCAAAGAGACTCTTGAATCTATCCATATTCACCACTCAATACTATGGGAAGATATACGAGAGAATTTTTATCAAATTTGTCAATTTGTAATAATCTTATTATTTCATATTTTGTTTAATTCATTACCCCCAAGGTTCTCTTAACAAGCAAGACAGAGTATTGAATAGATTGGTTATTAGTACATAGAGAAGACATTTTCCAACATCATAAGTTATGGGTGTTAGGCCCCTCCTCATGCCCTTACCTTGTATGCACCTGACAATATGGTGTTTAAGGAGGTGGCTTATTAGACAACAGAAAAGGGTATAACAAGAAAATTATCGAAAGCATCCAACAAATTTCAGTCATCTTTTCCGTTATAGATTGGCCCATATTGTATTGCTAACATAGTTCATGGTGGGAAGGAAGCTACAACACTCTCTTTCCTTAAGTTTTCTTACATGGAATTTAAAGCTCACAACCCCTTAACGATTGTTCTAAGCATTATGTATGACTCTTTTTTAGAAAGTATATAGATGAAGAATCTCCTTTTGATGACATATTCAAAAGGAAAAACACATCTTCAGAAGTTCAACAGAGGATCGAATAGCTCCTAGAGGAATTCTCAACCAAGTTCTTAAATTTTCAAAGACATAGAACATGTCTTCCAAGAACCAAGCAATTTTCAAAATTAAGGCATGGAACATATGCTACCTGAAGTTGGTAGTTCATTTGCTAGTCTAGTTAGCCAACAAATTCCTAAACAAACAAATATTCATACAATTGCATAACAAGTATCTTCCAAACTTGTCAAGGATTTCCTAATCATTGTTAATCAAATTATAAAGCCATTTTTAGAGGATGTTCTCAAGACAGAAATTTCTAACAAAGCAACTAATGTGGTGTTGAGGTCTTGAATTGTCCTTTTTTTGACATCCTTTTACCATCACCTACATCTTTTTCATATATAGTTTTACTACATTTCTAAACTATAAGGTAATATAGGACATGCTCAGGCATAATAAAAGGTATCACTCATTCATCGCTTGTAATCTATAGTTTTTTTTTGTGAAATTTAATTAAAACATATTTATGGCTACCAAAATGTACTAGCTAATCAGAAATTATGTAGCTAAGCCCATGGTTAGACAAGTTCCTGAGAGCTTGAAGGAGAACAAAATACATGGATGAATGCCAAATGTCAAGAATATGGGCAACCACTTATCACACCTACTTGGAAAATCAAAGAGCTTGAGAATTTTGATGGTCAAACTAGAAGTCAACTCTGGTTATAATAGTCTATCCTTGTGCAGAATTTGAAGGCAGGCAGTTTCATCGTCAAGAGAGTGTGGAATTGAACGAGCAAAGATTGGAATTAAAGATTATGATGTGTTGATCCGAAATCTTCTCGTAGAAAATCATGAGAAGCATATTTCCTATTTCGATTGTAGAAAATCATGAGAAGCATATTTCCTATTTCGATTAGAACATTTAGTTGTCAACTGAAAAACTAGTTTCTCAGCTTGTAAATTTTGAAGCTGTTAATCTAGAGATATTATAAATTTCTTTGAAGCAAAGACAATGAACAATCATTCTACTTTTTAATTGTTGTTATGCGAGACTGATTTCATAAATACAATTACTCTATCCCTATTATATTCACATGCGTTGGTGATTGATTCGTTGATTTGAGCTTTTTCATTCTTGCGCTCAATAGGAGGGCCCATTGAAGAGTTGTAAGCTAATGAAATTGTTGAATTTCGTTACTGTTTTAGGAGACATTCAATTTAATTTGCAAATAGTCAAATGTTTAATGGTTTATTAATGATTTGTTTTCAATTGTAGTTTACTCTCATTTCTTTGTTTGCACAGGTTGAGTGCTCATCATTAAACTCAAAATACAAAAATATTTATTTCATTAGTTTGCCTATTTGAATTATTTGCTTAGTCTTAGTTTAAGAGTTAATCACCAGACTGGTTCTAATCAGAGTTGCACATACCAGTAATCCGTAAATGGTTGTAATTTATATCACTACTTTTAAAGTTTGTTTTGGTTTATTCGATTTCCTTATACGTTCTTTGAATAGATTTGATTTCAAATTACTTAAGGTAGTTTCATTTTCAAATAGAATAAAATTTATTTTGATTTAGTTAGGATAGACTTTCAAAATAGTTTAATAGAATAAGTATCAATTCTGTCAAATAGAATATGTCTCTCAATTCAATTTAGTAGAATAAGCTTTTCATTATGCTTAATAGAGTACATTTTTAATTCTTGCTCATAGACAGGGTTTTAGCATAAATTTCTTTCAAGTTATTTTTATTTAAACGAGTCTTATGGAAAGAACAAGTGTGTACACTTGATGACAGTTACTATTGATTATCTTGGATTTATAAATTGCATTCGAATTTAATAGATTAGAATTACAACTTGCATTTGAATTCAATCTCTTGATCAGAAATAAAACTCCTAGCATATATTTTTCACATACGCTTCACAAGTACATGAACCTTGGTTTGACAGTTTAATGAAGTAATTTAACTAACAATTAAACTAGCATTTGCACCAAATGTTGCAAAGAAAACGCCGTAGTGAGATATAAAAGATCATTGAATATAAAAAATAGTAAACAAAATATAATAAATTGTCGGGGCAATTCTGTAAAGTCTTTACAAACAAATTCATTGTTTTTGTAAGCCATAATCACCCTCTTTAGGTTAGGTATGAAATATTTTTTATGAGGAGAGGGACACTGAAAATTTTGAAGAGACATCTATGAAATTGCCTAATGTACTTGCAGTGAGCCAGACACCGAATTATATAATACAAATACTCTTCCCAGTTAAAAAAATAAGAGCGGCAATGTGTGCTCCTGTCGACTTTTGTAACAACCTTGCACAATTTTAATTGAAGAAGGATGAAATGCAACTTTACAAGGAGTAAGTTGAGGGTAAAACAATAGCAAGCCCTTATGACCTATGGCATCAAATTTGCAAAGGAAGCGAATTAATACCAATGAATTACTATCGAGATTTCCCAAAATATTTACTGATTTGCAAAAATGAAGGATCACAAGAAATGAAATTGATTAGCACACCATTAAAATGCAGAACTAAGTAAACTGTGAATTCAAGAAAATTGATACGTGCTTTAATATCTCAATGCTACTGTGTGTCAAACCAAAAATACAATGCAAGAAAGATAGCAATAACACCCGACACAGAAACAAAAATTTACCCTTGAAACTAAATGCTAGAAAACCAACAACAATAGAAGGGTTGTTCAACTTTTCGTGAATTCAAAAAATGTAGACTACATGATTTGTCTATATCTATAGCTACTCCTAAGTGGGAACTTGAACAACTACCTGGTGTATGATCTCTTTCAATCTTATTGAATTGAGGCTTCTGTGATCCATAATAGTTGTTGAAAGCAGAACTTCGGCGGAAATCACATGAAGAAAGACCTTTGTCGACGCGTTTCGAACCAACCAGTGTGGTTCATCGTCGGGACGATGAACCACACTGGTTGGTTCGAAACGCGTCGACAAAGGTCTTTCCTCATGTGATTTCCACCGAAGCTCTTTCACTCTGCTGGTGAAACTCTTGTCCTTTTGGATCAATCGATCTAGGTTAGGTTCATCATGTCCAGAACAATACACTTGGTAGTGTTTGTTGGGCTAACGGAATTCAAAAGCATCAAAATACTTTTCGCGTCGAGGGAATCAAGAGAAATCAACTAACATAGTGAATAAAAAAGAAGCAAACTAAACAACTGGCAAAGATTTCAATTTTAGAGCACCTACCTAGTTTTTTTATAAATTAATTTAATTGGGCGTTCAGTATCTCTCTTTATATATATATATATATGAAGTGCATACACATGTATACACAATGAGTTCTGTAAGTGTCATTTTTCTATAAAATGTGCGATGTACCTATTAAAAATCCTGGGTAGATGATGAAACTGTCCCAGGATCGAAATCTCAACCCATCTCGTAAAGGGTACCACAAAAATTTTATTTTGTTTCTAACACATCTTAATCCATACCAAGTGCATTTGGATCCGTCGTTTAGCATTGGAAGCCGAGGGCACGCAAAATCTGGAAATGATGGAGTCATGAAAGGCATGAAGCAACCCTTACAATCGCAACTATCAAAGCAGTACCAAAAAAACAATATGTATATTTACTAAGAAATTAGTAAGTACCAGTATGTGTGGTAAAGGGTGTCATTGAGAGCCCATCTAGCAATAGCACCCACAACAAGAAACATGTAGAAATTCAACAGCAATAGAAAACTTGCAAGAGACTTCACCACTTTGAACGCCATTAATTATAAAACTATGACTGCTTAAGAAACTATAAGTACCGACCAAATGGGGCTTAATTTGGAAATGACAAATTACCAATCTATACCATACACTAGATTCTTAATTTGTAGAGGATGAGATCAAGCTGACAACAATGGTGGCTGGAGATTTTCCGGACTGCCTATTAGTGTGAGAACATGTGAAAATGGTCATGAACTTTCTGGCATTGTAGATTCCATTAGAAGTGATGTCTGTGTCCAACATTTGCCAGAAAGTCAACATTTTTCCTCCACATTAGCTGCAAAAATAAATACGAAGAAATGATGAAACTCAGATTTCGTTTGTAGTAAAAATTAATCAGCTTGTGAAGTTAATTTTGACACTTTGAATAATCCAGACAAAAGCTTGAAAAAAAACTTCAATGAGCAGTTCTCTGCTTAGTAGTCAATGTAGGGATATTTATATACAAAATAGTACAAGGATTTGTAAAAAATGTGGATAGTGGCAACAACTGATATACCCTGACACCATGAACATATCCTCATGTGCTTCCAAACCACCTGAAAGAAAGCATTGAAATTTCTACCTCGTTGGGCTACTCTTTTAATTAATATAATTGACACCGGATGAGCCATCGATCTCACAACATTAATGCCAAACATTTTTTTTTTGGCATACAGAACATGTGGGCCTGCCAGGCTGAGCGAGTTATGGAACGGACAAACACAAACATGGGCATGAATACTATAAATCAATTCCAAACACCAAAAATCTAGAGTCTAGAGGCCAGAGTTAGTGATGGGATAGATTTGTAATAGAAAAATTCCTGGAAATAAGTAAAAAAAGCATGCTTAAACACTGCAAAATGTCAGATGATTATGCTTAGTGATCGTTATATATTAGGAAAGCCAGAACACTATCCACGTTGCAGAAATTTGTTCCATTCCACTAGCCAAGCTTAGGGAACCCTTGAATTGTGTATAGTTATCAGATGTTGGTTTTCAACATTCAAATCTTGTTGAAGTTATTGTGCTAATCAAGCTCAAAATTTCTGAGTAGGTACAGGAATGGTTTCAGCAAAGCCTGTTAATTAAGGAAAGTGTAATGAGAATGGCTATCTCAGGCTAATTGTCAAGAACAATTTGACATTTGGGTACCAACCTGCAGTAGGGAAGTTAGGTCCCCACACGAGTTTTGCCTGTTCTTTTGGGCATTGTGTTTCATTCAAGACTGCCATCTAGTGGGAAGTTTCATGCCCCTTTGCTGAATTTGGAGATTATGTTGCTGTTAATTGATAGGAATGGCAGTTTTGCTTTAGTTTAAGAAGTTTTGGGTACCCTTTAGGCTCACCACTGTGATGAAAATGGATGGGCTAGGGAGCTGCATGCAATTAAAACAAGCGTGCATTATGCCCCTGAATTTGAGTGCTACTATTCAAAAGAATGCTAATACACCCATTGCATATTTAGATATAGATGAGCTTGTCTTAAAATTAGGAAGGGAAAATGAGTATGATTTAGAAAGTGATATTACAGTCACTGAAGTAGAGGCTCCGCCATTCCTAGCGTTGATCAATTTTTTTTGTTGGAAAAATAAGGTATAGGTTAAGCTTAACATTATTAGTTAATGCATTAGAAGATGACAATGCAGGGAACAATACACTTCAATGTGGGGTTGTCCAGGAGACAAATGCTAAGTTGGGTTTTTCATCTCATCACAATATAGTGAAGGAGTCCACTATTACTACGGATACAAACCAATCTGAAGATATGGGTCTTGCAAAAGGCATGGATACCCTTTCTGGATATTCGGAGAAGGAAAATGATGGGAATGTAAACCGTAACCTGAAATCCAGTTGGAAAAAACCTCCAAGTCCTCCAAGAAGAGCCAGGGATGCTTCCAGGGAAAGGTATATGAATAGTATTTCTGATACATCTTTGCGAAGAAAAGCAAGGCTAGAAAGAATGAAATCTATAAGAAACCGCAAGTTTGCAAAGCCTTCTTCAGAAAAAACAAGCTTTTGGGCCCTGTTTGTTACTCTTTCCTTCGGTGTTATTATGATAACTAAAGGTAGTCACTTCTCTTTTGCTTCACAATTGTCTCCTTTGAAGTTAAAGATAAATACTTTTATTAATTAGAGGATCACGACTCTATATTGTTCTTAACCTAAAAGAAAAGAAACTCTAGCCCACAGGCAGTGTATCCATTAGATTGATGTCATTGCAAGGATCATAGAGTTCTGCATGTTGGTTTTGTTTCATCATCTTATTCTGAATGTAAAATGCGATTCTCCATTTTCCTTTTTCCACTCTGGCAATTTGATTTTAAGGTTTTGTGCTGGCAAACGTCAGGGACCAAACATAACTCCATGCTTATTATTCACCCATGATCTTACTTGTATTTGGAATAATTGTTAGAGTAGTTTCCATGACAAGTTTCTGATTTCACTCTCTGTTAGGCATATTCACCAAAGCTTATTCTCTAGTCAATAGTGTCATAGCTTGAAATAGGATTTTGCAATCCTATCGAAATCTTTAAGTAAATTTTGCTATAAGGATTGATATTTTGCAAGCCCTATTTTTACTTCTGTTATGTCTGCCTGATGAATTGGATCAGTGGGAGAAGATTATGTTTTCTTCCCATGTTGCTTTTCAGGTATGTTTTCACAAGGCACCGGTACCCTGCAAAATTTATCCCCAAAATCACGACAAGCAAGTCAATTGTCTATGCACAATTTCACAAGTCCTGTCTCAAATAATGAATCAGCACCGGCCAGTGTAAGCCTCTCCTACCCGCCATTGCTTTAATTCCTCAAATTCCTATTTTGTTGATATCAAAATAAGTGGGGCCAGAGATTAAACTAGGACTAGGCCAAGGAAAATAAGAATTTTTCTGCTACTAGAGATTCAATGATCCTTAATATGGGAATTCTCATGCTCGTTACTTTTAGGTAGTATTCTTACAGTAAACATATTATGTTAGAAAAACTGAAGACATTCTCTCAGGAATTGGATGCTATCAAATTCATAATCAATGAACCACCTATAGTTGGTTGTTCTTACGTTGTCTGTAGTTTTGGTTAGCTCTTATAGTTTGCATCATTAATTGGTTAAAAAACATGGAATCTGCTGTTTTTTTTTCTTCTTCAACTAATACATAATAATCTCATTTGCCACATTAATGATGACGTGGACATTTTAGGTGGGGCAGTGGTGATGCCTACAAGTCTGGCCAATCTTACACAGTTCACACTTTCTCAAGAGCATCAACAGTCATTTATTATCATGTGTCCCAACCATAGTATCCAAGTATCGAGACCACATTTCATTGATAATCACATAAGCAACCATATTAACATAATTCATTCCATGCATTCTAATTAGTTCCATAGACAGGATTACAGACAACATCTCATCAAACTCAGATTTCCTTTGTAGTAAAAATCAATCAGCTACAGAAAGGTATTTTTGGTTGCTCCAGCTTGTGAAGTTAATTTTGACACTTTGAATAATCCAGACAAAAGCTTGAAAAAAATCTTCAATGAGCAGTTCTCTGCTTAGCAGTCAATGTGGGGATATTTATATAAAAAATAGTACAAGGATTTGTAAAAACTATGGATAGTGGCAACAACTAATATATCCTAACACCATGAACATGTCCTCATGTGCTTCCAAACCACCCGAAAGAAACCACTAAAATTTCTACCTCGTTAGACTACTCTTTTAATTAATATAATCGACACCGGATGAGCCATCAATCTCACAACATTAATGCCAAACATATCTTTTGGCATACAGAACATGCGGGTCTACCAGGCCGAGCGAGTTATGGAACAAACAAACACTGGTAGGACTACTGTAAATCAATTCCAAACACCAAAACTCTAGAGGCCGGAGTTAGTGATGGGACAGATTTGTAATAAAAAAATTCCTGGAAATAAGTCAAAAAAGCATGCTTAAACGCTGCAAAACGTCAGATGATTATGCTCTGCGATCGTTATATATTAGGAAATCCAGAACACTATCCACATTGTAGAAATTTGTTCCATTCCATTGGCCAAGCTCAAGGAACCGTTGAATTGTGTATAGTTATCAGATGTTAGTTTTCATTGTTCAGCATTCAAATCTTGTTGAATTTATTGTGCTAATCAAGCTCAAAATTGCTGAGTAGGTACAGGAATGGTTTCAGCAAAGCCTGTTAATTAAAGAAAGTGTAATGAGAATGGCTATCTCAGGCTAATTCTCAAGAACAATTTGACATTTGGGTACCAACCTGCAGTAGGGAATTTAGGTCCCCACATGAGTTTTGCATGTTCTTTTGGGCATTGGGCATGGAAAACTTTAGGGGCTAATGTTCGCCCAGTGGGCTAATTTTGCATGATTTTCCACAAAAAATATTCGCCAATTTCCAATTTTTATAAAAGATTATTCGCCCAAATTTTAGAATATAAAACCATTTTACTTTAAAAATCGCCAACATTATATAGAGACTATATATAAAATCATTATAAATTTGAATAATTTTACAAATATATCAATAAACATTTTATAGTTTGCATATTAGGGATTAGTGAGATTCGCCAATGTTTCTAAAATTCAAGAAAATTTTCCATCCTTAAAATTTTCCTTGGCATTGGGTTTCATTCAAGATTGTCATCTAGTGGGAAGTTTCATGCCCCTTTGCTAAATTTGGAGATTATGTTGTTGTCAATTGATAGGAATGGCGGTTTTGCTTTAGTTTAAGAAGTTTTGGGTACCCTTTAGGCTCACTACTGTGATGCAAAAGGATGGGCTGGGGAGCTGCATGCAATTAAAACAAGCGTGCATTATGCCCTTGAGTTTGAGTGCTACTGTTCAAAAGAATGCTAATATACTCATTGCGTATTTAGATATAGATGGGCTTGTCTTAAAATCAGGAAGGGCAAATTAGTATGATTTAGAAAGTGATATTACAGTCACTGAAGCAGAGGCTCCACCATTCCTAGCATTGATCAAAACGTTTTTTGGAAAAATAAGGTATAGGTTAAGCTTAACATTAGTAGTTAATGCATCAGAAGATGACAAGGCAAGGAAGAATATACTTCAATGTGGGGTTGTCCAGGAGACAAATGCTAAGTTGTGTTTTTCATCTCATCACAATACAGTGAAGGAGTCCACTGTTACTGCGGTTACAAACCAGTCTGAAGATATGGGTCTTGCAAGAGGCATGGATACCCTTTCTGGATGTTCGGAGAAGGAAAATGATGGGAATGTAAACAGTAACCTGAAATCCAGTTGGAAAAAACCTCCAAGGCCTCCAAGAAGAGCATGTTCACCAAATCTTATTCTCTAGTCAATTGTGTCATAGCTTGAAATAGGATTTTGCAATCCTACTGAAATCTTTAGGTAAATTTTGCTATAAGGAATGAAATTTTGCAAGACCTATTTTTACTTATGTTATGTCAGCTTGATGAATTGGATTAGTGGGAGAAGCGTATGTTTTCTTCCCTGGTTTCTTTTCAGGTATGTTTTCACAAGGCACCGGTACCCTACAAAATTTATCACCAAAATCAGGACAAACAAGTCAATTGTCTATGCACAATTTCACAAGTCCTGTCTCAAATAATGAATCAACACCGGCCAGTGTAAGCCTCTCCTACCTGCCATTGCTTTAATTCCTCAAATTCCTATTTTGTTGATATCAAAATAACTAGGGCCAGAGATTAAACTAGGACTAGGCCAAGGACAATAATTTTTTTTTCTGCTACTAGAGATTCAATGATCCTTAATATGGGAATTCTCATGCCCGTTACTTTTAGGTAGTATTCTTACAGTAAACATATTATGTTAGAAAAACTGAAGACATTCTCTCAGAAATTGGAGGCTATCAAATTCATAATCAATGAACCACCTATAGTTGGTTGTTCTTATGATGTCTGTAGTTTTGGTTAGCTCTTATAGTTTGCATCATTAATTGGTTAAAATACATGGAATCTGTTGTTTGTTTTTCTTCTTGAAATAATACATAATAATCCAATTTTCCACATTAATGATGACGTGGACAATTTAGGTGGGCAGTGGTGATTCCTGCAAGTCTGGCCAATCTTACACAGTTCACACTTTCTCAAGAGCATCAACGTCATTTATTATCATATGTTCCAACCATAGTATCCAACTATTGAGACCACATTTCATTGATAATCACATAAGCAACCATATCAACATCATTCATTCCATGCATTCTAATTAGTTCGACAGAAAAGATTACAAACAATATCTCATCATAACACACATGTATATATACATAAGTAGTCTGTTCAATAGCCAAAACAGTGCACAGAATTATTAGTTCCCATGCCATAGATAAGACAAGTCATCATGATGACCAAGGATAGACATCCTGATCATATGCAAAACAAAGCTAGGCAAAATGGAGCATTACTGATGAAGTTGCCCAGTTGCAGGCCTCTCTTGCTAAGCTTTGTGAAGAAGTTTCCCCTCTTCAAGAAGATATGATACTATTTGATGAGTATAAGGCATTGAAAGAATATTATGACTCCTTGCTACTGCATCTGACTAAGAAGGATTGAACGATTCAAGGATTGTTGGTTTGCAGACATGACCTTGAGTAAGAAGTTGGTTGATTGTAGCATTATGAGAAGAAGAGTATTGAGCTACCAGGATCATCGACTATTGATTGTAAGACTACTAATGTCGATGTTTTAGTTTCACGTCATGCTTTATTGGCTACTAATGATGCTTCTCCTAGCTTTGATAACCACAATATCAGAATTGGGTCTTTACTGCTGAGAAAAATGGGATATACAGGACGAGGACTTGGGAAAAATGGGCAGGGTATTGTTGTTCCTATTTCCCATATGATACAAACATATAAAGCATGTTTTGGATATGATGTTGCTTCTACCTCCTTGCCTACATCTGGCCTTGCTGAGCACAAGAAAGTTTTGTTTGTTGCTGGTGGTATTTAGACTGAAGAGCAACCTATTGTTGATTATTGCTGGTTGTGGTTCACAAATTTATGAGATGGCTATTCCTAATAGGCAAGAACTTGAGAATGTTGTTGTAGCTTATGTTGTCACTCATGTTATGACTAAGTTGTTGTCAGAGCATCCTACTGCTAACTATGCTAAAATAATTGATGAGGTGGCTATTTCAACTCTTGTTGGAATTGTTGTTTGTCATTTAGAGCTTGAGCGTCAACACTCTGTTCCTAAAAAAGAGAAATATGAGCCATATCGTCACCCTCATAAGACTAAGAGAATTTTTCCCAAGAATCAGAATTATTAGAATAGTGGAAGGAAATGAAAGCTAGAAACCTGGAGCTTTCCCAACAGGGTATGGTGGGCTTGGGTCACCCGGAATAGGGTGCCCCAGCTGAAGGGTTTTCCAGCATCATTCATAAAGAAACTACATGATTTGAGTTTGATTTGAGTTGTTTTGAATGGGGTTTGTTGCTTGATCGGGATCCAAAACAAATCAATTCCGCAACATACCATATTACGGCTGGCAGGTATTCACTGAACGTCTGGAAAAATATATTGATATAAATATGAGAAGGAAACAGCTGATGACTCGCCCCTTACTCGAACGGATAGAACGACATAGACATAGACTGAAAAGGCGAGGAGTAATCCCTGCTATATTCTAGCCTACCCTTTTGGACGAAACCGCTGATATGGCCGATTGATTATGCTCCCAGCTCATCAGTAGATCCCCCACTTAAAAGAGTAATAGTATGGAGCCCTCGCTTGTTTTTTGAAAGGTAGGGTAGGTAAGGCTGAAAATGCTGCATTCTGTTTATGTCCCACACCCATCTGTTGGCGAGCTGGCAAGGCTTTACCCTGTGTCCTGTGCATGCATGAACACACACATCAAGTAGATGAACAATATATGTAACATAGTCAAAATAAAATGCTCAACATCACAAGTTACCCTTCGTGGTTATTTCTGTCAGACTCCCAACCTGGAGTTATCCCATACAGTCATGCGCCATACAATCATGCGCACCTGTTTCATCATATAGGAAAAGTGGCTTGCATCACTATGATCAGTAGCATCATATCATAACACATGCATATAGATATAAAACATAACCAGAATATAATCACCCCCAACGTAAATTCAGAGGCCATTAAAACCTCATTAAAGCACTCTCCTGTGTTGATTCTACTAAGCAGCTCAGCTGGCCCGAAGTACCAATGAGCAGACACTGACACCGAGTTGTAGAACAAAGAACCCTGGCCTTGAAGCTACAGATGCCCGAAGGAACTTCTGGAGGAACCAACGAACCAAGCGCAGAGGGTTCGCGGGGGACAGGAGTATGAAGTCAATCTACAAAAAAACAAAGAAAATCCAATTAAGTTCGGTTCAAAATAAAAGATGGACAGATTCCCCATGAAACACAGAAATTAATCAAGACGATTTCTGAAAATTTACCTTGAGCAATCTCCAAAAAGCAGAAGCCTTCTACTCTGCACCCAGTAGTCTGGCCAAACCAGGTTCGATGAGAGGTCAATACGTAAATAATAGAAAATGAATAAAACAATAAAAAAGAAGTAGGGTAAATCAGTTATGGGATTCAATCGTTATCAGATAAATAGCCCGGGTGAAGGCTATGTCAAAGGAGAATTTCTGTGAGATTTGGGGTTTTGGCAAAAGAAAATGACCACCAACTTCCTTTTAAAAAAAGTTTTAAAAAATATGGTCACACATATATATATTTCGTGTTTACCTGACAAGATTTTCCAGGACAAGCTTTCGGTTCCTGTGCACACAAGGGGTTGGAATTTTGATGTCACTGCCCTCAGGAAAAAGGTGTTAGTGCAGTCCCTAATGCTATTATTTCTGAAAGTATTGATACTTCTAAGCCGTGGGCTTTTTTTGATAGTGACTTTATCAACAATGGTCAGAACAAGGTATTATTGCAGTCCCTAGTGCTATTATTTCTGAAAGTATTGATACTCAAGCCGTGGGCTTTTTTTGATAGTGACTTTATCAACAATGGTCAGAACAGTGAAGTAGGGTTAATCTTATTCCTTTCTCTCGATTACAGTTTCAAAATCAAAATTTAAAATGGGGTTGGGAACTTTTGGCCTGCAAAAACTTGCTTCTGTTTTCCAAAAAGAATTGTGGCATTCAGTTACGGGGGACTCAATGTCATTTATTAACTGGCTTAATTATTGATACCTTCATACCTTCATATTGTTTTCATGCTCACATATTTACATGGAAAGGATACATGCAGCAGACGGCTAGTCAAAAGGTCTCCTTTTAGAAAATAATCTTTGAGCTATAATTGAACAGATTAACCACCAATCATATGAATAGTTTCAGTCCTTTCAGGATGCAATCCCTGCACCAAATGCAAATTGCGACTGTTTACACATGGATCGACATATATGTATTTTATCTCTTTTGGCTTTGTTTACAGCTCTTGTTTTAGCTGTCAGTGTTTGTTTAGCTGACATTCATGGACAATCTTGACTATGTATTTGTCTGATATTTATTGTTATTACTCGCTCTCAGCGGTGTAGCAAACTACTGGATTGGGACGGCTATGCACTTTTCTGTTACTCTGCTAGTCCACTTTTTTTTAACTCACTCATAGACCGATTGGCTTTTATGCCCGATTTTTTAATTTTGCTAACAGTTTTTGGTGGTGTATTTCTTTAGAGGTTTTTGTAGATGACAAAATGTACTGATCAGGCTAGTTCTTCATGTAAAGCTACTTAATCAGGGTAATACATGAAGACACATATTATAAATTCATAATTTTATTATAATAAAATTACAAAAAGAATTCTAATAAATAAAATAAAAATTGTGTTTACAGACCATATAATTCTCTAAAACATAGCATGTGATGTGACCATCAAAAGACATAATATTTATAAACAAGTACACGATAGATGCTGCTTTCTGTAAAATGGTTAATTGTATCATAAATAGAAAGATTTCCTACTGAACAGAATCACGAGGAAAAACCATGAAAGGGGATTATTTTTGTGACACATTTTTTCATTCAGGGAAGACTTGAACCTGAAACCTGAGAGACCAATGTCTCAGCTCACAAAAATGAACCATATAAAAAAGAAAACCAAAACAAAATCAAAATCCTTGCCATTGTAGAGCACATCAATCATCCGTTCAAATTTCTACAGTAATAAACAGAGCTAAGTAGATCACATTTCCTCTAAATGCCGGAAGCAGAGCATAAAGCATAAGACTGAAAACAGGCCATTTCTGGCGCTTGTCAACTTCTCCATATTCAGAGCTAATCTTGCAACTTGCTACATAGTATGATGAGGCAAAATCCCAAGATTTTATTCTCAGAAACTGTACATACAAATATATACCCGGTATGAAGTCAATCTACAAAAAAAACAAAGAAAATCCAATTAAGTTCGGTTCAAAATAAAAGATGGACAGATTCCCCATGAAACACAGAAATTAATCAAGACGATTTCTGAAAATTTACCTTGAGCAATCTCCAAAAAGCAGAAGCCTTCTACTCTGCACCCAGTAGTCTGGCCAAACCAGGTTCGATGAGAGGTCAATACGTAAACAATAGAAAATGAATAAAACAACAAAAAAGAAGTAGGGTAACCCCAAACTGTACAGTTTCCGGTCTGAAGCAAAGAATTCCCTCCTACAGCAAATAATACCCTCCTCTGCAGCGAACGCTTCATATCCCGCGTGGACGAGTTGGTTAGGGTAACAGGCGGCTGATTAATTAATTTTCATTAAATAATCTTACATTAAAAGGTTTTTAAAGACTTTTAAAGGTTTTTTAATTAAATTGAACGGCAGAACATTGTTTAATTGTCTAACAATGGATCTGACGGTTAGGATTAGGACAGGGAGGCAGCTGGGGGAGTTGATTTCAGAGGGGAATGCCTTACGGCGTAATTACCCAACATTTTTGGCATCGTTTTCGCGGAAGTGTATATGTAGGACTTTATTTTAGGTTTTAATTTTCATATCATACTAGATGCATTCATTTTCTAGATGCATAGTTAAAATCATATTAATATAATTTAGGATGCATGTATAGAGAATGAGACTCTAGAGGTAGATGATGTAATTCTATACCACCATCACCAAACACCCCCACTAAACCATCTAGGCCACACCATTCACTGAAACTCAGATTCCATCCATAACAGATAGACATAGACTCCCTTAAGTGCATAGGTCCAAAATTCAACCTCGCGATTCACCAACCAGATCTATAGAAGTTGTAGTTGAAGAACCTACGTCCCCTATTGAAGGAGTCATTTTTATTTCCTGAACAAGTGAACAACTCTTAGGATAGTAGTTAGTAGTACCTAGTGAATAGGAGGAGGAAAACGTTTTTAGCATACCATTAGTAGAAGAACTAGAAGAAGAAGAAGTAGATAATCTTATTATTGAACCTTATATTAGCTTTGAGGAGTCTACAATGGCAAGAGAGGGAGAAGTACATAATGAAGAAGTTAAACCAAGAAGTGGTGGAGGAAGAGGTAGAATAGGTGGTAGAGGAGGTCGAGGTGGTAGAGGTGGAAGCAGAGATGATAGAAACTTTAATGTAGAGGATCCTTTTGGATTACCTATTTTAGATATAAATACCACTGCTACCATGAAAAATATCTCACCATTTGTCCTTCCTAATTTTCATGGGTTAAGAACTAAGGATCCAAAGACATTTATTTTTTAGTTTGAAGTATTATGCCAATCATATAATTATCTGCTTGATACACAAAAATTGAAATTATTTCCAACCACTCTAAAATATGGAGCTCTATTGACAGTGCAGGACCCGCTAACATGTCATGGGATCTCCTCGGTAAGAAGTCCCAACTAAAACTTAGACCGTTTGGAGTAGGAGTCCCAGCAGTGGGTAGTAGGGTATCGCCTTGATTGCAATTGCGCGCAGAGGTAAGTAAGATGTCCTTATTGGTAGCAAGGGTGTGACCTTGCAGCAAGTTAAGGAAGGTGCATGAAAGGCCCTAACACATGGAAGGGGGGAAGAGTGTGCCCCTTAGAAACCTGTGATAGCATGCAACTTGAAACGGAACACACGAGCAGAAAGACATCACAAGATGGAAAGATAGATAATCGACAATCCAAAGTGATGGATTATATCAACAACAAGCTTTGATAAGATTCATACAAACACATACATAACAATCCATACATACATGCGTAAATTACAACTACTTACATCATTAAAGTAACCAGGATAGTCGAACTACGATAACAACATATGCATGAAACGTGCTAGATCTGTTATATTAAAAGAGTGAAAGATGCATTCATACATATAACCATGAAAACCACTAGCCCCGATAGCGGAACATTATTGTTACTTCCGCCTGCTCCTCAAAAGAGATGTACTAGCTCTGCACTGTGGAGAAGCCAAGGCTCGTTACAATACACTCCAATATTTCTCTAAGTTATCCCTATAGGAAGCTTGGCTCCCAAAAGTTTTGTGACTCTTCAACTACCCTCATCACTCTTCAACTTACACATGGCTGTTACATTCTACTATTGACACTTGGTCTTTAACTTTTACAACATGTTTACATTACAATATGCACACGTACCCATGTGAGACAAAAATGGGCTTGAGTAAGCCATGCAAAACATCACTAAGACTTGGATAGTTGTGAGAAGACTAACTCTTTGAAATCATCTTAATGATCGACGGTGGCGAAATGATGCCAAGCTTGGTAGTTTGTTATGGTGTCTGCGTGCTCTGTGGTGACATCCTTCTTAAAGAGAACTCTTGCCTCCATTAAATCCGGGTACACTGATTTGGCACCTCTATCCAACTCATTAGATAGCAAGGTAGTCCGTTATGGTGTCTGCGTACTCTGTGGTGACATACTTCTCAAAGTGAGCTCTTGCCTCCGTTGCATCCGGGTACACTAATTTGGGACCTTTGTCCAACTCGTCGGATAGCATGTGCATCATAGTCTTGAGTGCAGCCGGACCAACAACATACTGGTGCATAGTGTCTGCGCTCATTTGCAAGCTTGCACTGGTGGTTATGCGCATCAAATGATCAAACTACATGTCCAACTCCAATTGGACTTGGTTCTTTGTCTTCGCTTCGGTGAGTGTGCCAATGGATGGGATCGCATGTGTTCATACAATAACATCCATGCTCCTGAACAATTGTGCATGTGAAGCCTATAAGCTGGTGATGAGCTGTGGGAGTTCCTCATAGTCCCAGATCTGAATCCGAATGTGTGCCTTCAATTCCACTGCCTTTGGCTTCATCATCTTTGGAAAGTGAAATGGGGCTCCCTTATATATCATTGTCCATATCTGTATGTGATCGACAAAAATGTGTATATATGACAAGATGCGTGCTCTCCTAGCACAACGTTGCTCCTAACCATTGAGATGGACAACTGATTTATGCATGGTGATGAACCTGAAGTAAAGGTTCTGCATGATTGACTCGAGAGACGATACTTCATCTAGTATCTCTTTCCTCATATCTGCTCTGGAGGATGTTGTAACTTGCTCTTCTCCCTGCTTGGCCACTTACAAATCCTTAGCCATGCACTCGTTCTCACCTACCAAGAATCTGACAGTCGAGCTGGTGGCTTCAACCTATGCCTTGGTAGCATTGGCCAATGTAGCTGGATGCCTACACACATTGGACACGATCACTAGTTATTCAAATTATGTAGGAGATACATGAACATTTGGAGTGGTTACTTTGCGCGACTACACAACTCTGTGTTGTGATTCGTCGCAAGATATGTTGTGCATATCCGCTTCTGGATTGTCCTCAAGGATTTTAGTTCCTCCCTTATTGCTTGGGACTTTCTCTGCTTCTGGATCTTATTTCTAAGGCATGAGGTCAATGTCTTGATCTAACTCAGGCTGAACCATATACGTGTCCATCTTCTCTAGCATTTATTCAATCTCTTGAGCAAAGTCCTTCTCCTACGACTGCTCACCCTATTTTCTATGTGCCAGCTATTCCAATGAATCAATAACCTGTATGGGCACAGTTTCATCAATATGTGCATGTTGTGCCTCCTGCAGTTTTTGTTCCTGCTTCACTTCCTTCTCTCTTATGCACAACTCTTATTCTTCCAAGAGTTGTTTCTTCAACTCCTCCAAATCCTTTTCTGCTTCCTCTAGTTTCTGCTTCTCTCTTTTCCTTTTCACAATCCTTTTGTCGCATTGTCGCCTCTTCGCTTCAATATCCAAAGCTGCTTTCAACACAAGCAGATCTACTTTGAACTTGCAGCTTTGCTCTGACTCTACGCTATCATCAACCTTCCTCTTTCCTTTGTCAAGCGCAGGTTTGCTTCCCTCTGCTATTGTTGATGATGTTGCTCTCTGATATGCTACTTCCTTCTGCACTGCTAACAAATCTAGAACCATTTTGACTGGTTCCTTGAGTCTAGAGAAGTTATAGCAATATCTCCATGGGTTTTCCTCAGGCCAATGACATACCCCATGGATCCAACGATGATACACTCTCGCATAGTGGTCTTGCACTAAGTAATGCAGGTCATATGGATTGAAACTTATGGTGTCAAAGGTGAACCTATTGAATTCCTCCATCTCAGCTTCAACATTATTGAGATTTTGGATCTTATATAACCCGATCCGCAAAGGAAGAGCGAGCCAAGGTGCCTTCTTCTTCCTATGCAGTCTCATTGATAGCCCTATTGAGATGTGATATGAAACTTCTTACATGACCATCTTATCCATGGAAAAATTTGGTAAAACATGTGGATCCTTTGTACATCTGTATGAAGGTTCCAAGGAGTGAGGCATACCAATGTTATGTCAACCAATGCCTCCATCGCTGCCTGCAACATGCAAGGTGGATCCTGCTCAAATATCATACGGTATACTGGGGTGACGAAGTGGTTTGATAGTTGTATGATAACTCCATAGAAGTTGCATTCAGAGAACAACCCGCAATAAGTGTGCACAGATGTTTCTGAAGGTGTCCATGCCCAACCCAATCTTTGGAACTGTTGACGGTCATAGATTGCATCAAGTATCTAAGAGGACATGAAAATATTTTCTTGCTAACCCTTGGGTAGATGTCAGGCTTCTGTTACTTGTTCCTTCAATTGGAGAGCCAACATGTCAGACCAATTTAAAGGCCTTCCTTCATTCGCTAGTTGATCTGACACAATCACCCAACTCTGCGGGAAGGTCTCTGTACTCTCCTCATCGTACAAGCGACATGCGAAGATAACCAGGAGCTGATATGCATTATGTAGTATCCTTGTCTTGTACACTTGGTTGGGTGTCGTCCTGAACTTAGATGGCTCTTTCACCTAGCTCTTCAAGATTTTCTTGAGTTTGCATTGTTTTTGGGTCTGGGGAAGGGTGTATCCATTATGATCACTGGTTGTGGCAAGTGATACCTCACCTAAAAGTCCTTTTCCCTGAAGGTAGCAAGTTATGTTCCACTGACACTGCTCAACATCATTGTCTCTGGATAGGTATGCGAGACAATCCAGTGGATCATGTCTGCGCATTGAAACGCGAGATACTTGCATGCAATTCGGTACAAGCCGAACTTGTGTATGTTGACATAGACCCTGCGTTCCTCTAGATTCTCGTTAAATGTGCCTGAAAAGATGTCGTTGATGTCCTGCCATTTCATTTTGATCTCCTTGTCTATGAATAACTTAGTGTCTTCATAAATGGGAAATCTCATAGACACTTGCTCGATCACATCTCCAGTCGCACTCTTAATGGTGTCCTTTAACCCTGCTCTCCTGGAAGCCATTGTACCTATACTACTGAGAGATGGACGAACACCTATGGTACCCGAAGATGGAGAAAAAATCATGGCAAGTAATCTATCAGTTGAAAACCAAAGCAACTTGAGGATTGACATGAAATGCATCCGGGTGACTGACTGGATGATTTGCGCAATTTTCACTGGGAGGCTGGGAGACTGACCGCAAGAACTGCGTAGAAAAGAGTTTGGAATATCAGTGAGCTTACTGATCGCTAAAGCTGCGTAGATCATAGTCCATCTTGGCCTACCGAGGACTGAAATTGTGCAACGCATAATTTCAGTTAGCTTGACTGTAACCTGGTCAAACTGCATCTACGCAATTCTGAGGGATAATGGGCCACTGTCTCTCAGAATTGCACAGAGCAAGCCTAGGAGGCTAGTGTGAGGCAAGTTCCGTACAATTCCTGGGAGGAAGGAAAAGCCTCCACTTTCATAAATGCAGAATGCAAGCGAAGCAAGGCAAGGTCTGGGCCAAGGTAGCCCAGACCCTCCGGAGGGCGACCGAAAAATGGTAAAGTTTGAATTCATGTGCTAAGCTGAGTGCAAACATGAGTGAATGATCATGCATGCAATCAGTGAGTGCAGGATTCAGTAAATGGGAAAACAAGTAAGGGTGTGAAGCGATTTGCCACTACGACGTCTGTTAGTGTAGAAACAGTGTCATGCATGCGACAACAAGGAGATGCAATGAAAAACTTGAAATAGTGCTTCTACAAGCTAACATGCATTAAAACGACATCAAGCATTCAATGAAAGAAACCAAACAACACTCACACAAACTGAATTACAAAAAGGGACAAAAAAGCAGCAAAAGACATGAAAAGCAGACTTACCCGAAAAATTTTGAGTTGAGTGTGCTAAATTCTCCTAGATGCGATGGGGAATGCGAGAGCTCCAAGATCAAAGTGGAGAATGATCTCTAAACTGTCGAATAAATAGTTTTGACAAGATCGGGGTTTATGACGTGCATGCCACAAATCTAGGAAAAATGGACACTTAGCGGGAGGTTTCTAAAATGACTTTTGCATGTAACTCCCAGCTATTAAAAATGGATCCCTAAAATCTATGGATGCTTTTTTCCTTTTCAGGAAAAGCAGCCCATGCATGTAAAGTGATATTGGTCAGTCCTGGAGGGAACGATCAACTTAGGAGCACATGCAACGGACTGCAAAACTTTGGGTGACTTCTGCTTAGTTTCTGGGTTGAGTGGCTCTAGCTGCCCCTTAGCCTCTGTGCAATTTCTAGACTGAAGCTAAGGCTGTCAGCCAGATCTGCAAAAATTTTGAGAGCAAGCCCAATGATGGGGTTCTTTGCACAATTTTCAGAGGGAAGGCTGCCTGCTTGCTCTGCGCATTTCTAGAGAGTAGCAGGTTCCCTTGATTCTCTGTAGAATTCTGGAGAGCAAGGCTAGTAGCCATCTAGTTCTGCGCAATTCTTCAAGTGAGCACAAAAGCTAGATAATGACCAAGTCACGAGATGTCATCTTGCATGTGGAAGGAAAACAAGCTAGCAAACACAAGCTGATAAGCCAAAGAAACTCAACTGAAGGATATGTACCTAGGTAGTGCAAGATTTGCTTCTAAGGATGGTTGGTAGGGAGGCTCCAAGACAAAGCTAAGGACAAATTTTGGAGGGTGGTTGTAGCTGTTACAACACTTGGCAAGACACTGGTAGAAATCCAGCTCTCTGAATTGACCTTGTTTTGTGAAAAGAAAGTCTAACTCCTCCAGAAGTATTGTTATATTCTCTGATCATCATAGTTTCCACACTAGCTTGATTGAAAGATGTAGCACCTGCCATGCTCTTGATTGGTCAATACACATTCCAAGCCAAGTCAACGCATTTTTTTCGATTGGGGATGAGGGCTATATTGATACACAAGCAATATGACTATTAGAGTTTAAGTTTCATCTCTAGTGTTGCTCCACTGCAAGCAAGCCTAGATAGTAGCCCGATGGAGTCACGCAAGAACAAAAGCACTGCTTCGTTGCCAGTGAGCCTGGACAGTACCCCGACATATTTACTTCCATCACCTCTATGCATAGGAAACCTTTCTCTTATTTTTCCTTATTCATTTTTTGCAAAAAATTTCACTTTTTCATTTTTCAAAGAACTGTGCATAAAACTTATTTATTTCAGAGGTGGAAGAGGGATCCCGACTTATTGAGAGTAGAAGAGGTTGTCCCTCTAGAGAAGTATGTTATGTATACCTTGGATATACTTGTTAAGGTTTCCCCCCTCACCTTAATCTACTTGACTGAGCTGACAAGGATTAACCCAAAAACAATCGACTAGAGTAGGTGTTTTTTTTTTTTTTCCAAATAAATAATCAAGTAATTCTTTTTTCCAGGGAAAAAAGCTTAACTTTTTATTAAGAGATCATAAAAAGTTTTGTACAATCTGTTCAAAAGCCTAGCTGTCAGCACAAACATAATACTTACTGCTCAACCCTCAGGGAGCTGTACTGCTGTTAAACAACCATATAAAGGCTTCCTCACGGGAGGATGTAAAGACGAAAGTTCAAAACATTACATGAAGATACTTGGGGCCTCCTTCGACAAAGGAAAACCGACCCCAACCAAACCAGAAAGAAAGTCTGTAACCGATAGTAAATATAACAAAAAAATAGAGTCTGTAAAATGTATTCTAATAGCCGGATATGAAGACTAGAGTGAGATAATATATACAAAAAACCAAAACTGTAGTATTTTGCATTCAAAAAATGGAAAAGAACTGTTGTGGTCAAAAATGTTGAGCATAAGGAGGCTGATCTGATCTGTTAGACTGCCCCTCTCTGATCTCTTCTATCGCCCAGCTGCCCGGATCCTGTTGTAGACCAGCCTTAGATAGCTGGTCTGCTTCTTCATTCCTGTCCCTGTAGATATGACATATAGTAAACCTGTTAAAAAGTGACTTCAAATAAAAAATTTCTTCAAGAATTGTCTTCAAAGTCTGATTTTGACAAGTAGCAGTTTCATTGACCCAGTTTATGACGTTGAGTGAATCCCCAAAAATCTGTACAGAATTGATATTTCGGTGATGAAGCCAACATAAAAGGTAACGTAGGGCCGATAGTTCGGAAAAGTTGTTTGTTCCATAACCCAAACCAACTGAAGCTTTTAAAGAATGTTCCGGAGTTATGTGTATGCACAAGCCTGCGCCAGCCCTGTTGTTTTGTGATGCCCCATCAAAAAAGCCACAGGGAATGCCCTCCTGTATGGTGATATGACTTTGTTTTTTGTTGGTTTTTGTTACTTCAGGTGGTGGCAGGGCAGAATATATAGCAGTGATATTAGTAGCAATTACAGAAGAGGGTGTATCCTTATCTTGGAATAAGCTTTTGTTTCTAGCAAGCCAGACACCCCAACAGAAAATAAGGGGTAAGTTCCTCAGATTCCCTTCCGGATAGGTCTGCCACCATTTCCTCCAAGTATTCTCCATATGATCTTGCCCCCACTGTGCTTTAAACTTGAGAAAGTCAGTGACCTCCCCCCAGATCTTCCTAGTGAAAGCACAATAGATAAAAATATGATTGATGGTTTCCTCATCTGATTTACACAAAGGGCATCTACCTGGACCTGCTAAAAATCTTTTCTGCAAGGTATCCCAAGTAGGAACCTTCCTTTTTAAAATGCACCATAGGAAAAGTCTGGACTTGGCAGGGCATTTGAGTTTCCAGATATCTTTGGCCCACCATTCCGGATCTCCCCAGCCTTTCTTACCCATTAGAAAAGAATAGCCCTCTTTTGGAGAATAAACCCCTGATTTGCTTTGAGCCCACATCAGGCAATCAGGTTCCTCTTTGATCCTGACATTGGATCGCTGAAGTTCTTTGATGTAACCCTCCCATTCACGCTTCCATCTTACATTGAGCCCTAATTCTTCATCATCCTTCCAAGCTTGTCCCCAGATAGTAGACTGTCCTACTCTTTCCACCTGATTTAGAGATATTATACCTTTAGAGTCAAGGTGTCGAAGAAAGCCTGGGGATAATGCAAAAGCTTCATTGCATCCAACCCAAGGATCTCTACCAATCCGGATCTGTCTACCATCTCCCACCTTCCAGGCTAATCCTTGCTCTATCACGAAGAAAGCGTCCATCGTGGCCTTCCAAATAGCTGAAGAATTTTTAACCTTCTTATTTTGACACCGGATCCATTCTTCCAACGGCATTGGGTCTATATACTTCCTTTTCACTACTCTTGTCCACAGGTTTTCCATGGTTATTAATCTCCATCCAGATTTTGCTGCTAAAGAATTGCTGAAATCAGGGAGTCTTTTTATCCCCCACCCTCCCCATTCTTTTGGTTTTGCCACTTTATCCCATGCCACCCATGGTAATCCCGCAGTATCCTTTGTTCCCGCCCATAGAAATCTGCAGCATACCCTTCTGATTTTTTCCATGACTCCCTTTGGAATCCAGGTTAGGGCAGCCCAATACACTGGGATGGCTAATAGGACTGATTTAATAAGAGTCAACCTACCAGCTCTGGACAGCCATCTGAAACTCCAATGTGAGATTCTGGCTTCAATCTTTGCAATGAGCCAATTCCAATCTTCTTTTTTATAAGCAGCAGGCTTTAACCAGAAACCCAGATATTTGAAGGGAACTTCCATAGGTTGACTGGGGAAAGGAAAGAGATCAGCCATTTGATTTCTTTCCCTTCTATCAAAATCTGCCATACAAGCTTGTGACTTCCCAGAATTAATCTGCATTCCAGTTGCTTTTAGAAACAGATCAAAGATGCATTTTAACTCCTTTAGTTCACAGCTGTTACCATTGGTGAAAATTAAGATATCATCAACGAAAAGAAGGTGAGTGATAAAGAGATTGATTTCTACCTCGATACCTTTTACCTTTTCCTCCCTCCTGGCTTTGTGAATTAGCCTGCTGAGCCCTTCTGCCACAAGGAGGAACAAGAGAGGAGATAATGGACAGCCTTGTCTGAGGCCTCTCTGGCTGTTAAAGAAAGAGGAGGCTGCACCATTAACCAGAACAACAAAGCTGACATTTGTGATGCACCCCATGATCCAACTGACAAAGGGGTAGCTGAAGTCCACATGTGTTAGCAACATCCTTAGATAAAGCCAGCTAATCCTATCATAGGTTTTGGATAGGTCAATTTTGAGAACAGCTCCCTTCTTTTTCTTCGATTGTACACTGTGAATAACCTCCTGGGCTACTCCTATAGCTTCGTGGATTTGTCTACCATCCAGAAAACCAAACTGTTCCATAGAAATATTTTTTGAGAGGATTGGAGCAATTCTGAGAGCAATAACCTTTGAAATAATCTTGTAGATGCAGTTACATAGAGAAATTGGCCTAAAGTCTTCATAAATTTCCGGTTCAGCCTTCTTAGGAATAAGAGCAATAAAAGTTGAATTAAAAGGTCTATAGACAGACCCTTTCAGCCTAGATTCATTTACCACTTCAGTTATCTCATCTCCAATTTGTTCAAAAAAGTGAAGATACAGTTCTATTGTCCAGCCATCAGGGCCTGGGCTTTTATCTTTTCCCATTAGCTTCATAGCTGTTTCGATCTCCTCCTTGGTAACCAGATTGGTGAGGTCTTCTGCTTCATCTTCCTCTATGAATCTAGGAAAGCTTTGTACAGTACTAAAGACTTCTGCAATAGTTGCCACTCCCTGATCTGCAAAAATGTTTTGAAAATGTCTTTTTCCCAAGCCTGAAAGCTCGGGAAAGGTGCTGGCTTCTCTTCCTTCTTCATCTTTTAGACGCCAAATAGTGTTTAAGGATTTCCTTCCTTTTGCATAATTGTGAAAAAATCTAGTATTCTCATCCCCAGATTTCAGCCAAGTTGCCCTACTCTTCATCCTCCACTCTTCTTCCCTTTCCAATAGTATTTTATTTTGTTGCTTCTCCAGATGAAGGATTCTGTCTTTTGAAGCTTGAGTGGAGTATCCATCTGACTCCATACTCTCCATCTGCTTCAATTTCTCCCTTATACTGATTATCTCCGCATTTTGTTTAACTTTTCTGTCCTTTGCCCATGAAATTGTAGCTTTCTTCAGTCTTTTTAAATTTTCCATGAACAAAAAACATTTATCCTCAACTGCATTATGAACAGGGTGTATCCAAGTATCTATAAACATCTTGCAGAAAGAAGAATCTTGGAGCCATGCGGGATTGACCTTAAAAGGAGCAGGAGGTTTGTGAGGAGGAGATGATATGTCTAAGAAGATCGGGAAATGATCCGAGTTCCCGATTTCCTCGACCCACTGTCTGATCAAAGGAGCTTTTGCAGATAAAGCCTCCGTTAACAGAAAACGGTCTATTCTTTTTGCAATTCTATCTTCTCCAATCCTTCGATTCCTCCAAGTCGGCTTAATCTTGAGCGGGGATGGATCAATTAAATCATACTCCGAGATGAGGTTATAGAAAAAGTCAGTTAGGGGGTCTTCTCTCGCAGCTGGACCCCAAGCTTCCGCTCTGCCCATTGAGAAATTTAGATCACCTCCGATAATCATCAAAGGTGATTTCATAATTGATTTGGACATCAAATTTTCCCAGAAAGACTCGCTGCTCAGACAAGGCCCGTAAATATTTACTAGGGTAATGGGAAAAGCGAAATCTGGAGATGTCATCTCCAAGCCTATCACATTTTTCATCCCCCAATGGTTGTTGACTTTTACCCGCCCTTCTTTGTAACCAATAGCAATGCCCCCCGAATGACCAGAGGCATCCAAAGCCAAGAAAACCCACCCAGGCAGAATGGACTTAAGCATAGATTCAATCTCCGATGCCTTCCCCAGGGTTTCTTGCAAGAAAATAACATCTAAATTGGAATTAGAAATCCATTCTTTCAAGGCCATTTTTTTAGGTTTGCTGGCCAAACCTCTGCAATTCCAGGATGTCAGGATCATTTGATAACACCTTCATGGGGTTGAGCTGCTCTAAGAACCCCAGGGATAGAATACTGTTTACCGTCTGCAACATCCAATTTTGCTTTTAGCTTAGCCTTGGATATATCAGATTTTCGGCCTCGTTTGTTTTTAGAACAGATCAGTGAAAGGGACGGTCCCAATCCACCTACAGACCTTTGATCCTCATGATTCCCTCCCATGGATCTCAGGTTATAAGGGCAGGGAGGCCTCGTTACAGGGGATGTAAGAGGAGGCCAAATTTCTTCACAATTTAAATCCAGAGACGGTAAAGCTACAACTATAGTTTCCACATTCGGGCAAGACATTTGAAATTCCCTATTTTCACCATTATTATTTTCTTGTTCTTGGAATGAGGAGGATACATTATTTATTTTTTCAGAATTTTGTTCAGGAGAAAAAAGAGAGGAGGTATGGGACCCTGAGCACATACCCTTTGCCGAATCGTCGAGTATGGTTTGATTTGTCTTGTCTTTCTCAGCGGCCCCTTCCACAGCTACCGCTCCTTTAGCTCTGTCCTCCACTACCGCCCCCGGGTGTATTGTCTCTGCCTCAGCATCCTTCTGAAGATGTTCACCTTCGACCTTTGTACCCTGCATCACCTCCTCTGTCTCCATATTTATTGGATCTTGCGGCTCCGGCAAACCGAGATCCGTCGACATCTGAACATCTGCTTGTGCATTTCCCCTGTGAACAGGATTACTTCGGAAATGTCTCCGTCTTCGCATCTGAGGGCAATCTTTTGCCAAATGCCCATACTCGTGGCACATATGGCATCTAAATGGCAAATATTCGTAGTCCAGTATCTGTTCATATACATAATCATTGAATTGGAGGTTAATTTTTTGTGCCAATCCTCCGCTCGGACTGAGCAAGACTAGAATGCGCGCTATTGCCCTGTTTTTCGATGTCAGGTAGGTCATATCTGCTTCCATGAAAACCCCCAACCTATTACCTATTGATTTGAAGACTTCCTCAGTCCACAAAAAGGATGGAAGGCCTGGAGCACGCACCCAGACCGGAAATTCATCCGTTCTCTCCTTGATTGCATCAAATAGAGGGGTCCATTTCTTCATCAGAACTGGAATGTTCCCTATATGCCAGTTTCGTTGAAGAACCCATTCTGCCGATTCTCTATCCTCAAATATTAACTTAAACCATCCCTTTGCCAATACTAGGGCTTCAAACTGTAAAGTTCTATCTGTTACAAAGCATTTCTCACCCCAATCTTGAAGGAAATCAGAGGTAAATTTCTTACCTCTAGCTCTGCCGACCAAGGTACAATCCGCCACTGCTAGGGCTTCTACCATAGACACCTCCATCCCTAGGACCAGATTGCCCGCTATCGCCTGAGATCCAATGGGTCTTTGAGTTTTTCTTTTCGCTCCTTTATATCTTGATTCCTCCTCCGACCGTCTTAATCCTCCTCGACCATCATTCCTTTCAGATGTTAACTGTGCTGTACCCAAAAGAGGATCTGTCTCCAACTGTGGTGGGTTTTTATCCAAAGGACCCGAGGCGCCCTTCCCAGAGGGATCGATACCCGACTCCAGACCATCAGGACCTGCCTGTTCCCCCGCTGACAAAACTCCGGGGCCGCTTGCTGCACCACCTATTTGGAGTTGGGGTTCTCTTGGAATAGAAACCCTCGTAAACGAGGGATAGAAACCTGAAGCCCTAGGTTGTTCGAATCCAGCGGAAAGCCCTAAAAGATTGATGTCTTCTAAACCTTTGGATGCTGGAAACCGTGATATCTGAGATTTGCCCTTTGGATCTGTTGTCAGACCTTCCACATTCACCTCGCCCGACTCAGTTACCTTCGCTATTTTGGTATGGTCGCCCGATGAACCCGCATTTTGAACCACACTGCCCGAATCCTTTCCATGAGATAAGAACTGAAGTGTTTCCACCTGTGGCACTGTCTCGAGACTTGGCAAATCGAAGGGCCCAAAGTAATGTTCCACGTTCTGCGCAGTTATATCCTTCCCCCACATGGAGAGGATGTCTTCTACTTCTGGGTCCAGTGCTAAAACATCGGCGGGGTTAACCATGGTTCGAACCATTCCTTTGATAGACGACCACCGACAAAGAACTGTAGGTTACCTTCATGGGATCTTGGTGGTTGGAAACGACACCCAGGCGATAGAAGGGTGACAGTAAAAAAAAGGTTAGGTTACAAGATAAACTAGATGCACAAACCAAAGCAGCTATAACCTACACCTGCCCGTCTTCTTTGTTGAACAATGGTCCCTCGCGACGGCATCTGTGCAGTGTTACTGACCCGCTCTACCTAACCCAAACCTGTGCGCGTTTCCGTCAATTGCCCAGGAATCGAAACGCTGACCTGCTCCATCGTTCTTCCCCTCTTATAATCAAGTTGATTAGAGTAGGTGTTACTAGTTGGAGCACAAGCATTTTGTTTTCACTAGGATTCACTTTGAACATAACGTATTTTCCATCGGTGTATAATTGACTGAAGACAACAAGTTTTGCATAAAGAGAGAGGAAGATAGATAACCAAGTGTTGGTAGTTGCACGATTCCTCTTGTACTTCACCCTGCTTGTCTTAAGAGACAAACACGGTTTCATGCAAAACTAACCTACGAACATAAACAAGAAAAAAAAAAACAAAAGAGAAAAGAGTGGAAGTAAATGCAAAATCAAAGAAAGTAAGCAAAGCAGGTAAGAAAGAAAATAAATAAAGCAAACATGCATGCAAGAAAACATGACATAAAGCAAACACTACTCCTAATCCTAAGCTAAGGTGCATGGGTCTCCTCACGTAAAGTGATAATTGCAATGCAGCCACCGGTACATTGATTGACCCATGTTGGTGAAGGCATGGTTCGTGAACAACACAGTAAGGTGAACCAGAAACATGAAAGATATAACAATGAAGACAAACACACTCTAAGTTTAAATACGTCCACAAAAAAGAAAAGAGAGAAAGCACATGACAAGAACTCTGTGGACTTACCATAGTGTTAAGACACACTGCATGTAGATGATAAGGATATGCACTCTGTCTTGCAAGTGTGTTTGTTGTGTATGATTCCTCCAATGCATGAGTGATAGGATCATGTGATTTAAGTGGAGGAAGTGAAATATGTGTGTTGGATTGATCTTCAATGCATACATATGACTGATGTGGAGCCTTGGGTAGTTCAAAAATTTCCTGATCAGAAGTGAAACCAACCTCAGGACAGCGAGGGCTTGACATAACCATCATCTCGGGCTAAAGTGCCTCAACAACCTGCGGGGTTTTGACTTCATCGGCATATATATCACCATAAACAGATGGCTTTGAATGATTAATAATGATAGAATCAACATCGTGATTGAATACATGAGTAAATAGATCACGACAGCTATGATCAAAAAAATCAATGATTTCATCGGTATCCTCATGATCTGATGAATCATACATAGGGGTAGATGAGAAGTAATAATTTTCGCCCTTTGTGTCTCCGAAAAAAGTAGATGAAAAATCAAGTGGATTCTTAGTGAAGAAATTGTCCTCTCTATTGTCAAATGATGGACTGACATCTGGTGTGTTCTACGAATGATCGGAAGTAGATGCATCTATTGATGGATTTACATAAGGAAAATTAGAGATAGCATAATAACCATGGATGTCAGGAAAAAGCAGTGGAGGAGTGGATAGAAGGAGGCCATCTTTCACTGCGGTCTGATGCTCAAATTTGCAGTCATACTCATCGTAAATGGCAGTGTAGGTTGGTTGTGAAACATTAACTTCGTCGATGGCTTGATCCTCATTCACAACAGGTGTAGAGCCTGGAATGGAAGAACACAAGACAATGAAATCTAGAGGATCAGAAGAATGTGGGGATGGAGGTTGAGGTAACAAGTGCGTATGACAACCCATGGGCTTCCAAACCAAATTTGTGCAAAAATTAAGAGCAGTGAGGGTGGATGCATGTACCAGTTGAATAATCGTGTATTCACACTCTCCCACATCACTTTGTGGAGGTGGAGTTGTTTGATGAGGGGAAGGCGGACATTCATTTGTGATAGCAACTATGTCCACTTGTGATTGCATAGCTCCATCACTGAAGTATGCTAAGAAGGGTTTGAACTTTTCCTTCACTTTGGAACAGATTGATTTGTGACAACAATATTCAAATCTGTCCATAAGATATTGGAATTTCATCTTACTTTTCGGAGCTTCAAACATGAGTAAACAGAAGTTTTTCCAAAAATCCATAGGAGATTCATCTGGGGCCTTCTGTTGTTTTAAAATTTATTTGTTAAGAGATTCATGATCAAAATGATGGAAAACAGAGTCGATTAGATCACTGAACTGCTTAAATGAGTGCACACAATTGGGAGGCAGGTTGTGGCACCATAGTTCAAGGGATTCACGAAGTGTGTATGCAAGTAGCATACTAACCTATACTTCATCAAAATCTTCCTCACTCTCCAAGAATTCAAGGAATTCATGTAAGTGCTCAAGCTAGGCCACTTTGCCTTCACCATCATACGCGAGTTCAGACAAGTGATCAAAGAACTCCTTCGTGACTTCAAAGGAATGTGCGTTAGAAAAACATCGTAGAGGGTTAACTACAACAATATCCATGATAGATTCAAAACAGGATGTGAGGACTCAGCTTGTCATCTAGCCCTCCTTATAGCACCATAAATTTTGACAGTGATGGACCCACCGACATGTAAAAGGATCTCCTCGGTAAGAAGTCCCAACTAAACCTCAAACCGTTTGGAATAGGAGTCCCAGCAGTGGCTAGTATGGTATCACCTTGACTGAGGTTGCACGCAGAGGTAAGTAAATTTTTCTTATTGGTAGCAAGGATGTGACCTTTCAGCAAGTCAAGGAAGGTGCATGAAAGGATCTAACACAAAGAAGGGGGGAGAGTGCGCCCCTTAGAAAGATGTGATAGCACACAACATGAAAGGGAACACATGAGTAGAAAGACATCACGAGATGGAAAGAAGGATAGATGATGATCCAAAGTGATGGATTATATCAAAAACACGCTTCAATAAGATTCATACAAACACATACGAAATAGTCCATACATACATGTGTAAATTACAACTACATACATCATTAAAGTAACCATGATAGCCGAACTACATTAAAAAAATATGCATGAAATGTGTTGGCTCTATTATATTAAAAGAGTGAAATATCCAATCATACATACAACCATGAAAACCACTAGCCCCAATAGCGGAACATTACAGTCACTACCGCCTGCTCCTCCAAAGAGATGTAGTAGCCCTGCACTGTGGAGAAGCCAAGGCTTGTTACAATACACTCCAAGATTTCTCTAAGTTATCCCTATAGGAATCTTGGCTCCCAAAAGCCTGTACAATGAGTTATGAGATTTTATAATATCAAAGGGTGGAGTGACCCTTGAAATTCCCCTTTGTGACTCTTCAACTTACACATGACTATTACATTCTACTATTGAGACTTGGTCTTTCACTTTTACAACATGTTTACATTACAATCTTCACATGTACCCATATGTGACAAAAATGGGCTTGAGTAAGCCATGAAAGACATCATTAAGACTCAGACAACTATGAGAAGACTAAAACTTTGATATCCTCTTGATGATCGATGGTGGAAAACTTATGCCAAGCTTGGTAGTCTATTATGGTGTCCACGTGCTCTGTGGTGACATCCTTCTGAAAGAAAACTCTTGCCTCCATAGAATTTGGGTACAGTTATTTGGCACCTCTTTCCAACTCGTCGGATAACAAGGTAGTCCATTATGGTGTTCATGTACTCTATGGTGACATCATTCTTAAAGCGAAGTCTTGCCTCCGCTGCATCTAGGTACATTGATTTGACACCTCTCTCCAACTCATCGAATAACATGCACCTCATAGTCTTGAGTGCAGCCGGACCAGCAACGTACTGCTGCATAGTGTCTATGCTCATCTACAAGCATGCGTTAGTGGTTATGCGCATCAACTAATCAAAGTACATGTCCAAGTCCAATCGGATTTGGTTCTTTGTCTTCACTTCGGTGAGTGTGCCAATGGATGGGATCGTATGTGTGCGCGCAATAACATCCATGCTCTTGAACACTCGTCGTGTGAAGCCTGTACACTGGTGATGAGTTGCGGGAGTTCCTCATAGTCCCGGATCTGACTCTCGATGTGTGCCTTCAATTCCATTGTCTTTGGTTTCATCATCTTTGGCAAGTGCAATGGTGCTCCCTTTTATCTCATTGTCCATATCTGCATGTGATTGACAATAGTGTGTATATCTGACAAGATGCATGCTCTCTTAGGACAGAGATGCTACCAACTGTTGACATGGACAACTGAATTATGCTTGGTGACGAACCTGAAGTACAGGTTCTACATGAATTTCTTGAGAAACGATACTTCAACTAGTATCACATTCCTCAACTCTTCTTTGGAGAATGTTGTAACTTGCTCTTCTCCCTACTTGGCCACTTGTAACTCCTTCGCCATGTGCTCATTCTTAGCTATCAAGAATCTAACACTCGAGCTCGTGGCATCGACATATTCCTTGGTAGCATTAGCCAATGTAGATGGATGTCTGCACACATTGAACACGATCACTCATTCTTAGAACTATGCAGGAGATACATGAACATTCAAAGTGGGTACTTTGCGTGACTGCACAATTCTGTGTTGTGATTCGTCGAAAGATATGTTATGCATATCCGCTTCCAGATTGTCCTCAAGGATTTCAGTGCCTTCTTGATCACTTGGGACTTGCTCTGCTTCCAGATCTTGTGAAGTCGATGGAGTGACCTCTTGGTTCTAAGGCATGAGGTCAATGTCCTGATCTAGCTCAGGTTGAACCATATATGTGTCCATCTGCTCTAGAATCTATTCAATCTCTTGTGCAAAGTCCTTCTCCTGTGAATGATCACATTGTCTGCTATGTGCCAGTTGTTTAGATGAATCAATAACCTATATGGGAGCAATTTCATCAATATGTGCATGTTGCGCCTCCTGTTGTTCTTGTTCATGTTGCACTTCCTTCTCTCTTCTGCGCAACTCTTGTTCTTCCTTGAGTTGGTGCTTCAACTCATGCAACTCATTTCTTGCTTCCTTCAGCTTCTGTTTCTCTCTTTTCCTTTACATGATCCTTTTGTTGTGCTATTGCCTCTTCACCTCAATCTCCAAAGTTGATTTCAACAAAATTGGATATGCTTTGAACTTGCAGCTTTTCTCTGCCTCTGCGCTATCAGAAACCTTCCTCTTGCCTTTTTCAATTATAGGTATGTTGCCCTCTGCTGCTGTTGACGATGATGTTTCCTTCTGCAATGCAAACCACTCTACAACCATTCTGATCAGTTCATTGAGCCTGGAGAAGTTAGAGGGATATCTCCATAGGTTTTCCTCAAGCCAATGACATGCCCGATGTATCCAAGGATGATACACTCCCGCACAATGGCCCTTCACTAAGCAATGCAGGTCATATGGATTGAAAATTTTGGTATTGAAGGTGAACCTCTTGAATTCCTACATATTGGCCTCAACATGTTTGAGATTCTAGATCTCATACAACCTGATCCACAAAGGAAGAGTAGGCCGAGGTGCCTTCTTCTTCCTATTCAGTCTCATTGACAACCCTCTCGAGATGTGATATGCAGCTTCTTGCATGACCATCTTATCCATGGAAAAATTCGGTCAAACATGAAGATCCTTCTTCGCACTGTACATCTGGATGAAGGTGCCAAGGGGTGAGGTATACAAATATGCTATGTCAACCATTGCCTCCATCGCTGCCTGCAACATGCAAGGCGGATCCTTCTCAAAGATCATCCAGTATACCAGGGTGACGAAATGGTCTTATAGTTGTATGATAACTCCACGGAAGCTGCATTTGGAGAATAACCTACAGTAAGTGTGCACAGAGGTCTCTGAAGGTGGCCATGCCCAACCCAAGCTTGGGAACTATTGACGGGCATAGATTGCATCAAGTATGTAAGTAGACATGAAAATATTTTCTTGCTAACCCTTGCGCAGATGTGAGGCTTATGTTACTTGTTCCTTCAACTAGAGAGCCAACATGTCAGACCAGTTGAAAGGTCTTCCTTCATTGACCAACTGATCCAACATAAGCACCCAACTCTGCAGGAAGGTCTCTGTACTCTCCTGGTCGTATAAGCAGCATGCGAAGATGACCAGGAGTTGATATGCCTTCCTCAGTATCATATTCTTGTATTCATGGTTGGGTGTCATCTTCAACTTAGATGACTCTTTCACCCAAATCTTCACGATGTCTCTTGAGTTTGCAATGTTGTTGGGTCTGGTGAAGGGTGCATCCATCATGATCACCAGCTACGACAAGTGATACATTGCCTGAAAGTCCTTTGCCCTGAAGGTAGAAAGTTATGTTCCACTGACATTGCTCAACATCATTGTCTCTAGATCGGTATGCGAGACAATCTAGTGGATCATGTCCACGCATGGAAACAGAGGATACTTGCATGCAATCCAGTACAAGCTAGACTTGTGTATGTTCACATAGACCCTGCGGTCCTTTAGATTCTCCTCAAATGTGCCTGAAAATATGCCTTTGATATCCTACTATTTCATGTTGATCTCCTTTTCTATGAAAAACTTAATGTCTTCATAGATGGGAAAGCTCATAGACACTTGCTCGACTGCATCTCCAGTTGCACCCTCAACGGTGTCCTTTGACCCTACTCTCTTGGAATCCATTGTATGTTATAGACATTTTTGTGCCCTACAACTCCAAGCATGAAATGTCCATAAACCAAGGGCTCCTAAGTCCCTAAAAGTGTTGTTATAACTCCTAAAGGAACAAGGTCAACAGATTACAGCTTCTCCCAGAAGTTCTCCACTAGAAACTGCTCAGAATTGGTCAAAACAGGATCATTTCAGCTGATCCACTGGCTAGGTGCGTTGCATTGCACCTAAATACACTGTGAGGGTGCGTTGCATTTCAAAAGTCCCTTCTATGGGGTGCGATGGGCGAGAAATGACAAATTGCAGTGTCATTCCACGAGGTGGAGAGACAATGGAAGCTTCCAGAATCTTCTCCTGTGACATTTTCCTCACTGAATTCGACCAAGGATGAGTAAGAGGCCTTCAGTCTCCATGTGGAAGCAAGAACTGACAGAGAGAAGACACTAATCAAATCACAAGCTGCCTCATCCTCCTTACAGATATCTATATATGGATCCCTCATCCCATAGATCTAGAGGCAGAAATTTTGCATATTGTAAGGAATTGCTGTTGGTTTCTAGAGACAAACATCAGATTGTTGGGTGATTTATGCTTTGTTTGAGGTGAAGAGGGGCCTCTTTGCTGGGGGGTTGATGCTGGGTCGGAACCACTGGTTGTAACTCCTCCTGGATCTTTTCTTGTTTATCAATAAAAACTAGTTGAGTTTTCCTCCATGCTTTTGTATCATTGATGCTTGTTACATTTTGTATGGTTAACTTAAATCTGATCCTAAGTTGTTTATGAATATAGATCCATGTCTTTGTATAGTGCTCTTCTTCTGTGATATTACAGGTACTTTGTGAAGCTGGGCAAGCAAGAGAGCAGGTAGCTGGAGACTATCAAAGAAGAGAAGGATTGGATCAAAGGATTAGCACAAGACACAGGTTGGTTCTTTCTATTCCTCTCTATCTATAATTCATAAAGGAAATACAAAAGTAGTTTTTCTCTGTTTGTTTCTAAGGAAACTGTCACACCTTAGTGGGATAGAGCATTTCTAAATAGACACTTTTCTCGGTAACAAAATGGCGACTCCGCTGGGGAATGTATAATTAGTTTGTTTGTGTATCATTCTTTGTTGTTTGTTTCATAAACTTATAAGTAGCTTTCGAACTGCATTTGCCATAACAAATTCAAAGTAGATAACTGCTGCTTCAATCCATTCATTGGATCTATTTATGATTTAAACAACTGATTCACAAACTATCTGATTGCCCTTGTGATAGCTCTTAGACCCTCCTTAGATCTACCCCTGATTGTTACATTACTGATTGCTTTTTACTCGGCCAAATACCAAGGACTAAACTGCAAACTGTGACCCAGAACCCAGACAGAGTCTCGTTTCTGGCCTAGCACAGGTACTGTTAAGAGATTCTGAATTTCAGCGCACTTCCCGAAGGGGCAACCTGTGTTGCATTTCAGATTCTCTGTGTTACAGGTGCGCTGATCAGACTAGCTCTATGTAGCTGTGGTTCTTGTGCTTCATTCTTTCCAGTTCTATCCCTGGATTTTGCTGCCTGTGATCAGTATATGTCTGTTTGAAACCTCTTTTCCTTGTTGTTATTTCGCCTCCTTTGTACAAAAGAACTGTAGATGTTTTTGTGTGTTTGTTGAGTCGTTTACAGTTTTCCATTGGAAAAGTAGAGTAGTCGTACTGTCGTCCTTTGATTTGGATCTGTCGCAAGTGTCGATTTCGATCATAGGAGAAAGTTAGATTGCTGTTGATGGTCGATTATACTGTTACTATTGCCTTTGGTATGAATTTGTGATTTTCTAGTGTCAAGAACAAGTGTTCATTTCAAAATCGTAAGGTGTCGTAATCATCTCTGTTTTTTGATTTCGAAAAAGAGCTTGTTTATATTTGTCGCTTGAAAAGAAATTCAGATTTGTACATCAACTTTATTTTTAGCATCAATACTAAGAAATTCAAAAAAAAATACATGCATGTGCATTTGCATATAGACAATCCGTTTGGCTTGATTTAGGAAAGTGCATTTACAGTGTGCTCTTTGCTCTTTGTGAAAAGATTGTGTCTTTCTTTTCCCCTTGTAGCTAGGATTTTCATTGCACAAAAGAGATAAAATTTTGTTTATCATCTTTAGATTGCATTTTAGGAATTACATCTACATCTCATGGTGAACCCAAAAGGCAAACTTCATAAGCAAGATCAACTTAAAATAAATTCAATGAATCTAACAACACTTTGGAACTTAATGCACAACATTTAGAGGTCTAGGCTAGAGACGTATTCCGGCGTCGTAAAGCCTGGTAATTGTTGTCCTCATTGATGGTTGGGTGATTCCTCCACTTTGAGACGATAAGTGCCAGTACGGACTTGTGCTCCCACGTACCGTCGAGTATATTTTGGGAGACCCCTATAGGCTTAAATCCTTTATCCATAGGAAGCCGTGTCTGCCGCCCTATCGATCGCAATGCACTAAACACAGCATTCGGGAAGACTGACTGCCGTACCGTAAAAAGTATTCTCCAGTTTTGCGATTGGTTTGGTACTCCCTCTACCTAGACTTCCAGAGTAGTCCCTTTCATTCCTTTTCAGACTCCTTAACGGAAAAGGTCCATCTGAGCACTTGTCACTTTAGGCTCATTAAAAATCGAAGGAGGCTAGAGTCATCTTTTGTTTTTTCTCGACTCTTAAAAATTGAAAAAACAAGTTGTGTCAAATTGTATAAAAATTTATTTTAAACGGAATATTCATTACCCCTTTCCTATGTTGATCTTGGGTTGAGAAAATGTAGTCAACCAACCAAGGAATTCCCCTTGGAGGAAATCCTAGTCCCTTCTCCTCTTGGGGAGATGTTGGTGCACCCCATATGGCCACATTGTCGCTTCCAGGACTGACAATTGGTTTGCCCGTATGGATCTTCTCAACCTCTGTCGTTCAAAAAACCACTATTCTTGAACAATCGAATCAGAAATTAGACGAGTCCAGAGTTGCCCACCAGCCTTCTACTTCCTCTAATTCTTCCTCTCCTCCTTCCTCTTCGCTTGATGGGGTTGGTAAAGCCAAAAGTCAAGTTCCTAAGGAGAAGAAGGAAAAGAAGAAGAAAGAGAAGAAGAATAAGGAGCCAAAAGCGAATGGGGGCAAACGAGTGTCGTTTAACGAAAATCCACACACTGCATCGACCAGGCCTAAATCGCCATGTGTCATTTGCAAAGGAGACCACTTTCACAGAGATTGTCCTTGCATCCCTCGGATCTTAAGGGACTGGTCTCCTCGTTTTCACAACCCGGTGTCGTCAACCTCTGGTGATCATGTTTAAAACACACCGTCAACTAGTGAAAGTGAAACCCCAGGACCTAAAGGGAAATGTAGATTTCCTTGAAAACTGTGCAAAGGTGATCATGGCGTCCACCGTTGTCCCTTCTTAGACGAAGCTAAAAGAGTTTTGGATGATCGTCCGGTTTCACCATTACGAATTCCTCCTGGATATAAAAAACTCTTGCCGAGTCCATCACTAGTCGAAAATCCGGCTGACCCGCTCAGGTGGTCGGCCGAAGCATCTATCATTGAAGATGAACCTTCTGGATCCACACCAGACGAAAGTCAAAAGGTCGAGGTGGCAGTTGACCCGGTCTTGCCTTTAGAGGTTCCATCTTCAGATGATACAATCACTGAAGAGAACAAGGATGACACCGTCCAAATTCTTTTCATAAGCATAGACTCCAACGAACATGGGGACAATTTACTCGTTCCTTTACCGCAGGAAGGAAGTTGGTCAGAGTCATACCCAACCATCTATTCAGTCCCACCTCCAAGCAACCTAGTTGTCTCCTTCGACTGGAATCAACTAGGCAGACCCCGTTTACCAGCTAGTGTACCATTCCGAATTATTATTCAAATATATAGAATGGTTATGGCTGGTACCATCATAGATGAGGGGGCTTCTGTGAGTATCCTTTCCTCAACTGCTTGGAAAGCGCTTGGTTCACCTCGCTTTTGCCTGAGATGAGAAATCTGATAGGCTTTGATAAAGGAACCGGTCGACCGTTAGGGATCCTTCCCAATGTGCCCATAACATTGAGAGGGAAAACAGTTCACATGAACGTAATAGTAGTTCAAGGACCCCTGGATTACAATCTACTCATTGGACGAGACTATATTTATTGCATGGGAGCAATTGTCTCCTCACTCTTTAGAGTAATGTGTTTTCCGCATGAAGGAAGAGTGGTCAAGCTCGTGGACGAGCTTTCATTTCCCGGATCATATAGAGCAAATAGTCATATACCATCCCTGAATGGTCTTTTCACGCAAGAAATGTCTTAATTTCCAGTCCATCCTCCCGATGAGCGCGAGTGATTCGGAGGGATATGACTGAAACCCAGGGGGCATGCACCCTGGTCTGCTTCGGCAGGAAAACTTCGGGTATAGGATAGGTTTCCGCGAGAGAATATGACCTCCGTACTCCCATCCGTGATTGGAAGAGGGAGTTGGACTGGAACAAGATTCTCTTGTCAAAGTTATGTGAGTTGGCGAGCACCGCAACTCACCTTTGTTTATCTCGGTAGACATCGCCGAAGAAGTGTTTTGTTTGCGCTATGAATAGAACAATCTTTGGGTAACCTGTAAGAGGTAGGCCTCTCTCAGTAAAACAAATGTTTTAACGGACTAACGAAGGGGTAACCTTGAAACTCTGTTTTATACCTGGGGGCATGCAAACCTTTTGGAATGCAAGCGAAAAGCGACTATTTATTTTTTAAAATTTTTAGGACCTCTAACCCTTTAAGCCCGTAGGATTGGTCGTTTCCTAACTTTCATAAAGAAAGGATGTGGGGAAAAACTCTAAAACTTGCCATTTTTATATGAGACATTCTTATCATACGACTGGATTAATCGAGCAGTTTTAGCACATAGTTCAAGCTCGTTAAAAAATAAACATAAGACATGAGCAAATATTTCCACCCGTGTTTAAGCTCACTAAAAAATGAACTATTCCCCGGTAAATAACCATCGTGAATGTAGTACTTCAGCCATTAAAGCCTTGGTCGTGTTTGCACCGTCACCTCCACTTTTCATTGGCCGATCATTCACCTCCATTTGATTGTTTACCCATTTTGAGGAACAGCTACGAAGAGTGGTTTCACTAGCCATCCTTGTGACACTGCCATGATTGGAAAATTCCAAACCTTACCTGGAATCAGCTGCTACCCATTTTATCACTCGTTCCTCAAAAGACGAGTCTCCTTTAAGCTCTTTTCAACTGACTCGTAAAATATGAAAAGATTTCCGAGTCCTTGGACTTTCTAGCTCGTTAAAGGGACAAGAAGTGTTATCCCTCCTCTAGATTTTAATCTTTTTGGACCTGAGGGATTATTACACAAAAAGATAGAGCGCTTGATTTGTTCGGCTCGTTAAAACTATCGAAAATTCATCCCTTCTGTATTGTTTTATACTTTTTCGGACTTAAGGGATTAGATGAAGAAAAAGGAATTTTGGAGTTACCTTTATGTTCCCTTTCAGAATCTCTAAAATTGAAAAGGACCGAGTTATCTTTGTCGTTAAACTCGTTAAAAAATTAATAGCGACAAACTTGTCTATAGACGAGAACGAGTTTCACTATCGCTAGGCTCATTAAAACATAGTGATGGGTTTTCCTGAAGGGAAAATTATAGAACAAGCATATGTTATCCTCCTCAAGCTTGACAAAAATAAAGAGGTACTGGTCAGCAATGACTGGGGAAAAATTGGGAAGAAAACTCAAAGAAACTTTGTTGGTAGCAAGTCGCTCTTGAACATGACACTTCCACTCCGTGTCCGAGTCGGGTTGGGTTGTTTCATTCACTGGTCACATTGCCATGGTCACGCCATACCATCCACATTTGGGGTTAATCCTACCAATCCATCACATCAGTGTCGCCGATATGTTCAAGAGAAGTCATCCAGAGAAGTCGCCTGTGTCTCACCCACTACCATACATTATACTCCATTCTTTCATGACTGCCGCCCTGAACCTTATATCACCAGATCGTTTTCACCTCCATCAAAATCATTTACTCCGTTCCGTGTCATTGATGTGGGATTCGTTAAGGCCCTCCGGTGATGGATCACTTCTTGTCGACATCAGCTCATTATCCAAGAAGTCGATCTAGGAACACCCCATTCAGTACTTTGAAGCTTGCATGCCTCAATGGCAAGTTTCTCACTTCCGGCGACAAGTTTACATCAATGGCCTTCGACCGAAAGATTTTGCGTGGTGTTCGACACCAAGTCCTTTATTCACACCACATGAATTGTACTGCAGTACCTTGAGGATCATTATCATTATCGGTGATTCCTCTCGCGCTTGTTAACGGTTTACATCATTGATTGGTAATCAAGCGATGTCTTTCCATGTTCGACTTCAGAACATTTCTCACATGGATCGACTTGTACTTCGAGTGAAGATCGAACGAGTTTGAAGACCCCGAATCTAGTTTCATCCATCCGGGCTGCGATATTTATTCAGGGAAATAAAGACATTAAATGTACAACATTGCAGCACAGATAATCATCCTACCAAAAGGATGATGGCTCTATCAGAATCATCAGTCTACACTCAGACGATTGTCTGTCCTATGTACATGGAAATGAATTTATAAAGTTGATCATGGGAATGTCCGCCTCAGCTAGATCATGAAAACAGTATGAAGATAATGTATTGTATTGTATCTTATTACAGGTCTCCTCCCAGCATTGAAAGAAATTTGGATCCTCATAATAAAGCATTTCACCCAACACCAAAAGGTTAACGGCCTCATACTTTAGGGGGCAACTGTTATAGACATTTTTGTGCCCTACAACTCCAAGCATGAAATTTCCATAAACCAAGGGCTCCTAAGTCCCTAAAAGTGTTGTTCTAACTCCTAAAGGAACAAGTTCAACAGATTACAGCTTCTCCCAGAAGTTCTCCACCAGAAAATGCTCAGAATTGGTCAAAACAGGATCATTTCAGCTGCTCCACTGGCTAGGTGCGTTGAATTGCACCTAAATACTCTGTGAGGGTGCGTTGCATTTCAAAAGTCCCTTCTGTGGGGTGCGATGGGTGAGAAATGAAAAATGGCAGTGTCATTCCGCGAGGTGGAGAGACAATGGAAGCTTCCATAATCTTCTCCTGTGACACTTGCCTCACTGAATTCGACCAAGGATGAGTAAGAGGCCTTCAGTCTCCAAGTGGAAGCAAGAACTGACAGAGAGAAGACACTAATCAAATCACAAGCTGACTCATCCTCCTTATAGATATCTATATATGGATCCCTCATCCCAGAGATCCAGAAGCTGGAATTTTGCATATTGTAAGGAATTGTTGTTGGTCTCTAGAGACAATCATCATATTGTTGGGTGATTTATGCTTTGTTTGAGGTGAAGAGGGGCTTCTTTGCTGGGGGGTTGATGGTGGGTCGGAACCATTGGTTGTAACTCCTCCTGGATCTTTTCTTGTTTATCAATAAAAACTATTTTAGTTTTCCTCCATGCTTTTGTATCATTGATGCTTGTTACATTTTGTATGGTTAACTTAAATCTAATCCTAAGTTGTTTATGAATATAGATCCATGTCTTTGTATAGTGCTCTTCTTCTGTGATATTACAGGTACTTTGTGAAGCTGGGCAAGCAAGAGAGCAGGTAGCTGGAGACTATCAAAGAAGAGAAGGATTGGATCAAAGGATTAGCTCAAGACACAGGTTGGCTCTTTCTATTCCTCTCTATCTATAATTCATAAAGGAAATACAAAAGTAGTTTTTCTCTGTTTGTTTCTAAGGCAACTGTCACACCTTAGTGGGATAGAGCAGTTCTAAATAGACACTTTTCCCGGTAACATTGTACCTGTATTGCTGAGAGACAAACGAACACCTGTGATACATAGAGATATGGAAACACTCATGGAAAGAAATCTTTTATTTAAAAACCAAAGCAACTTGACAATTGACATGCAACACACCTAGGTGACTAACTGGAATATTTGCACAATTTTCATCGGGAGGTTGGGAGACTGACTACTAGAACTACGCAAAACACAATATAGACTCTCAGTGAGATAACTGACTGCTAAACTGCATAGATCACAGTCGAGCTTGGCCTTATGAGAAGTGAAACTGCATAATGTGCAGTTTCAGTTGGCTTGACTACAACCCAGTCAAACTGCATCTGCGCAATTCCAAGAGCCAACGAGGCATTGTCTCTCAGAATTGTGTAGAACAAGCCTAGGAGGCCAGTGTATGGAAATTTTTGTGTAATTCCTAGGAGGAAGGAAAAGAATTCACTCTCAGAAATGTGTAATGCAAGATGGGCAAGGCAAGGCCCAGGCCAAGGCAGCCCAGTCCCGCCAACGAGAGACTGAAAAATGGTAAAGGTTGAATGCATGTGCTAAGCTGAGTGCAGACATGATTGAATTAGAATGCATGCAATCAGTGAGTGCATGATTCAGTAGAAGAGAAAAAAAGTAAGGGTGTGAAGTGAGTCGCCGCAACGACGATCGTTAGTGTAGAAATAGTGTCATGCATGCGACAACAAGGAGATGCAATGAAAAACTTGAAATAGTGCTTCTACAAGCTAACATGCATTAAACAAGACAACAAGCATTCAATGAAAATAAGACAAAAACACTCACACAAATCGAAATACAAAAAGTGATAGAAAAGAATAAAAAGACATGAAAAGTGAACTTACCTGAAAAAAACTGAGCTAAGTGGAAGCCAAGGCTGTCAACCATATCTGCACAAATTTTGAGAGCAAGCCTAGTGATGGGCTGCTCTGCACAATTTTCAGAGGGAAGGCTGCCTGCTTGTTCTGTGCATTTTTGGAGAGAAGTAGGCTGCCTTGATACTCGGCACAATTCTCGAGAGCAAGGCTGGTGGCCTCCAGTTCTACGCAATTCTTTAAGTGAGCACAACATAAATAATGACAAAGCCACGGGATGTTAGCTTGCGGGTGGAAGGCAAACAAGCTAGAAAATATAGGCTGATAAGCCAAAGAAACTCAACTGAAGCATATGTACCTGGGAAGTGCAAGACATGCTGCTAAGGATGGTTGGTAGGGAGGCTCCAAAATGAATCTAAGGAAAACTTTTGGAGGGTGGTTGTAGCCGCTACAACAAGCTCTTAAATGGTTCATGGGTATAGGAACACATTCTATCAGAACATGGGATGATATGAAAATAATATTCCTAGAAAAATATAAATATTATTGTATGCACCATAACCTTAAGGATGAAGTCTTTAAGATGGTTCAAGAAGAGGATGAAAACCTTGAATATTTGGTGGAGAGGTTGTCCTACAATGTCAAAAGGGAGAAATTGCATAATTTAAATGAAGATATATTAAAAGATATTTGATAAAAACCATAAGGGATGAGTGGATTGATCTTATCAATTTAATGGGCAAAGGAGATGTCTCCCAATTGTCATTTGAGGAAATTTGTGAGTTGTGAAAACACATTGCAAGAGGAAAGGTAAAATATGGTAACAACCCAAGATATCCAGTCATGTTAAGGGTAAGAAAATATGCATCTGGAACAATGAGTAGAGCAGAATTAAGAAACTTTCTTGATAACTTTAAAACTAACATCCTTGGAAATCTTAGTGAAAAACTAGATATTTTAAGGATACAAAACAAGAAAAAAGCTGAGAATGTTGGATTATCTATTTTTTGTCCTAGATGTGGGGAAAACATGATTTACGAGAATGTCCTCTTATCAATGTTGAAATATGTGTTATATGTGCATAAAATCATGATACAAAATAATGTCCTTCAATACCTTGGCTTAAGGTTGTTTTCCAAGAAGAAGTTGGAATAAGTCAAGTTGAATCACTTTTATTTGTTTCTCCCAAGAAACCATATAAACCTTGATAAGCATGTATGGTACAAGATCCCATTGCACAATATCAATCATATGTACGACCACAAAGTAACTAGAATACACTTATGCCTTGGAAAACATGGCCACCTCAAACCCAAAACCCATCTTCATCACAAGGTTGGAAGAATTCTTATGGTAGAAATCCTCGATATCCTCAGTTTCAACAACCATACCCTCAATACCAACCTCAATATTATTCTCCTCAATCCTCATAGCCTGCTCAACCACAATTCCAACCCTAATTTTCTTTGATTCAACTACTTCCTTTCCATCCACTCCATTTCCTCAAAAATGTAATCAACCACCAACTCAACCACTCCCAAATACAAATAATAAAGCTCCTCAACAAGACATCTATAATGTTGAGGGTCAAAATTTTCAAGCTTGTATGATATCTCCTCTAGGTCTAAATGATGTCCAAGTTAGATCTGGTAGGGTCTTGTGAAAGAAATCACCACCAGTTTTCATCCAAGAATATAAGGAGGATAAAATTCCTGAAAAAGAGGCATCTCTTGATCAAGAAAAGACTCCAAAGGAAGATTTTCCTACACAATTAGGTGAAAACCAAATAAAATCAACTCCTACAATTCTTTTAGTATAGAAACTGTTTTTTTCCTTACAAAGTCTTCCTTTTCATGAAAGACTTCAATTTGATAAGGAAATAGAAAGGAAAATCATTTTACCTAAATATAATAAGCTAGATGAATTGAAAAACATTTTCATCAAAATTCCTTTACTTCAAGTTATAAAGGAAATACCCATATTTGCAAAAACAATCAAGGAATTTCCCATTAAAAGACTAGGAAGAAAAAGAAAAGACATCAAAAAGTTTCATTTGGTAGTAAAGATTTCAAAGTGTTCCTTCATTAGGAAAATAAACGTCAATCTAGATCCTTCATTATCCATCAAAGTGTTCCAAACCATTCCCCTGCAAGGCTAGAATCAAAACAATCCCAAAGAGAATGAAATTTATGGTTTACAAGGTCCATAAACCTATTTTTGTTTGCCTGCGCAGTCCCTAGCCAGTTTCTGCGCATATGCATACTTGACCATTAAATTCAGCGCAAAAGTTCACTCTGTCTTTCACTATGGATTGTGCACATGACTCAACGCAAGTAAAAAATAAAAAGTAAATTCTAGAAGCTTTGTTAGTTGAATCTTTCCGAACTAAAAACATCGAGTTGATGCTTGCTCAAGCCTGATCCCTCTCACCATGGAGGTAAATTCCCTCTCTTTGTGGATCCCCTATCCCACCATTTGTGGATCCCATCCCTTAGGAAGAAGATCCCAAACCTCCTCCTCTTGGCCTACAAATGAAACATAGGCCACAGGGTTGGAGGGGACCACTGAAGGTAGGCTTATGCTGCAGAAATAGGGCTTGAAGGCTTTTCATCCAAGAGAAGGTCGAAGATCAGGGGAAGAGACTTGTAACATCAAGGAAATCAGGTTGTACGCTTGTTCTCCTTTGAATTCAATACAAAGCAATTTTTATTTCCAATCATGCCAAGTTTGATGTTATTTGTGAGATTCCTTGATGACTCACATGGTTTATAACTGGTTATTGATTCAAATTATGATGTGTGTTGAGTTAAGAACTTCAACAATGTAAACTTTGAAATGGGAACTCTAGCCAAAAAATCCCCCAAAAACATGAAAAATCAACTCGAAAATGAGAAGTGTTGATGTTGGAATAACACTTTTTTCTAGGGTAAATTTTCAAAATGTTTTAAAAATGGCAGTGAAAACCAATTTTTTGTGCAAAAAACACCCTCAAAACGAAAAGTGTTGATGTTGAAATAACGTCTTCTTCTTCTTTTTATTTATTTATTTATTTTTTCCAGGACAAACTTTCAACATTTTGAAATAATGGGGTAAAAGATTTTATCATGACTCCAAAAATCATTAAAATTTCAAAAGAATAATGAAAACATAAATTTAAAAATAAAAACAATGAAAAAAACAAAAAAGTAAAAAAAAAAATAACAAAAAGTAAATAAAAATATATATTTAAAAAAAAAATAACTATAAAAAAAGACAAAAATAACATCAAAGTAAAAAAAAAAAAACAAAAAACAAAAAAAACAAAACAAAATTAACTTATAAAAGATAAGAATTAAAAAATATAAAAAATATAAAAAAATAAATAATAACAAAAACAAGTTTTAAAAAAAAAGACATAGAAATGTAATATTTTTTTATCTTGTAAACAATAAAAAAATGATAAAAAATAAATATAAAAACTATATAAAAAAATACAACAATTTTAAAAAACTATTAAAACAACTACAACAATTTTAAAAAATTATTAAAAATAACTAAAACTAAAAAAAAATAATTAAAAACAAACCCAATTAAAAAAAAAAAAAAAAAGACTAGAAAATTCTTTGACACCTAATCAGAGGGATTGGGTGTACAGCTGTAATTAATGTAAATAAATAATACAGAAGATAGAGAGTCATCGGGAGATGAACCGAACATTCACTCCCTCTTGTATATAATGAACAACCTGAATGAACAATATCTGAGTTTTGATTTGAGGAGTTACCTCCTGGTCTGACATGGTGTCAGAGCAGGCGCCATTTTTTGGCTTCCTATTTAATTTGTAACTCCTATTTTGTTTTGCCTTTGTTTTGCATCTTTTGTAGGCTGACATTTCTGTCAAATCCCTGCGAAATCTCATTTATCGTTTAATACATTCGTTGAAGTGCGTTGCATTGGAGCTAGCTGTTGAAGCCGAAGGTGCTGTAATGACTTGGATTTCCTCCTGCTCTAAGTATGGTATATATACCCTTTCGCATTGAAGAACCATATATCCTTTTTCATATTCACATATATCATTTTTCGTATTCCCTTGAGCCGGATCTCAAGTATTATAAACCCATATATAAATATTGTCAGGTTGCATATCGCAAATCTCTTGCCCCGATCAATACCGCTGCATGTTTGCAATGCGATCATACCCTTCATTAAACCCGCTCGGACATAGTTCTCGAGGTTTCACTTTATCTGGCTCGTTCTCCACTGTTGATCTCAACCTCCAGATCTGACGGCTGACATTGATTTCGGGGGGGACCACTCGCATGGCGGTTACCCACTCGAAAAGTTCCTTTTAATCTCCACCGTTGATCATCACCTCAAATCTGATGGTTTATAGCGATTTCGAGTGCATTAGTTGCACGAGAGTTACCTGCCCGATATGAGCAGTTTTTCTTTCTCCCTTAGTCGCTACGTGTTAATCGCTTAGTGGAATCGGGTGCTCCTCTCTCAATACCACTTACCGTTTTTTATCCGCTCGAAATCCCGCTTGTAACCCGAAATCTGCCTTTAGCCCTGGCTATGGCCCCGACTTGTTTTTCTTGCGATAAACGTTGATCGCTTACCATCGATGGCCCTCCTCTGTTCATCTCCTCCACTCATCTCCATCGTTCATCTCTTAACACCATTCATCTCTCCGTCGTTCATCTCTTAAACGTCAAACTCTTGTATACCGATGAAAGAAGATGATACCAGGTTGAACGTTGTTGGTATAACATTGTTGGTATAAATATATGCATTCAATCATATCTATTGTGGGAATAGTTCTCACTGGCAAGGAGAACTATCCTGAGTAGTGAGAACTATCCTGAGTGGTCCCGGAAGATAAAACACACTCTCATTTTAATGAGCTATGGAAAGGAGTGTGTGTTGGAGAAGGAGACGAAGCGCTAGAACAACCTACCTCAGACAAGGAGCTCACAATTTGGGAAAATAAGAACAACAAGGCCTATGCATTGATTGCAGCATCCATAAGTGAAGAGGTGAGTCGACATATTTCGCCATTTTCAAATGCTTTCGAAGCCTTACAAAAGCTAAAAGAACTCTATGACTCACACTCTGCACTTGAATTTGTTCAACTCATGATTAAACTCTTCACCCTTGAATTACAAAATAATGATCCTCTTGCTCTTGCATCCGAAGTAAAATCTATAATGCATGATATCAAAGTCACTAAGGTTGAATTGGATATTCCTCTGATCACTTTTCTCAAGGCACTTTATCCTACTTACTCCAATTATCTTGAGTCATTACAAGCAAATGGAAATCTCAAAGATATTACCTTTGACTCCCTTGTGAAAAAATTTACTGAAAGAGAGAAAGATTTTGGGAAGAAGACAACCCCTGGATCTTCTGAAGAGGCTGTGTGCCTTGCTCATAAAGAAAATAATCTTTCCCAATATTCTTCCAGAGGAAGAGGTGGTCAAAGAGGAAGAGGAAGATATTTCAGAGGCAGGGGGAGCAGACACTCTCAAGGAGAAAAGTCAGATTTGCACTGCATACACTGCAAAATAAATGGATCACATGATGCCTCCACATGCAAGTTACCTTGGGACAAAATTGAGCAGCAAAGAAACCAACCCAAAGGTAAAACTAATGACACAGACAAAGGTAAAGCACCTGAATCCGCTCATTATGTTGTGGCACAATGTAATATTGGAGTAAATGAAGACTTATTTAATGCTTCACTTGCTTCTTCGAAAAATGATTGGTTGCTTGATTCATGAGCAACTTGCCACATGACTCATAGAAAATATTTTTTTGAAGAATTTACTGACAATGTTGATGGAGCAGTATATTTTGCATACCAATCAAAACTCAAGTCATCAGGGCTTGGCACAATCAGGCTTAAATTGCGGGGTCTTCCATAATTTCTTCTACATCATGTTCTATATCTCCCACAACTGAGGAGAGACTTGTTGTCCTTGGTCCACATCTGCCAGCAAGGTCACTCCATTCATATGTTTGATGGCAAGCTTGAGGTGAGAAAAGCATCTGACCACTCACTTGTCATGACAGGGATAGAAGAAGAAAGGCTTCTCAAGCTACAGGGTACCTCTGCTCGTACACAAAATTTCTCATATAATTCTCATTATGAAGAAGGTACACTTCCATCAAGTTTATTATGGCATGCTAGATTTGGACATTTGAACTATGACAGCCTCCACTTGTTGAAGAAAAATGGTGTTTCTGGTTTTCCTACAATTCCTAGGAAGCTTAAGCAATGTGATGCTTGCATTCTAGGAAAGCATAGCAAACAATTCTTTCATGATTCACACTCCAGAGCACATAGAAAACTTGAACTCATTCATTCAGATTTGTGGTCCAATGCCTGTCTCTTCTGCAAATGGAAATAAATATATGATGACATTTATTGATGACTACACCATAATGTGTTGGGTTTATTTATTGAAGAACAAATCTGATGCTTTTCAAACATTCAATAACTTTCATACATGGATTGGAAATGATGCACAATCTCACATTGGCTCTATTCTCACTGATAATGGAAAAGAATACACTTCAAATGAATTTGACTTTCTTCTACATCATGTTCTATATCTCCCACAACTGAGGAGAAACTTGTTGTCCTTGGTCCACATCCACCAGCAAGGTCACTCCATTCATATGTTTGATGGAAAGCTTGAGGTGAGAAAAGCATCTGACCACTCACTTGTCATGACAGGGATAGAAGAAGAAAGGCTTCTCAAGCTGCAGGGTACCTCTGCTCGTACATAAAATTTCTCATATAATTCTCATTATGAAGAAGATACAATTCCATCAAGTTTATTATGGCATGCTAGATTTGGACATTTGAACTATGAAAACCTCCACTTGTTGAAGAAAAATGGTGTTTCTGGTTTGCCTACAATTCCTAGGAAGCTTAAGCAATGTGATGCTTTCATTCTAGGAATGCATAGCAAACAATCCTTTCATGATTCACACTCCAGAGCACATAGAAAACTTGAACTCATTCACTCAAATTTATGTGGTCCAATGCCTGTCTCTTCTGCAAATGGAAATAAATATATGATGACATTTATTGATGACTACACCATAATGTGTTGAGTTTATTTATTGAAGAACAAATCTGATGCTTTTCAAACATTCAATAACTTTCATACATGGATTGGAAATGATGCACAATCTCACATTGGCTTTATTCTCATTGATAATGGAAAAGAATACACTTCAAATGAATTTGAAAACCATCTTCGCCAACATGGCATCAAACATCAAACAATTGTGCCTTATAATCCCCAACAGAACAGAGTAGTTGAAAGAATGAATAGGACAATCTTAAATATGGTACGCTCCATGTTGTTATTCAAAAATGTAAAAATGATGTTTTGGGCTGATGCAGTTCTATGTGCTGTATATAAAGAATAGATGTCCATCTAATGCTAGCAGAAACAAGACTCCTTATGAAATGTGGTATGGGCACATTCCTTTGGTAAAGCATCTCAGGGTCTTTGGCTCCACCTATTATGCCTTGATACCAAAGGTACATAGAAACAAACTTGGTGCAAGAAGTCGTAAGTGTATCTTCTTGGGGTATTCAAACACCTCCAAAGCATACCGTCTCTATGATGAGGTCAACAAAAAGTTTGTTGTATCTAGAGATGTAATCTTTCTTGAATCATCCAAAACTGACAATGTTGTTGAAGGGCAACATGATCACTTGGATAGATTCACAAATGCAAAATCATTTCAAGAATTTGATAATTAGATCCCACATCTTGAAGGGGTGATTTCTATACTAGATCAACTTGTGGAATCTTCTTTTAAAGCACTCTCTCCCCTGCATGAAACTCCAACAATGGATGATACTTTGAGTGATGTGATTGACAAAATTGGGAGACTCAATCTTGATTCAGTCCCAACTCAATCAACGGAGCAGCCTGGACCATCTGAGAAATGTCCCCCAAAGTGGCTGACAAAGACACTTGAAAGCGTTCATCCCGATGAGGTTGGAAAGACAGGAACTAGAAATTCAAACTGGAAAAATGGAGGTGATGTAGATGACTCTGATTCACCTATTGATATGGATGTTTCTTATGATTGTGAATTGAATTTGTCTACAGATTTTGAACCAACTTCCTTCAAAGAAGCTGCTTCTCATGATGAATGGAAAGAAGCGATGCAAAAGGAGTATGATGCCTTGATAAAGAATGGCACTTGGAAGTTGGTTGATCCTCCATTGGGAACCAAACCAATTGGCTGCAAGTGGGTCTACAAGAACAAGTATAAAGCTGATGGCTCACTTGACAAGCACAAAGCCAGGCTTGTGGAAAAAGGTTTTGCACAGAAGGAAGGGGTCGATTATGAGGAGACTTTTCCCCCACAACAAAATGGGCTACCATTCGGACACTCTTTGCCCTGGCAGCTCAGAATGATTGGAAAGTCCATCAAATGGATGTAAAAACTGCTTTCTTGAATGGAGATCTAAAAGAAAATGTTTTTATGTCCCAGCCTGAAGGATTTGCTGTGAAAGGACATGAACATAAAGTATGCAAACTTGTGAAATCCTTGTATGGCCTCAAACAAGCACCACGAGCTTGGTATGAAAAACTGATTGAGCATCTTCTGAAACTCAATTTCAAACATTATGATCTTGATGATGCAACTTTGTTTGTCAAGAAAGTTGGAAAAACAGTTGTATATCTTGTGGTATATGTAGATGATCTTTTGATGACAGGGAACAATGAAAACTACATTGCATCCATAAAGAAGGAATTGAAGAAAGGTTTTGAAATGTTTGATTTGGGCTATGTTCATTACTATCTTGGTATTGAAGTAACTCAACATCTGAAGTCCATATTCCTTTCTCAAAAAAAGTACATTGGAGATCTATTGAACAGGTTTGGCATGACTGAATGCAATCCTATGACTACTCCAATGGAACAAAACTTAAAGCTCACATCCATTGAAGGAAAAGAATTTGAGGACGCAACAAAGTATAGATAGCTTGTAGGAAGTCTCAACTACCTAACCACTACTAGACCATACATTTCATTTGTTTTTGGAATCCTCTCCAAATTTATGCAAAAGCCTTGTGAGGGACATTGGTTTGCTGCAAAAATAGTTCTAAAGTACTTGAAGGGAACTCAAGACTTTGGAATCAAGTATACACAGGTGGGCAACTTCAGCTTGATTGGATACACTGATCCAGACCTTGATGGAGACAAAGAAACTGGGGTATCTACTTTAGCTTATGCTATGAGTCTTGGATCAGGAGCTGTCCCCTGGAGGTCACACAAACAATCAGTTCCAACAGATTCCACAATAGAGGCAGAATATGTGGCAACAGCTGAGGCAAAAAAAGAAATTGTGTGGCTCAGGAAAATTCTTGAAGATTTGCAGGTAAAACAAGTACAATCGACTCCACTCATGATTGACAATACCTCTGCAATAAAGTTGGCCAAGAACCCAAAGTTCCATGATTGAACAAAGCACATCAATACTAAATATCATCTTATTCGACATCATGTTGAGGTCAAAACAATCCATCTACGCCATTGTTCCACTAATGAGAAAATTGCAGACATCACCAAAGCATTTGGAAGAGAAAAGCTTGACAGATTCAGAACAATGCTTGGACTCACCAACATCCCTTCAGATTAAGGGGGGAATGTTGACACCTAATCTGAGGGATTAGGTGTAAAACTGTAATTAATGTAAATAAATAATAGAGAAGATAGAGAGTCATCGGGAGATGAACCGAACAGTCACTCCCTCTTGTATATAATGAACAACCTGAATGAATAATATATGACTTTTGATTTGAGGAGTTACCTCCTGTTCTGACAAAATTAAACAACAAAAAAAACCAAAAAAATAAAAAAAAATTTAAATAATTTAAATAATTTAAAAACAAAAATTAAAACAAATCAACAAAAATTAAAAAACTATTAAAATTAAATCAAAAAATAAAAAACATAATAATAATATAATAAACATAAATAAACCAAAAAAAAATCAAAGTTTAGAAAAAGCATAATTAATTAAAATTTTTAGAACATTAATTTTAAAATCTAAAAAATAAAAATAATATATATATATATATATATATATATATATATATATATATATATATATATATATATATATATAAAAGGTTTGTTTTTAATTATTTTTAGTTGTTTTTAATAGTTTTTTAAAATTGTTGTATTTTTATTTATTTATTTTTATAGTTTTTTTTTCAAATTTTTATCGTTTACAAGATAGTTCTTTTTTTTTTATACATTTTTTATGTTTTTTTTTTGTCTTTTATATATATTTTTATATTTGTTTTTTAAGTAATCAACATTTAAAAAAAGAGAAATAAGATAACTAGAGGATTTGTTAAGTAATCAATATTTAAAAACGATTGGACATAGAAAAATTTAAAGTGTTAAAAGATGTAACATTTAAAAAAATATATCCATAGTTAATACATTAGGAAATATAAAGTGCCAAAAATAAGCCCTCTAAAAAAAAGGGTTGATGCTACATCAACACATTTCAAAATCAGCATGAAAATCACTAACATTCAAAAACAAATATTTATATTTGATACATAAGAAAATTTAAAGTGTCAAAAATATGCTTCGAAAAAAAAGAGTGTATTTTGAATCAGTGTTTTTCAAAATCGGATAACTTTTTTGCTACCTCAAAAAAACGGGTAATCGTATCAGTCGCCGTTTCAAAGTTTACATTGTTCTTCATTTACCTTTGATTTTATATGCTAGATGCTTTGATCCCTTTGTATGTTTATGTATATTCATATCTCTTTTGGAGCATCATGCAGAAGTTGTGGAAATCATTGGAAAGGCTTCTAAAGTGACGAAGAGAAGTTGGTTTCGGAAAGCATTGAAAGTACTTCAACATGCACTTCACTATATAGGTAAGTGATTCCTCACATATTACATGTCTCAATCAGTCAAAAGCTAAGGAAAGGTAGCAATTATTTTCATGTTTATTACTAGGTTTTGTTAAATCTAGGGAGATCCATCTTGTCCGCAAAGAAGGATCAGTCTGCCTAACAAATTGGCAACTCTACTAGGGAATGTCTCATTCTCCATCATCTCATTGTTTTGACTTTTGATCCATTTCTCATAGCCTTATTTGAGTGTCTGAAAGAAATCAAAAGTTTGGATTTTTTGGTTTTTTTGGCTTATTTTTATTTTTGATAAAATTTTCCTGAGGTGCGCACTTTATCTTTAGCCACAGAGCGTATATCTATGCATTGAGGCTTTAGCAACAGTGCGTATGTGCACTGGATCAAACTGTTGCTTGCACACATACCTGAAATTTTTGAAAATTTGACTTTTCCCTTCACTAAGTCCAGGAACTTTTGTTTTTTATGCTTGACTACACTTGTTTATACCTTCAGAAAGTCTTTTTTAGTTCAATTGAATGTTGTGAAATAGGCTTCTTGAACTTTTTTTTGTTTTCACGAATTAGAGTAAAAGCTTCATCTAGTGCGTTGTAGATCTATCAAAAGAAGGATCGGTAGGTCTTGATTTTCTGTCTTCATGTTTTTCTTCTTTCAAACAAATTAGATCTAGTGTTTATTTTACTTATTTGTGAAATATTATTTCGTTAATGAAAAGAAATGATTTTCGAGAATGAGTATTTCTTCTGAAAGTGCTTCTTTTTTTGAACTTGAAATGAAAAGCTATTCTTCTTTCAATGTTGAAGTTTTTCCAGAATTGTACTCTAGACAACACTAAATTCATAGCAATCATTGGAAGAAAATAATTTTAAGATTTTGATTGGTTTCCTTATGAATTTTGAAAATTTTGAGTGATTGTATGTTCATAGTCACATTTTCCCTCATATGGATGAAGCCTCAAAATTGTTGGAAAAAATTATTGTTTCATAGCAACAACTTCCAACTAGTTATCGTAAAATTTCTCCCAACCTGCCATCAGTTGACGAAGTGATTGATTTAATTCCAAGTTTAGTCAATCTCGTTCTTCCATTGGAGAGTGAAACAAATATCACTCAGGTTGATGAACCATTGATTGATAAAGTGGTCAACTCAATTCCATATTCAGTTGATCCCACTCTCTTTGTAGAGAATGAAATTAATATTTTTTAGGTTCTTCTTGTTACCTCATATTCTTCTACACGCGGGGGAATTTCACCTGTTTCCATTGGACCCACTCCAAGTAATGAGGCTATTTCCTTTGATTGGAGTAGAATGACAAGGCCTCGTCTTCCTTCTTCCACCCCTTTCCAAATCATTTTGAAATAGTATGGTAAGAATGTGCGTCATGCAAATGTCAATGAAGGTGCTTCTGTCAATATTTTATCCTTAACTACTTGGAAAGCTTTGGGTTCCCCTCAGCTTGTACCTGTTACACAAAATTTGTTAGCTTTTAACATAACCATTAGCGAACCTTTAGGGATCCTTTTAAGTTACCTATTACTCTGAAAAAATTGTCTGTATCGAACTTATGGTAGTCCAAGGCCCCTTGGATTTCAATTTTCTCCTTGGGTGAGACGATGTTTATGCCACAAAATTTTTCATGTCCACACTCTTTCGAGTGATGTATTTCCCTCACAATGGAAACATTGTGACTATTGATCATCTTTTCTTCATTCATCTTGATTCAACTAACAATCATTCGTCATCCATGAATGTTCCTTATATGGAAGTGGTACCTAACCCACCATGGTTTAATTATGTGGCAACCTATCCCATGTTTCTGGTTATCGATGCATGCGAGCCTCTCACTATTTGCTCGACTTCTTTTGACTTAGATCTGGTAGCTGAAATGGTGTACCCTATGGGGGAATTTGAAATCGATTTTCTTACCCCTTTTGATTCTTTTGACATGTGCCGTTTCCAGAGAAATTTTCCTCCTTCTAATGAAGACCTCTTGGAAGCCATGATTGAGGTATGTCCCTTGACATTTTATTCTTCCATTTGGAAGCCAAGATCAATTTTCTATGAGGATGGTTATTTTACTGTGTCAACCTCATCAAGTTTCTAGGAGGATGGTTCTTTTACTGTGTCAACCATATTAAAAAATGAAACAAGTTTCTATGAGGATAGTTCTTTTACTGCATCAATTTCATTAAAAAATGAAACAAGTTCCTGTGAGGATGGTTCTTTACTATGTCAACCTCACTAAAAAATAAAACAAAGTATGAGCATAGTTCTTTTCATTTCAAGCTCGTATAAAAATGAAACCCATATATGAAATTCATGAGCATAGTTCTGTCTCAATCTCGTTAAAAAATGAAACAAATTCCCATTTAAATTGAATCTTTCATTTGATTTTATCAATGAACCTTCATTTCATCTTCTTATTGGTAACTTGTTGCCTCTCCATGGGTACATTGTAAATTGTTGTATCATGTTTTGTGTGTGGAAATTTTAGCATATTTTTACGATTTTCTTCTACTTCTCATGCTTATCTTATGTTACACTTGATTTGCAGATGTCAAAACTCCCTCAAAATTACATTGGCTTTGCCAATGGTGCTAGTCGTAGTACTTGGTATTTTTTTCCACATCTTGTTCTATTCGATTGATCATTATTTAGATTCTCAACTCATAGTATTACATTTCAACGATGTTTATTCATTAAGAAGTTCCACAATGTTAATAATGGTTCTACGGGTTCGTCACATGGAGAGATAATTTGATTACATTGAATATCAACACATTTCAAGACATTTAAACACATTAACTGATCCAGTGACTATGTCTTAAATCAACATTTTTATCATTTGTAAGAAAGAAAGGCAATATTCATCCACATATTATACAATATAGACTGAGATAATAGTAGTATTTTCCATTATTCAAAATGTTTGTTAAACGCGTGGCTTTACAAAATGTCATCCAAGACAAAGCCTATGACTAGAAACTAATCATGGTGATCTTGGTAACAAACAATGGCGCGAGCTACTCATCGTAGCAAGAGACTGACCAAATCAGGAACTCCCATGATATGCTTCTGGTAACGGAGAGGCAAATCATCGATCACAACATCTGGGATATCCAAAGTCAACCTCTCTAGGTTGTGCTCGAGTTCAGTTAAGGCCTCTGTTGCATCAGGGTTTTGTACCACAAGAGTTGTTGTCTTCTCACCATGTTTGTCAAATTGATGTAGTCCTTCTGGTCTAACTGGGACCACATCTACATTATTATTTCAGATAGTCAGTTTTGGATGCCAAAAACCAAAAAAAAGTTGAAAACACAAAACAAACAAAATGTGATTTTTTTACCTATGTCACCCCACTGCATTCCAGTAGGAAGTGGGATATATGGATCACTAGTGTAATCCATGCCTGCATATGGAAATTCCTCGATCATGATGATCTGCCATTCCATCCACCCAAAAAATTCAGGAGTGTATCTCATTGGGCCATCACCACCTTTGTGGCATGCCATCAACAAAACCCACTTTAGCATACGAGGATCTTGAGGTCCTCCTGCATCTATATATACCTATGGGGAAAGAAGGGGAATCCTCTCTAGAGTGAATGAGATCACAAAGACACCATACCCAAAGTTTTTGAGTTTGTGAGTCTTCACTCTAGTCAGTTACCCTTTGAGATTGGCAACGACCCCCTCACACCAATTAAATATGGTAGGTTACGAACACTCCACATAAATATGCATTTGAGCCTTGGTTAAAAAATGAAGCACTACACTTCCATGTAATTATGCAATAGTGAAAGAAGTGGTCTTCGACAGAAGCCTCTCAATGGTTTTGATGTTAATTCATCCATCTTTGAGATGGGATCCTTAAAAACAATGTTGTTGTAGGTAAGTCGTCATTGTTTCTCCACCTCGTCTGTACTTGACAAATAAATGTCAACCCCACGACGTGAAAGTCTAGGAAGTAAATATATTTCATCTGCATCTATGGTAAGTCTATGGTATCCAATCTGGAAACACTCTTCTTGCACATTCCATGTTCTCACCATCCATTCCAGCAAATCTAGTTGATCCTTCATGCTCGGGATCACAAAAAGATTGTATAGACCGCAATCTCTCAAGGCTTGCAGTGTTTTTGGGTTATTCAAAGTTTTTGCATCTTGATATTCATGTTCTCTTTCCCTCCACTCCATTTTTGTAGATCAACCCTACAAATAACCATGCATGATGAATAGAAAAGAATCAAATAATTTTTGCAAAGAAATTTGGGCATTTTATCTAGTTTTTTCAAAGACTTCGGCATTGTGCGTAGGCCCCTTTTATGAATAGAGCGGATTTGCGCATTTATGGTTCCAAAAACTGCACAAATCGTGATTTTTTAGTGTAAAACATCAGGTCGGTGTGTGCAAACCTGATGAGGAGAGACTGCACACAGTAAGGGATATTTTTTAATTAATAAAACCCCCTTAAAAATGCTAAATTCACGGTGAAATGAAAAATGAAAGAACTCAAAAAGAAGATAATGGAAAGATCTCTAACCTGGAGAAAATGATTCGTGATTTTGTCCACCGGTTTGGTCAGAATCCACCTCTAAATGTTTTGCTAAAATGCACTCTCAATGGCTCTCAAATGGTAAAAACACAAATGGTAAAAGTTTTTTACTTTTTTTGGACTTTTATAAGCTTTTTAGGCCCATTAAAATATTATTTTTTGCCTTTAGCTTATGAAAATCCAAATTTTTAATGTTTTTTAGCAATTACGATCATTTTTTAGTTTAAATGTGTAGAACACAGGTTAGTTACGAAATGAATCATTTTGGTGATGAGTATATTTTTATCACTTTTTAGAACTCGTTAAAAAATACGAAAAAGAGAAACACTAGAGTTCTCTTCAATCCATTTTCAGACTCCCTAAACATGAAAATATTGCTCAGTGTTTGACTATTCAAATTGTAAAAGGAAATGAACAGTTGCCTATTCAGCGTAAGTTTACCTCTTTTACGGACTGAACTAGACTATTTACAAAAAATGTATAAATTGACTAATCATGGTCAATAGATTCCTCTCCTACATTATTTTACCCTTTATCGGGCTTAAGAGACTAAATTTTTGAAAAAGGGCATTTCAGAGTTTACTTATGTTTTTCTCCTGACTCCCTAAAAATTAAAAACGTTGAGCTTTACTTTCTTCAGGCTTGCTAAAACATTACATTGAAAGAACTGAACGAGTTTTCTTTTCATGTCCTTTCAAACTCTTTAAACATGAAAATGACATCGAGTTGCCCCTTTGATGGACTCGTTAAACATCAGCATTATAGGACTCATTAATCATGATGAGACCGAACCACTTCTTCCTAGGGTTCATTAAAATACTTCGAAGGACTCATTTGAAGGATGAGATTAAAGGAAAAGCATACGTTATCCTCCTCAATCTTGCACAAAAATAAAGATGTACTTTCCAGGTATGGCGGGGGGGAATTGGGAAAGAATGTTTGTTTTTGTATTACAAACGGTAGAATGTCACTCTTGAACATGACACTCTGTCACCTTTGTGGTCGGGTTGAGAAATCCATTTGTCTCTCAATTGACCATACCTCATTGAAATTCTTCAAACTGGTTTCTTGTCATATTTTTGAGTCAAATGTTACCAAGTCAAATTTTCATGTCATCGATATGTTCAAGAGAAGTCGAACCTCAGTCAAAATTACCCTACAATTTATAGGCTTCAATCGCATCAACCATCCCTGAGTCAGTCCTGGATTACTCTAAATTTGTTCTTCAAAACTTGACATGAGTTTCGTGTCGTAAGTCCTCTTGTGATGGGTCACTTCCTATCGACTTCAACTCACTATCTAGGAAGTTGATCTAAAAAATTTCTTCAGTACCTTGGAGTCTACATGCCTGAATGGCAGGTTTCTCACCTTCGACAACAATTTCTCATCATTGACCTTCGATTATATGAGTTTATGAGTGTTCGACTTCAAGACATCTTTTCACACTTCATATATTATACTATAAGTACTTTGAGAACCATTGTCATTATTGGTGGTTTCTCTTGCACTTGTTAATGATTCACATCATTGACTGGTAATCAAGTGGTTTCTACCATGTTCGACTTCGAGAAATATACTCACATGGTTAGATTCATACTATGGATTGAGAGATGGAGATCAAGACCCTGCATCTAGTTTCATCCATCCAGGTTGCGTGGAGTTATTAAATATTCAACATTGTAAATATAGATCCATTGATGGTTGCGTCCATAATATGTATTATGTTGACATGGATCTTCAAATGTATTTCCATACTGGTTCTTTGAGATATCTATGATCTGAGTATGGGAATACCTACCTCAGTGATGATTTTATATTGTATTGTAACATTTGATTGATTGTTTCAGGTTTCCTACTATGGTCTCTAATTCAAACCTTGGCATGATAAAGAGCTTCAGTGCTCAAACATCATTTTTGACTTTGCACTTTAGTGGGAAATATGTTACACTTCATTTTATCACCATTAGGAAAAGGACAGTCAATCTGGATCTTTCGCTATCCATCAAATTGTTCCAAACCATTCCTCTGCAAGGTTAGAACCTAAACAATCCCAAAGAGAATGAAATTTCTGGATTACAATGCCCAAAAACCTATTTTGGATTGCCTACATGATTCCCTAGCTAGTTTATTAGCATACACATACTTGACCATTAAAGTCTGCATAGAAGTGCACTCTGTCTTACACTGTGGACTATGCACATGAATCAATGCAAGTAAAAAATAAAGGTAAATTCTAGAAGATTTGTTATTTTAATCTTTCCCAACTAAAAGCTTCGAGTTTATGCTTAGTCAAGATTGAGCGATCTCATCATGAATCTAATTTCCTATCTTTTTGGATCCCCTATCCCACCATTTGTGGATCTCATCCCTTACGAAGAGGATCCCAAATGTCCTCCTCTTAGCCTATAAATAAAACACAGGCTAGAGAGTTGGAGGGGGCCACTAAAGGTAGGCTTATGCTGGAGAAATAAGGCTATAAGGCTTTTCATTCAAGGAGAAGGTTGGAGATCATGGGAAGAGGCTTGTAACATCAAGGCAATTAGGTTGTAAGCTTCTTCTCTTTTGAATTCTATACAAAGCAATTTTTATTCCCTAATCATGTCTATTTCAATGTTATTTGTGAGATTCCTTGATGAATCACATGGTTTATAACTGGTTATTGATTCAATTTATGTTGTATGTTGAGTTAATAACTTAATTTACCTTTGATTTTATATGCTATGACTACAAGAAAAAAGGTCATTGGTGAGGGTCATGCATGTAATGGACCTTTAACGTTCGTTACCAATGTGACATATGGTGTCAGTCTCTAAAAAAGCGTTGTTGTAAGTGTATATAGTGATGGTCCTTTAAGGTTTTTCACCAAAGCCATTTTCAATGACAATTTTGGTGAGGGTCGTTAAAGGCCCATCATTCATTCTCCCTTTGGTGACACTTTTGGTTAGGTTCATTAAAGGCCCATCACTAATTCTCTCTTTGGTGACACTTCTAGTGACGATCTTTTATTGACCGTCACCAATGATCTTTTTGGTTACTTTTGGTGACGGTAAAAAAATGTTCGTCATCATTGATCATTCCAATGAGTTTTTTATGACGCTTCATGCATGTGACAAACCTTTAAGGTCCATCACCAATGTCGCATATGGTGACGGTATTTAAAAAATCATTGTTGTAAGTGTATATTGTGATGGTCCTTTAAGGTTTTTCACGAAAGACATTTTCAATGACACTTTGGGTGAGGGTCGTTAAAGGCCCGTCACTAATTTTCTCTTTGGTGACACTTTTGGTGAGGGTCATTAAATGCCCATCAGTAATTATGTTTTTGGTGACACTTCTAGTGACGATGTTTTATTGACCCTCACAAATGCTCTTTTTGGTTACTTTTGGTGACGGTCAAAAAATGTTTGTCATCATTGATCATTCCAATGAGTTTTTGGTGAATCTATGTACCTGTTACTATATTTTTTGTCAAAAGATAATGATTTAAGACCATTGTTGTGGAGTCTTTTTCATTATGTGTCCAAGGTCATAGTGGTTATAATATTCAGTCAATTTGTTAAGAAGTAATTACTGTGTATCATTTCCCTCAAGTCATAAGAATATAGTTTTCCTATGAGTCAACACATGATTAATCTCTATTAGGTTCATAATCTAGAAAATTTCCTTTAAATAAAGTTCCACTAGTGTGTGTAGGAACTATATTATTTAATACATAATCAAACTCTGTCAATTCTATTAATGAGAGAGACCTAACACTCCTCAACACTCATGTCATACCTTAACATGCTTTGGAATAGTACACTAACATTCCTTGGCACCTCGCATGTATTGGAACATATTTGTACCTAGAACATCTTGCCATGAGTAGGACACCCAAGCACATGTTGGCATGCCCTAGCATAGCATAGCACTCCCCTATCATGTGTTGGCATGCCCTGGAACACCTTGGCATAATATTACATTAAAAAAAATTAGCACTTGGCATGTATTGAAACATATTATTAGTGTTCTTAGCATTCCCCTTTTGAAAAAGATAAAGTCTTGAATTATTAACCCTCTTATGTGTTCATTTCCTTGTATTTAGCTTGGTTATTCCTTTTGTTTCCTTGAAACTCCTTGACGCATATTGGCATACTCTGGCAGCATGCACATCCTAGCATGTCTTAGCACATGGAATGCCTTGGCACTATTTGGCACATGTTAGCACACCCCAAAACTACCTAGCACACTCTAGCACTTCTTGACATTCACTAATATTCCCTGGCATGCCTTACCCGTTCTTAGCATACCTTTTCACTCCTTCCTTGGCATGACAACTATCACTCATTAACACTCCCAACACACCCTTATATTCATTCACTTCCATGCATTTTTACCTAGTGCTCCCTTGTTTTGTCTTAGTACTCCCTAACACTCCTCAGCATGCATTGGAATCTCTATCACACCTTAGCACTCTTCGATATGCTCTTCCACTTCATAGCATGCATCACACTCCCTGATGCACATTGGCACTTGGAACATGTTTGAACTTGGCAAGTATTAGCATGTTTGGCATGCTATGAGATGACTTGGTATGATTTGGCATGGTTTTATATTAAAGTTATTTGAGATCAATTATTGGAAACTAGATGAGAAGAAACATAGGAATATTTTGCACTTAGAATGCATTGACACTTGGCACTTGGCACCTATTGACACTTAGTATTGGTGTTCCTAGCATGCCCCTCATGAGGTAAATGGATAACTTATTAACCCTATTATGTGCTCATTTCCTTGTAGTTTAACTTGTTCCTCCATTTTGTTCCCTTAACAATCCCTAGCATGCATTGTCACACCCTTGTACATCTTGGCATGCCATAGCACTTGGCACATCTTATCTTGTTTAACATGTCTTCGTACTATCTAGCACATGTTAGGATTCCGTAACATTCCCTAACTCACCTTCTCAGTCATGACCCTACACCTAACATTACATTTTTCCATGACTTGGGAACCTTACATTCACTAGAACACCTTGGCACTCCCTAGTTTTCATGCCTCTGTTATCCTCCACAATGTCCCAAGCTGATGAGGAGATCGACGGAGGTAACCATAGAGCAAGATTTTAGTTTAGTAGCTAGACCTACCAAACGAGAGAGGGCTCCCTCTATGAAATCACAACAAAGAGATGACTGGAATGTAAAGGATTTTAGGCTAGATAGCTAGGCTGAGGTGGGTTTTTAAAAATTTAGGGTTTTGTTGCTCGATAAGGGAGAAAAACGAGGTACCTAGGTGTTGAAGCCAAAAAAATCAAGTCGACAACAAGGGGGATACCCGCCCGGTCCGGACCTTGGTTGGAAGCTCCTTATCCGTCTGTGATAGCGGGTCCAACTAGGGATAATGGGACCAGTTTCCCAATCTATGTGTGTGTGTGTAGAATTCGATGTTGCTGATCTAACAGTTCCTATCTAAGATATTCTAATTCAAACTTTAATCTAATTCTATGCTATTGTAATCTAATAAACAACACATCTAAATCTATACTAACCCGGGATGTAATTCTTATATTATGCGATCTAAAGATATTTCAAATAACAACTGGTAATAAAGATCATTCAGCGATTATAAGAAAGGAAATCAATCAAGATGAACCACTTCGCATAAAAAGTTAGACGAAACAGTTGTGAACAACATATCGCATAATGAGCTATTCATACATTAGGCATAAATAAATAGCTATCACCGTACAAAAGTGCCAAATGATAACTCAAACATTCATGCAATAATACATAAACAACTAAAAACTGTATATCACTTTAACATATAAGCAGAAATGGTCAAGAGATAAAAGTACCATTTATGACTAGTCCTACTCATAAGCTTCAAGCAACAATGATTTATCTCTCCTTGCTCTAACATCCACTAAGAGTACAGAAGTGCAACATCAGTAGCAGATATCAAATGCAAACATCAACAAATCTTGATCCTTTCATTCACCAAAACCTCCTCTGAGGGTGCAAAAGTGCATGTTCTGAGGACAAGTTTTTGATAAATTTCTGGACCCTTCTCTAAATGCATGAGAAGGGTTTAAATACTACTAACTAAATAACTTAATTACACAGATTTAGGATACGATTTAAATGACCGCCCTTTTTCTAAGCAAAACTATTTCCAAAAATTAAATCTAATATCTAACTATTTCTGCATTTGCTCCTTAATGTTGCGAGCATTCAATATTTGCCTGGGTAGAGTCGGCTGACTGTCTTCTGCTTTTGGTTGACCTAAGAAAACAGAAATGGTAAGAGTTGGCACCATATTTTCAGCAAAATCAATGATATACTCGAGAGTCATCCTCTGGCTATGTGGCTTTACTATGTATGCCTAGTAATAACCCAAGTTCCACTTGGTTAATCCTCGAATTTCTTCTGCCTCTTCTTTCAGCTTTATGTTTCTAGTTTGTTCTTTACCATTGCTTTCTTGCATTTTCTGGGCTTACAAGTGACTGAGCAGTTAGAGGCTTTTATTTTTGAGCAATTTTCTCGGCGATGTGCGATTAACGACTGCCTCTGTTCTTTGATCTGGGCCTCTTTGATGCATTTTTCGCCTTTAGCGCCTTTTCCTTCACCAGGTATAAGCTTCAAAATTTGTAAACATACTAATTTCGTGAGCTTCTGACCTTGAGCGTTAAACTGCCTGTTAATATCAACATTGTTCAACTACTCATTCAACCATGGCTATGAATGAAAGATCTATAATGGATAGCTTAACAGCGTTCTGTGAATCTGTGGCTCTGCTGCATGCGGTATCCATTTATGATGGCATCTTTTCTCTGTCTCTGAGCATTGGAGCTTTACCCTTTCCCTCATGGCTTCCTACACATTGCTTTGTGTTGTTTCTATTTTTCGTTCCTGCAGTTCACACATGAGGAGAGAGTAATGATAATAAAAAATCGACAAGAAAGCTTTAAGCTCTACGGATGTACAAAAACATGCCACCTGACGTGAACTGACTCTTCGGAAAACACAAAATCGTCTTTCATTAACAACTGGTGTATCATTCATTAATTATCATTAAAGCACGTATCCAGTTCTTGGTTTATGGAAAGCTTTTCTTGAATGTTGAGCCGGGGAAAATCTGCGATGGAATGTTTCTGCGATTCGCATCGCAGCATCGTAGTATCGCATTACCACAAATTTCATTAAGATGTGTTATCGCAGGGTTGCTCGATCGCGCTATCGCAAGATCGCAGATCGCAGTATCGCGCTATCGCAAAATCGCAGATCGTTACAATCGTTAAATGGTTATGTGTTTTTCATGCGACATTGCGATATGCGATATGCGATATCGCATATCGGATATTGACGATTTTTTTAAAGTTTTCCAATGTGAGCGTTTCTTAATGCATGCGATGCGATGGAATTCGCATCGCACTCTCGCAGTTTATCATTTTTACTCATAAGGAAATGTCCTATCATTCTTTGCGCGATGCGATGTTTTCTTAAGGAGTAAAATACATGAGCCTTAATTGAATTTTTTGAATTTTTACTAAGGGTCCCCACTTATCTAGTGTTATTGCTAATACTAAATAAGGAGGGGGGTTGTTGGTGGCCACAACAATTGGCGATTCACTTGGAAGAACCAGTTATCTCTGCTTTTCTATTGAATTTTTTCAAACTTCCAAAACAGAAAATTTTTCAGAAAATTAAACTTTGTTATGGAAAGATAGAGTACATTACGCTCTAAACCGTCAATGATATTTTGTTTCAACCATTTTCTACTTTGACTATTTGCTTCCTCAGGCTAGTCCTTGTATTTACATCAGCCATTACTTGGTCTTGTAAAGATAAAACAAAGTCTCCTCTGTAAACCAGTTTTAAATATGCTCATTTGTCGTAGGTAGAGCCTCTGCTGCCAGCAGGCATTTATAGCCTCGACAGGGTTACCTGTTACCCAACAATGATCCTGTATCCTACTTAAGGTGGCCTACAACTTTCAAAGAAGAATCCATATCCACACTTATTGCTTTGATTTTCTTTTTATTCTTAAAGAACAATGTCTTGGTTTGGTAGCCAAATTATGACACAGTCATTCACTTGATTTATAACTTTGATGAACAAGATGGCTCGTGATGAGACCCCTTGTCTTTTGATTGCAACAATATTGAGTCATTGCCCTGTTGTGGTTTACAGTATTGGCAAAGTTAGCAAGTTATAATATTTGTGATAATGATAAGCCGGCTCATGATGAGACCTCTTATTCTTCAAGATAAAGTGTATCCTTGGGTTATTCCTCTGAAAGTTGCGATTTTCCTTAGCAGGGAGGAAGTCATTGTTTCCTTAAGATAGCTCTGGACGATAATAATAGAGTTTTTGGAAACAACTGTTCTACAGAGAATCTTTATTTTGTTATTAATACCTTTCATTGTACTGAGATAAAAAAATTTCTTCACTAAAGGTTGCTTTCATCAAATTTCTGAAGTTGAAACTAGTATCATATCTAAGCTAAAGTTTTTAACTGTATCTATCAATAATAAATATCGGTTTTCCAAAAGATTTGCTATTTATACAAGCAAAAAGGTTCAAAATCTGAAAGAGAATTGGTGTCTTTTTCATAAATGCCTAATGTAACCACTCACAACTGGTTTTATTATGAAAAAGAAAAACAACTATTCTACAAAATAGAAGAATAATCTTCTATGGAAAATATTTCTTGAGAATTTGTCCATTAACGGGAAAAGGGTCCCTCTTACCTGCTAAATCCTGTAACACAAACGTTGATGGACCTACGATTTCTACAATCTGAAAAGGACCAAGCCACATCCTTTGAAATTTTGTATGTTTTCCCTTTTCTTCATGATCCTTGTCCCACTTTAAAACTAAATCTCCCATCTGAAAATCTTTTATGTCATTATGTTTGAATCAAAAGAGGATTTTACTAGTGCTTGATGATGAGCATGCGTTTTCCTAGCTTGTTCTCGTTGTTCTTCTAATTTAATTATTTCCATTTGTCTTAGCTGTAAGGACGAAGTGGGTACTTCATCAATGTATTGTACTAAAGATAAAGAGGGAATTGCTAAGTGAGTCGAAAGAACCACTTCTTTCCCATAAACTAAATTAAAGGTAGAAGTGCCGATAGAAGCTTTTTGCGTTATCCGATCTGCCCATAAAGCATATATCAAGGCCTTGTGCTAATTTTTATAATTTTTTTCAATTGTTCTTTTAATAATCCTGATTAGGTTTTTATTTGTTGACTCAGCTAACCCATTACCTTGTGGGTAGTAATTGGATGAATATTTAAGTTTGAATCCTCTTTTAAGTGCAAATTCAGTCATCGCATTTCCAGAAAAGTATGATGCATTATCAAACATTAAAGCGGATGGCAATCCAAACCTAGTGATTATAAATTGATCTATGAACTCAATGATATTTTCAGAATTAGCCGTATTGAGTGGAACTGCTTCTACCCACTTATTAAAATAATCTGTTGCTGTGAGGATGTATCTATGCTACTTAGAAGAGTGAGGAACGATCTCACCTATTATGTCCAAGCCCCACTGACTGAAAGGTTGCTCGATGTTTACCAGCTGTAGTGGCAGGGACGACTTCTTTTGTCTTCCAGTAGTAGTTTGGCAGACTTGACATCTTCTCACATAACTGTGCGAGTCTTTAAACAGTGTGGGCAAGTAATATCCTGCGCGTAAGATTTTATGTGCAGTAGCATATCCAGCATAGTGTCCGCTTGCCGGCCCATCATGGAGTTCCTGCAAAACTTTTTCAGCTTCAGCTTTCTCAAGACACCTAAGAAGAACAAAATCATAATTTTTTCTAAAAAGAATATCATTTATGAGCTGATATTGTTTAGCTTTCAACCTTAGAGCTCTTTTCTTAGTATGATCAAGGTGTGAAGGAGCATACCCGTTCTTAAGATAATAAATGATATCATCATATAATGATTCTGCATCGTTTAGGCTTACCTCACACATTTGTACCTCTTCAGATGGAATTTCAGAAATTTGCGATGCTCCAGCCAGCATTTTGTAGAAGCCTTGACCTCTTACAATGTTTGCTGGTTTAATCTCAATATCATATTCCTGTAAGGCAGTAACCCAATTGGCCCTTTTCTCACCCACATCCTTCTATACTAGAAGATTCCTTACTGCTGGAAACGGTACTATGATCTCAGTATGGTTTTTAAGTAAGAAAGGTCTAAAGTATTTGATCGCTTTGAAAACAGCATAAGCCTGTTTCTCCACGTCTGAATAATTTAGTTCAGCACCCTATAAATTTGAGCTAAAAAACGCAATTGGACCTTCCGCTTTTTCTTGATTCGCTTGAGTTAGAATCGTAGCATATGACTTATCTAAGGCAAATGTGTATAAAATAAAAGGCTCTCAAATTCGGAGTTGCTAAAGGTGGAGCATTAATAATAGCTTGTTTGATCAGGTTGAATGCTTCATGTTCATCTTGGCCCCATTTAAAATTTGAATTATTTTTAATCATGGTTTTCAAAGGAGACACGATTCGTGAAAAATCTGGAACGAATCTCTTTACAAAATTGATCTAACCAAGGAAAGATTGCATGGCTTTTTTGTTATGAGGTAGGGATATTTCAGAAATTTCTTTGATTCTGTTGGGATCAATGTGAATACCAGATTTTGACACTATGAATCCTAGAAGTTTCCCTTCACTTAGTGCGAAAAAATATTTCTTTGGGTTAAGTGAAATTCCATACCTTAAACATCGTTGCAAGATTTGTTTCAGGTCTTTGAGATGGTCGCCTCGCTTCTTCGAGTACATTGTTATATCATCCAAATAAATTACTACAGATTTATTGACTAAACCTTTGAATGCGATGTCGATGGCTCTCTGAAATGTGGCACCAGCATTAATCAAACCAAATGGAATCTTTCGATATGTGTATGTGCCCCATTTAGTTCTGAATGTGGTTTTCAATTAATCATCAGGATGTACCAACACTTGATTGTATCCTGAAAATCCATCCAAGAAAGACATTAATTCTGAGCCCGCCACTGCCTGCAGTATCTATTCCATAGGTGGTAGAGGAAAATTATCTTTTTGACAGGCTTTGTTAAGGTTCCGAAAGTCAATGCAAATCCTAATATATTCGTTTTTCTTTCTAACAGGTACCATATTGGAGACCCATTTGGAATGTCTGACGGGAAAGATTATCCTGGCTTCCAATAACTTATTGAGCTAAGTTTTTATCTGATTTTCTAAATTGGGGTGGATCTTTCTCAGCTTTTGTTGGACAGGTTTTTCATTATCGATCATGGGAATAATATGCTAGATGATGGAAGTGTCGTATGTTTTCATCTCATCATAATTCCAGGAAAAAACATTTTTATATTGTCTCAAAAGACGAATATACGCTAGCTTCTCTTCAAGGGCTAGGCCGAGGCCTAGATTAATGTTTTGTGGTTTAGCATCGGTCCCTAGGTTTACTAATTCGTAGTTCAAGGTTGAAATTTGGAGTTTTGAATTGGTAGACCTCTTAAACCGATCTTTCAAATCGTACAAGTCTTCTAACTTGACCACCGACTTAGGTATAGCATTATTAGTGCTATTTTGTTGCAATTGTCGATCGTGCTGGTCTTCGTCAATTATTTGATTGGAGTAGGATCCTTCAGACTTGAGGAAATTTATGATATCAGGATCGTCATTGAATACTCTCCAATTTGTGATGTTGTCAGGAATGGACGGTTTAAAGATTAATTCTATTGAGAATCTATCTGGACTAAAATCTTCGGATGGAATAAGCTTAGAAGCTACATTAGCCAAAAGGTCTGCACTTGCATTTTGGAGCCTAGGGATTGAAGAAATATTAAACGCTATGAAATTCTCAGTCAGATCTTGTACTAAGGATTGATAATGTTTTAAATGACCTGATAAGCAATGTATAGTGTTACGTACCTGTTTAACCATAATCTCAGAGTCTCCAAAAACTTGAAGATACTTGACGTCTAACCCGATTGCTTTATATAGGCCTTGAACCAAAGCCTCTTATTCTGCTATATTGTTTGTGCAATTGAATTCAAGTCTGCATGTGAGCATGATTTTATCTCTTTCTGGACTAATCAGAACGCATCCTGTTGCTGCTCCTTCGTTAGATTTAGAACCATCAAAAAATAATTTCCAAAACAAAGATTTATTTACAGGTTTATCTAAAAAATTGATACATTTCGAACTATTAGTTCGAGAAAAATTTCCGACTTGGGACAAAACAGAGTTTTCTAAATAGGGTGACGCATGAGCATTGAAATTGCCGTGGAAAGAATCTACCGAGTAATTACCAATAATGCTGCTGTTATACGATATTGGTTCATTTTCTCCCTCTAACTCCATTACTATGTACTTCTGGTGTAGCTCCCGTTCAACCTTTATTTGATTCGGTTTACCGTTGTAGGGTAGCCACATGTGCGACCAGTCGGTTGTGAAGTATCCATGGAGTTTTTCTTACCAATCCCTGCTAAGAATTAAGCCATAGAATTCTGGGATATCGGCAACTAGAATGTCAATAACTTGGCATACCTTTGGGTTGGATGACAACCTTATGGTTACTTGATTTAGTTCGCCAATCACTTCGACTTGAGATCGATCTAGCTGAACTATGCGCACTGCGGATTTCTATGGTTGAACATTTAATTTGGCACATATAGATTTGGGTAAAATATTCGATGAAGCACCGGAATCTACCAAACAATTGTGCACATTTTTATTGAAGATTTCATAAGTAAGGAGAAATGGGGGAGTGCGAGATCTTGATCTTCCTCCAATTAGGGTGATGTCATTTGAATCAATCTTATTTATCGCGTTAGTTGGAGGTCTTCCCATGTTATGGGAAGCTTGAGAAAGTACAGCAGCAGGCAAAGGTGCAACTGGCGCGACATGTAATTCTTTCATCATTATCTTCTGTTGATGTTTCAACTTGCTTAGTTCATAAAGGGTGATGTTAGCCCTAGTTTTCTTCATGTCTTCAATAATATTGTACTCCATTTCATCCGACACTATCAGTGTTTTAGATGGAGTTGTTTCATCTGCTTGGACTGGGTTGGTTTGAGTCACTTTAGATATCGTTTTCTTTGTCGCGACTTTATCCTTTATTGCAGAGCTTGCACTCTTCATCTTAGGGATAGTTTGGGGAGGATCAAGCTGATTTTTGCTTCGTGTGCTAACTGGAAATACTTCTTGATCTTCTTCTTGTGGAGGATGAAATCCCACATTCCTTGTAATTCCACAACTTCTTCGTCATTAGCCTGCGCTTCAGTGGCAATTTCCTCCTCTTCTTCCTCGGATTCAACATTTGAAATGGCATTGGGTGGCTTTGAATTTGTTGAAGGACCTCTTATAAAAGCTTTATAGGGCTTTTTTGAAGAAGTTTCTGCTACTTGCTTTTTTATGTTGACCATTTCATTGGACATGGTCTTTTGAACTTTTTGCAATCCTTCCAAATCAAATGAATCTTTTGCTTGTTTCTTCTTGGAGTCTTCCTTGAAGGTGACTTTTTTGGATTTACGTTCCTCTATCGCGGATCTCTTTTCCAGGGCTAATATTCATTTCTCTACTGCTATCGCTTCTTTCATGTTATCAGCTAATATTGTTTTATTGGCCCTGTCCACGAAGATTGCTATGTTTGATGGTAGAGCGGTGATATACCATTCACATTGTACTTCTTCACTGGGCTGGGAAGCAGTAGGAATTTTTTTGAAAATTTTGTTGAAACGTAGATTGAAATCCTTGATAGGCTGTCTAGTTTTGGCTTTAATATTGGACAGGTCATTGATTAACGTTGCCGTAGACCTGTCATCACCAAAATTGGTTAGGAATTGGTCCTGGAAGATGTCCCAACTTGTGATGGATCCGGAGGGTAATGAAAAGTACCATGACCCGGTTGTTCCTTGTAGTGTATAAGGAAAAGCCAAACAACAACATCTTCATTAGTAACCCAATTGAGATTAATGGAAAGCATGAAGTTGTTTATGTGCTCTTCTGCTAGCATTCCTACCTCGGGATTGAATTTAGGCAGCCATTTCTCAGGATGGGCTGGTATTTGAGTCAAGGGTGCAGGCATTAATACTACCCCAAGGTTATTCCATGGAGACTAGGCCATTGTTGAACTGCTAACAGAGGAAAGTGCAGAAGATGATCCCTGCGGCTGGGAGGATGAGGATACTATGATTGTAGATGATTGAAGAGGGGTTTTGGGGGTTCCAGTGGATGGATGGACGATGATCTGGAGTGGAGGTGTGGATGGTTGACTTCGCGGTGAAGTAGTTGAGATGGACGATGTTGACGAAAGAGTCTCGCTGTCGGACTCTTGCGGTGATTTCCTTGCTCTTTTCCTGATGGGAAGAGGTAATTCGGTTGGCTGGATGCGAAATTTTTCACTCTTTAGCCTGGTTAGGGGATTAGTAGGGTTGTACTGCAAAGTCACACTGCCTTGAGATTTATCAGACCTCTGAGGAGAAATGGAAAATCACTGAAGTTTGTGAATCAGGGATTCGACTTCAAGAAGTTCAACAGTAGATTGTTCTGAAATATCAGGGTGTGTAGCAGTGGTTGATAGTCGAGTGACTTTTGACTCTGGATTTAAATGTAATAGAGAAGTCGGGGGAGATGATGAGGGCGATTTACTCTCAGAATGGTATTCATATTTGGATTTACTTGCCATTCATAGTTCAGGCCCTCCTTCTAGCGCCAAATATGTTGAAGCCCAAAAAATCGGGTCGAAAACAAGGGGGATACCCGCCCGATCCGGACCTTGGTTGGCAGCTCCTTATCCGTCTGTGATAGCGGGTCTGACTGGGGATAATGGGACCAGTTTCCCAATCTATGTGTGTGCGTGTGTGTAGAATTCGATGTTGCTGATCTAACAGTTCCTATCTAAGATATTCTAATTCAAACTTTAACATAATTCTATGCTATTGTAATCTAATAAGCAGCACATCTAAATCTATACTAACCTGGGATGTAATTCTTATATTATGCGATCTAAAGATATTTCAAATAACAACTGGTAATAAAGATCATTCAGCGATTATAAGAAAGGAAATCAATCAAGATGAACCACTTCGCATAAAAAGTTAGACGAAACAGTTGTGAACAACATATCGCATAATGAGCTATTCATACATTAGGCATAAATAAATAGCTATCACCACACAAAAGTGTCAAATGATAACTCAAACATTCATGCAATAATACATAAACAACTAAAAATTGTATATCACTTTAACATATAAGCAGAAATGGCCAAGAGATAAAAGTACCATTTATGACTAGTCCTAATCATAAGCTTCAAGCAACAATGATTTATCTCTCCTTTCTCTAACATCCACTAAGAGTACAGAAGTGCAACATCAGTAGCAGATATCAAATGCAAACATCAACAAATCTTGATCCATTCATGCACCAAAACCTCCTCTGAGGGTGCAAAAGTGCATGTTCTGAGGACAAGTTTTTGATAAATTTCTGGACCCTTCTCTAAATGCATGAGAAGGGTTTAAATACTACTAACTAAATAAATTAATTACACAGATTTAGGATACGGTTTAAATGACTGCCCTTTTTCTAAGAAAAATTATTTCTAAAAATTAAATCTAATATCTAACTATTTCTGCATTTGCTCCTTAATGTTGGGAGCATTCAATATTTTCCTGGGTAGAGTTGGCTGACTGTCTTCCGCTTTTGGTTGAGCTAAGAAAACATAAATGGTAAGAGTTGGCACCATATTTTCAGCAAAATCAATGATATACTCGAGAGTCATCCTCTGGCTATGTGGATTTACTATGTATGCCTAGTAATAATCCAAGTTCCACTTGGTTAATCCTCGAATTTCTTTTGCCTCTTCTTTCAGCTTTATGTTTCCAGTTTGTTCTTTACCATTGATTTCTTGCATTTTTCAGGCTTACAAGTGACTGAGCAGTTAGAGGCTTTTCTTTTTGAGCAATTTTCTCAGCGATGTGCTGGAAACTGCCTCCGTTCTTTGATCTAGGCCTCTCTGATGCGTTTTTCGCCTTTAGCACCTTTTCCTTCACCGGGTATAAGCTTCAAAATTTGTAAACATACTGCTTTCGTGAGCTTCTGACCTTGAGCGTTAAATCGCCTGTTAATATCAGCATTGTTCAACTACTCATTCAACCATGGCTGTGAATGAAAGATCTGTAATGGATAGCTCAACAAAATTATGTGAATCTGTGGCTCTGTTGCATGCGGTATCCATTTATGATGGCATCTTTTCTTTGTCTCTGAGCATTGGAGCTTTACCCTTTTCCCTCATGGCTTCCTGCACATTGCTTTGTGTTGTTTCTGTTTTTCGTTCCTGCAGTTCACACATGAGGAGAGAGTAATGATAATAAAAATCGACAAGAAAGCTTTAAGCTCTATGGATGTACAAAAACATGCCACCTGACGTGAACTGACTCTTCGAAAAACACAAAACCGTCTTTCATTAACAACTGGTGTATCATTCATTAATTATCATTAAAGCACGTATCCAGTTCTTGGTTTATGGAAAGCTTTTCTTGAATGTTGAGCCGGGGAAAATCTGCGATGGAATGTTTCTGTGATTCGCATCGCAGCATTGGAGTATCGCATTATCGCATTACCACAAATTTCATTAAGATGTGTTATCGCAGGGTTGCTTGATCGCGCTATCGCAAGATCGTGGATTGCAGTATCGCGCTATCGCAAAATCGCAGATCGTTACAATCGTTAAATGGTTATGTGTTTTTCATGCGACATTGCGATATGCGATATGCGATATCGCATATCGGATATCGGCGATTTTTTAAAGTTTTCCAATGTGAGCATTTCTTAATGCATGCAATGCGATGGAATTCGCGTCGCACTCTCGCAGTTTATCATTTTTACTCATAAGGAAATGTCCTATCATTCTTTGCGCGATGCGATGTTTTCTTAAGGAGTAAAATACATGAGCCTTAATTGAATTTTTTGAATTTTTACTAAGGGTCCCCACTTATCTAGTGTTATTGCTAATACTAAATAAGGAGGGGGGTTGTTGGTGGCCACAACACTAGGTCAGAGGATCAAAGGGTTACAACAAAAAACATATAAAGGAGAAAGGTAGCATTAATTTTGTGATGGATCTTAGGTTTTTTCGGTGTAGTGTAGTCTTTAGAAGCAGCAAAAGGTCTTAATGAGCATGAAACCTGAATTCATTAAATAAGAAAGAAAGTAACACATAATGATTTTTCCATCAAAACAAAGCTTTATGCAAAGAATTTTGTTTATAAATTGTAAGGAAAACCATTGAAGAATTGATGAATGGAAAGAGAAGATGAATATATTTCATATAAATCTATAACAGAGAAAAAATAACATCACAAACTTACTGCACATGAATTCCTAGATAATAGTTGCAAATTGTGTCCTTTGATTTCCACAAAATGTCCAAGTACAAGCTACAATAGTTATCCCCTCTGAAATCCAACCCATTCTATCACTGAGAAACTGATACATAAATACCAAAACAACATCTCCCCACTCTCAGGGGTCGAATCCATGACTCTAGGAACTATTCCATGAGGTGTTCTAACCAAACCCTAATGTCTAGGGAAGTTAAAAACAACTTCTACAATTAACTTTGACTCCAACCTCTCTCATAAATGAGGTCAAATTTACATCAAAACAGATTACAAAGACCGACCACCCAATATTTACATTTACTTTTACCCCTCACATTCATCTACTTCACCCATTTGACTTTTACCAAAGTCAAACTAGGAATTACAAAAAATATCACAGTGAAAATTTTACAAAAATCTCAGAAATTTCCAGGTTTACAACAAGCTGTTGGAGGCCATTTTTGAGTCCCTTTATGAAGTCCAAATCCAGATCGGAAGCCTTTTCTAGAAATTTGTGAGAGTTTAGATGTATTTAGAGTATTTTTCACTCAAAATGACCCATTTTTGGCTAAGATATGGCCATTCTCCCAAGGTTTCTCTAGGTGCATAGCGAAATGGAAAAAGAGGGGCAGAAAGGTGATTTTTGGCCTTTTTTTTGCAAATTTCTCAAAACCTGAGCCCCAGACTAAGAAAGTGGGAAAATGGGGTTTGAGAGGGGGTCATAAGATTTCCAAAAATGCTGAGTTGACATCATTTGGAGCCCCGAGGAAGAAGCACAACATGAGCTCGCTACGCTCCTAGATAGAAAATTGCCAAAAAATTGCAAGTCTACACCAAAACACAAAATGTTCTCCAAACCCTCCCAAATTTTGTCTATAGATGCCTCCTTAGCACACCCAAAACTTGCTAACACTCCCTATCATACACTATTATTCATTCATTTCCATGCAATTGAAACTAGTCCTGCCTTGTGTTTCCCTGAAACTACCTAACATACCTTGTCAATGCCTCCTTAGCATACCCAAAAGATGCTAACACTCCCTATCCCACGCTCTTATTCATTCATTTGCATGCAATTGAAACTAGTCCTCCCTTGTGTTTCCCTAGCACTCCCTAGCATGCGTTGGTGCCACACCCTAGCACCTAACACCTCTTGGCATGCCTTAGCACTTGGCATATCTTGGAATGACTAACATGCCTTGGAACTTTCTAGCATGTGTTATCACCTCCTAGCATTCCTTGCACACCTTGGCACTCCCTAGTTGTCATGCCCTCATAGATAGACTTACTTTTTTTATGACTTGGGAACCCAACCAAGTCATTGAAAAAATAGTGTTGTTCCTAGAAAAAAATCTCCCTTTGTCTAAAATTTCTTTTTCCATCCCCTTATCGTAATTGTAGGCTTACCTATTGCAAGTCCTATTCTGAAATTATCCTAATACACTTTGTCCTTGGGACACTTGGAAGACACTCTTATTCATTCGTTTTGATGCACTTTGACCTAGTTCTCCCTTGTGATTCCCTCACACTCCCCAACACTCCTCGACATGCATTGACACTGTCTGGCATGTGTTATCATGCCTTTGCATTCCTTGGCATGCCCTGGCACTCCTTAGTTATCATTCCCTCATAACTACCCTTATTGGTTTTAAGACTTGGGAACCAACCAAGTCCTACCTTGACTACAACATCTTCGCCAAGTTACAATTACTACAATTATATTATGCCTTGTTCACCTAAGAATGGCATATAAATCATCTTAGGCTACTCTTACCCAATCTTAGCTCATCCCACTAACAAGTTACCAAGTCAAGGCTCATGTCTAACCATGGCCATAAAAAAATTAAGAAACATAGTTTACATCTTGACATGGCATAACACCTGACATGTTGGCATTCCCTACATTCCATGGCATGCTTTAGCACTCCCTATCATACCATACCACTACAAGACATGTCATGGCACTCTTGCATGCCTTGGAACTATCTAGCATATAACTTTGTCACTCCCTTCTGAGCACACTTGGAATTCACTAACACTCCCTATCATACACTCTTATTCATTCATTTCCATGCATTTTGAAATAATTTTCCTTTTTGTTTATGTCAAACTCCCTAACACTCCCCGATATGCATTGGCACACCCTGACACGCATTGGCATACCCTAGAATGTCTCCCTAACACTCTAGCATTTCTTGGCACCACCTAACATACGTTGTCGTCTCCTCCTTAGCACACCTAGAACTCACTGACGCTCCTTGTCACACACTCTTAGTCATTCATTTCCATTCATTTGAAACTAGTGCTCCCTTATGTTTCCCTGGTACTCCATAGCACTCCCTGGCACTCCATAACACTCCCTGACATGCATTGTCACACCCTAGCACCTGACACATCTTGGCATGTTTCACTGGTTTCTAACATGCCTTAACACTGCCTAGCATACCTTATCACTCCCTCCTTAGCACACCTAGAACTCACTAACACTTCTTGTCACAAAATATTAATCCTTCATTTGCATGAATTATTTTCACCTATTTCTCCCTTGTATTCCCCTAGCACTCCTTAACACTTCCTAGCACGTGTTTTTGATGGACAAAACACTATAAATAGGGAAGCTCATCCTCCATTTGTGGACAAGGAAATCTGGTTAAGTAAGTCTGTAATAAGAAGTGCAAAGATAACCAACCAAGAGAAGGAAACAAAGAGAGAAGATTTTGGTGTTGTTTATGGGTCTGTTTTAGGGCTAATAGATCCACATGTGTGAAGGAAGGAATAACTATCTACTGCAGAAAAGGTCGAAGATCTTATTGTCGTCCAAGAAGTTGAATCAAGGAAGAAGATAAGCAAGGTTACAAGTCGAATTATAATAAGATTTCATACCATCCAAGTGAAGAAGATCAAGGTTCAAAAGGTTGGTCAACCACATGTTCTAGGGTTTATGTAGGAGGGCCGAGAACTATAGATCTTATCCATGGAAGTGGAATTTGAAGGATAGTCAAGTTATTGAAGGAAGAATCTTGATCATCGTTGACTCAAGGAAAAAGAAGGAAGTTGAATCAAGGAGGCTTGTGACTTGGTCTTAGAGAGGTCATTGAGTGAAGGGTCTAGGACATGGTCTTGGTATTCGTCAATTGAATTCTATATAAGAAGAAGATTTCGTTTGGGTTTTCCTCTCATGTTGGAGAGGTTTTGGCCCTGGTTGATCACATATTCGATGTGTCTCTTGTCTCATCATTGTTTATGCATTGGTAGATGTTTGATGAAGAATATTGTTTTGAACATTTTTTGTTATTATGTATTAGTCTTGAATGTGTTTGTGTATGCAAAATTGGTTGGGTTTGTAAACTATGAGTATAGCAGTGTTTGATTGATGCATGCTTCCTACAATAAAATGTGTCTCTTACTTAAACATTTAATTTAGTGGAAACATGGGTATTTGGACAATTCTTTTAGAATTTATGCACCCTACAAATACATCAACTCATATAATACATAAATATAATGGAAATTTGTAATGTGTTGAATCATAGAAAGGATGCTAATAAAATTTTATATCTTAAATGTAAATAATAGTTTGGAAAGGTGGGGAATAACTCTTATTTAGTCATAGGTAGCCTAATCAATTCCTTTTTTAATCTGTAAATGTCCATGATGATTTTGAAAGTAGGTGGGTAGTAATTCCTACTCATGTCATAGATAGCCTAACGAGTACTTTTCTCTATCTAGAATGATACTAGATACAAAACTTTTTTGTATTGTGTGCTTCTTCAATTTTTTTTTATAATACATCATGTTATAAAAAACTTTAAAATAATCTTCTCACTTTGGTTCTTGCATTTGTGGTAATATCTGAACCCAACTTCTGAAAGTAGTGTTATTCTGGAGGATGCCAACAATATTTTTCACTCCATAAAGGCTTTAACCAATCTTTAGTCTTTGATGAATTTTTTTGGATGAGTGTACTTTAAAAATAAAGATGCATCTGCAATTTTCTCACTTGCTAATTTAGAATCAATGAAAAAAATAAAAATAATTACTTTCATTTATTTGTAGAGTTTACCTTAAATTGATGGAACATGGTGATTACATCAAATGAGTGTGAAATTTATTTTTGAAATTTTATTAATGTCCTCAATGCTTGGAAAATGTAATGGGATCAGATGATAAGTTAACATGTAAGGTATTTAGTGAGACATTTCTTCTCTTCTAATAAAAATATATCTAAACCAAGTGTAATAGAAGGGAGAGAGAGGATTTTGTAGTGTGCAAAGCTTAGGAGAGAGAGGATTCTGTAGTGTGCAAAGCTTAGTTGTGTGGGTTTGGGGCTAAGGCATAGTTGCTCCATTTAACTAAAGTAAAATGAGAGGAAATGAGGCAATGCATACTTTGTAAATCTTAGCTATGAGGATTTGGGGTTCAAGGCTTAGTCACTTCACAATTGAAATAAAATAAGATCAAATGAGACAAGGACTTGCAAATTATTAGTTATATGTAATGACATTAAAGCGAGTAAACACAAAGTATCAAAATTCGAAGTAGAATCAACCCTTGTGTATGAAAATTCAATCAAGCATTTTTTATGGTCGAATTCCCCCTCAAATATACATTTGATTAATGCAAAAGCTTAGAAAACCACATCTATGTAGTCGAGGTATCCCTCTTAGATGCACAAAAATTTCCCCTTGGCTTCCCATTGTCTTTGAGGTTGTGTTCCCCTACACTCCTATATGCTTACTAGGGATACTACACTCCAACATGACGGATTCTAAGATATATTGTGATAGGGGGGACGAGGGTTTCAGAAATTCTTGTTGCCACAGGAAGGTATTGCCATGTTCAGTTCAACAATACGGAAGAAAAATGCTCATGTATAAGGATTGATGGTGATTTTTCAATTGTGGGAAATAGAAATGCCATACATTATGGTGCTTCTTGATACAATATTACCGATTCATGAAGAGAGATCAATGGTTCCTTGGGTAGAACTATACCAATGTGTGGGTGGGACTAGGCTCATGAGATTCATTTTTTACTACCATCACAATGAACTACAACCAAATTGATTACAGAGGATTTATGTGAAGGCAAAAATCATGAGATAACAATGAACTACATCCAAATTGGTTATAAAAGATTGCATTGTTAAAAGTTAATTTTTAGCTTTAAAGTTTGACATAATAATTATAAAACCAAATCTCCTTTGTTTAGATAACATGGAAACCGATAATATTAGTATTAGATCATTAAACATTAATAAAAATATTTATAGTTTTTTTGCTTAATTATATAAAATGCAAATATGAATTTGTTTAAAATTACAACTTACAACATGGTTAATTATTTTGTAATTTTGAAAAAAAAAAAATATAATTTTTTGAAATGAGTATACAATAAGATAAGAAAATATACATTCCATACATTTTGATATATTCATAAAATATAATGCTTTTAAAATTTATAAAAAAATATAATTAAAAAATTAAACGATTATCCAAATTAAAAATTTAATTTGTACTGCGTTTTCTTTCCCTCTTTAGTGTATTTGAATGAATGTTGAGTAGTTGAAAAAAATGAAAGACCATTCTGCGGCGTTTTCTTCCTAGCCTTAGTGTATTCGAATGAATGTTGAGTAGTTGAAAAAAAGGAAAGACCATTATGCTGCGTTTTCTTCCCCACTTTAGTGTATTCAAATGAATGTTGAGTAGTTGAAAAAAAAGGAAAGACTAGAACAAGTTTTCTTCCCCTGCCTTAGTGTATTTGAATGAATGTTGAGTAGTTGAAAAAACAGGAAAGACCATGGGTAGATCTGTGGCTATATGGAAACAGGTACAGGTAGCTGGATCGATTTTTAGGGTTTCTAGATCGATTTTCGTTCTTAGAATTGATTTTCAAATTTGTTTTATATTTCCACATGAAATGTTGCAGTGATTCACTTGCAGTTAGTGTTTCATGGTTGAATTTGGATGCGTTGAGGGATAAGATTGAGGAGGATCTCTTCAATGGATTGCTCACAAAACATGAATCTATTTTCACTGGGAAAAATTGGACCACGATGAAAGGATCAGAAGCCTTGGTTTGCTTTTAAGAGCCCAAGAAAATACTTGCACATGTATCATTTCTCTCCTTTAATTCCTTCCTCAAATTCAATTGCTTCAAACAATCTAGGAGTTTTTTCACCTGAAATTAGGTTATTTGGGTTTTGTTTTTTCAAGAATTTATCTTTCAAATAAACTAGCCCACAATTCAAATTTACAAAAACCGGCAAAAACCCAATGGTGAAAACAGTGGAAAAAACAATGCATGAAACTGGGTTTTCCAAAAATGGTTCGTTTCTTGAAACTGTTTTATGGAAAGCGTTAATATCGTTCATTTGCAATATGGGTCTCTTCACGATTGGACGTGGACGTGAATCATAAAAAGCAGTTTTCTGGATAGTTTTCGAAGGAATTTTCTTAGTCTATGGTTAAAAGTCAACCATATATAGCTTAGGTTGGGTGTTCTCCCAAGTGACAACACCGTGCAATAGTGCTTAATATATCTTTAACAATGTTGACTATTTAGAGATCTTCTTAGTTAAACTTATGTTATTTCATTAATTGTAGCCATTGATGTGTAGCAGTGTATTGTTAAGTTTTTACAAAAAAAAAAATTGTTATTTTTGTGTTGCTTTTATTTAAAAGCGGATTTAGTGATTGTATCTAACATTTAAAATGTATTTTTTTTATAAAAGTATAAATTTAAATGTATAAGGTTTCTTATTTTATAAATTAGTAATGTATATAGATATTTTATATATATTTTTATAAATTAGTAGTTAAATAATTTAGTTAATTTTTCTAGTTAATTTATTATTTTATATAAATAGTGGGACACAATAATTTTTTTATTATCATTGGTCTAGTTTACAACCTCTCAAATGATTGGAAAAGTTTTTTGATTAAGCTATCCTATAGAAACTTTTATCAACTATTAGACTATCTATAATATTAAATATTATCAACCAAAGTTATTAATTTAATATATAAAAAATAATAATTATCTATTATCCTTCCCATTAACAGTTTTATCTCATAAACACTTTTTTCATCACTGATAAGAGAGATTATGTTAGGTAATTTGCAATAATAAAGCTTAAGAGCAACAAGCTATTGATTAATATGCCTATAATACAAACATAATTTCAACTATCATAAATATGGAAAGTTTCATAATTACATAAAAATAGTGATAGAAATAATTGTAAATTATATGCCTATAATACAAACATAATTTCAACTATCATAAATATGGAAAGTTTCATAATTACATAAAAATAGTGATTGAAATAATTGTAAATCTATAAAAATAATTGAGTCTCAAAAATCAAAATACAAAATAGAAATCCATCATTTAATAAATTTTAAATACAAAACAAATAGGAGTACCACTACAAGAAAATACTCCTCTTCATTTATAAATAACCAGCGTAGATCTATCACTATCGAGCATGAGAGAGATCAAATATCTCTCTCTCTCTCTCAAGCTACAAACCTCTTTAAGTGAAGAGATTTGATCCTCTCAATGCTTGATCCACATTTCAAATGGATCTAGGTTGTTTTAGTTATTAGCCTTTAAATAGTCTACATTGCAAAAAAATACTATGGACAAAAACCATGGGTTAGGAGTACCATGGGAAAAAACCATGGACAAGAAAAAACCATGCGCTGGAGAATTTTATGTTTTTTAATTTTTTTATTTGATTTGATTTTGTTTTATTCTGACTGAGTTAAAATGCCAAATATTATAACATATCCTCGAGGTGGAAAGGGTCTCTTGGCACAAAAATCTAACAACCAAAAATATATTAAGAGGGGTCTAGAATAAAATAACTAGATTATGACATTTATTTTCAAGACTTCAAGGTCTCTCTTGCTCATTTTAATTTATGAAAGAAAATTGATGAGAAAAACCTAATAAATTCAATAAATATTAACTACAAAACCGTGGAATCTAACAAAACCATGTGCAAAAACTAGTAAATTAAATGAATATAAAGTACAAAACCATGGAATATAACAAAACTATTGGCCATAACATTTTTTCAAAAGTTATTTTAACATAAACAAATATAGGGACTAAAAAGAATGGTTTGGTAAGTTCTAACCATGGGTGGTAACATTTTTTTAAATTTATTTTAACATAATCACATTTAACAACTAAAAATGAATGATTTGGTATGTTATAACCACAAGTGATATTTATATATAATATTTAACTAAGTAGAAATTAAAAAAATCACAATTTAATAATTTCTTTCACTTATTTATATTGATCAACTACACTTGTTAATTGGAAACATTGACTCAGAAAACAAATTTTAATAGATGCAAAAGAATAAAATCAAAATTAATAAAAAATAACTAATATCAAGAAAGAATATCTAAATTTAACTATTAAAATTTAACATAACAAAAATTTATTATACAAAACCATATATATGATGCATTAAAATAATTAATATAAAACATGACTACATATATTAATCATTTAATCAATCCAAATACAAATATGAGACACCCATTATACACTTTAACAATAATTATGGTAAATAATATATACTAGCCTAGATCCATCTTAATCTCAGATCTACCAACACCCTAAAGGATCAAATCTCTTTTATAAATTAGTAATGCATATAGATATTATATATATATATATATATATATATATATATATATATATATATATATATATATTATAAATTAGTAGTTAAATAATTTAGTTAATTTTTTTTCTCTCACAAACTAGCAATTTAATATCTACTTCAACTATACTTTTAAAATGTATTATTTTTATTATTATAAAGATTAGTTTTCTATTATAATGTATCAAAGATAAAGTTTTGAAAGTTTTCTCTTTAGATTTTGTCTTCAAACACATGTTGTAGTATTTATGGTTCTGCAAGTGGCAATAGTTCGAGACAACCCTCTATTTTTGACTCTATAACCAATGGAGATCAACTCAATCTCCACCATCTTGTTACCTAACCATGAAAACAATAACCCAATAACTGTGTGGAAAATGCTACAATAGATCACAAATTTGAGTTCCACTCAAGTCACATCCAAGAATATATATAATATATGTGGGATCATTTACGCATCTGGAAAATGCAAAGGCTAAATGAAACTTGAATTCAGTGCCAAGTGTTTCTTCACTATTGTATTTTCCAGCCTAGAGGATCAAACATGGGTATTCAAGAATGGCTCATGTGAGCAAATGAAGCTTTATTGATCATTATAAGTATTAAGGAATGGCCCATGTGAGTAGCTAAAGCCTATGAGAAACTACCTACGAACCATAGTATTCGAGAATGTTAATGATGAATGCTTGGTTTTATGTTTCATATTTTTCTTGTTTTTCCTCTCTCCTCATTTCTTGAATGTGAAACAAATGCTTGGTTTTATGTTTCATATTTTTATTTTTTTTCTCTCTCCTCGTTTCTTGAATGTGAAACCTCCAAACTCTGTTTCTCGTCCGGTCGTCATTTCTAGTTTCGTTTCCCCTTTTTGGTTTCTAGTAACATAGATTTCAAGCCCTTCCTTCTAGCTTTGGTTGAATTTCTGCATTTCTCTCAACTCCAAATGCAGGTGATAAAAAGGATGGGTAGAAAGCTTGGTACCCGAGCTAGAGTTATAGAGGATGAAACATTGAGTCAGACACTACAAGATTCCTCTCATGGGGTAAAAGGATCACAACAATGCCACAGTAAGCCCCCGAGAGAGAACGAAGATGTTACCGCATGCAGTGGTAACAATTAGAGTATGGTGCAGCATCGTATTTTAAGGTCCACCAATGACATCATATTAGAAAAAATCTAAGCATGAAAATAGATTGAAACAAAAACAAAAGGGAAACCCTCACTAACTCGTCAGGCCCTTGCTCAATAATCGGGCAACATTTGGGTATGAAAAATCAGGAATCCCTTATTCAAAGTCCTTGTTTGCCTTTATACATCTCTTCATATTGATGGATGGCTTCAACCCTCCTCGAATGGCCATTGGATGAGTGTTGGGCAGTTTCCTTCGTTAAACTTCTTGGAATTTTTTTTTTGTTTTAATAATAATTTTAATTTTTTTTTTTAAATTTTAAACTTTTATACAGAACTTTGACTTTCGCATTTTGTAATTTGGTGCATATGTATTCCGCTCAAGCCACATTTGTTTAAATAAACTACATATGTATTTTATTTTTATTGCGTTTCTCAACTATGGCCGTGGATTTATCTTGGAAAAGTAATGAAAATAAGATATGTTCCAGGGAATTGAACATATGTTTTTTCATCACTTGTATCAATATACTTTGACAGGACGGGCAAAGAAACCTGAACCCCTCGCTTCATCACACTATGACCAATAGAGACTTTCCTAGCTATTGAGCACAACACATAGCCCATATGATTCGAATATATACTGGCGTTATTATTTCACCTTGAGATGGATATATGTTTGTTTTATCGCATCAGGAAAACAACCGCTACATTACCATACATCAACTATACTCAAAGGCAAAAACTATTTTCCTTGTACAATCACCTTGAGAGTAATAAGTATCTTCCCATGTGTCATCATAGAAACAGATTCCATTTTGCTAATTCATCATGTTTCTCATTCTAGTGGCCGCCATTATTGTGCAAGTTTCTTGTGTCACTTTTTGCCTCCATGAAAGTTGATAAGAAAATGCTAAATGTCAAATTTCAGCAGACATTCTGAAAACCTTTTTGATCCATTTTCTAACATGGTCCACAATCTACCTTGATAGTACTACAATCTATCTCTTCCAAACTTGATTGTATTTCATAGATGGACAAATAATTTGATAAATGATCTCTTTAAATCTGTCTTGGATTTGAAAGTTATTGGATGTTCTTGAAGATGGGCCAAGTGTTCACCCAAAACGTCCAAACATATCAATAACAACACATAGTTTAACATAAATTTTCATCCTCATCCAATTATTAAATGTGGAAATATTCCTCTAAAAGCCTGGATTTCCCATACATTGAGCCTATTATTTATATAACCCCTGGTTTTAGTTTCTCTTGCATGTTTAGCGATTCAGCTGGAATATGTCAAAATATAGAGTTCCTTGATGTCTTCACTCCAACTTCTTGGATGCCATCTCAAAGAAAGGCTCTTTAAGGATATTCCAAATATTATCTTTAGAGGTGGCCATTTCGACCCGAAAGGCTGAGTATTGATGCCATCAGTCACACTCTTCTATGCATGTGTACATTACCAAGCAATTTATCATCAATAAACATTGTTGCAAGACAATAATTGTTCAAATAAATTTTTGAGACATTATGGATATCTAAAGAGATTTCCTTATAAAGCTCAAGATCAACAAAGCATCCAACATATGGATCATGAAACAGTGGATCCTCACACTAATATATTCACCATGGGATTGAGAGAAATATATACAAATTGTAAACTCCCTCATGTAGATGAGCAAGTGGTGTTGGAAACTCTCCACGCTAAATTTCTCAGACTGAAGGGTGAGGGAACCATGAGTACCATTTAGAATTGACATTCTTACCATATTCAAATGGTGTCCTTCCTCAATGTAAACAATTCTTCAACAATATGGCCACTCTCCCACATGTGTCACTTCTCCCAATCCTCACGCTTAATTGGCACACTACACCTACACATTTCATTCGACAATGTGTATGTCTTGGGACTTTGTATCCACTATAGTGGGCCTTCATCCCTCTTCTATTACAAAGCAGACTTCTCAGGGTAGGGGAAATCACAACTCCCTACCCTCCCTCATTTCAATGCAACACGAAAATATTTTCTTGCTCTCTTTCCATTTCATGGTAGTTCTTCAATAAAAAATCTCAATTTCAAGCCCTTCCTTCCAACTTTGGTTGAATCTCTGCATTTCTCTCAACTCCAAAAGAAGGTGATAGAAAGGATGGGTAGAAGGCTTGGTACCCAATCTAGAGTTAAAGAGGAATAAACATTGAGTCAAACATTGCAAGATTCCTCTCATGTGGTAAAAGGATCACAACAAGGCCACAGTAAGCCCCCGAGAGAGAAAGAACATGCTATTGCATGCAATGGTAACAATCAGAGTATGGTGCAACACCATATATTAAGGTCCCATTATCATGCCCTCAAGACTTTGATTGCTGAGGAGAGAAAATATTTTAAAAGAAAAATCTGGCAAATTTGAGGTTATAATTAGCAAAGTGGAAAGCTTGCACAATCTTGTTCAGAGACCTCATGAGGAAGTTGCAGATGCTGATACACTCTTTGATCTTACATCCACACACCTCGCTACTATTAATAGATCACAAAACAATGATGGTGCTACTATAGTTGATTTTATTAGTAGTGCTATTCTAAGAAGCTATAGTGACCAAGCATATGGAAGCATGTATTTGGAGGGAAATGACGATCAAACCCAAATATCATGGAGAAACCTTGGCATTTTAGCTGCTTCTATTTTCTAGGATGCGACAGGAATTTGCACTATACTTGGACCAATGGATAATGAACCCAAGCAAAGGAAAGCTATAGTACAGAGAAAAAAAAGTAAGCCGACAAAAAGCACTCGACCTGAAGAAGTGAAAGAGTCCTCAGAAGATGAAAAATCAGAAACAAACAAGAATATGACAATCATATTTAACATTTTGTGAAAACAAAAAAAAACCAGATTAGAGAATTTGGTTCTAAATAGAATATCATTTTCCCAGACAGTAGAAAAGATCTTTTTGTTATCATATCTAGTAAAGGATGGTAGAGTTGAAATAAATGTCGATGAAAATGGTAGACATTTTGTTGTCCCCAAAAATTCTCCCAGAGCTATAGAAATGGCATCTGGAGAAGCATCTTACAACCAATTTATTTGTCGGTTTCATTTTAAAGACTATAATTTGATGATGGAAGCTCTTGAATGTAGTGAGGAGTTGATGCCTCAGAGAACCAGTCCACTTATGATTCCTTGTTTTGAGAAGGCTGCAGAGACTCCTATCAGAGAGATTTCAAGAAAAAGGGGTAGAGTGGTACCTGCAGCTCTTGAGGTGCAGGAGGATGAATGTGGAAGTGATGATGATGGTGGAGGTCTTCAAAGACCAACACCGAAGAAGTGAAATAAGTGTCTCCTATGACTTTTGCTGCTTTTTTGGGTGCTTTTTGTTGGAAACTATCTATGTTTCTATTAGTGCACTGTAATTCATATAAGAAGCTAATCTTTAATTTAAGAAATCTAGTATATAAACAATGCTATCTTGTTCTCATAATTAGTTATAATTAAGTTGATTGGAAGTGCAAACCCTCGGTCATGTAGTACACCCCTTTAGCCATGGTTCCAAGGCCTAGGTAGAAGACTGACATCACGTAAAAGAAAATTGTTAATGTAAGATGTCAAATTTGATCTGTTAAACCATAAGTAGTCTCCTTGTGACAGTATATTGTAATTTTATGTTTGAAAGGTATTTTGAGATACCACACAAGAACAAATTTTCTGATTGTGTAGTTGGTTTAATTTAATAATACATAGAGATGAGAGTAGGGTAAGGTCAGGCGAAAATAGATGTAAATATAGAGGTCCAAAAAACTAGCTAGCAGCCCTTACCATACCCAAACCCTTTTGCTGGCACTGAAAGGATAGAGAGATCCACCTGGAGGCGTGTGGAGAATAAGTAGGGATATGCATGCGCTAGATTGACTAATTACTTGAGCTTGGCTCAAGCAGGCGCAACTTGCAGATGACAAGAGATTGGGAATATATATCTATTAAGTATGTGTATATGAAATTCATTATGTCCCCTTTTGATTTTCAAGGTGGGAGGAATGCAATGGAGAAAGGGAGATCGTATTCATTCTCTATATCCCACCTATTGGGACACTCGGATTACTCCCAATAATAAGAGTTGGGTTCGCTCATAAGTATCTGATTGTAAAACGCCATCATGAACTTTATTAAGCTAAGTCGTCCTTCAGTTGAAGCTTCAAGCAAGATACTCGACCTCTTTTTTAGCCCTTTAGTCTTCCTGGAATGGCTATAGAACAACCCTATTTCACCCATGTTGAATGCCTCTTCTTGTTGTGATCTTAAACTTCAAACTTTGGCCTTTCTCCCTACAAGAGCACCTAAGAACAACACTCAAAACAACCTCTCTTTCACATGTTGTACTTACAGAAAAACATAAGACTTCCATGTTGCTTATAGGGCTTCTTTCTTGGTGTCTTATGGCTCCTTCTTGCAGTGGCTAGGGCCTCCCTTTGACTGTGCCTAGGGCCTCTCTGACTATTGCTTTAGACATTCCTTGACAACGGCTATATGCTTCTTCTTGATGGCTGATAAGGGCCTCCCTCTTGCTATGGATTATGGCCTCCTTTAATGTGGATAAGAGCCTTCCTTTTGTTGTGTATTTGGCCTCTCTTGACCGTGTCTTTATGCCTCTCTTGACTGCATCTTAGGCCTCTCTCTAGACTGCATCTTAGGCCTCTTTCTTGTTGTGGCTATGCCTTCTTTTGACTGCGGTTAGGGCTGCCTTTTATTGTGGCTAGGGCTTCCTTTTCGACTGTGGCTATGGCTCCTTCAAGACTGTGGCTAGGTCTCCCTTCATGAATGCCATTAGGGCTCCTTTGTGACTGCAACTAGGGTTCGCACTATCGCAGCCTGCTATCCTTGTGCTGCCTAGGAACTCCTGCATTATAGCACTCTCTGCTGCTTCATCCGCATCCATCTCTACCCACATTGGCCAATCCTGCTACTCTCTCTTCGGGGCTCCCGTAGCAAGGTATAATCCAAGAGGTTAGGTAGCTCAAGGATTTGCCCTTCATTGCCTGTAGTCCTCCTGACTACACCTCGATGTCTCCCCACCTCTTTTCTAGAGATACATGAGCACTCCCTCTAGTCCTTAGCATTCCCTGGGACACTACGACATGAGAACTAGTGCATTAACTATGCTAAAAGGTCACTTTCTTGTTAATTTGACCATGAATATCTCTTTTACAAAGAAATATTTCTTAGCTTTGTTTACGTTAGTGGTTTGATAAGAACATTTCTATAGTCTCTTCATTGAATTTATTAAAGTTTTTACATTTATGATTTTTGACAAAAAAGGGCCAACATTTTACCCTGGATAAGTAAGGACTCTTTAAATAACCTTCTAGCTTGGTTCCATTTTGTTCCATCTAAGCTTGGCAAAGTTTCATGAATTTACATTGAACAATGTAAGAATCTAGTCTTCTCCAGAAACAATCAAGCCAACTCTTTCATTTTGCAAATTGCCTACTAGTTCTGGACATATTCTTTGAAATTTCTATGTTGAAGGCGTTGGATTTAGGGAAGTGATGTAGAATGCACACCTACAGTTCTATTGTTCACCTATTAGACCAGTGAAAATTATAGGAAAACTTGGAAGGGTTGGACATGACTGTTCCAACCATACTCTTATTGGCCTGCAATACATATATTCATAACACATACCTACAATACTATTCTTCACCTATTCGGCTAGTGCATATTGTAGGAAAACTGTTAAATGTTGGACTTTGTTGTCTCAAGTTCACACACCAATGCTAAAGATGTAATGTACTGTGTGCATCCTTAGATATGTTTGAGGTTGCAAGCTAACTGTTTAAATAAATGCATGTATAAAACTTCTATATTAGCAAAATAACCATCAATACTTTTTTCTAGAATTTTGCATTGAATTCACAATAGTATGCTTAAAAGTGTCTTTTCAATGTCCAGAAATTAGGATATATAAATGTGAGATATGTACTCTACATATTTGGGTTATCTCCTTTTCAAATCTGAGCTTTTTTAGGCAACATGTTAGTTGTTTGAACTTTGAACTTTGAATAAATTCCTGAATGGACTTCGTAAATACTTGAATGAATGGACTTCATAAATACTCGAATGAATGTACTTCGTAAGGCAGTGGTACCATAAATTGTGTTATTTCAAATATTTGACTTCCTTATTTTCACAAAATACAATGTCCTCAATAAATACTTATATGTATAGATACTTAGGTGGTGGATTATATATGTGTTGGAGCAGTTCCTTTATGTTTTACTATAATCATGATGCTGACAAGCTTTAGCTAACCTTTTTCATCAATTGTTCATAGAATATGCAAAAGATTTCATTGTCAAAATGTGGCAAAAATTACATTTCTCTTGATTTATTTTTTTATTGTTCATGAAAAGATAATCATGTTGCAGGAATGAGGTATCCTACACTCTGTTTCAATTTGTGGATATTTTTTTTCCTCCCATTTTTTACAAGGATGTTGATTTCATTTTTACGTTGATGGTTTTTGCATGTATCTTATCTAGCCCCAAATGTTGGTAATGGAGCAGATCTTGAGAAGTAGTCGTGGAAACAAACTATCAGAGGTTAATGTTACAATACCACTTCCACCTGGTATCAGAAAAAGTTTAATGGTAAGTGACATAAAGAAGAGTTATTTAACAACAGGGTTGAAAGGGAAACCTCATGTCTTAGTTCTAAGTCATTTATTTGTGTTTCTTAGCTATAAGTCATTTGTTTTTGAGCTTTACCAGATCAATTATTTCACTAATTCAATATGCATTGCTTGTATTTCTCACCCGATGTTAGTTACTTGACATGGTTGATATAACATTCAATTCTAGGCCACTTTTATTTTAAGTCAGAGATTTTTTTTCTTTTTAACATCATCGGTTGCTATATTATATTTCAAAAAAGGAGGAGAAGGTTGTTCCCCTGAGGTACATAATTAGTTGTCGTGAGATGCTAGGAGAGTAAGAGTTACAATAACAAAATCCTCCTTGTTCCTACCACTTAGGCTTTGAAGTAAAGTCTAATATGAAATAAATCCTAACAAGCTTAAACACTAAAAAACAACATTTGCAGAACATCGTCAATCTATATTGATATGGTTGGTATGCCTCGCTGTCGATTCTTCAGGATTATAATCTTCTCCAGCTTGCTTGATACTTGAAGATCTAGTCGGTATTGCGTTATTATTTTCTATCATGTATTTCAATATTTCTATAGATTCTTCAGCATGAGCACATCTGTTGGATAGATGTCTGAACTACTCATGCAAAGATGAGATTCGATGCAGGAACATATTTATGTCAGATTTGTATTTTTCTTTGATAATCCGGCTTTGATTATCAATCTTTGCATCCGTGATCACCTGTTGGCTATCCATCTTGCTGTCCAAGGTCTTTTGTTGTGCTCTTAACTACTCTAACTCCACTTGTAGATCTGCGCAATGGAGGCAATCCTCGCTCCACGCCATAGGTGAAGAAAAATACAGGGCCTGAAAAAATTGAGTGATCCAAGGAACATGCTTGAAGCGCTGCACTTGAAGGTGCACAAGGGAGTTACTGCCAGGAAGTAGAGTCTCTAAGGGAAAGGAGCCCAAAGGTTCCAGAGGATGGTAAGTATTCTGAATCGAGAGAAAAATCAAGGGCTGCAAATACCATGAAAAAGAGGGAGCAGAACAAAGATTCGAAAATACAAAAGGGGAAATGGGAGGATCAAGAAATTCGTTTATTTTGAGTTCTTCATTAGTTCATTGATAGTATATTGTTTATTCCGTACAATACCTCAATAGTGTATGATCAAATTACAGTTAAGCCTATCATAATATTTTGAATTACTCTCTTTTAAAGGGAAACTAGAGTGTGTGTCAAGCTTGCATGTCACAATTGTATCATGTAGAGTTTACCTGGTACAAGTTTTGTGGATCAAAGCAGCAAGATACGTATTGGAATTCAAGAGGCAACAATACTACAAAGTGCGAAAGAGGTTTCACAGTTAACCTGGCTTTCACATTATGGTTGAAGTTGGTTTGTTAATGGCAAGATGTCGGATACCTCAACTTCCTTTTTATGACTGAGTGCAAGATTGATTCCTTCGACAAATTCCTCCCTTAATTGTCATTAAGTGATGGGTTTTCTCGGAAGTGCTTCACACCTATAAACTTTACCAGAGTTGTTCTTGAGTCTTTGGAGGTGGTTAGCTTTTCAAAGCACACATGTACAAGAAGACGAGAAATAATATGCCCGACTAATTTGAAGTTATCTCCCTGCGAATAGGGTGTTCCCATTCATAAACTTGATGACTCGCTCTACTTCTTTCTAGTGAACAACTTTGGGACTTGCCATCAATCATGAGACAATTACAACCCCATAACTATAAATGTCTTATTTAAATCTATACCCACTAGATTAGAATTTTCACAAGGAGAACTCCATTCTTGTTTCGAAATAACCTGCAATTGACTTGTACCATGCTATTTAATATTTTCTTTATTTATTCACATCCTTGGTCTGTGACATAAGGATGCAACAGGCTACCTTGCTTTTTCTATACTAACACTCCTAAAAAATAATAAAGTATGCCCAAATCTATCATATCAAATGATCTATGTATCTCACCTTTTGCTTTTTCAATTGTCAAAGTTGTTATTTATATTGATGAGATCTTCTACAACCGATACCACAGTGACAATATATGTTAGAGTTTTATCCATGTTGCTCTGAAGGTGTTTCTCCTTTAGTAGCGCAGCAATACACTGTAGTTTCCTTTTAGGGGAGAAGTGTACCTAGTAGCAACCTTAGCCTGTGTGCAGATGGGTTGAATGCACATTAGAGTCTATTTGTTGTTTTGAAGGTGTTTCCCCTTCAACAATAATTCATCTCAGTAGATCCTTTTGGTTTGCACCTTCAGTAGATGCATGCAGCCTTGGGATACATGTTGTAGATTATAGTTTTCCTACGAGGGTGTAGTAAAGATGAAAGAAGTGCATCGATTTTAGGCATCTTGTGGTTTTTGTATGCAAACATGCTTGTTAAGTGTTTCCCAAACTTAGATAGAGCCATATTTAGTATGCTTTTATAGTTTGACATAGATGCTCACTTTTCTTAATTTAGGTGTTTTCTTAGTTCTATTTTATCCACAGATTTATCTTTAATAAAAGTGTACAGTAGAGAAGGGTTATATATTTTGAGTAGGTGACACACTTCTAGGTAGGAGGTACTCTATTCTAGAAAGCTTTTTCCATGCAGGTTATGTGCTTTATCCTAGAATCCCAAGAGTGGCGCTATTGTAGCAATAAGAAATTCGTTTATTTTGAGTTCTTCATTAGTGCATTGATAATATATTTTTTATTCCATGCAATAACTTAATAGTGTATGATCAAATTACAGTTAAGATTGTCATAATATTTTGACTTACCCTCTTTTAGAGGGAAACTAGAGCGTGTGTCAAGCTTGCATGTGACAATTGTATCATGCAAAGTTTACCTGGCACAAGTTTTGTGGATCTAAGAAACCAAATACCTGTTGGAATTCAAGAGGCAACAATACTACAAAGTGGGAAAAAGGTTTCACAGTTAACCTAGCTTTCACATTATGGTTGGAGTCGGTTTGTTGGAAAGATGTTAGATACCCCAACTTCCTTTTTATGACTGAGTGCAAGATTGAATCCTTCAACATATTCCTCGCTCAATTGTCATTAAGAGATGGGTTTTCTCAGAAGTTCTTCACATCTATAAACTTTATGAGAGTTGTTATTGAGTCTTTGGATGTGGTTATCTTTTCAAAGCACACACGTATAAGAAGATGAGAAATAATATGCCCGATTAATTTCAACTTATCTTCCTACGTATAGGGTGTTCCCTTCCATAAACCCGATGACTCACTCTGCTTCTTTCTAGTGAAAAAATTTGGGACTTTTCATGAATTATGAGACAATTCCAACCCCATAACTATCAATTTCTTATTTAAAGTTATACCCACTAGATTAGAACCCACATAAGGATAATTCCATTCCCATATCAAAAGAACCTGCAATCGTCTTATACCATGATAATTAATATTTTATGTCTTTCTTCGCATTCTTTGCTTGTGACATAATGACACAACATGCTACCTTGCATTTTCTATAATAACACTCCTAAATAATAATAGAGTATGCCCAAATTTGTCATTTCAAATGATCTATGCAGCTCACCTTTTGGTTTTTTAATTATCAAATTTGTTACCTATATTGATGAGATCATCTACAACCGAGGCCACACGGACAATATTTGTTAGAGTTTTATCAGCGGCGCTACAATACATTGTAGTTTCCATTCAACGGAGAAGTGTACCCAGTAGCAGCCTTGGTCTGTGTGCAAATGGGTTGAATTCACAGTAGACTTTATCTATTGTTTTGAAGGTGTTTCTCCTTCAATAATACTTCATCTCAGCATATCCTTTCAATCTACACCTTCAGTAGATGCATACAACCTTGGGGTACATGCTACAGATTCCAGTTTTGCTGTGAGGGTATAGCAACGATGAAAGAAGCGCATCGATTTTAGGAATCTTATGGTTGTTGTATGCAAGCATGCTTGTCTAGTGTTTCCCAAACTTATATAGAGCCATATTTAGTATACTTTTATATTTTGACTTAGATGCTCACTTTTCTTAATTTAGGTGTTTTTCTTAGTACTATTTTATGCACAGATTTATCTTTAAGAAAAGTGCACAGTAGAGAAGGGTTCTATATTTTGAGCAGGGGACACTCTTCTAGGTAGGAGGTACTTTATTCTAGGGGGCTTCTGTCATGCATGTTAGGTGCCTTATCCTAGACAGAGTTCCAAGTCCCCACCTCCTTGACAAAGTCCCTACCAAACAAGGCACCGGTGGACAAATTTCCAAGTCCCTGCCTCCTTGACAAAGTCCCTACCAGACAAGGCACCGGTGGACAGAGTTCCAAGTCCTTAAATTTTCCAAAAACCCACACGAGCCTAGCTATCTAGCCTAAAATCGTTTATGTTCTAGTCATCCCTTGGCTATGATTTCATAGGGAGAGCCCTCTCTAGTTTGGTAGGGCTAGCAACCAAACCTATAAAAGCTTGGTCTGTGGTTACCTCCATCAATCTCCTCATCAACTTGGGACATTGTCGAGGATAACATAGGGCATGACAACTAGGGAGTGCCAAGGTGTTCTAGTGAATATAAGGTTCCCAAGTCATGGAAAAATGTAATGCTAGTTGTGAGGTCATGACTACCAAGATGTGTTAGGGAATGCTAGGGCATGCTAACATGTGCCAGATAGTATGAAGACATGTCAAACAAGCTAAGATGTGTCAAGTGCTAAGGCATGCCAAGATGTACAAGGGTTCCAAGTCCCTGCCTCCTCTTCTTCCATATGTTATCCACTTATGACATTTCCTTTGCAATATTTGGTGCATTTGCTAGTTATAGGTCATTTATAGGTTATAAATGTCTTCAAAGTTTCACTTCTAATTGAATATTTAACTAAACATATTGATTCTCTTATACATAACTATTTTTCCCTCCACCCACTTCTCATGACTTCAATAACCATTAGGTAGGGACCCACAACTTCGATGTTGCTTTTCTTGTTTAGTAAAAGATTGCCGAGACTTTAATTTATTGAAAGTTGTAGAATTTACAATTTATGAAGTTTGAAGGTCTAATTTTTAAAATTATAATTATTTAAAGGGTGCTAGCTCAATGGAAGAGCACCTGCTTTACAAGAAGGAGGTTGGTGGTTCGATTCTATCGTGCCCTAACATCCATATGGAATGACGATGACCAATTTTTGGTGACGAGGCTCTTTTGACCATCACCAATGAGCTTTGGTGACATTTTTTGACCCTCACCAAAAATATGAAATGGTGACAGTCAATGAACGCCACCATATATACACATCAATGGTGATGACCCTCAAAGGTCCGTAACCATAAATTGTTGTTGTTGATATGAAATGGTGATAGTTGTTGTCCATCATTATGGTCATTATTCGTGATGAACCTTGAATGTCACCACAACACTTATATTTCTGGCAATGTGGCTTTTGGTGACGGTCAACGAACGTCACCATATATATGCACCAATAGTGACGACCATTAAAGATTCATCACAATAAATCATTGTTGTTCATATGAAATGGTGACAGTCATTATCCATCATTATAATGAGTATTTTTGATGGACCTTGAATGGCACCATAACACCTATACTTTTGGTGACACCACCTTTGGTGATGTTCAGTTTTTGGTGACCGAGGCTATGGTCCATCACCATTGCTCATATGCAATGGTGACAGTCGTTATCTGTCATTATAAATCATTGTTGGTGATGAACTTTGAATGTCACTACAACACCTACACTTTTGGCGATGCCACCTTTGGTGATGTTCAGTTTTTGGTGACAGAGGCTATGGTCCGTCACCATTGCTCATATGAAATGGTGATGGTCTTTATCCATAATTATAAATCATTATTGGTGACAATTTGTATGTCACTAAAACACCTATACTTTTGGCGATGCCACCTTTGGTGACGATCAGTTTTTGGTGACGAATACTCTTTCGACCGTCACCAATGAGCTTATGGTGACATTTTTCACCCCTCACCATTGTCATTTTTTCTTGTAGTGTAGTGATATTTTTCCTCTAACTAACCTGTGAACTGAAAGAAGGCATAAATGGAAGTAAACTACAAAAAATGCAACTACTGAAGCAAATGAACAGGAAAACCATGCATGATCTACGCTATATTGTTGTAATGAAAGTGAAACTACTTAAGAAAATAAACAGTGAAAACCATAAGGCTACTTAAGCAAATAAAATATAAAACCATGAATCTACTTAATCAAATGACAAAAACAAGAAGCTATGCTACTTAAACAAATAAGCAATGAAAACCAGGAAACTATGCTAGCATACATGTACAGTAAAGAGGAGCTGTGGCTGCTTGGGTCAAGTCCTAACCCAAGAGCTTTAGCCCTCGGAGTTAACTCAGAGATTGCTTAAACAAAACTCATTCTTATTATAAAAACCCTGGATTATAGAACAAACTGTCAAGTCTTGCAGCTCAGAAATAAAGCAGAGTTTCTACAATATAAGTTTGAATCCTATTGAGGTCCTAAGCCTCTCTCTTATACATTTGATAAGCTAGTTTCTGTCACTTTCACTTGCTCGGCTGTCTTCTAGTATTCAAAGTGATGGTTGTTTGCACTCTGATGATGGAGGAATATTCGAATGGAGGGGTAGTAAATGAGGAGGATTTACCTCCTATAATTACTCTCCCTTGTCCCATCCGAGTTTTGACGAAGGTATTTGCCATAGTTCCTTGCATTTATCCTTTTATTCCTGCATTATATGCACGTTAGACCAAAAATCCAAATATCCAACTCTAACTCATCTCATAAACAAAATATAATCAAAATTATGAAATAAGTTGTGAGAATAGTTGGTTTGACTAAGCTAGGAGGTGAATTAAGGCCAATTAAGGCCCATATAATTACTCAATGATGAGGCTCATCATAACCCCCCTACTGAAAGTGTTGCTCATCCTCTGAGCAACTTAGTAAATGCCCATGTCCTTCATGGCTCTGGTAGCCTCTCTGACATCCGATGCTTCTATTATGATCTCTTCTTCTTGTTTATAGAAGCCTTATTTCCTTTCTACTTCTTCCCACTGCCTCTTTTCCTCTTCTTCTTTTCTCCCTTCTATCATCCCTAGGAGTAGTGGTGGACTGAGTTTTAGGCCTATCCAATTGACCTTCAACCTTTGCCTTGATTTCTCATACATAGGTGTCCTGTTGAGTGCTTTTCTCAACCTTTGAGGGGAGTGATATTCTCTGATATTCAAGTTGTGTGGTAGTGTGTTCCATCTCCTTTAGCAAGCATGTATATTATCATCTTAGCAGCCTAAACATATCCTCAAAATGCAAACTTGCTTTCCCTTGGGAAGCAAGGTATCTAGGTGCCAACTGAGGATCATTTTCAATTAGATTATGGGTGTTGATTAGGGCCATGGGATTTGATTGTTCATCTCTAATAAAAGAGGTTTATTTTTCTCTCTGGCCAATATTCTTTTCATCTCTGCAACCCTTGAATTCTCATGGTTCATCGATGATGCCAAAGCCATTAATTGTAGATCTCCTAGCACTTCATTAGGATCCCAAATATTCATGTCTGTGAGGTCCATGTTATGCAAGTAAAACTCAGCCATTTTGGCCCAATCCTTTAGTGCACTTTGACCACAAAGATCAATAAACTGTCTACAGTCTCGAAATGGCATGGTGCTCCTTTGTGCTAGTATTTTAATTTGAAATTGCAGCCATTGTTCTCTGAGGTAAAGAGCATAGGATTTAGCTGGCATCCTCCATTGGATGGCCTCCAAGGAGAGGTTGGCCATATATGCTAGTTGGTCTTTCTTTTCTCGCAGTTGTCCTCTCTGTTTTTCTTATCTTCTTCCTTTTACTGCTCTTTCTCATCTCCATCAATTTCTTCCTTTGTTTCCACCTCTTGTTTCAGCATCATCCTCATCTTCTTTTAGCATGTTCCTTTGTATTAGTTTCTTCTTCACCCATCTCATCCCCATCTAGCTCTGTATCTTCTTCTTCTTGTTTTTCCTCCTCCTCACTGACAGAAGGACTAACATCATAGATGAGGGTTTTGATGTCATCCTCTGCTGGTAAGTCACTGAAGACTAACAATTTTATTGGGATCCTGAGGTTTTGGAGGTCATCCTCAATGAGGATTATGATCAAACCATGGTGAGCCAACTGTTGGGAATTTCCTTCCTTTACTTTGTTGATGGAGTCTATGAGTGATTGCATCAAGAAATAGGGTATGTTGAGTCTTTGGTGAACTGGTGTTTCTCCCCCAAGTCTTAATTCTTCAAGCATTCTCAAATGGTTGTCATAACAATACTGTATCTATGGACTCTTGCATTCTCTTTTGACTTATTAAATAATTTCCTTTTTGCCACCTTTTCACTTATAAACCAACTACCTCTTAACCTTTACAACTTTTGATCAAATGATGCATATGAGTGAGTGAGTGGGATACTTATCTGTGGTCTTCATGCCATGCTACAGTTGTCAAAGATCAGAGGTGTTGTTGATGGTCATTGTTCTTCCTCCTCTGCTGTCTGCTGATGGTTTATTAGGTTTTGTAGGTGTTTGTGACTGAAGATCTGATGTTGTTGCTGCTACTGTGGAGCTCTTGGATTTTATGTTGCTGCTGATGTGGAGCTCCTAGATTACCACTTGGAAATGTTTGGTGTCTCCCTTAGAATTTCTTGATGTTGTTGGATGGTTATATGAGGATGCTGTAATGAATGGATAGAGGGAGTAGGAGTGTGTGTGGATGCAGGGATGATGGTAATGGATGAGGTGATTCTGTAGAAAACAAAATCTTTACCTGAAATTAAAGTAATGAAGTAAAAACAATGGAATTGGTGGAGGGATGCATGGTAAGGAGTGGAGGAGATGAAATATATGTGAGGCAGGGTTCCCTTTGGATCTTCTCTTTGCTCTTTGATTGTCTTTCTCACCCACCTACAAATAAAAATTATGTTTTTTTCTTTTATTATTATATTTTAAAAAGAAAACCTAGGGTGCCTTAGAGAGGTTTTCACCCTAGATATCTGCCCTGGGTGCCTCAAGGAAGGTTTTCACCCATGGATCTTCTTACTCTATTCATTTTTCTCATCCTTGGGCTGCCTCATGAGGTTTTCAACCCAAAGATGGGACTCAGGTGCCTCATGGAGTTTTCCACCTGAATCCTTATTCCTTTTTCCTTTTTCAGTGACCTGATGAGGAAGGAGATGGAACTTGCTCCACCATCATCAATGTCTTATTGGTATTGTCAATGAACTCTTGTTTGGATAAAGGCCTCTTGTACATTTTCAATTGATGTCCATTAACTAGCAATGGCATGGCTTGTTCATCAATAGTTCTGATTTGCAGTGAACCATTGTTATGGCATCTTTCCACCACATAAGGTTCAAGCCATCTTGTCCTTAGCTTGACCTTGAAGTCTTTATACCTTGAATCATATAACATTGCCTAGTCTCCCTCTTGAAATTGCTTCTCCTTGATATGCTTTTCATGCCAGATCTTCCTCTAAATCTGAACTATCTATGTTTGTAGGAGGGCCTGCATTCTGAATTCATCCCATTCAAATGTAACAACCTTTCTTTCTGTGCATGACTGAGATCCAAATCTAGTTGGGTTGCCATCCTCAATGTGTTATATTCAAACTCAATGGACATCAAAGCCTTTTTCCCATAGACCAGCTCATAGGTTGTAAATCTAGTGGTGATCTTCCATGTTGTATTATAGGCTCAGGTGGCCTCAACTAGCCTCTCTGCCAAATCCTTCCTGCTGCTGCTCACTACCTTGGTTAAGATGTTCTCCAGTGCCCTATTGGTCACCTCCACTTGCCCATTAGATTTTGGATGATAGGGAGTGGAGGTCCTATGCTTGATTTTGTGATGGCTGAGCAATTCTTCAGTCATGCTGGAGGTAAACTAGCTGCCTTGGTCTGTGACTAGCTCTCTAGGGTACCCAAATTTGTAGAATATATTCTCCCTTAGGAACTCAACAACCTTCTCTTTTGATGTTGCCTTAATTTCCTTGGTTTCAGCCCACTTAGTCAAATAATCAGTGCACACAATGATGTGATGTTTTTGCTTTGAAGGAGGGTTAATAGGCCCAATGAAGTCCATTCCCTACTTTTCAAATGGATTGAAAGTCACTTGAGGTTGTAGGGGAATTTCATCTCTTGGAGTAGGCTTTCCCATCCTCTCACACCGATCACACTGACTAATATAATTTTTCACATCTTGATGAAGAGTAGGCCAATAATAGTCGGCTTCCAACACTTTGAATGTTGTCCTCTTTGCTGTAAAGTGACCTCCACAAGGCCCATCATGACAAGTCAGAAGGATGTCAAAGGCTTCCTCTTCCCTTACACACCTTCTCAAGATTTGATCTAGCCCAAGTTTGAACAGATTGCCCCCAATCTATGTGAAGGGGGCACTCTTTCTGACTATCTTGCTCTTTTCTTTGGAGGGAATGTTTGGTGGAAACTATGCTGATACCAACTAGTTTGCTATATCAGGAAACCATGGGGAGAGAACTGAAATAGAAAACACATGATCATCTGGTAACTGGTCATCTACCATTCCTTCTTCACCTGTAGGCAGATTCATCCTAGATGGAAAGTCAGCAACAACAGTTTCCTTACCAGGCTTAACAACAATAGTTAGGTCAAATTGTTGTAATAAAAGTAACCATCTTATAATTCTAGCATTCACATCTCGTTTGTTCCTTAAATATTTGATTTCAGCATGATCAGTATGCAAAAATGTTTGATAGTCTGTAATGTAATGCCTAAATTTATTTAATGAATGCACAATAACCATGAGTTCTTTTTCGGTCACTGTATAGTTTAGCTCAGCCGTTGATAGGTTCTTACTGATAAAATAGATGGCATAGGGCAATTTCTCCTCTTCCTGACCTAAGGATGCTCCTATGGCTTTGTGTGATGCATCAACATGAATATGAAAAGGGAGGGTCCAGTTTGGGCCTCTAAGGATTGGTGCAGTGGTTAACTTATCCCTTAGAATGTCTAAGGCCTCTTGACAACTCTTTGACCATATAAACTGAGAATCTTTGGCCAACAACCCAAAAAAAGGAGAGACCAACTTGTTGAAGTCCTTTATGAACCTCTAGTAGTATCCAACTAACCCTAACAAACTCCTGACATCTCTCTGATTTTGTCGAGGTGGGACCCTTTGGATGATTTCTATTTTATTTGGGTCCACCTGCAGTCCTTGTTGAGATATTGAATGACCTAGCATGGTCCCTTCAGTCATTAAGAGTTCACATTTTTTTGGACTGAGAGACAGGTTCATTTCAATGCATTTGTGCAATACTTTGCCTAGGTTAGTCAGGGCTTCTTGAAAATCACAGCCATAAGGTGTAAAATCATCCATATAGATTTCCATAGCATCATGTACTAATTCAGCAAAAATACTCAAGACTTTTCTCTGGAAAGTGGCAGGAGCATTGCATAGGCCAAAAGGAAGGACCCTATAGGAAAAACTACCCCATGGACAGGTGAATGTGGTCTTATCTTGGTCTTTTGGGCAGATTTTGATTTGGTTGTACCCACTGAATTCATCCTCCTTTGTGGTTGTTTGATCGGCTTGCAACCTTCTTTGATGTATATGTGGTGAGTACACACTAAGAGGTGTACTCCCTTCATTTCCTTATAACTCCAAGCGAAGGCTTCTAGGTGTTCTCTCAACATGTTGCATAACTTTTCCTCTTCTAAAGCAAAAAGAGATGGGTTAATTTTCAAAGTTCTCTATAGGCTAGATTATATGGTCTTGACATGGAGTGGGTTGAAATTGGCCAAGCATAAGTCAATTGGATGATTGCTCTGGGTTTCCCTTACTTCCTCTTTTAATGGTAATGAAATAGGAGTTGGAATTTGGAACAGGTGGTCAATTAAGTCATCCTCATCTTGTTGTCCTCCTCCTATGGTTGCTTCCAAAACAGAAAGTTGGGCATATAAACCTCTTCTTCTCCTCTCCCTTAACCATAAGGGTAAATCATTCTCTAGAGAAGGTTGAGAAAGAGGGTATAGCACTAATTATTTGGACATATGCCCATTTTTTATGGTCATATTCCCAGCTCTACAGCTAATGTAAGAATCAATTGTGGCCAACCATGGCCTCCCAAGGATGATAGGGTAACCGGTAAGCTTAGCCTTAGGCTGGAGAACTAGGAAATCTATAGGGTACTCCCAGGAGTCAATGGAGACCATCACATCCTCCACAATTCCTTCAGGTGTGACTGTGGAATGGTCTGCAAGTTGCAGAATTATTGTGGTCTTTCTCAATGACCCTTGGAGGTTGAGCTTGAGCATGGTGTCCTTGATCATCACATTAATGGTAGCCCCAAGATCAATGAGAGTGTGTGGGACAATGGTGCCATTCTTGTGCACATCTACTACAGGACTTCCACGGTCCAAATATTTTGGACAGATTACCTGCCCCAGCATTAATTCAAACAGCTGCCCAATGACATTAATGGTACGGGCATCCCTTTTTCTTCTTCCTAGATGCTTGAATTACTTCTCCTTAATCAATTTATTGTAAATGGGAACATATTTGATTTCCTGGAGAAGGGGGATCTTTACACATAGATTTTTCAATTCTCCCAGAAGTTCAATTTCTTCTGGGGTAGGCTGGAGTGGTTGGGTTAATCTCTCAAGAAAGGGTGGATTTACTTTAAAGTTTCTTTCCTCTCTTTCTTCCTCAACCTCCCTATGTGGAGAGGGAGGTTGGTTGTCTGGGAGAATCCTCCCAGATCTTATGTTGATCTCCTGGATTTCTACAACATAAGTTGGGTATGATGTATCTCCACTGTAGACTTGTTGAGCCTGCCTATTTTGTGGGTTCAGATTTGGCTGGGCAGGCATCTGGGGTTGCTTAGGTGGAGCAGAGTGCAGGAGTTGTGGTTGGGTAGGTGGTGGAGGCAATAAGGCTCGAACATTGTTGAATTGGGGTCTCCACCCCTAGAGTGGTGTATTCCACTGATGTTGTGGCTGAACATAAGGTTGAAATGAATGGCTGGATGGCTAGGAATGATACTGAGATGCATAGGACCAAGGAGGGGATGTAGACTAGGAAGGATGAGCAAGGGCTCTCTAAGAAGGTATAATTGTGGTTTGGGGGTTGTAATATGCATGGGATGACCCTTGCATACCTTGCTAGTATGGTCTAGGCCCAGGAGGTCTCCTTTGGTTGATGTAGCAAAGTTGCTCAGTGACACCTTCAACTCCTTGATATACAGCTTCGAGTCCAGGTAAAGAAGGGAACTTTTCCGTGGAGTGCTTTTCTTCACAGACTGAGCAAATATTAATACATTTTAATGGACATCCATTCCTAGGATGTTTCCTGGTGCATCTAGGACAAAATATGGTCAAGGCTCTCTTTTCTTCCTCTTGCTTCCTTTTGATGTTCATGGTGTGCAATTGCAAGGCAAGGGTTTGCAGCATATCACTTTTGAAATCTTCCAGCATATTTCCAATTTCACCCTTGATGGATAAGTTGGAGGATGATGTACTGGCCATAGGTTGACTACCCCTACCCTTTTTCTTGGCTGCCCCAGAATGGTTTCTAAAGGTAGACTTAATATCCTCATAGGTTAATTGGTCGACATCTCCTCCGGCTATCATATGTAAGGTATCCAAGAGATCCTCCCTCACTCCTCTAAGCAGGACCAACTTTAGTGACTCAGGGTCAAGTGTGCACCTGGCCCTTTTGTAACTGAGCTAGAATCTTGCTTCATAGTCTTCTAAGGATTCATCCTGGCCTATGGTCATCCTAAAAAGCTATTCTTTAGTATCCTTTGACCTACAGTAGTCCCATGAACCATCACAATGCTACATCTTTGAGGATAGATGGAAACAGTTTTAACTTTTGCTCATCATATTTATAGTCATAGGTTTCACATATAACAACAAACTCAAATAGGAAAGTGTCGGGGTCCTCTGTGGTCATGCCATGGAAATGAGGTAGAGAAGAGGGGCTTATATTCTTCATCTTAGTATCCCCATTGGTCTCCTTGATGTGGAAGGCACCCTCAATTCTCTCTCTATTTCCTCTGTCATTTCGGTTTTCAGCCATTGGTTCAGTAGGAATGAGTTCTTCCTCTTCTTCTTCCCCTGTAGGTTCCCCAAATAGGTAAGGTTGCTCACCTAAAGGGTCTTCCAATTCATTGTCACTGAAGAATAAAGAAGGTTGACTGTTGGATGCAGTGGGGTTATTTGACAAGAATTTCCCTGAATTGTCCCTATTCCCACGAGGCATGAAAGAAATGTTTTTGGGTTGGTTTTTGTAAGATTTTATTTAAAGCTAGAAGGTACTTGTAGAATGGAAAGGAAAGTATATAATGAAAAATGAAAGAAAGGAAGCTAGATTACTTTTTCAGAAATAAACTAATGGAAGAAAATTGAAGACTAGAAGTAGAGAAGAAATTTGGAGACTAGAAAATAGAAGAAAGCAATAATTACTTCTACTTAGGCACCTCCTCGACAACGGTGCAAAAAGGTGATGAGCCTAGGTATTCAAACAATAATGCTGCAACTCCCAGGGCTACCAAATTTACTTATCAACCTGAGGCTTGCACAAACATGGAGGTGACAGTGCTATATGCACAAGTAGAAGTGAAGGTACTACCTGTTGTCACTGCCCATCTCGCAAGAGACCCCAGGGGTTCCAAGCCAGACTTCTATAGGGTCAAAAGAAGCTTAAATCTTTGATGGAAGAAGAGAAAATCTATCCTAAGGGAGAGCTACTTCTACTGCAATATTGAAGAAAACAACATGTAATGATAAACCACACCATAACCTAGCTAACCAATTAAACATCTATGCCTAAACAAAATTTCAAATGAACAGTAACCTAATGATAAGTATCTAAGTTGCAGAAGTAAAGAGAATAAAAACTAGACTAAGGTGTAAGCAAATAACTAAACTAACTCGGCTTTCAAGCGGAAGAGCAGTCGGAGGACGAAATTAGTGAAAGGAGGATGTGAGGGAGCAATAGTGCATAATAACCGTTGGATTAGTAGGGTGAAAGGCAAATGAACGATGGATATTGGATTGCAGGAGGTTAAGTAGATAGACGGGCGAACATGGTTAACTAACAGGAAGAACATTGGATATCTTATCACGAAGGCTTAAGTGAATAGATGGACAAACAAGGGAACAAAGTGGATGAATGGCAGAGATCGTGTCACGAGGGATTAGGTGAGTGGATGGACGAATGAGGTTAACAAGAGATGAATTGCTGAGATATAATCGTGCGGGTGAAGTCAAGAGATGGATGGACGAGGCTAATAGAAGCGCTGAACGACTGAGATCTTATCGTGTGGGTGAAGTAAGAGATGGATTGAAGAGGCTAACGGGAGCACAGAACAGCAGAGATCTTATTGCATGGGTGAAGTCAAGAGATGGACAATGGAGATCATATCGAGGGGAAAAGGAACATGCGAAAATGAGGGAGCGGGTTTCTAAGGCAGTAAGTAGTTTCTCGTGTGCCCTTCAGGCTGTAAGTAGTATTTTGAAATTTCACGTGATTAACCTTACTGCGCGACACGTAGCACGAGAAAACCACTTTTATCACGTGCTCTTGGGTGGATAACTTTCGTGCACTAATCTGCACGAGATTGCATGATAGTCATTAGATCAGGCGGGGTTGATCAACGGTGGAGATCAGCCAAGCTAGTTGGCAATCGGGTGAAGCGATAGCCGTCGAATCAGGCAAGGCAGATCGACAATGGGGACTTAAAGTGCATAAAGTGATCGGGTGACACAATAGTCGTCGGATCAGGTGAGGAAAATTGACGGTGGGGACTTAAAGTGCATAAAGTAAGTGGAAGACTTCATGCGAGGCAACAGTTAGAGAAATAATGAATTGGATGGTGATTGTGAAGGTTTGTTGTGGATCAGATGACAAGGAAGCGATGCCTAAAGAACGTGCTGAAGGAGGTTTCAAGGGAAAATGACAAAAAACATAGTGATGTGAATGAGTAACTGAATCAAATGACAAGCTCCATAGCTCATGCGAGAACCATAAACCTGTGTTTTTGGGGTTTGCTGAAGGGTCCCTTCCTCAAGTCATGGTCCCAAAGGGAGGAGATGAGGCCGAGACACCTGCGCACAACTTGATAGTGATCTTTTTCGTCTAAGTAACCTGTGAACTGAAATAAGGCATAAATGGAAGTAAACTACAACAAATGCAGCTACTGAAGCAAATGAACAGGAAAACCATGCATGATCTACGCTATATTGTTGTAATGAAATTGCAACTACTTAAGTAAATAAACAGTGAAAACCATAAGGCTCTTAATCAAATAAAACAAAAAACCATGAATCTACTTAAGAAAATTATAGAAATAGGAAGTTATGCTACTTAAACAAATGAACAATGAAAACTAGGAAATTATGCTAGCATACATGTAAAACAAAGAGGAGTTGTGGCTGCTTGGGTCGAGCCCTAACCCAAGAGCTTCAGCCCTCAGAGTTAACTTAGAGTTGGCTTAAACAAAACTCATTCTTATTATAAAGACCATGGATTACAGAACAAACTATCACAAGTCTTGCAACTTAGAAATAAAGTAGAATTTCTACCATAGAAGTCTGAATCCTAATGAGGTCCTAAGCCTCTCTACTTATACATCTGATAAACTAGTTTCTGTCACTTTCACTTGCTCAATTGTCTTATAGTCTTCAAAGTGATGGCTATTTTCACTCTGATGATGGAGGAATATTCAAATGGAGGGGTAGTAAATGAGGAGCATTTACCTCCTATAATTACTCTCCCTTGTCCCATTTCAGTTTTGACCCACGTCTTTGCAATAGTTCCTTGCATTTATCCTTTTATTCCTACATTATATGCATATTAGACCACAAAGCCAAATATCAAACTCTAACTCATCTCATAAAAAAAATATAATCAAAAGTATGCAATAAGTTATGAGAATAGTTGGTTTGACTAAGCTAGGAGGTGAATTAAGGCCAATTAAGGCCCATATAATTACTCAATGATGAGGCTCATCACCATCACATAGATACTCATAAAAAATGGAGGGTAAACCCTCAATTATCAGACAAAATTTGGGCCCAATTCATTATAGTTGCATTTACGACTGCATCTATTAATGGTAGCCATTGTTAGGAAAGTTTAGTGCTATCGGGCTTGCTAAACATCCTACATAGCATGGCCACTACAAAACTATGAGGGGGAGAAATAGACGCAGTAAAGTACATACCGTTTTGTCGTTTTTATTTTTCCCTCATTATTTGATCAGGTCCAAGTGCAATCTATTAGGCCCTAGTTCTCTTTGGCAAACTTCTCAACGAATTGTTTGTTGTAGATGACTTGTGGCTCTGGTAGGTGGTACATAAGCCGTAGGTTGTCTGGCGAAAAAGATCCCATAACCTCTTGGCTTCTGGTCCTGAATTCTCTGTCTGAGATATCGGCCTCATCAATAACCCATTTAACCATATCTGTATAAGGGATTATCTTTGGGCGCGCAGCTATGCGATGAAAAAATGAGCATGCCGTCTCAAAAATGGAGGCATCTGAGGAATCACGACTATCAACTGTGATCTTTGTTTCTAGAAGTCTTGGTTCCTCTTCTTCTAATATATTATACATGGTTTCCCATGTAGAGGTTCCTCCATCTCTGCTGCATGTAGTATCCAAAAATAGAGGAGTCATTTATGATTTCTTAGACTCGACTGCCTTATCATTCTTCACCATTGCTCCCAAAGATTTGTTTTGTGGATTGTTCCTGAAAGTGGATAAAAACAAAGGCTATCGAATATACAACGATAATAATGAATGTGAAATGGAATAATATGGACAACTTGTAAAGGTGATAAAAGGAGTAAGAAAATATCATATCACGTTGAATGGATTTTCACACAAATGCCATTAACCTTCACTAAATGCCCACTAATGATTTGTTATCTCTTAGATTTAATGCTCATAAATGTCTGCATCATAAGTCGAGAAGAAAGATTCTAGGGTGGCAAGCCTTTGCATTCCGATAATACCGATTTTGTGATTTGCGAAGAAATATCGCAGATCGCATTATCGTATTATTCCTTTTGGATTTTCTTACCGTCTCTTATGTTTCTGCGAGATGAGAGATGCAAGATGCAAGACTTTTGTTATTATTTCTAAGACATAGCTCATTTGTTAGGTCTTTTATGTAAATACCTTTTTACTAAGTGGCGGACCTAAACATTTGTTTGTAATGTACGTCGGGAGTGGGTCCAGGTCTTGATCGTATTTCACAATTTTGACAAGCGGTAAGTTTGTGGTGCTATTTTAAATGCTCGAAATGCGATGCAGTAAGGGAAATGATGCGATCGAAATTTCACATTTCGCTTGTTTTTGAGGTAACTTATTAAGGTGTTCCTTCTACAAATAGGGATATGTGATGTGAGACTTATTTTTGATGAGAAATGCCTAAGGACCTAGTTTATATAAGAAACTTAGTAGTTTCAAAGCATTTTAGCACGAAGTCCTTCTTTGATTGCTTTTCGCTAGATTTGGTGGGTTGGCAAGTATTTCAATCATGCTTAATCATACGGTATGCGAGAAAGGCAAGAATTTATTAGTTCTTTTTGAAAAGGGGTTTGATTGATATCTTGTTTTATTCCAAAATTAATAAAGAAAATGCCTAAATGCTAAACTTATTTTTGAAAATATTTTTTAAAGGGTCCCATTTATTAATGTAATATTTACTACTACTATTAAAAAATTTGGGGTTGATGAATAGCACAACAGAACCAAACCAAATCCTGCCTCAGCTATAACAACAACTTGCAGACTATAACAATAGCTTCACCAAGTTACAATTACTACAACTAGACTATGCTTTGTTCACCTAAGAACTTCCTATAACTCATCTTAGGTTACTCGTCTTGAATATCAACTCATACAAATTAACAAGTTACAAATACAGGGCTCACACCCAACTGTGGTCGTAAAACAACTAAGCAACAAATTTACATCTTGACATTCCATAATGCTTGGCATGCCTAACAATCCCTTGGCACTATCTAGTACCTGTTAGCATCCCCTGCATTTCTTGGCATGCTTTGGCACTCCCTAGCACATCCTAGCACTCACTGACACTTAGCACACCTTGTACTCACTAACACTCTCTGTCACACTATTATTCATTCATTTCCATGCATTTCAAACTAGTATGCCCTTGTGTTTCCCTAGAACTTGGCCCTAACACTCCCTAGCATGTGTTGGCCCCACATATTGGTGCCTAGAACTTCTTGGCATGCCTTATCACTTGGCATGCCTAAAATGCCTTGGAATTGTCTAGCATGTGTTAGTACTTCTTGACATTCCCTGAAACACCTTGGAACTCTTGAGTTGTCATGCCATCATAGATAGCCTTACTTTTTGTGCGACTTGGGAATCCAACCAATTCATTGATAAAATAATGTTCTGCCCAACCCATATTCTCAAATTATCTGAAACTACTTTGTACACGCATTATCATAACCATAGGCTTGCCTCCTGCAATTCCTATTCTTAACTTATCCTAACACACTTCATCCTTGGGACACCTGGAATTTGTTAACACTCCTTGGTACACGCTCTTATTCGTTCATTTCCAAGCATTTTGACCTAGTTCTCCCTTGTGATACCTTAGCACTGCCTACCATACCTTTTCACTCCCTCCTTAGCACTTCCGGAACTCATTGAAACTTCATTTCAATGCATTTGAAATGAGTGCTCCCTTGTGTTTCCCTTGCACTTGGTCATCACACTCCCTAGCATGCATTCACTCCACACCTTGGCACCTGACACATCCTGGTGTGCCTATCATGCCTTAGAAATGTCTAGCATGGTTAGTAATTCACTTGTAAATAAAGAAAAGCATGATTTCATTAACAGAGACAACTTGTTATTTAAGTTGTGCAAGCTATGTCAATCAAGGAATCAACAATTTTTCTTCTTTCAGTCCTTGGAAATGACAATTTTGTTATGCTGGAAAGTTACATCATACATGGCTTTGAACATACCGGATTGAAGATATGTCGTGGACTATGCTGCATAGCATGAATTTGTATGGGTAGGAGTAAGAGAATTTTTCTCCAATTTACACTACTCCACAAACCCATCCAATCATAGCATAATTTCAGTCATTTGTTTCTCTAGAATATGGTTATGAATTAGCTCAAGCATCCAAGGTTTATGATTTTCCAAGACATGCGTTTTCCTTTTTTATGAGTTAATCCAAACAACTGCGGATATATTATCTCAATTGTTATCTTTCGAGCATGTACTCCTAAAACATGTAACCAAATCACATCTAAAAAAAAACATCAATACTAGAGTTACCAAATCATAAAAACCTTTAGTCATGATATCAAATACTCCTACTTTCTTCCTTTTAGAGCAACATCCATTTACTTGGTTTATTTTCCCATAATACTTAGAGTTCCCTTTTCCATGTGCTTTAACTTGCAAACATCAATCAATATGTTCCTGAAATGAAATCAGCAAGCTTCAACATCATATCCATCAAGGTATTTTCATCTCCATCTATAGTTATCATGGATCATTTTCATTTTTCAAGAGACCATATCGGATGTTGATCAATATCACCAGGTTTTATGCACAACTGTCATTCTTCTATGCATTGAGTACCCATACGAAGAGTCCTTATTCATCTAGTATTTAACCAAGACATACCATGCACATGATTCCAAATATATTTCTCCGTCCAACTCGTCCTACCATATCTTTGTATACATGATTTCTACTTTCTAAAGAAGAGCTCTTATCTAAAGATGTGCATACCTCTTTGCTTCATTTTGTCGTGTAGTCAACTTCTTTCAAGAACTATCTATTTATTTGAAGAAAATTTCTATGATGAGGCTTCTTTCTCAATATGACAAAATACTTCAATTATTCCTTCATGCTGCAACTAAACTAGTAAACTTATTTCATGCTTGATTCCATAATATTCCTGACTGCAACCATATTCTTCTAGTGGAATATAGTCTTTCCAATATTCTTCGATATATTGAAGAACCTTCTCATCAAGGATCCTTGTGATCCTTTCCTGCTAGAAGACTATTTCTATAACATGCCACACCTCCAAGAGGACATCTCCGAGGTAAAAAAATATTTGTCAATGTATCATCAATGAGCATTATGCTTATTGTAAACAAGGCAATTTCCTTGTCATTGCTACAGTGATATGAAACATAAATAAGTATCCTTTAAAAGGGAAAAATGGTGGTTGTTACCATCTCACATGGATATGCATGAATTTTATTGTCAAGGAACTTGGAACAATAGCACGGTAATTACTCATTGACACCAACACAATGCACAAGCATATCCTCCTTGGCAGCAATCCAATAAATAAGGAAACAAATTAATTCTAGTGTTGTGTTGAAACAAAAGAAGATTGGGAATGTGGCATTGGAATTTAAATATCAGTTGGGTGATTTGGAAAAGAAAATGGGTCTATGTTTGTAACCCACAAATCCCATTCTACTATACAATTTACACACAGAAATTCACCAACCAAAGCAAGCACACAACATTTAGATGGCCATGTAATAGACATAAGGATGCTACTATGAATTTCCAAATGGGAAAACCATCATTTGATGGGAATTTTATTGTGCTCAAGAAATTGCTAGAAAAGCTGAGATATGAAATCTAAACAAAGTTTTTGGTGTATTCTTACACACTCACTCCCTATCACACACACGGTGTCTAAAGAGGCACATAAAGTGTGAAATGCAACTTAAGATATGTAATTGATTAGTAATTTTACCTGCTTAGGTTGTTGAAGAATTGGAAACTGAGTAAGTTGAGTTTTTTATTTTTTATCTGCTTGCTAGACACTAACAAGTGAAGATTCTCTAGCTTGCTCACACAAACACATTAATATGGGAGGCCCTTTAATTCCTTAGCCAAGGGGGCCCAAGGGTGTAGTTGTAGGGGCATTGGGACCAAATTTGGGGGTTCATAACATTAGGAAAAGTGGAATGACATGACCAAAAAGGTTGTGTGGGGGGGGGGGGGGGGGGGGGGGGGTATGTTATGGTGTATTGAATGGGGAGAGGGGACACAAGGGTAGCATGGATGGTATAAATCGGAGGTAAAAGCATGGTTTACTAATATCTATAATCCCATTAGAGAATGAGAAGGGGGCTTAGGACTTAATTTAATTGGGTCTAGGTGACCTAGAGGGAAGGTAGCAATAGAAATTGATAGGGGAACCCCCAATAGTGGTGATAATGGGAGTAGGAGTCCAATTATTACAAATCACAAGCCGTTAACCCATAACCACTAAATTGCCTATCCCCTTAAGCCCCAATCCATAATCCCTTAACCCCTACAGTACTCACAACTCATAACCCATAAACCCCTTCACTCATTAAACCTTAAGACACTAACCCCTAACTTATAATCCATGAACCAACTCCTAAGCCATAAGTTACTATCCTCTTAACTTGTGACCCTTAACCCCTAACCCTTCACCGCCTAAACACATTAACTACTAACCCCTTAACCACTAACACATAAATCCCCTAAACCTTAATTGATTAACCGCTAAAATCAATTGTGTCAATGTAGAATAATATACATAAGAGAAAATAAAATGATATTATCCACATCAATGCTTGAAATAGCTTTAAATTATCCATGAGTTGTGAGTGTGGGAACAAATGTGGGGCACTATTAAAGTTGCATCATGCTTAAATTCCTTTTACATTGGGATTTTGTTCTCCAATAGGGTTGAAGCGTCATCACAAGGAAGCATGAAACATTTTTGTGGGGGAGCGATTAAAGTTGTAACATAATTAAAGTGATTTACACCTTCAATGTAAATGACATCATTCTATGTTTGTGTCAGGTTGTTAGAGAGGTTATTTATAGACAATACATTCAATGTACTTAGACTTCATATTTTCAGGCCCTGGACTCTAACATCGATTTGTACTAGGAACACTTCATGCAAATGAAAGGGGACTTTTTTGTTTAGCCACATATGCACAAGAGAATTGGATGTTGCCCTTTAGATCCCCCTTGGTGCGTTCAAAGTGGGTTTACATTTGTGTCGAGTTGAAACTAATCATAATGACCTTCCTTGATCTTATTAATAACATCTACTAGCTTTTCCTATACGCGAGATAGAATTAAAGGATCACCTCACCTATAGACCCCATTTATTATGAGATTTAAGGGAATACATGTTTAGAACTTTTTATGAGGGAGGTCCTTTGATTTAGATCTTTATATAAGGCCTTATGTGGCCTTCCCCTATAAAAATCTTCCAAGGGGGTCACCTCCTTCCATGTTGCCTTGCCTAATTAGGGCTAAATTGACAAAATATATGTAATCAGAGGATTAGTTATTGTCGTCCTCTATCTATTTCTTGTTGACTATCTCTTTGGCTTGCCTAACTCGATTACTTTCCTGACTATATCTTTGGTGCTTAGCAGTCGGTGCTAGTGAGTATTGTAATCTAGTCATCGACCTAGTCCATAGATGAGTTGGACCTAACGCTTTAAGAGAATTGACTTACTGGACTTAACCCTTCTGGCCCTAATGCAGGGTGTCATTACGCATTGATGCTAATACATAAGCATTTCCCAGAGAAAGAAAAGCATTCTCCCGAAGTTTTTGGGTAACCCACCCTATCAATCTATGACCTCTTCTATCAATCTACGACCTCTTATATCAATCTGCCTGCCTTTTGATAGTTTTAGTTTTAGCATTCGCATCTGAGCATTCACATTCATGGGCATTAACAACCATTTCAAAGAATTGACTTAACGTACCTGCCTAACCTGCCTAACCCAGATGAGCTTTTTCATATGATCTTTTATGCATAAAATAGCCTAAAGATGAGTTAACCCAACATAATATCCCACTGGTTGTCCTTCCCCACTAGTTCTAGAGGCAACCGTCTACATTAAGTCATAACATGAAGTCATAAGGCAAACATTAAGTAATAACATGGAGTCAGCAAACCCCTCTATAGGCACTCTCTATAGGCACATACTATAGGCACAAGTGAATAAATAGAAGTTTTCGATGGTGATAAGTGTGCAAGGCATTAGTTTGGGTTACCCAAAAACTTCCGGAGAATGCTTTTCTTTCTCTGGGAAATGCTTATATATTAGAATTAATGCGTAATGACACCCTGTGTTAGGGCCATAAGGGTTAAGTCCAGTAAGTCAATTCTTTTAAAGTGTTAGGTCCAGCTCATCTATGGAAGGCCAAGGAAAGGGGGCGCATCGATAGAAGGGCCATCGAGTAACCCGAATAAGGTCAAGGAGAGAGTCTCGGGTTATCGAGTTTAAGGCTAAGGACCAGCACCTCGTAGCTAATAACCCATCATACATAGACAATCCATGCATTCATTACACATTCAGGAATGACAAGCCCATACAATAGACTCTGCAACAACAACACCAATGAGTTCTTCCCTATTTTAGTTACGATATTGACCCGAATCATTAAATCTTAATACATTAATAGTTGCAGTCATGGGATAAAAACAAGGTTTTGACTTACATTCTTCAGGTACTCTCCGAGGGGCTTAAGAGCTTCAGACACTTCTCACCCTGGGACACTAACCCACACTAATGCCTCGCACACTTCTCACCCTCGAACACTTCTATTTATTTGCTTGTGCCTATAGTATGTGCCTATAGAGAGTGCCTATAGAAGGGCTTGGTGACTTCATGTTATTACTTAATGTTTGCCTTATGACTTCATGTTATGATTTAATGTAGGATCTTGCCTGTAGAACCATTGGGAAAGGACAACCAGTGGGCGATTACGTTGGGTTAGCTCATCTTTAGGCTATTTTATGCATAAAATATCATCTACAAAAGCTCATCTGGGTTAGGCAGGCTAGGCAGGTACATTAAGTCAATTCTGTGAAAGGGTTGTTAATGCCCACGAATGCGAATGATCAAACGCGATGCTAAAACTAAAGCTATCAAAGGGCACACAGATTGATATAAGAGGTTATAGATTGATAGAAAAGGTCTTAGACTGATAGAAAAGGTCATAGATTGATAGGGTGGGTTACCCAAAAACTTCAGGAGAATGCTTTTCTTTCTCTGGGAAATTCTTATGTATTAGCATCAATGCGTAATGACACCCTGCGTTAAGGCTAGAAGGGTTAAGTCCAGTAAGTCAATTATTTTAAAGCGTTAGGTTTAGCTCATCTATGGACTAGGTCGATGACTAGATTACAACGCTCATAGCACCGATCGCTAAGCACCAAAGATATAGTCAGGCAAGTAATCGAGTCAGGAAAGCCAATGAGATAGTCAGCAAGCAATAGATAGAGGAAGGAAATAACTAATCCTCTGATTACATATATTTTGAAATACCAAAAGAGTGAATCGGTGAAAAAGAAAATAGCAAAAATGGGGTCAAATGGATTTCTTGCTCAGGGCTGTGAATATCCATATTCATTTTGTCTCTTTCTCTATGAATGCAGTCAGTTCCTTTCCTTCACTAAGTCTCTCTGTAGTGAAAATTGAAGACGGAGATAGTGACTCATAAAGAAGGAGAGGAAGCTTGATCGGATCCTCCATATGAGGCTCAACATATAAATAAGTTCCTTTCATGCAAGGTGTTGGTCCTTGGCCTTAAATCTGATAACTCGAGACTCTCTCCTTGACCTTATTTGGGTTACTCGATGGCCCTTCTATCGATGCACCCCCTTTCCTTGGCCTTCCATAGATGAGATGGATCTAACACTTTAAAAGAATTGAGTTACTGGACTTAACCCTTTTGGCCCTAACGCAGGGTGTCATTACACATTGATGCTAATACATAAGCATTTCCTAGAGAAAGAAAAGAATTCTCCCGAAAATTTTGGGTAACCCACCCTATCAATATATGACCTCTTCTATCAATATATAACCTCTTATACCAATCTTCCTGCCTTTTGATAGCTTTAGTTTTAGCATTTGCATCTGAGCATTCACATTCATGGTAAATTAACAACCCTTTCAAATAATTGACTTAACATACCTGCCTAGCCTACCTAACCCAGATGAGCTTTTGCAGATGACCTTTTATGCATAAAATAGCCTAAAGATGAGCTAACCCAACGTAATCTCCCACTGATTGTCCTTCCCCACTGGTTCTACAGGAAAGCGTCTGAACCCCCTACGAAAACACATTGGGGGAAAGAAAAACAAAGGATGGGTGGGACAAGCACAAGCATGGCTTGCAAGCACACACGAAAAAACAAGCATGACCTCAAGACAAGCAACCAACAATGTTCCCGCCAAACACCAAACTCGATGCCCTAGAGACACACCACATGGGCCCACATTGCAATAAAAACCCACCCAACTTGAACCAAAAAAGAAAACCCTTACTATCAATGATCCTACCGCAGGTTCACCTACGGTAACCTTGTTATGACTTCTTCTTCCTCTAAATGATAAGGTTCAATGAACTTCTCACGACGTCGAGTTGGAGAACCACCATCGTCAACATAATCTGAACACTTCATTAGATCATTCAATCGGTAGCAGCAGCAGGTGGTTTGTACAAAGGGTAGGGACGCATTCAACACGAGTTGATGACATGCGCTTACTAGGAATTCCTCGTTGAAGAACAATAATTGCAATGTTCTATCCCCATCATGGTGCAATTTGAGAAGATTTCCCGATCCTCTCGAACTAGGAAGAAAAACTCGTTCGCTGCATCAGTGTAGCGTGCGTGTGGACCATAACATCTAACGGCATCACAGACCTATTATTGCCTCAAACTTCCATGGCCTGAACGACCATAGTCCCTTTAAGAAGTTGGCCTTGAAGGGGAACCTTCGCGTAGCTAGTTAGCAGTCTGAGGTCTCATTCGTTATCAGAATCAACCAGAAAAATCGCTCCACCAACTAAGAATGGCCACCACCACCCATAGAATCAAGAAAGAGCTCTCAATCTGTCAACCCTTACTATGTCTAGACCTGGTAAGTTTCCCCATGTTGAGTCAAATTAAGCCATAGGCTCCACCAGGAGTGGAGCCCGTGGCTTAATTTGACTCAACAAAGGGAAACTTACCAGGTCCAAACATAGTAAGGATTGACATATTGAGAGCTCTTTCTTGATTCTATGGGTGGTGGTGCATGGTAGTTCTTAGTTGGTTCGAACAAGACCTCAGCCTGCTAACTAGCTACGCTGAGGTTCCCCTTCGTGACCAACTTCTTAGAGGGACTATGGCCATTTAGGCCATGGAATTTTGAGGCAATAATAGGTCTGTGATGCCCTTAGATGTTCTGGGCCGCACGCGCACTACACTGATGCAACGAATGAGTTTTTCTTCCTAGTTTGAGAGGATCGAGAAATCTTCTCAATTTGCATCGTGACGGGGATAGACCATTGCAATTATTGGTCTTCAATGAGGAATTCCTAGTAAGCATGTGCCATCAACTCATTTTGACTACATTCCTACCCTTTGTACACATCGCCCGTCACTCTTACTGATTGAATGATCCAATGAAGTGTTCAGATTGCGTCGACGATGGTGGTTTGCCGCCGTCAATGTCGTGAGAAGTTCATTGGAACTTATCATTTAGAGGAAGGAGAAGTCGTAACAAGGTTACCGTAGGTGAACCTGCGGTAGGATCATTGATAGTAAGGGTTTTCTTTTTTGGTTCAAGTTGGGTGGGTTTTGATTGCAATGTGGGCCTATGTGGTGTGTCTCTAGGGGAGCGAGTTTGGTGTTTGGCGGGAACATTGTTGGTTGCTTGTCTTGAGGTCATGCTTGTTTTTTCGTGTGTGCTTGCAAGCCATGCTTGTGCTTGTCCCACCCATCCTTTTTTTTTCTTTCCCCCAATGTGTTTTTGTAGGGGGTTTGGAAGCTTGTTTCTTAGGAGCCCTTCCGACGATCTGTTCGATAGGGCATGGTTGCTACAGTTGAGGTGCTTGGGCAATACGATGGATAAATTCAGACTCATTCGTAGCATATGTCCTCGGTCTTTTGTTAATTGGAAGGCATGGGCCAAGGGTGCAGGCCTCCATAGTTGGTTCTCTCGAAAAGGCGACAATGGTTTATGTGTTGCTTGGGTGAGCTTTTTTGCTGGTGGTTGGGTCAAGGGAGTGGTTGTGCACACTCTCTATTCTGTCTTCCTCTACATCCAGATATAATGAAAGCGTGCTCGGGATTTTGGTCACGAGCTTCGGTATCTCCCTACCATAGGCATCTGTTACTTCGCTGCAATGTATTCATAGACCATAAATCAATTATAGGTGAAACTCTGCAATGTATTCATAAACCATAAATCAATCATTTCAATGTATTCATAAACCATATATCAATTATTGATTAATTAAAATATAAGAATCTGTAAAAAGGCGACAAAAGAGATATAAATACATGTATTCTTGGGGATGTTTAGGCCAGGTGGTCATGTATCTGTTGTGTTCAGGCTAGAGCAGGTGGAAGTAGCAATCTTCCCATTCAAGCTGATCACTGGCGTTGTTGGTGAGCTTGGAGCTGTACCCCGCAGTCTTCCCCATTGTGTAGTCGTTCACGTACTTCTCTTTCTCCTCAACAGGGAGGTCGAAGAATGCCTTCCCAGCTACCTGAAGCAGTTGCATGACCCCCCACTCCCTACTTGCCTCAGCCAGCTAATGCCCGGTCTCCTTCTTGATCTCCTATGGAGGATCCGATCAAGCTTCCTCTCCTTATTTATGAGTCACTATCTCCATCTCCGCTTTTGACTACGCGGAGACTTAGTCAAGGAAAGGAACTGACTGCATTCATAGACCAAGAGACAGAATGAATATAGATTTTCACAGCCCTGAGCAAGCAATTCATTTCACCCCATTTTTGCTATTTTCATTTTCACCGACTCACTCTTTTGGTATTTCAAAATATATGTAATCAGAGGATTAGTTATTGCCTTCCTCTATCTATTGCTTGTTGACTATCTCTTTGTATTTCCTGACTATATCTTTGGTGCTTAGCGGTCGCTGCTAGTGAGTGTTGTAATCTAGTCATTGACCTAGTCCATAGATGAGCCACAATCTAACTATGAGTATGAATTTGGTGGGGAGGATAACCAATGGATGTCGTATCAATTTTAAGGTCATGACCAAATGAAATTATGGTAATAAATAATAGGTTATAGTTTTGATTATTTGATTGAATTATAGCTTTATAAAATATATTCTTCTAATAACTAACTTCTAAATAATAATGAAGGTAGTTATTATGGCGCCGCACAAACATACTGGGTAATGCTTGAAAGAAGGTGAACTTGTCATAAAACTATGCCTTGGAACAAAGAGTCCTTCCTACCATTAGCCAGTGGGAACAAATTTGCAGCATAATAGGGTTTGCAGAGGAGAGAACTAGATAATCGGAGGGTTTATAAGAATGAAATAGAAGAGATATAAATACATGTATTCTTGGGGATGTTTTTGGTCAATTTAGTGATGTCTAAATTGCAACTTTTAAATGTCAACCCGGGGCTCGTAAGCTGATGAAGTGAGGTGTACTATATGTACTTAGATAACCTTTTCTTAATCTTTTGTCGTTTTTATCTTTTTAGTTTGTTTTTTATTTATCTTTCCTAATGTGATGTGATGGAGATGTAATCAAGCGAGTGAATGTGTGTGTTTGTGGCGACTTCTAAATGATTTCTTGAAACTTAAAGAGTATTCTAAAGAAAGCTTGAACAATAACTGAAATGAAATCAAAGCTTTAAAGAAAAGTAAAGGCATCAAATAAAAGACCAATGGCATCGGCCCAGTACCTCTACTGCTGATGAAAATGAAAATGAAAATGACATCTACATTAACTTAATTAAAAACAAGAACAACTACTTTAACTCTTCAATTAAATCTTAAGCAATGTAAAATCTAGGTGACAAATCACACCACTTAATTTTCCCTTAACCTTTCTGCCTTCAGCTGGATTGATCATGTAAGAAAGAGTTATGAGCAAGTTAGCAATGTGAGTCTTAAAACAGAATAAACCAAGCTGCACTAAGTGATATTTTGGCTCTACTAAAGTTAGTTGATTATGATAAAAAGAGCCATCATAAGATGAACAACTTGATAAGCTATGAGCAGAAAGTAAAGTGCAAACTAACACAATGATATTAATGAAAATCAAAAATAAAGATCAGCAGTCTAGATAAGACGATCACAAATGCCACTAGTTGTAAAAAGAGAAGAAAGAAAACTATCCCGGGCTTCTAAGAAATCTGCAAAAAAACACTGATCAGTCATGAACAAAAGTGCAGAAATGTAAATTAGCATAATTCAAAGTTTATGTACACTAATATACATGTTGAAAAATAAAATGCAGAAATTCATAAAGGAAATTGTACATTAATATACATGAAAATCAGAAAAACAAATCCAGGAAAATAAAGTAAAGACTACTGTACAGTGGCTGTAGCAGACATGGGCCCTCCGCCTACTTCAGCCAATCCAAAAGATCAGTTACACACTTAGAAACAGAACGGTCTTCTCATGTATTAACAGCACATATAAAAATACAGTGGGGAGCTTACAAAATGCTTATAAAAATAGGTCTCAACAGAGTTTACAACTGATTAGAAAGACTAAAAAAAGACTCACTATCCAACGTTTAGAGACGCTTTATTTATAGCAGAGAAAGCAAACTAACTTAACGCAAAGTAGGCTATGCTATCAGCTGTGTAAAAACACGTAATCTGGCACTGTCCTCGGATTTAGGCAACGATCGTTATGGGCTATCAATCTTCTGTTGGATTCTTGTTTCCCACGGTCCTCGTGGCTGAGGAAGAGGTCAGCTATTCTTTACGTGCTCCAAACCGAACACGCAGAGCCGTGCCACCGCCAATGACCTCTGTTTGACCGTTTTTGCTTCCTCGTTGACCACGGGTTTATATGACCGGGTTGGGTGAGCTGGAAGGACACACACCATGTCCTTGGTTCCACGAACTTGCCCATGTGGCTCTTCTACCCGGAGGACACCTGGAACATAGCATTTAAGAAAACAGCTGCAGAATCCGGGGTTGGCTGTGGAAACCGGGATCAGCTGCGGAAACCCTGTGTGAGCTGCGGAAACGCAGCACTTTGTACCAAAATTCTAAACCAACAACAGTCATTAGTCATAATTAGCAAATCATGTAAAAAGTCCTATAATACAATGATTTGAGCAATTTGATGAAGGAAATGAGTGGCAAAAGAAGAAAATGAGTAGGAAAAGGAGGCTGAGAGGATGTGTAAAGAAGTGCAGGTTTGAGGCTCAACATACCCCCACTGTGAAGGTGTTGAATGTCGTCATGCAACCAAAACTTTGTCATTGTTTTTTTCAATCCATATGCTCAGATGCTTCTGCCAAAACATCTAGCCTTCTTCTCTTTCTTCTTGCTGCCAAAATTGTCCTTGGTTTTCTAACTAAACACCTGAATTTCAAATTGATCAAGGCCCTGCTCAGCTTCTTACATTTTCTCTTCAATTTTCTATTCTTCTTCTGCCAGAGTCCTAAGTGAAGCATGGTATTGTCATGGACAATTTTGTCCACCTTGCTTTGTTCTTTCAATGCTTCGTTTTCTTGTTTAATATGTCGGTTCAGGACTTCTAGCTCAAACACCTCCTGTTTTAAAGATTTGACCTGTTCATCAAGGGGCAATATAGTGCTTGGACCTGCAACTGATTGCTCCAAGGTCTCTAAGTAGTTATAGGCTTCTTGCTGGGTGGAATCAACCTCAGGTGTTGTTCTCGGCCTGAACTCAAATTCTGATAAAGGAGGACTGTTTTCTCTTTCCTGTTGAAAAGGACTCTCCTCACGTGGAGGACTTGCCTCTATAACTTGCTGAGCTGGACCTTTTTCAGGTGTTCCTAAGTCAATGAAATGTGATTGTTTAGTCACACTCGTTTTTCCTTTAAGTCTACTACTTCTTCTCACTTGTGCACTAGTGCTATTTCGCTGGGAACTTTGTTTTTCTTTTTGTTTCTTCTTTGAGAGGGCAACAGCTTGAAGTTGTGCTAGTCTATCAGCCAAGGTTTGAGAGTCTTCTTCTACTGAAGGTTCAGGTGATGGATGTGATTCTTGAACAATTGTTTTCCCTTTATCCTTTTTCTGCTTCTTAGTTCTGGCTCCCTCCTCTTCTTCTTGAGAAATTTCTTGGGTTTCTGCTATAGGAGGATCTTGGGCTGCAATATCTCTTCCTCTTCTCCTACTTCTTTTTGGGATTCTAGGGGAGCTGCTATAGGTTTCAGTTACCTCTTGGAAATGGTTTCTGATTAGAAACTTTTCCCATGTATCCTTGTTATTTTTCAACTGCTCTTCAATCAAAATTCTAATGAACCCGTGATGATACAAGTGGGATTCAATATGGCCTACATGATTTTGGACAGCGAAACTCATTTTCTTTAGGCTTGCTAATAGAAAGTAGGGTAAGTTGAGGGCATGGCCTTCCATGAAATTCATCATAATTCTTGCATGGTACATATACATAGTGCCAAAGCGGCCCTCACATGTGATAAACTTTTGAACAAGCAATAACAATGCAGTCCATTATTCCTTAATTACATGCACAAGAATCCCTTTAGTGAATATTGAAGTGTCCATACCTGGGTTCTTAAGCATTTTTTTCCATTCCTGATCTTCCACTCCTCTGTTCTTGAACCATCGTTCTCCTTGCTGAGGTAAACCGGTTGCTGTGGCTATGGTGGTCTCTGTTATTGTGAAGTTCAGGTCCCCTATTTCCACGATATTTCCATTGAAGGACCAGGCAAATGCCTTCGTTACCTCTTTATTCTACCCTTTGAACTTTTGAATAAACTTTAACCATTTTTCTTTCTGTAGTGCCTCCTTCGTCTGTGGATACCCTTCTAAATATTTCGGACCCTCAGGTTCTGCTCTAAGCAGCTTCCCCATCTTCGGCTCTCAACTTCGGCTGAAGCTTTGACTGTGTATGGATGCTCAAGGAGGATGTTCACGGGAAAAATGGGTGGATTACGGCTGTAAGTGGAGTAGTCGATGCTTACGAGAAAAAACACAGGTGGATTACGGCTGTAAGTGGAGTAGCCGTAACGAAATGTAAGCGTATTGCAAAACTGTAATCGGGGTTTGAACAAAGATGTGGAGTTTGCAGCGGAAACGAGAGTGGAAATGGTGTGAGTACGAGAGAGTAGAAGACAAACACGGGAAATGAGTTCATGCATGCGGTAAATGGAGTGATAAGTGGATGGAATAACGGCTGAATCCTTAAGAGTCGGGTGGCTTGCACACGTCTTCAATGTTGGCTGCGGAAATGACGGTAAGGAGAGTCATGGTACATTGGGTTACGTCACAGAGGTACGGCCAGTAATGGAGGAGCAGCCTCGTCTCAAGTTTTGAATAAATGATGATTAGGGGACCGTTAAGAAGGTATGAGGTGGATGAAGCATTATCGTGGAGGAGAATTGGGATGATCTTTGCCTAATCATTGCATTTAGTGGCTCTTTCCACAATTTAATAATTATGCATAAAATGACATTAAATTGTTGTTTGGAAAAGATTTTGATCATACCTTCATGAGTTTTCCATGTGTTGATTAAGGTTGCTGACCCATTATTGCTTTCTGATCTTGCAGATGCCTCATATCCTTGCTGCCCTTGGTGATGATGATACCTCTGACTGTGATTTTTGAAAACAGAGTAATCCTGGTTGTAGAGACAGAGTGTGCTGGCTGTGGAAATCGTTTTGAGCTGCGGAAACTGGTGTTAGCTGCGGAAATAGTTCCCAGCTGCGGAAACTGAGACAACACTCTTTTCACTTCACAAAATAGTTAGAAAAATAACTAACTGAATGAAATAGTCCTGAGAGGGACTTTTATTGATGGAATGGAGTGAGATGAATGAAATGGAATGAAAATGAAGTGGAATGGAGATGATGGGATGGATGAACTGAAATGGAAAATGAGATGGAAAGAGAGAGAGAGATTTTTTTTTTTTGGAAAATACAAAGTGTCAGGTGCCCCTGATTTTCACCTTATATTTTCTGCATAAGACTGCCAATTCAAGATTGGTTTTCAGGCTTATACAAGAGACTTTTTTCTTCTTCGTTTTTTTTTTTTCTTTTTTTTTTTCAACTGAAAGAAACAAAGACTAGGCTGATGGAGGAGAAGAATTCTTCTCCACCAGCCTCATTGCAGAATCTTCTTGGAACATTTTAACAAATTCCTCCTTTGAGAGTGGCTTGTGGTAGACTTTCAATCGGTGGCCATTCACAATGAGAGGAGTCTGAAACTCATCAATGGTCTTTACTCGAACTGCTCCATTGCTAAAGACTTCATCAATCTCATATGGTCCAAGCCAATGAGTTTGAAATTTTCCTTTGAAGTCCTTAAACTTGGAATCAAACAATAGTGCCCAATCTCCCTTCTGAAACTTTTTCTCCTTGATATATCGATCATGCCACTTAGTTCTTTGGTGCTGAACTAGATCAGTCCTTAAAATTGCATCTTGTCTTATCTCATCTAGCTCATTTAGCTGCTCCATTCTGTGTTTTTGGGCTTCTGATAGATTCATCCCCAACTGAACTGCCATCTTGAAGGTCTTGATTTGAAACTCAATGGGGAGCAAGACTTCTTTCCCATAAACAAGTTCATAGGGAGAATGTCCTGTTGTGTTCCTCCATGTAGTTCTATAGGCCCATAAGGCTTCAGGAAGCCTTTCTGCCCAATCTCTTCTATGGAGATGCACAGTTTTGTTGATGATGCTCTCAAGAACTTTATTTGTGGATTCCACTTGACCATTTGCTTGCGGATGGTATGGAGTAGATTTTCTATGCTTAATTTTGTATTCTTCCATCAGCTTCTCCATCAAGTTAGATGTAAATTGGCTTCCCTGATCTGTTACAATTTCTCTTGGGACACCAAAACGAGTAAAAATATCCTCAAAAAGAAATTGAAGAACTGAATTTTCAGTGGCAGAAGGCAATGCCTTGGCTTCTACCCATTTAGTAACATAATCAGTGCAAACCAATATATAATTCTTATGTTTAGATGGTGGATTGATAGGTCCAATGAAATCTAAGGCCCATTTTTCAAAGGGTTCGATGAATACCTATGGTTGTAATGGCATTTCATTTGAAAGAGTTGGTCTCCCACCTCTTTGGCAGCTGTCACACCTTCTAAAATATTGTTTTGCATCTTGAAGAGAGAAGGCCAATAATATCCCAAAGAAAGGATTTTATAGGCAGTCCTCTTGTCAGCAAAGTGTCCACCGCACGGTTCATCATGACATGCCTTAAGGATGTCAGGCATTTCATCTTCCCGGACACATCTTCTGATCACACAATCTAGCCCTGTTTTGAACAATTCATTAGAAATCCATGAATACTTTGAACTTTCCTGAATGATTTTCCTTTTCTCATTAGGAAATAAGTGTGGAGGTAGCTTCCCTGTAACCAAATAATTAGCAATGTCTGCATACCAAGGGGTTTTAGTAGTTATTGCAAACAAATATTCATCTGGAAACTTATCCTCTACAGGAGAATCTTCATTAGTATTTTGGATTCTAGACAAGAAATCAGCTACTGTATTTTGTTTCCCTGGTCTATCTAACACAATAATATTGAATTCTTGTAAAAGTAAAAGCCATCTTGTAACTCTGCCATTAGTAACAGGTTTATTCATGAGATATCTAATTGCAGAATGATCAGTATGGAAAAAAGTTTCATAGCCGGTTATATAATGTCTAAACTTGTTGATTGCATGAACAACGGCTAAGAACTCTTTTTCAGTCACAGTATAATTTAACTCAGTGGGAGTCAAATTTTTACTGGTGTAGTAAATGGCATAAGGGACCAAATCCTTTTGTCCCAATACAGCTCCTAGAGCTGTATCTGAAGCATCTGTAGAAATATGGAAAGGAAGTTTCCAATTTGGCCCTCTCAGAATGGGTGTTTCAGATATCCTTGTTTTTGAAGCTTCAAATGCAGATTGGCATTCAGGATCCCATTTGAATTCATAGTCTTTTGTAAGTAATTTGAAGAGCGGAGATGCTATCTTGGTGAAGTTTTCAATAAATCTTCTATAATATCCAGTAAATCCAAGAAAACTTCTAACATCTTTCTGACAATTTGGAATAGGTAACTTGGAGATGACTTCAACTTTTGATCTATCAACCTTAATCCCATCTCCCAAAATATGATGTCCTAAAACAATCCCTTCAGTAAACATCATAAAAAAATTTTCATGACTTAATGAAAGATTTGTTTCTTTACATCTTATAAGGACTTTTTCCAAATTTTCTAATGCTTCTTCAAATGAGTTACCATAAACTGTAAAATCATCCATATAGACCTCTACACAATCATGAATTATATTAGAAAAGATTCCTAACACTGCCCTTTGAAATGTTGCAGGTGCATTACATAATCCAAAAGGGAGTACTCGGTAAGCAAAAGTCCCCCATGGACAGGTAAATGTGGTTTTGTCCTGATCTTCAGGTGCTACCTGAATCTGATTGTAACCACTAAAACCATCCATAAATGAGAAATACTTTTTACCTGCTAAAGTATCTAATACTTGATCAATAAAGGGGAAAGGAAAGTGATCCTTCAAAGTTTCTTTGTTTAATTCCCTATAATCAATGCAAACCCTCCATTTACCATTCTTTTTAGGCACTATAACCAAAGGAGAAACCCACCGGCTATCTGAAATGGGGTAAATGAAGTTTACATTAAGTAACTTTTGGAGCTCTTCTTTCACTATTTCCTTAAGGTTTGGATTCATCCTTCTTTGAGGTTGTCTGATTGGTCTACTATTTTCCTCAATATAGATGTGATGAATGCAAGTCTTCAGGTAAATACCTTTCATATCTGTATATTCCCATGCAAATGCAGTAGAATGCTTTTGCAAGACTTTGGTTAGCTCTTCCTGTTGTCATTTTTCCAAGTTTTTGTTGATATTCAGTGTTTTTCCTGGAAAAATCTCAATGGAAGAACTACTAAACTCTTCCATAGAGAAAAGAGACATCTATCTAGGTGATAGACACACAATGTCAGAATCCAACTGAAATTGTGTGTGGTCATATTTTGAATATGGTTCAAAATTTTCTAATGTGTTCAGAATTTGACTATCTTTACTAATCACAGAAATGGTAAAGACAGGTTGTATAGTATCTTCATCATCAACCCACTCATTATCCACTATTTCTGTAATTGCTTTTGCTGGAGGATACAGATTGAACTTCTTTGTTGAATTACCATCAGAAATATACATATCCCCAGACCTACAACTTATGAAAGCATCAGCTGTGGCTAGCCAAGGTCTTCCTAAAATAAGAGGATGTCCTCCTAGATTACTCTTGGGGGTTAAAATCATGAAATCCACTGGATATTCCCAAGAGTCTAGGGAGACTGGAATGTCTTCTAATACACCATCTGGTTTAATAACTAATTGATCTGCAAGTTGCAATAAAGTAGGTGTAAAAAGAAGATTAGGAAGTTTTAGCTGGTCCATACTCTGTCTACTCATGATGTTGATAGCAGCCCCTAAATCAATCAAAGTATTTGGTATTTCTACCCCATTGATATGTGTTTTGACGATTGGACTACCGGGATCTACATATTTCTGCATAGTAATTTTTCCCATCATGATATCTACAATTTTTCCTACCAGGTGGATCCTTCTGGTATCTCTTGGTTTCCTTCCTGGTCTTTTAAGACTCAACTCCTTTATTGTTTTTGCTAGAATAGGAATCTCTTTAATGGCTTGTAACAAGGGAATCTTGATACAGACATTTTTCAATTCATATAGAAAATTATAGTCAGGCAACCAAATTTGTTTTTCCACTCCTTTATCAATTTGTAATCTTTCAGGGAAAGGAGGTGTGGATAAGGATGTAGGTTGCTCAACTATGGGAGTTGTGGGGGTTAATTCTTTTTCTTTTTCTTTTTGAGTGTTTGGGTTTTAAAGAGATGCTTAAGAACCCTTATTGGCTTCAAGAGACTCTTCCTCAAAAATGCTTTGCTTTTGATCACTTATAGAAGGTTTATCTAAGACTCTACCTGATCTGAGTTTTACTTCATTGAGAGGAACAATCATATAGGTAGGAAATTGTTGACCTTCCATCATGTAGGCATTTTGAGGGTTTTTATTATTAGGGTTTGGCAATGGCTGAGAAGGAAGTTGATTTGACTTCTGTTGGAATGGAAGCAAGAGTTGAGAATTTGGATTCTGTTGGGAAGGTTGTTGTTGTGGAAATGGCAATGATAATTGTGGATTTTGATTTGGAAGTTGTGGAGCTTGTTGGTTTTGAAAAGATGGAGGATATTGGTAAAATTGAGCAAATATCCCATAAGGATTTTGCATACCGTGTACCCATGATTGAAAAGAATTTTGAGGTTGGGACCAAGGTTGTTGCCAAGGATTCCAATTTGGTTGGGGTTGAAAATTCATAGAGTTGTTAAACCCTTGATTTTGTTGCCCCTGCCACGGTCTCCTTGCAACAAAACAGAGAGATTCGATTGTATTTGGATCTTCTTGAAAGACAGCTTTGAGCCCAGGAATTGAAGGACAATCCTTGGTCTCATGGTTCTCTGAATAGATTACACATGTTTCTACAACTTTTGCATCCAAGGGACATTCCCTTAGAGCATGTTTCTTCCTACACTTTGGGCAAAAGATGGCCAAAGCCTCAGCTTCTGCTTTCTATTTATTGTGAATCTTAAGGGTGTCTAGTTTCTCACTAAGACTCCCTAAGATATCAATTTTGAATTCATCAAGCATGTTGCCAATCTCAGCCCTACTTACCGATCCAGTTGCAGATTTATTTACTCTAATGAGAGAAGGATCTCTAGGCCCTTTTTGAGTTTTGGATTTCCCCCTTGAGAGATGGACACATAATTCTGCTATATCAGAAAGTGGAAGTTGAGATACATCTCCTTTTCCCATCATATTCAAAAGATCTATCCATTCATCTCTAATGGCTTTTAGTAAAAGGGCTTTCAAGGTCTCCTCATCCAAGTTACTCATTTTTGCTCTTTTCAGATTATATTGGAATCTTTCAAGTAATTCCTCCAAGTTTTCATCTTCTTTTTGCATCATTTTGAACACCTCATCTTTGTGATTGGTGGGCATACAATAGTCCAAGTACCTATCCAAAAATGCCTGTTTCATATCATTCCAGGACCTAATGGATTGAGTGAGTAATCCCATGAACCATTTCAAGGCTGCTCCTTTCAATGTTGAAGGAAAAAGTTTGAGTTTTTGAGAGTCATCCAGATAATCATAAGTTTGACACACTACCTCAAACTCAAATAGAAATGTTTCAGGGTCCTCATTCCTAAACCCATGGAAGTTTGGGAGGACAGATGGTGAGATTTTTTTCATTGTGGCTCGGGAGTCCTCATCAACTATAGGAAACCCGAATGAGTTATCCCCATCCCTATTTCCTCCAATGTTACCTCTACCTCCTCCATTGTTTCCTCCTCCTCCTCTACCTCTACCTCTACCAAATCCAGTTGCTTCTTCCTCTGTCATGGTAGTTTCCCTAGAGACTTCAGAGTCTTCTGGTTCTTCTACTAAGGGTGTATGAGAAGGATTTTATCCCTCTTCTTCAGGTGATTCTACTTCTTCAATTACAATTTGTCTCTCTGGAGAAAGAAGGAAAGGATCTCTCTCTAATTCAAATTAGATGGAAGGTATGGGAGAGTCGACTCCTGCCTCTTGAATTCCAAGAATCCTAGGGCTAGGAGTGTAAGTTGGAGATGATGGAGTTGTCTCTTGTCTATTCCTTGAAGTAGATGGAGTTGTAAAAATCGAACTTTTGGCTCTAGCTAAAAACCTTCCCCTAGAATCTCTTGCCCTATGCATGTCATTTTTTATTTTTCTTCAATTCGGGCTAATAATTCTCTTTCTGATCTTCCAGGTCACTCTAGGTGCAAGAAGAGAGCATACTCAAGAAACTATTAAACCAATATCTCTCTCTTTTCTGATCCTCCAGATCACATTAAGTGCAAGAGGAGAGCATACTTTGAGATGTTATCAATTTCCTTCCTTGAAATTTTCTTATTGTGTTTTTCTGGCTACCTAATTTCACTTCCCCGGCAACGGCGCCAAAATGTTTGGTCAATTTAGTGATGTCTAAATTGCAACTTTTAAATGTCAACCCGGGGCTCGTAAGCTGATGAAGTGAGGTGTACTATATGTACTTAGATAACCTTTTCTTAATCTTTTGTCGTTTTTATCTTTTTAGTTTGTTTTTTATTTATCTTTCCTAATGTGATGTGATGGAGATGTAATCAAGCGAGTGAATGTGTGTGTTTGTGGCGACTTCTAAATGATTTCTTGAAACTTAAAGAGTATTCTAAAGAAAGCTTGAACAATAACTGAAATGAAATCAAAGCTTTAAAGGAAAGTAAAGGCATCAAATAAAAGACCAATGGCATCGGCCCAGTACCTCTACTGCTGATGAAAATGAAAATGAAAATGACATCGACATTAACTTAATTAAAAACAAGAACAACTACTTTAACTCTTCAATTAAATCTTAAGCAATGTAAAATCTAGGTGACAAATCACACCACTTAATTTTCCCTTAACCTTTCTGCCTTCAGCCGGATTGATCATGTAAGAAAGAGTTATGAGCAAGTTATCAATGTGAGTCTTAAAACATAATAAACCAAGCTGCACTAAGTGATATTTTGGCTCTACTAAAGTTAGTTGATTATGATAAAAAGAGCCATCATAAGATGAACAACTTGATAAGCTATGAGCAGAAAGTAAAGTGCAAACTAAAACAATGATATTAATGAAAATCAAAAATAAAGATCAGCAGTCTAGATAAGTGTTTAGTCAATTTAGTGTTTCTAAATTGATGTCATTAATTGTCAACCCGGGGCTCGTAAGCTGATGAAGTGAAGGTGTACTATATGTACTTAAGCAACCTCTTAGAGCTTTTTGTCGTTTGGGGTGTTGTTTGTGGTTAATTTATCTTCCTAAGATGGAGTGGTGATTTATAAACAGATGAGTGATGGTGTGTGTAAGGTGAATTCTAGATGAGTGAGAGTGTGTGTAAGTGGTTTCTAACTACTTGCTGAAAAGGAAAAGCTTGAATGAAATAAATAACTTGAAATGACTTGAAAGCAAAGAACCACTTTCTAATGGCATTAGACACCATTCATGCTGCTGCAAATAAAAGGTAAGAAAATCACTTAAAAGACCAATGATAAAGTTTATCTCTTCCTAACTCTCTGCCTCTAACACATAGTACTGTGTAAGACACGATTAGGAAGTAGCTAAAGATAAGTCTAAGAAATGATAAAAATGAGAAAAATCTACTTTAAAGACTAGTTATGATGTTCAGCTCTCTCTAACTCTCTGCCTCTAACACATAGTACTGTGTAAGACACGATTAGAAAGTAGTTAAAGATTAGTCTAAAAAGCACCCAAAGCCAGCTGCAAGTTATTAATATTCTGATCTCTAAAAGATAGACAATTTATGATAAAGAGATCATTCATATGTTAGCAGACAACTGTGAGAAATAAAACTAAAAATCAGCTATGAAAATAAAGTAAAGGCAGCAACTTGAATCTGTCAACTGAAACTACCACTAGATATTTAAGCAAATACACAAACACAAAATCAATCCCGGGCTTAAAAACCTGCAAAAGAACAATGCTGATCAGCGTAAAATAAAGGCTGGAAATGAAATAACAAGAAAGTAAAGCAAGCTGTACATGTTTCAACTAAAAGAAATGCTGAATAGAAATAAGGAAATGCTGCACATAAAATACTTTACAAGGCTAACATGAACAGGGGCCCTCCATTCATATCATCCAAAAGAGACTCAAGGAATTGTAAACTTCAAAACAACACTGTTTCTATTACTCCATGTGCAGAAAAAATACAGTCTAGAGTGCTAGAACAACACTATAAAAACAGAGTCTTCGAATGCTCTAAAATAACAACAAGTTTATAAAATGCAGCAACTAAAAAGTAACCTTCAGCGTATGCAAACGCTAGTTTTTATAGGCATCTAAAGAACAACCTAATGTGTACAGCTAAAACTGGAAAACTAACTAACTGTCATGCGTAATTAAGGATCAAAACACGTCATAAGTCTGCGTGGATGAGCTGGAGGTTCTGGTTGTTATGGGCATTGAATCCAAAGTTGGATTATTTCCCCCACGGCCTGCATAAGATGGACAAGTCACCGTTTGAACTGACGTGAGCCAACAGCTTACGTATCACCGTTAAGCTGCCTTTGTTGACCGTAACTTGACCCTCGTTGACCGGAGGTACATATGACGTGGATGGATGAACAGATAGCACAAGAACCTCGAGCACCTTGATTCCTAAGTGACCATGTGGCTCATTTGGCAAAATGACGCTTGGAACCTTGAGATTAACAAAAAGGCTACGGGATCATCAGATGGCTGCGGAATCAACAGATGGCTGCGGAATGCCTGTAAATATGTCAAAATCTAAACAAAACAGTCACACATTAGCAAAATCCCTAAATCATGCTTAATGCCATCATATGTAATGATCTGGGTGAGTTTATGCAGCAAAATAGAGCAAAATGAAGAGATGAGTGAGGGAAAACTGTAGGAAATGATGGACAACCAAGTGTAAAGTAGAGACTCTACATACCCCCACTGCGAGGGTATTGCATGTCCTCATGCAATCAAAAACATGGTTCAGTCCACCTGCTGGGATGCCTCTGCTAGGACATCCAGCCTTCTCTTCTTTCTCTGTGTGGCCACATTGAACCTTGGTCTTTTCATCAAACACCTGAATTTTAGATTGATTAAAGCTCTGTTTAATTTTCTGCATCTCTTCTTGAGCTTTTTGTTTTCCTTCTGCCACAGGCCCATATGAAGCATGGTGTTATCTTGAACCATCTTGTCCACATTGCTCTGTATCTTCAGTTTTTCATTTTCTTGTTTGATGTGGCGATTTAGTATCTCTAGCTCAAATATTTCCTGCTTCAGTGATTGGACTTGCTGCTCCAAAGGTTGAGCAGTGCTTGGCCCAGCAACTGCTTGTTCCAGCGTCTCCAGGTAATTATAAACTTTTTGTTGATCAGGGTCAACCTCAGGTGACCGCCTTGGGCTATGCTCATACTGAAATTCGGATCCTTGTTCAAATTCAGGCTCATGCTCAAATGGACTTTCCTCACGTGGAGGACTGGTCTCTACATACTCAACGTGTGAAGGAATTTTCTCCAAGTCAAGACTTGTAGCACCTTTTTGAGGTGTGCTCAAGTCAATAAAGAATGACTGTTTACCCTTTGTGGCCCCTACTTTTCTGTTTTGTAATCTGCTGCTCCTTCTCACGGAGGTGGTACTCTGTTTTTCTTTTTGTACTTTTTGCTTTTGTTTTTCCTCCTTTTTGGAAAGGGCAGTTTCATGGAGTTGAGCCAATCTTTGTGCTAAGGGCTGAGTGTCTTCCTCACTAGAATTCTCAGGAGTGAGGTAAGTTTCTTGAGCTATGGATTTCCCTTTATCTCTCTTTTGTTTCTTCTTACTCTCTTTTCTCTTTTGAGCAATTTCTTGGGCAAGTTCTGAAAGAGTTCCTGTGATAATTCCTTGAGTTGTTTGATCAGTGTCCACAGCAGGCTCAGGATGAATTTCCTGTTCAGAATGATGTACATCAGTTTCTTCTTCAATCTGTTCTTGGATAGTTTCTTCTTGGACAACAGTTTCAGGGGTAGCCTCCTTTCGTTTTCTTCTACTCTTTCTAGGCACAAAGGTTTCTCCTGCTTCTTCAAAATGGTTTCTCACAAGAAATTTCTCCCAGGTATCTCTTTTTGCTTTCAACTGTTCCTCAACTAGCATTTTAACAAGACCATGATGACATAGATGTGATTCAATGTTTGTTGGGTTCCTTTGGGCAATTGAACACATTTTTCTAAGACTTGAGAGTAGAAAATATGGAAGGTTAATATCATCTCCTAAGAAATGCATCATGACTTTGGCATGGTAAACATATAAGACTCCAAACCTTCCCTCACAAGTAAAGAATTTTTGCACTAATAACAGTAAAGTTGTCCATTCTTCCTTGACATAAGTAACAGGAATCCCTTTTGTAAAAATGTTGGTATCCATACCTGGGTTCTTCAAGATTTGCTTCCACTGTTGGTCTTGTACTGATCGGTTTTTAAACCATCTTTCTCCAGTTTGTGGAAGTGAAGTGGCTTGTGCTATGCTGCTCTCAGTGACTGTAAACTTCAGGTCCCCTATCTCCACTTGATTGTCTTTATCTCTGAAGGAACGTGCAAAGGCCTTCGTAACCTCTCTGTGGTAACCTCTGAATTTCTGGATGCATTGGAGCCAGTTTGCTTTCTGCAAAGCGTCTTTAACTTGAGGATATCCCTCCAGAAATTTTGAACCCTCGGGTTCTACTCTCAAGAGTTTACCCATTGGCTCTACGACTCTGTTCTTAAAACTTTTGGAAAAGGGAGGTTACACGGCTTCAACAGTGGCCTTAACACAGTGAATTTACAGCTCTGTTCTAAATCAAAGGGTTACACGACTTCAACAGTGGCCTTAACACAATGAATTTACGGCTCTAATGTAACAGCCGTAACACTAATAACTTGAATTAGCAGAGAGGAAGACGTAAAAAAAAACAGAGTATGACTGAGGTAGCAGCGTAGTGAGCACAACGGAATAAGGGAAATGAGGAAATGAAACAGCGTGAATGGAATGGAATGATACGAGCGTATGAGGGTTATGAAATGATGGGTATAAACGGTTAGGTCCTTAGGCTTCGGTCATAGGTCTACACTTGGCTGCGGGATTATGACTTAGAGAGACGTAGTACAGCAGTCTACGTCACTTAGGTACGAAAACCTTAATGGAAGAGCAGCCGCAATCCAGTTTCAAAATCGTGATGAATCATGACCGATGAGTGGGGAGATACGTGGATTTTTGGTCGCATGATGGATAAAAACTGGTAATCATTACATTAAATGGCAAGAAACATAACCCCGGAAACTTTGCAAAATGAGATAACCGTAAGTTTAGGATTTTAGATCATACCTCAGGTCCGCGCTTGGATTGCCTTTGATTATTTCCCACTAACCCTTCATGGTTTTATTGTTGTTGCATGACTCTTTTCCACTTATTGTTGATGACTTTTGAACTGTAAATTTCTTTTCAAACAGGCTGTGTTTTTTTTATGCAGGTGCAGAGAGCTGCGGAATCGTTAGATGGCTGCAGAATCTTCAGATGGCTGCGGAATCTGCAGTAGTACCCTCCGGCTGCACAAAATAACTTTAGTTGTCTAAAAAAAATACTTTATTGATGGAATGAAATGTAATGAATGGATGGATGGATGGAAAGAAATGAGGTGAAGTGAAAGTGATGAGATGGTGAATGAGGTGGATGAAATGGCGAAATGAGATGGAAGAGAGAGAGATTTTTTTGTTGGAAAACATGAGGTGTCAGGTGACCCTGATTTTCACCTCAGGTTTTCTGCATGAGACTGCCAATCAGAGATTGGTTTTCAGGCTCATACATTTATTTATTTTTTCTTTTTTTTTTTTTTTTTTTTCCTTTTTTTTTTTTTTTTTTTTTTCAAAAACCAAAGATTAGGCTGATGGAGGAGAAGAATCCTTCTCCACCAACCTGATTGCAGAATCTTCTTTGAACAATTTGACAAACTCTTCTTTTGAGAATGGCTTTTGGTAGATTTTCAAGCGATGGCCATTCACAATAAGAGGAGTATGAAATTCATCGATAGTTTTCACTCGAACTGCTCCATTTCTAAAGACTTCATCAATCTCATATGGCCCAAGCCAATGAGTTTGAAACTTTCCTTTGAAGTCTTTGAATTTTGAATCAAACAATAGAGCCCAATCTCCTCTCTGAAACTTTCTTTCTTTGATATGACGATCATGCCATTTAGATCTTTGGTGCTGAACTAGATCGATCCTTAGAATTGCATCTTGTCTTATTTCATCTAGCTCATTTAGCTGGTCCATTCTGTGTCTTTGGGCTTCTGAGAGGCTCATTCCCAATTGGACTGCCATCTTGAAGGTCTTGATTTGGAACTCAATGGGGAGCAGGACTTCCTTCCCATAAACAAGTTCATAGGGAGAATGCCCTGTTGTATTCCTCCATGTGGTTCGATAGTCCCATAAGGCTTCAGGAAGCCTTTCCGCCCAATCTCTTCTATGAAGATGAACAGTCTTGGTGATAATGCCTTCAAGAACTTTATTGGTAGATTCCACTTGGCCATTGGATTGCGGATGGTAGGGAGTAGATGTTCTGTGCTTGATCTTATATTCCTCCATCAGCTTCTCCATCAATCTAGATGTAAACTGGCTGCCCTGATCTGTCACAATTTCCCTTGGGACACCAAAACGAGTGAAAATATCCTCAAAAAGAAATTGAACAACTGAATTTTCAGTGGCAGAAGGCAATGCTTTCGCCTCTACCCACTTAGTAACATAATCAGTACAAACCAGTATATACTTATTTTGCTTTGATGGAAGATTAATTGGTCCAACGAAATCTAGAGCCCATTTCTCAAAGGGTTCGATGCATACCTGAGGCTGTAGTGGCATTTCATTTGAAGGAGTTGGTCTCCCAACTCTTTGGCAGCTGTCACACCTTTTAACATACTGCTTTGCATCTTTAAAGAGAGAAGGCCAATAATATCCTAAAGAAAGGATTTTATAAGTTGTCCTCTTGTCCGCAAAGTGCCCGCCGCATGGTTCATCATGACATGCCTTAAGGATGTCAGGCATTTCATCTTCCCGAACACACCTTCTGATTATACAATCTGGCCCTGTTCTGAACAATTCATTAGAAATCCAAGAATAATGTGAACTCTCCTGAATGATTTTCCTTTTTTCATTAGGAAATAAGTGTAGAGGAAGCTTTCCTGTAACTAGATAATTAGCCATATCTGCATACCAAGGAGTCTTGGTAGTTACTGCAAACAAGTATTCATCTGGAAACTTATCTTCTACTGGAGAATCCTCATTAGTGTTTTGGATCCTAGACAGGGAGTCAGCTACTATGTTTTGTTTTCCAGGTCTATCTAACATAGTAATGTTGAATTCTTGCAAGAGTAAAAGCCATCTTGTAACTCTACCATTAGTGACAGGTTTGTTCATTAAATATCTTATGGCAGAGTGATCAGTATGGACAAAGGTTTCATAGCCGGTTATGTAGTGTCTAAACTTATTGATCGCATGTACCACAGCTAAGAAAACTTTTTCTGTAACAGTATAATTTAACTCAGTGGGAGTCAAATTCTTACTTGTGTAATAAATGGCATAAGGGATCAAATCCTTTTGTCCCAAAACAGCTCCTAGAGCTGTATCTGAAGCATCAGTAGAGATGTGGAAAGGGAGTTTCCAATTTGCCCCCCTTAAGATGGGTGCTTCAGATATTCTAGTCTTTAAAGCTTCAAAGGCAGATTGACACTCAGGATCCCATTTAAACTCACAGTCTTTGGTAAGCAATTTAAAAAGAGGAGATGCTATCCTAGTGAAGTTTTCAATAAATCTTCTGTAATATCCCGTAAACCCAAGAAAACTTATAACATCCTTCTGGCAATTTGGAACAGGTAACTTAGAGATGACTTCAACTTTGGATCTATCAACCTTAATCCCATCTCCTGAAATATGATGTCCTAAAACAATCCCTTCAGTAAACATCATAAAGCACTTTTCATGACTTAAAGAAAGGTTTGTTTCCTTACATCTTACCAGTACTTTTTCCAAATTTTCCAAAGCTTCTTCAAATGTATTACCATAAACTGTGAAATCGTCCATGTATACCTCTACACAATCATGAATCAGATCTGAAAAGATTCCTAATACAGCCCTTTGAAATGTAGCGGGTGCATTGCACAATCCAAAAGGGAGTACTCGGTAGGCAAAAGTTCCCCAAGGACAAGTGAATGTGGTTTTGTCTTGATCTTCAGGTGCTACTTGAATTTGATTATACCCACTAAAACCATCCAAGAATGAGAAATACTTTTTACCCACTAAAGTGTCTAGTACCTGATCAATAAAAGGTAGAGGGAAATGATCCTTTAAGGTTGCCTTGTTCAATTCTCGATAATCAATGCAAACTCTCCATTTACCATTCTTTTTGGGCACTATAACCAAGGGAGAAACCCATTGGCTATCTGAAATGGGGTAAATGAAGTTTACCTTGAGCAATTTCTGGAGTTCTTCTTTCACGATTTCCCTAAGGTTTGGATTCATCCTTCTTTGTGGTTGCCTAATAGGTCTGCTGTTTTCTTCAATATAAATGTGATGAATACAAGTCTTAGGATCGATTCCTTTAATGTCAGTGTATTCCCATGCAAAGGCAGTGGAATGTTTTTGCAACAGTTTAGTTAATTCTTCTTGTTGTGGTCTTCCCAAGTTTTTGTTAATGTTCAATGTTTTTCCTGGAAGGATTTCAACTGTAGAACTACCAAACTCTTCCATTGGGAAGAGAGACATCTGTCTAGAGGAGAGATATTCAATATATGCATCTATCTGAAAATGTGTAGAGTCATATTCTAAAGATACTTCAAAATTTTCTAATGTATTTAGAATTTGACTGTCTTCACTAATCTCAGAGATGGTTAGAACAGGTTGAATAGTATCTTCATCCTCTACCCATTCATCTTCTCCTATTTCTGTTATAGCTTTTGCTGGGGGATACAAGTTGAATTTCTTGGTGGAATTACCATCTGATATATACATGTCTCCAGACCTACAGCTTATGAAAGCATCAGTTCTGGCCAGCCAAGGTCTTCCTAAAATAAGAGGATGTCCTCCTAGATTATTCTTGGGAGTTAAAATCATAAAATCAACTGGATATTCCCAAGAATCTAGAGCGACTGGAATATCGTCTAATACACCATCAGGTTTAATGATTGATCTATCTCCAAGCTGCAGCAAAGTAGGTGTAAAGAGAAGGTTAGGAAGTTTTAACTGATCCATGGTCTGTCTACTCATGATGTTGATCGCGGCTCCTAAGTCAATCAAAGTATTTGGGATTTCAACCCCATTAATATGAGTTTTGACAATAGGGCTACCGAGATCTACATATTTTTGCATGGTAATCTTACCCATCATTATGTCTGCAATTTTCCCAACTAGATGTATCCTTTTAGTATCTCTGGTTCTTTTTCCTGTTTTCTTCAAACTCAACTCCTTTATTGTCTTCGCTAGAATGGGAATTTCTTTAATGGCTTGTAACAAGGGGATCTTGATACATACATTCTTCAATTCATCTAGGAAACTATAGTCAGGCACCCATATCTGCTTTTCCACCCCTTTGTCAATTTGCAATCTTTCAGGAAAAGGAGGTGTAGCTACAGGTGTAGGTTGCTCAACTATGGGAGTTGTAAAAGTTGATTCTTTTTATTTTTCTTTTTGGATATTTTGGTTTTGAAGTGATACTTCAGAACCTTTATTGACTTTGAGAGATTCCTCCTCAGAAATGCTTGGTTGTTGAACACTTGTAGAAGGTTGATCTAAGATTCTACCTGATCTGAGTTGTACTTCATTAAGAGGAACAACCATATAGGTAGGGAATGGTTGACCTTCCATCATGTAAGCATTTTGAGGGTTCCTATTATTTGGATTTGGTAATGTCTGAGAGGGAAGTTGATTTGATTTCTGCTGGGATTGAAGCGAGAGTTGAGAATTTTGATTTTGTGGAGGAGGTTGTTGTTGTTGAGGGTATGGCAATGATAGTTGTTGACCTTGGTTTGGAAGTTGTGGAGCTTGCTGATTCTGAAATGATGGAGGATATTGATAGAATTGAGCAAATCTCCCATAAGGATTTTGCATGCTTTGCATCCATGCTTGGAAAGCATTTTGAGGTTGAGGCCAAGGTTGTTGCCAAGGATTCCAATTTGGTTGGGATTGAGAATTCATAGAGTTGTTAAACCCTTGATTCTGTTGCCCTTGCCAAGGTCTCCTTGCAATGAAACAGAGAGATTCAAGTGTACTTGGATCCTCTTGAAAGACTGCTTTGAGGCCAGGTATTGAAGGACAATCCTTAGTCTCATGAGTTTCTGAGCAAATTACACATGTTTCTACAACGTGTGCCTCTAAGGGACATTCCCTTAAAGCATGTTTCTTTCTACATTTCGGGCAAAAGATAGCCAAAGCCTCAGCTTCTGCTTTTTGTTTATTGTGAATCTTAAGGGTATCAAGTTGTTCACTAAGACTCCCTAAGATGTCAGTTTTAAATTCATCAAGCATATTGCCGATTTCAGCCCTACTCACTGATCCTGTTGCAGATTTATTTTCCCTAAGGAGAGAAGGATCTCTAGGCCCTTTTTGATTTTTTGATTTGCCTCTCGAGAGATGGATACAGAGTTCTACTATATCATTGAGTGAAAGTTTAGAAATATCCCCTTTCCCCATCATGTTTAGGATATCTATCCATTCATCCCTAATGGCTTTTAATAAGAGGGCTTTTAAGGTCTCTTCATCCAAGGTATTCATTTTTGCTCTTTTTAAGTTATACTGAAATCTTTCAAGTAAATCTTCTAAGCTCTCATCTTCTCTTTGCATCATTTTAAAAACCTCGTCCTTGTGATTAGTAGGCATACAATAGTCCAGATACCTATCCAAAAATGTCTGTTTCATTTCATCCCAAGTCCTAATGGATTGAGTGAGTAACCCCATGAACCATTTCAAGGCTTGATCCTTCAGTGTTGAGGGGAACAATTTTAATTTCTGGGAGTCATCCAGGTAGTCATAAGTTCGACACACCACTTCGAACTCAAACAAAAATGTTTCAGGGTCCTCAGTCCTTAACCCATGGAAGTTAGGGAGGACAGATGGTGATATGTTTTTCATGGTGGCTCGGGAATCCTCATTAACAATGGGAAACCCAAATGAATTATCCCCATTTCTATTTCCTCCTCCAATGGGACCTCTACCTCCATTATTGTTATTGTTGTTTCCTCCTCCTCCTCTACCTCTACCTCTACCTCCTCCTTCTTCCTCTGCCATGATGATTCTCCTAGGGATTTCAAAATCTTCTGGTTCCTCTACAAAAGGTGAATGAGAAGAGATTTCTCCTTCTTCTTCAGATGATTCCAATTCCTCAATTACAATTGGTCTTCCTGTAGGAGAAAGAGAAGAGTCTCTTCCTGGTTCAAACTCAATAGAAGGTGTAGGAGAGTCAACTCTTGGCTCTTGAATTCCAGGACTTCTAGGACTAGGAGTTTCGGTTGGAGATAAGGGGGTTGTCTCTTGTCTATCCCTTGAAGCAGATGGACTTGTAAAAATTGAACTTCGAGCTCTAGCTAAAAACCTTCCTCTAGAATCTCTAGCTCTATGCATGTCATTTTTTATTTTTCCTTCAAGTCAAGTTAATAGTTCTTTTTCTGATCTTCCAGTTCACTTTAGGTGCAAGAAAAGAGCATACTCAAGAAACTATCAAATCAATAACTTTCTCTTTTCTGATCATCCAGATCACCTTGCAGTGTAAGAGGAGAGCATACTTTGATAGGTTATCAACTTCTTTCCTTGAAATCTTTTTTTTTTTATGTTTTTTTCTAAGAATATGGCTACTTAATTTCACTTCCCCGGCAACGGCGCCAAAATGTTTAGTCAATTTAGTGTTTCTAAATTGATGTCATTAATTGTCAACCCGGGGCTCGTAAGCTGATGAAGTGAAGGTGTACTATATGTACTTAAGAAACCTCTTAGAGCTTTTTGTCGTTTGGGGTGTTGTTTGTGGTTAATTTATCTTCCTAAGATGGAGTGGTGATTTATAAACAGATGAGTGATGGTGTGTGTAAGGTGAATTCTAGATGAGTGAGAGTGTGTGTAAGTGGTTTCTAACTACTTGCTGAAAAGGAAAAGCTTGAATGAAATAAATAACTTGAAATGACTTGAAAGCAAAGAACCACTTTCTAATGGCATTAGACACCATTCATGCTGCTGCAAATAAAAGGTAAGAAAATCACTTAAAAGACCAATGATAAAGTTTATCTCTTCCTAACTCTCTGCCTCTAACACATAGTACCATGTAAGACACAATTAGGAAGTAGCTAAAGATAAGTCTAAGAAATGATAAAAATGAGAAAAATCTACTTTAAAGACTAGTTATGATGTTCAGCTCTCTCTAACTCTCTGCCTCTAACACATAGTACAGTGTAAGACACGATTAGAAAGTAGTTAAAGATTAGTCTAAAAAGCACCCAAAGCCAGCTGCAAGTTATTAATATTCTGATCTCTAAAAGATAGACAATTTATGATAAAGAGATCATTCATATGTTAGTAGACAACTGTGAGAAATAAAACTAAAAATCAGCTATGAAAATAAAGTAAAGGCAGCAACTTGAATCTGTCAACTGAAACTACCACTAGATATTTAAGCAAATACACAAACAAAAAATCAATCCCGGGCTTAAAAACCTGCAAAAGAACAATGCTGATCAGCGTAAAATAAAGGCTGGAAATGAAATAACAAGAAAGTAAAGCAAGTTGTACATGTTTCAACTAAAAGAAATGCTGAATAGAAATAAGGAAATGCTGCACATAAAATACATAAAATACTTTACAAGGCTAACATGAACAGGGGCCCTCCATTCATATCATCCAAAAGAGACTCAAGGAATTGTAAACTTCAAAACAACACTGTTTCTATTACTCCATGTGCAGAAAAATACAGTCCAGAGTGCTAGAACAACACTATAAAAACAGAGTCTTCGAATGCTCTAAAATAACAACAAGTTTATAAAATGCAGCAACTAAAAAGTAACCTTCAGCGTATGCAAATGCTAGTTTTTATAGGCATCTGAAGAACAGCCTAATGTGTACAGCTAAAACTGGAAAACTAACTAACTGTCATGCGTAATTAAGGATCAAAACACGTCATAAGTCTGCGTGGATGAGCTGGAGGTTTTGGTCGTTATGGGCATTGAATCCAGAGTTGGATTATGTCCCCCACGGCCTGCATAAGACGGACAAGTCACCGTTTGAACTGACGTGACCCAACAGCTTACGTATCACCATTAAGCTGCCTTTGTTGACCGTAACTTGACCCTCGTTGACCGAAGGTACAGATGACGTGGATGGCTGAACAGATAGCACAGGAACCTCGAGCACCTTGATTCCTAAGTGCCCATGTGGCTCATTTGGCAAAATGACACGTGGAACCTTGAGATTAACAAAAAGGCTGTGGGATCATCAGATGGCTGCGGAATCAGCAGATGGCTGCGGAATCAGCAGATGGCTGCGGAATGCCTGTAAATATGTAAAAATCTAAACAAAATAGTCACACATTAGCAAAATCCCTAAATCATGCTTAATGCCATCATATGTAATGATCTGGGTGAGTTTATGCAGCAAAATAGAGCAAAAGGGAGAGATGAGTGAGGGAAAACTGTAGGAAATGATGGATAACCAAGTGTAAAGTAGAGATTGTACAATAAGACGATCACAAATGCCACTAGTTGTAAAAAGAGAAGAAAGAAAACTGTCTCGGGCTTCTAAGAAATCTGCAAAAACACACTGATCAGTCATGAACAAAAGTGCAGAAATGTAAATCAGCATAATTCAAAGTTTATGTACACTAATATACATGTTGAAAAATAAAATGCAGCAATTCATAAAGGAAACTGTACATTAATATACATGAAAATCAGAAAAAGAAATGCAGGAAAATAAAGTAAAGACTACTGTACAGTGGCTGTAGCAGACAGGGGCCCTCCACCTACTTCAGCCAATCCAAAAGATCAGTTACACGCTTAGAAACAGAACGGTCTTCTCATGTATTAACAACACATATAAAAATACAGTGCGGAGCTTATAAAATGCTTATAAAAATAGGTCTCAACAGAGTTTACAACTGATTAGAAAGACTAAAAAAAGACTCACTATCCAGCGTTTAGAGACGCTTTATTTATAGCAGAGAAAGCAAACTAACTTAATGCAAAGTAGGCTATTCTATCAGCTGTGTAAAAACACGTAATTTGGCACTATCCTCGGATTTAGGCAACGGTCGTTATGGGCGATCAATCTTCTGTTGGATTCTTGTTTCCCACGGTCCTCGTGGCTGAGGAAGAGGCCAGTTGTTCTTTACGTGCTCCAAACCGAACACGCAGAGCCGTGCCACCACCAATGACCTCCGTTTGACCGTTTTTGCTTCCTCGTTGACCACGGGTTTATATGACCGGTTTGGGTGAGCTGGAAGGACACACACCATGTCCTTGGTTCCACGAACTTGCCCATGTGGCTCTTCTACCCGGAGGACACCTGGAACATAGCATTTAAGAAAACAGCTGCGGAATCCGGGGCTGGCTGCAAAAATCTGGATCAGCTGCGGAAACCCTATGTGAGCTGCGGAAACGCAGCACTTTGTAGCAAAATTCTAAACCAACAACAGTCATTAGTCATAATTAGCAAATCATGTAAAAAGTCCTATAATACAATGATTTGAGCAATTTGATGAAGGAAATGAGTGGCAAAAGAAGGAAATGAGTAGGAAAAGGAGGATGAGAGGATGTGTAAAGAAGTGCAGGTTTGAGGCTCAACAAGATGTTTAAGCCAGGTGGTCATGTCTCTACTGTGTTAAGGCCAGAGCAAGTGGAAGTAGTAATCTTCCCATTCAAGTTGACCACTGGCATTGTTGGCGAGCTTGGAGCCGTACCTCGCAATCTTCCCTGCTATGTGGTCGTTCACATACTTCTCTTTCTCCTCAACAGGGAGGTCGAAGAACGCCTTTACAACTTCTTGAAGTCACTATATCATAGTCTCAGATATGCCATGGTTCAGCAGTTGCATGACCCCCCACTTCCTGCTTGTCTCAGCCACCTGAATCCTGATCTCCTTCTTGATCTCTTATGGAGGATCCGATCAAGCTTCCTTTCCTTCTTTATGAGTCACTGTCTCCATCTCTACTTGTATAAATGATATGATATTTATATCAATTTTGGTCCTCTCAAAAAGAGGCATGTAATGCAATCATCATCTCCATCAAATGATCTGTCCCACAGTAGAATTTGGCCCTAGTTGACAACTTTAACACAATCAAAATTTTAAAATATCCTCTAAAAGCCCAAATAGAAAATGGAGTAACAGATCCCATGACATCCAACTTGTGAAATATTGTGGGAAATCCTCAAAGTATATCTGAAGAAATATGTCTCATTGAGGTCGAGGTCAAGAAGAGGTATGATGCCTCACTAATTTGTTAGTTGAATAAGTTTAAATCTTGGTTTTTCAATTTGGCCCTAAGTAGGCAAGGCAACATGGAAGGAGGTGACCCCCTTGGATGATTTTTACAGGGAAAGGCCACATAAGGCCTTATATAATTTATTTATGGTTTATGAATACATTGTAGAGTTTCACCTATAATTGATTTGTGGTTTATGAATACATTGCAACAAAGTGACAGATGCATACGGTAGGGAGATATGGAAGCTCATGACCAAAATCCTGAGCACACTTTCGTTGGATCTGGGCGTGGAGGAAGATAGAATGGAGCGCATGAAAATCCATATTCATTCTGTCTCTTCCTCTATGAATGCAATCAGTTCCTTTGCTTGACAAATTCTCCGGATAGTCAAAAGCGGAGACAGAGACTGTGACTCATAAAGAAGGAGAGGAAGCTTTATCGGATCCTCCATAGGAGATCAAGAAGGAGATTGGGCATCACATGAACGAGGTAAGCAGGGAGTGCAGGGTCATGCAACTGTTGAACCATGGCATATCTGAGACTCTGATAGAGCGACTTCAGGCAGCCGGGAAGGCGTTCTTCGACCTCCCCGTTGAGGAGAAAGAGAAGTACGCGAACGACCACGCAGCGGGGAAGATTGCGGGGTACGGCTCCAAGCTCGCCAACAACGCCAGTGGTCAGCTTGAATGGGAAGATTACTACTTCCACCTGCTCTGGCCTGAACATAGCTATAAACCCTCTGATTACCTAGTTCTCTCCTCTGCAAACCCTATTATGCTGCAAATTTGTTCCCACGGGCTAATGGTAGGACGGACACTTTGTTCCAATGCATAGTTTTATAACAAGTTCACCTTATTTCAAGCATTACCCAATATGTTTATGCAGTGCCATAATAACTAACTTCATTATTATTTGGAAGTTAGTTATTAGAAGAATATATTATATAAAGTTATAATTCAATTAAACAAACAAAACTATAACCTATTATTTATTACCATGATTTCATTTGGTCATGACCTTAAAATTGATACGACATCCATTGGTTATCCTCCCCACCAAGATTCAAACTTATTTAATTATGAAATTAGTGAGGCATCATACCTCTTCTTGACCTCAGCCTCAATGAGACATATTTATTCAGATATACTTTGAGGATTTCCCACCATAGATCAAAAATTGGATGTCATGGGATCTGTTACTCCATTTTCTATTTGGGATTTTAGAGGATATTTTAAATTTTGATTGTGTTAAAATTGTCAACTAGGGCCAGATTGCACTATGGGATAGATCATTTGATGGAGATGATGATTTCATTAAATTCCTATTTTTTAGAGGACCAAAATTGATATAAAGATCATCTCATTTAGACAAGTGGAAATGCGATTTTTTAACACATGCACAAATTGTTCAAGTCAGTTACATCAACATGTAGGCTCAAGAAGCCCAATGGATGTGTCTCTTCACCCACGGTGAATTGTATAAATACAAGTGACCTCACACCTGATTTGGCATCATCACTCACAAATTCTTATCTCTTCTTCTCTCATTAGTTCATACAACTATTGGGAAACTTGTCTCTCTCACACATGTGGAAGAAGAATGAGTTTTCTGGGTTGAATTGAAGGACCAAAATTTCAAGAAACATACCAAGTTTGACAAACGTTGACCAAGGAGTTATTGACCAAATTTGAATGTGATTTTTGGAGGATCTTTTATGTCTCTTTAGGCTGCATTTTTGGGCATAAAAATTGAGGGAATATGGGCAGTTTGACCAGCGTTGACTTCATGGTTGACTTTAGTTTGACTGTAGAAAATTATAAGAATTTTTCTCTTTCCTTTCACCGAGATTGACCGAGCTATTTTAGGTTGAATTTGACCTCCCGATTAGGTCAAGTTTTGATTGAGGATGATTGATTGCTGATTTGACCAACGTTGATTTTCTGGTTATGGTTGAACTTTGACTGCATAAATTGACAGGATTGTTTTGACTTTGAATTGGGAAAATCAATTTGAATTTTGTACTCTCTCTCTGCTGAAATTTTCATATAATAATGAGAATAATTGATCAAATGGTTTTCTCAACATTGGGGTTTTTCCTTGGCATCTACCAAATCTAGTGTCCTCTTGTCTTGGCTTGTCTTCTACATATTGTTTTATGTTCTATCTAATTTTACTATCAATGTGATTAATGGTTAATGTGATTGCTTTACGAGAGATTTTTCGGCGAAAATCACATGAGAAACCATTTGTCATGACAAAAGGTTTCTCATGTGATTTTCACCTAAAAAACTCTCGTAAACTTGATATGGATCACAGAAGCCTAAACTCTACTAATGTGATTGCTACTGAAAATCTAAATTGAAATTGCTATTGGGCTGCTTAAGGAACATTGAATTAATTTTTAACTAAAATTAATAGATTATCATCTCAACCCCTACAATTCCTGTCACATTGATCATTTTCCATCTAAGGTATACAAATGTATATGTAATTATTGTATGTACCATTGGTTTGATCACACCTTGCCTTATCCATCTAGGACACTAGGTGTAGGAAGAGCTTCCTTTAGCTACCACATTTAGATAGATATGTATGATCCATGTGTATATGATATTATGTCCAATGTGTACTATTTTTATTGTGTTCACTTAAACACTCTGTTCTAACTCTTAATGCTTTGGCTATAAGTTTTAATCTGAGTTGTTCTATGGTGTTTCATAATTTTTCTCATAGAAGTGTGTCATATTGATGGTTTGGGTATATTCTTCATGATTTGAGTAGGTGTTATACATTGATATTATTGTACCCCTTATTTCCTTTAGTCAAAATTTATCCCATGTCTCTCTTAACAACACATGTGAAGGCCTTCTAAGCTATGGCTAGCTTCTAATAGGATATTTTTAAGCTCTAAGTGAACTTCCTAAAAAATAATGGGCTACCTATAACTATTTAAGTTTATTGATAACATTATTTACATATTTAAGCATATTTTTCACCTCCTTAAAGATTGATAGATATTTCCCTTATGTGTAAAACTCATATCCATTTTCCCTCCTTATATGAACATACTTACATATATTAGAGAGGTGTCATATAGTTTTTATTGATGCCCTAATTAGACTAACATTATTACTTATCTTCAACATCATTAGATATAACTTCTATGTGAGATGACCTCCTTTTGCTCAAATAAAAATAAACTTAATGAAAACCTAAGCGACCATAGCAATTGATTTATAATATTTTACTACCTATTAAAATCTAATTTGGCAGCTACTCTAAAATCTAAATGGACCTATTAAAATTTATTTTCCCGCTGCTATTCTCCCTTGCCAGGTTTGGGACTCTGTTTTCTCTTTCTCTGCTCATAATATTTATGATTTCGCAGTAGATTTCATACCCTTCTATGATATTCAATTCTTTGTTGCCTTATCGATTCAACTAGATTTTTCACATGTATTTATTATATCATATTTGGGTTCACTCTTTTTCGAGCTTTAATTGAGATATTCTTCTCCTCATTTGGATTTGGAGGTTTTTGCTACAATTTGGAGCAGAAAACATGTCATCTGCATATGAAGATAAAATTATAACCTTCGAGAACTCCGAGGTGTATGGATACATTTGAAAGGTTAGATCATTGTCCCCTTACAAATTGATTTTCCACTTGTCAATGGTGCAATGTTAGCATAAAACCTCAGATTAGAGAGCAAGTGGCAATGTTGGCCATTCATTTCCAAGCATGAAAACTCACTAGATGTTTGAAAATTGAAGTGCTTGAGTTTATTTATGCTTAGGGTTAGATGAAAAGCTATGTGCATGGAAACCAAATAAAAACTCCATTTATGCTAAATTCAAATGATAAACCTTGAGAAAAACTATTAGCATGACAGGATCTAAGTTCAAAAAATTGAGCAAATGCAATAAATCCTTATATCAAAGAAAAATAAGGTAAGACAATTTGGAATCGACCCCTTTTAAATGGACGACCTGTAGATAATATCATACAAACAACAAATCAATCTAGATATTATGTCATCTCTTATGGTCAACCTACAGAACAAAATTTATTTGTAACAAAAGATGAAGAAATTAACTCATTGAAATAGGAAAAAGGAAACTTAGTTCTAAAGGTAAAGATACACAACTCCTAGGTTGCAACTAAATATAAGTTAGAGGAAAAACTCAAAGAGATGAATAGAAAAGAAAAGAAAAGGCCCTAAATGCCTTCACTGGGCATGAAATATTATCTTGACCCTCAAGAAAAATCCCTTTTGCCTTGTATTTATGAAGTTTCTACACATTTCCTCGTGAATGCTTGGAAAACATCACTCTAGGAAGCTGGATTGTATAGAAATCAAAGAGAGGCTAGACTAGTATTAGATCTAGTGTAAGTAATGAAACTAAAAAAAATCAAAATTTCTAAGCTCAAATGTGAAGTAAAGAATTAAATTTTGAAAATAGTCAACCCCAATAATCAAAATTTAGCTTAAATATTTTCACAATGAAACAACATAGGAACACTCCATATCTTACTTGCATTTTTTGATGTTGCACTAGCTCCTTCCTTCAATGGAATGTGCATGCCCAAAATCCTTTCTATTTTTAACTTGGTACTAAATGCTTAAGAGATAGGAAAAATTTCATACCAATAGTGAGAAAATTAAAGTTTTATTCCATTTCCAACCATGTACAAATGAGAGGAGTGTCATCCTATTATAGCAAGATATTCCTCCTAAACCATCATTACAAAACCATGTGCCATCATGAAATGGTGTGCTCAATACAAGTGGTAAATAACTAACTTCCTCACATGTGTGGACCTCCCTTAGATGTTAGGTGGTGCACTCCAACCCTTTCCCACACTTGAGGGTCAAAATAGTCAAACACAAGAGTGTCTCACTCCTTTTGGCCAACAAACCTTTTTTTTTAAGTTTAAAATTGAATTTGTTCTTACCTATTTGATGATAGAATTTAATAAATATAATGATATTTGGGAAACCCTAACCCCAATTTGAAATCCCCTCCTACTTCAAATGACCCCCAATTTATCATTTTTGGTGTAAACCTAAAACCATGAAACACAGAGGAAATGTTTCAATACCTTAATGTAATAAATGGGGGCTTGAGAAAGGCACCAAAAACTACTAGCAAGAATCCTCTACTCATTCAAACACCTCAATGAACAAGAAGAACCCAAAAAAATTCTATGAGGGATTAAGGACTTCCATAGTGACTTAGAAAAAAGATAGATGGCAAGCATGGGGAAAGCTATCCACAGAAGAAGGACAATTTGTCCAAATAATATTAGGAAGAAGAGTTCAAAGGTTACATTTATGACCCCAGGTACTTGATAACTCATGAAACATAGATATTTAACTTGTATGAGTTGTATTGGATGAATAAAATATTCACTGTCAAGGTGGTGGTGGAGAAAGGTAGGCAATGTCAATTTGTTTTGCATAAATTGAGTGTGATGGAGAAAATATTTGATGTTTTTTGAGAAGATTTCAACACCAATATTACATGCACAATGATAGAAAAAAATAAAACAATACACTAGAGGAAAATTATGAAGTCCTAAATTCCAAAGGGGCTCCATTGAATCCCATTATCATGGACGAGCAAAGACAAGTCTAAAGATCAACAACCATGACAAACATGGAGACTATTAAAGTATGTAACTCATGTGTAGTGTCACCATGCATGTAGGAGAGAAATTGACCATTGCATTAATCTAGAACCAATGGTTTGAGGATTAGGCTCAAGTTATAGATTAGATAAGAAGGCATTTTGTTTTCATCCACAATCATTGGTTACAATGTGGACTTGTTGGAGTGCCTACTAGACATTGTAAATTGTTCTATGCATAGAAAGAAAAGTTGTTTATCTAGTGAGAGAGTTTACTAAACTACATATTTTCTCTAGTGGCCATGTGGATATTGAGTTAGGTACAAATATTGACCACTGGTTCTCCTCCACCCATTACTATGATATTGAAACATGAAGTGACAAAATAATTTGTTATTCATGGTTATAGCCTCATAGAGATTGCAAGGATGAAGGATACGAGAATGTGTATTATATATATAACTATTATCATATAAAAAATGAAAGAAGTTTGCGTCATAGTTCATAGGAGAGTTATCATTTTGTTTGATAGGTTAAATTTTTGTGTTGATTGAATAAGACCATTGACCATTGCATTAGTTCAAGACAATGTTCTTGTCCATTAAGATCCATGTGCAAGTTTATTTATCAAGAGAAAGAGTAGTGAACAAAGGGGTTAGGTTGTTGGAGTATGTCATGGAGCACATGGCTATATTCAATCTCCAAACCACATTGTGAGTGTGTTGTGAAACATGGTGATTGTGTTGGATGTTGACATTGTGTGCCCATAGAAAATAATGCCCACAAAGGTTCAATTTTGAAAGTAGAAGAAGTGCATCACCATTTTTTGCACCAAGGTGAGCGTTATCATTGTGGAGGTTTTCAAGCTAAGAATTTTCATTGTGGAGGTTTTCAATCGCAAGTTCGAGAGGCCCAAGCGGGATTTCAATTTCATAGATTGAAATTTGTTTCAAGTTTGAATTCTATCAAGGTAGTGGAAAAATCTCATCGTAGTGACATGGATTTGAGAGGCCAAATGATGAGGAAAGGTAAATAATGGTCGACATTTGTGTGAATTAGAAGGGATGAATCAAAAGTGAAATTTATGAAGAATTCCATGTCAGATAATAAATGCACAACTTACAACAAAAGTGTAAATTTTAATCTCTTTCATGCATATGATATCTTATGCTTGGTGATAATTTTGATGACATGTTTTGGAAGCAAAAACAACATGAATACATGCTTAAGTGATAAAATCCAAATCCTTAATTTCATCTAATAAATTTTCTCAATGGTAAATATTTTAATGGATTTGACCTCATAATTTCATGAATGATCCCATGGATTACACCAATATGTTTGGTGATATTTTGGAAGATGTGTTTTGAAGATTACATGCATATGTGATAAAAGCCCAAATCACATCCAACAAATTTCCTCAATGGTGACTTCTTTAATGGCTTTGGTCTCATAATTTCATTAGTGGTCCCATGGATTAAGTAAATAATATTTTTGGTATCTCATTTATATGGTATGGGAACATATTGTTCATAGGAAATTGATTACAATAGAGCTTGTCACATTTAATTATAAGAATAAATTAGATTTAAATGTTACCTTTAAGAGAGTTTATTTGAATTATTTGTGTCGATACCATATCTTTATAATTTTGAAGTTTTGAAACTAAGCACTCTTATTGAATTTTTCTACCTCAAAAGGATATAGAATTATTTTGTTAGAATTTTCCACTTTAACAATTGATGGGTGAAATAATAAATATTGAAGACAAATATTGAATAGAGATGTTGAAGAAGCAAAGGTCAAAGACATAGTTGAAGACACTAAGAATGAGGAGGAAGACAATATTACTATCATGTGTCTTACTTTTTTTTTATTGATGACATGTAGTCTTATGTAGAAATATTATGTGATGTAAAATAATTCCTAATCTTGCATGCTAGTTGAAAAGAAGTTCCCGATGAACTCTTTGTTGAATGGTGCACCATAAATCCTCATTTCATTAATAAGTATAGAGAATTGAATATTGAAATAAATACATTTGATAACCTATTATTCTAAATAACTCATAAACACCATAGTTAGTTCCCTAGATTTCTTATTAGACTACATCCACGAGGATTTTAAGACATTAATTTAAGAAGAAATACCATTTATTCTCAATGTAACCTTTTTTCTATTTCTTATTTATTTTAATTAATATTTATTATATCTCTACCAACATAGCATAAATCAATCGATGGCAGTATCGAACTGTGTTCAAATCTTAATTTTGGTTTTGAAATTCCAGCGCTCCAGTTTGTCCTCCATCATAATTTGTCTATTTGTAGGTGTTGGTAGGTGGTTAGTCTTCCATCAAAATATGTTTGTAGGTGTTGGTAGGAAAATTCAAGTGCTTATTGGTAGGTTTTGTAGGTGTATCTGATCGGCATATCATTCTAAAACTATCGACATGTCTGGGCTAGATCGGGACTGGGTCGATATGAGGTGAGATGTCTGGGATAGATTGGAACTGGGTCGATATGAGGTGATCATTGTTGCTTCAATGGATTTCGCCGAGGTGGCGAAGTGCACTCTGAACAGAGATTGTCATTGCACCTGCTAGTACAATCTTTCTGGGCCACAATAGAAGAAAACCCCTATCAAACTAATCTCAGTACATTTCCCATGCGAGAAATGTCATGTCAATTCGGGTTTCCGCAACCCATCCAGTTTCGTTCATCCCGTCTCTCAGAATTTTATGCATTAACCCCTTGCTGCTATTGAACTTCAGGACCCATCCAGTTTCGTTCATCTCGTCTCTATGAATTTTATACATTAACCCCCTACTGCTATTGCACTTCTGAGCCTTCCTGCTAGAAGAACCTGCTCTCGGGCCCACCTTTTCATATCTCTTTTCATACAATATCTTGACGCACAATGAATTAGACAATTTCATGAATGAAACAATGTTAGGGATTTTAACGCTACTAGAGTTTAGATGTGAATAATTAAATATTGATGTGGGTAATTAAATGATTAAAATACAGGTAGAAGATTCCATTGCTGACCTTCCCATAGGGAACGATAGTCAATATCGCCATCATCAGTGTCCATCATCCATAGGAGGTATGGCGGGAAGTGGTTACTTTTTGGGCACATTGTAGTTTAGAATCTAGATGTTGGCCTCCATTCTATTGATTTCTTATTTATGTGTTTGTTTTGGGTTTCCGCTTACTGCAGAGTGCAACCATAGATGAATTTTGGCTGGGAGTACTGAGGATCATCAAATCTCAGGCCTTCCCCTCTCGTTCAGACCTCAAGTGCCCTGTTTTCTTGAATCATTCCATTATAATTATTGATGAGTTTCTCGTGTTTATAATTGATTGAATTAAATTTCTTGGAAAACCTTCAGCTCTTGGAACACAAACAAAAGATGCATGAACCGAATCATAATATGGATTTAGTGAACAAAATTGAAATTAGATTCATTCATGTATAGATAAATTTCAGTTTATGGGGTTTTGATTTATGGATTCAACAATGATTCCCCGGTCTCTGTAAAATTGATTTGATTATGGATTGTGGGTTGTTTTTTTGGTCCCCCACTTGCATGTTTTATTTTTATGTTCTTCAATGCATCAAAAGCATTTAAAAGCATTCAGGATATTCATAATATATTGCATGGTAGTAATCAGTAATCACTAATACATAAGTAACCTTTGAATTCTTAGGTTTGTAGTTTTATTGCTGATCTCTATGATCTGTGTTGGTGGGAACTAGCCCTATCATGGAAGAGTTATTTAATTTTCTCTTCATCATTCTTGTAGATGATAATGTAATCACATATTCAATTCTGTAAATTTTAAGCTCCCTTATTAGACTTCTATTGGACTGATGTTATAAATTTTCAAATATTCAAATGAGAAGTCAGATTGCATCGAGGAATGAAATGGTTGCAACTCCCAAGCCACGGTGAGAAGTGGGTGCCTGGATTTCGGTCGAGGCTGCTGGGATTTCTGCAACCTTGCAGTGATGGCCTAAAAGTGCAGATTCTGCTTCAAAGAGAAATGAAAAACTACTAGTTTATTTGATTGCCAAATTTGTCAAGAATCAGGTAATCTTGAATCAGATCAGCATTTCCAAGTTGGTTTCAAGAGATTAGTGATTTTTCAGTAATTATATTATTGAATATCAGATGATTGTGAACATGGTAGAAGCTATAGATTTCGCTCTGCATACTCTGAGTTCTAGACCTTTGTGTTCAGATCCTATATCACTAGGAGTGGAGTCAATGAATGTAGTTGAATCAGTTGCTAGAAAATCAAGAATAGAGACACCCCAGAGCCCTAAATCAAATCCTAGTTCAACTTCCACTGTTGTGGATTTCTGCAAGTTTATGAGAAAGCCTCATTATAACTATGTTGTGGACATCTTCGATCCCAATGTAACAGATCATGAGTTATATAATGGTAGAGAAAGTCTACCATGACCATGCCTGAGTTTTACCTGAAGGGCACTCCCCAATAATACAGGGGCTGGACAAAAGAGAACTTGCCTCATTTTAAGGTGATTTCTATTATAAGCCCTTTCAGAATGTCTACTTCAATCAGCACTCTAGGCACTCTCCAATCGTTGTTTCTACATTAGCCTTCATGCACTAGGAGAGTTTTTTCAACTACATTGCTTATAGCTCCAATGTCTCTCTTTGTCCAAAATTGGGGGAAGTCTAGGCAGAAGCAACCACACATGTATGATAAGAAATGCCTCGTGCTTGGGATCAAAACTAGGGTACCAATTCCCCGCATTATAACTTTAACATCCTGGCTCAATATAAACTGGAATAAAATCCATCCTTTTAACAAGATATGAAACATTCGCAAGTATCCTAATCTGTGTTCCCACATGCCAGAAAGCCATTCTCCAATCAATAAATGATTGAATTTCCTATCAAGGAACTTAGCTATTACACCAACTTTGGACAACACCATTGCATAATCCACTGAAAGGTCAAACCCTAACAAGCATTCATATCTCCATGCCATAGCTTAAACACACTTAGATTTCCTTTTATTTATGTTTTTTCCCTTAATCACTACTCTGATTCTAAATTCACCTCTTTTTCTCTACTTTCTCCCTTTTCATCTCTTTGCTTCACCAATCCCGAATCCTGCACAAACCGAACAGTATTCCTACCCAAATTACTTTTCTCCTTCAAACCCTAGGGACAGTTTATCTCTTCTCAGTATTGTGAGAATTATCAAAATCTAACTCTTTTGGAGTTGACACATTACACTTTAGGCATATTAGGATTTGTTGTTGACATTTACATGGGAACCATCATTTTAGGTTGTCACTAAATGGTTCTAAGAGTGATTGGATGTTTAGTATTACATATTCTACATAATAACCTGAGTGAGAGTAACAATGAGCTTGAATTCTCCATCCATCTAACAAATTATTTAAACGTCACCTTATTAAATATGATATGTGTAAATTAGGGATAAACGTCACCTTATTAAATATGATATGTGATAACTTCTAGTTATATTGTACTTTTCTGAAACCTGTTACACAGTCTTACCATTGTATTATTTGTCTCAATGCTACTAGTATAGAACTAGATGCTATTAGAGCTCACAAGTTAGCCAACATTTCCTTAGAAATCGTAACAACTAGTGGAGAGTTGGGCACTATTGAATTTTCTGCAAAGAATGAAAGCTCGACATGTCCATGCTTCACTCAATGCATAAGTCCCTCAAAACCAGTGATGTGATACAAAATTTATTCATAAATTGACATATACATATTGTCAATGTCATATATAGATTTAAGCCCCTCAAAACCATACAAAAGCACCTATTCCCCATGTATTTAAAGAAAACAAGATAGATCTTTCCTTTGCAACTCAATTTGATAAATAGCTTTAGGAAAACATGCATCAACAAACTACAAGCATAGGAATGGAAAAATGTAGGTGACAAAAGTTGTGAGAATGGAGAAGCCTTTTGCTGCAACTACGTCTGTCAGTACTAGCTCTCGATCTCCACCCAACACCCTTCAAGTATGGCAGCTCATCTTGTTTAGTTGGAATAGGTTGAGGGGAGATAAAGGAAGTGTTGTGAGTGATAACAAAACAGGGAACTCTGAAATGGAAAGGGGGCATTCCACCAATCGAGATTAACCTTAGATCGTTGCACCCATTCGTGAATGTGTAAATTTGAACCCTAGCACACCTTTCCTATGGTTCCTTGTTGTTTGAGTTTTCCCTAAGAGATTTCTCTACCTCTAGCCATAAACTTTTTTTATTTTAACCGCTAATGCTCCTCTTCCTTCCTTCTTGCTTGTAATAGATTTTGTTATCTCTTTTTCTTCTTGTTGCATTTATCTTGTGACTTATTGACTATCCTGTTTGGTTTGAAGGGTGCTCAACTTGAGTTGAAGGTCTTCTCTTTCTTTGGAGGGGGGAATGTAATGTGTCTTTTCCCATTCCTTCAGCTTCAACTTGACATTGTAAGCTTTTCTTTCCCACATGAAAGAAGGTGATCCCTACACTCAAATGCCTACCACCAACAGTAAGATCTTTCATAGCTTCTATGCCAATCACCCAAAACCCTTGTGAAATTTAAATGACAATAAGATATGTGATCCATTGAAATTTTTACAGCCCATCCATGCCTAGGAAATGCAACTTGACAGTCTCCATCATTTACAATGAGTAAAGTTCAAAACCACTGCAATTAGGTTTTTTGTACTTGATGAGAGAACAATGTGAAGTAAACAAGCCTTAACAAATGCTTTTTAAGTCTCTATAAAAAAAATTCTAATTTCTTTCTCCATTGCTAAAGGAAAATCAGGATTCTCTACAATGAACCTGGATAGATTATCATTAACAAAATGGGTAGTAATTTTTTTCCATTTCCATCAAACACCCTATAGAATAAAACGGGACATTAACCAAAGGAACTCTGGTCATATGCTTTTGAAAAAATCAACAATGATAAATTTACAACTTCTATGTTTTCATAACCTCCTATTATCATACCAGAATTAAGAGTGGAGGATTGGCATAAAGTCTGTTGCCAAACATTCTCTATTTTTATTTCAAACAGTGTTGGAAATAATCATGAAATATCTATATTACCCCTCTATGACACTAATAGAACCCTTAAAATCTTAGCAACAATATACTATTGTAGCATTCACCTTATTAGAGCATGGCCAAGGTGGCAGTTCTGAAACCTTTTCGAGGTTGAAGTAGTTGTACACAATACCATTTTACTGGTTGAAATGATGTTGCTTGATGACCTGTAATGTTGAAACTACCTACATAAGACCCTCCTGCAATAGTATTTATGTGCAACTGATGTCATGTTAACAATTATTTTCCCACTACACAAGAATAACTCCAACCATTTGTTCCTTTTGTTTGTTGCTTGCATTTTCCTCCTTTAATGTTGATTAATAATATAAAATAATGACCAATATTTTCCAGATTAACAGTCATGGAAAACCATCTTGAACTTGCCTTAGATAAGGAGGATATCTATAAGTTTTTCTTGGAAATAATACTTGTACTGACTACCTGAATATATCATTGTTTTACGACTACCATTTCTAATCCATCAGTGAATACTCTTCAGAATAATTTGAAATCTAAAGGTCAACAAAATAAAATAGTAGGAGATGACATTACCTAGTGTTTTATTCATCCAATGAGTCTCAGAGAAAACAAAAGAAGGTGAAGGCCAATTCTATCTTCAACAAGCAATGATACAAAAACAATATTTTTCTAGCCTAGTGCTTTTCCTTGTTCCAAATTGAGAAACCATAATTTTCTTTAGGCCCTCTGATTTTGTGTATGGACATCCTAAAGTCCCTTTTCCCACTTTTAAATCTGACTTTTATTTCAATTTGTTAACCTGATAAATCGAGTTCCATCTCTTTTGGTTTCAAACTTTAGATTTCACTTACTCAACTGTGATCAAAACACCTAGGGTATCAACTTTGAACATGCTAGGAATTTCAACATGTTGGGACTTGTCAACCTCTTACTCATTGATTTGAGATTACTGCTAAAGGTTCATTTTTAAAATCAGCATTTAAAGACTAAAATCTAAAGAACTAAAATTACATAGGTAATACTTAGCCAATTAATAACAAATTTCACTCATATGGGCTACATCTCTAGGTTCGCTTCAATTAACAAATCGATCCATTCATAAAGATGCAAAGTACATCATGTTTCCTCTTTACATCAAAATAGTGGGCTCAATCCATAGAAACTACCTCTAGTGTTCTCTAGGAAGATGACAATGGGTTCTTCCTGCAATCCATGAACTTAGGCTTGCCTTATTCTCTCAATGAAGGGGCACTTCGCTGCCGATTTAATCGCATAACCCGAATCTATTTCCTTTTATTCTTGCTAAAGAGTTGTTGAACCCGGAGGCCTTTTAGATGCAAACACATGCAACTAACTCATACATGTCTTCATACTTAGGAAAACCCTTCCTCTTGCTCATTTATCTTACCAGAAAAATAGATTACTTAGCGTTCCAGCACATAGATTGTGGTATGTGTGGAAGATTTATTTACAGAGGTGTTGGCTCCTTGAATTTTTTCAACTCTTGATTTGTAGATCCCCTTTTTTTATCTCATTAAGTAACTTTCTCCCACTCGCTTGCTTGTGTTTTTTAGTGCTTCCATCGCCTTCCCCTTTGCATCCATCATGGGAGTCCTGATTAAGGTACACTGTGGCACCATTGGAAAGCTCACGAACTTTTAGTTAACTTATGGTTTTTCTATTTCACTTGGAATTTACTAGTATTGTGGTATAATATCTTGCATAAGTCTTGGTTAGTAGACTGTTTTGTGTGTATCTGGTTAGTATATAGACATTTGGGACAAAAAACATTAAGTTTTGTTGTTGATTTGGTTTCCAATTTGGTAAACCACAGAAAAGGATTTTGATATAATGTAATATGGTATCAATTTTACAGTATAACCCTTTAAACTAGCCCTTGGACTGGTTTGATGACCTTTCCCATACTTAAACGACTAGTTTGGAAACCAATCTTGTTAGATTGACTAGTTCTGGTTCTGCACCAAACCAGTTTAGGTGTGGCTACAACAAAATCTAGAGGATGAAGCAATTTTAAAAAAACCTTGAAACCCCTCAGCCCCCTAAAACCCTAAAACATTGTTATGTAGTAGTTTGTAGCATGTTGTGTTTTGGACTCTAGAGGACACTTAGAGCATCACTGTTTATGTATATTGTTTCATATTTGTATTGCACTTGGTGCCATTTTTCCATATTCACCCTTACATGGCATATAGATGAGTGACATGTTTTTTCTTGGACTCTACAGGCCATCTAGAGCCTCACTTCTTATGTATTTTGTTTGGATATGCATTGTTCTTAGTGCCATTTTGTTATATTCACCCTTAAATGGTATATACATGAACAAACTTTGAATATTTGGTCTCTAATGATTTGCATTTACATTGAATGATTTATGTGTGTGTGTTTCTTTATTGATTAAAATTTTCATATTTGAATGATTTTTTTAGTGAAATGGTTTATAAGAACAATCATCAACTGACTCTGATCTAAGTACCATTTGACCCAAAATATGATTCTTATTTTTAAAGAATTGGCCATGTTATGGGCATTAAGAGCATTTGGAACTCAAACATAGACCAAAAATTTGAGATTGTGATTTTATTAAAGAAGGATCTATGGGGATTGTAATTGGTATCAATTTCAAGGAAGTATGTATCTCATTTTGCAGGTAGTGTCAAGGTAAAAGTTTAATCCTTGAAGTGGATACCCTTCGATTTTAAACTTCACTCAAAGATTTCTAGTAGACAATCCCTTCAAGGCCCATGCAACTAATGTATACCAAGATTGGATAAACATCCTTTTCAAGAATTTCTTGTAGTTTCTAATTTAATTTTAAAGAAAGGTTGATCTTTGATGACTATTCCTCCTCAATATATCAAAATATTTTCATTGCACTATAAAAATACTCCTTGCACTGCTAAATAGAATTGTGTATACTTATGCATAACCTAACTTTATTGTTGTTATAGTTGAATAACAAAAATCAGATCAAATTTTATTATTGAACCAAAACACTCTTGTTTGATGCTTAGTCCACGCAAGAAAGTTTAGCTATCAAATTTGAAAATTTGAATGCATGCAAATTTGTGAGAGATTTTTCGGCGAAAATCACATGGAATACCATTTGTCGACGTGTTTCGAATCAACTAGTGTGGTTCATCGTCAGGACAATTTGAAGAAACAGATCCAACCTAGCATGTTAAATAATCTGAGCAGAGCCTCCAATGGCTAACTTGACCAACGGCTAGTTTGACTCTAGGACCGGGGTCAAAATTATTTTATTAATTTAATTAGTAAACTTTGGGATCAATATATAAAAAAATATATAAATTTTAATGGGTATTTAGTTCAAAAAATATTATAAAAATTATAAGTTAATTAGTATTTAAAGGAAATCTAGTTAAATAAAGGACCTTATAATATATGAATAAATTGAATAAATATATAAAATAATTTTATTTAAAAGTATTATTAAAATACTCGAGGTCCTACCTACCTTCTGGCGAAGTTCCTTGCGTTAAAGCTTAAGCCCTTAGTCGGTCATACGGAGTACTTCGTAAAAGACTCTGCTTCCTTTATTGAAGAACTCAAGGACATTAAGCTTGAACCTGGGGACATTCTTGTTAGTTTTGATGTTGTCTCCCTGTTCACTTGCATCCCTATTAATGAGGCCATGGAGGTGATTAACCGCCTAACAGATCCTGACACGGCTAGGTTGGTTGAGATCTGTCTCACTTCCACCTTCTTCAGTTTTGAGGGAGAGTTCTTCGAGCAAACTTGTGGGGTTGCGATGGGCTCACCCCTTTCCCCTGTCGTTGCTAATCTGTTTATGGAGGATTTTGAATCCAAGGCTCTTAGCTCTTCTCGAATTTTTCCAAAGCTGTGGAAAAGGTATGTTGATGACACCAATGTCATCTGGTCTCATGGCCAAGATGAGCTTGATCTCTTCTTTGATCATCTCAGCAATCAATCCTCAGCCATTAAGTTCACTAAGGAGCAGGAAGTTGATGGATGCCTTCCATTCCTTGATATTCTTATTTCTAAGAATAGTGATGGTTCCCTCGCCCGTCAAGTTTTTCGGAAGAAAACTCATACGGAGCAGTATCTTCATGCCAGTTCCCACCATCTACCGGCTCAAAAGATGGGTGTTCTCAATACCCTTGCTACTCGGGCCCTAAGGATCTCAGACAAGAAGAGTTTTGAGAAAGAAAAATCCCATCTTCTTGATGTCTTTGTTGAGAATGGTTATAGTAGATACATGGGTGAGAGGGCTTTCGTTAAATCTTCTAAGAATTATTTGACTAAAAGGGAACAGAAGGAACGAATTCCAAGTGTCCATCTTCCGTATGTTCAGGGGACCACTGATAGAATTGGAAGGATTCTCATGAAGCATAGTATCCATGTGACATTTAGGCCCCTAAACACCATTCGTATGTCCCTCATATCAGTGAAGGATCCTATCGACCCTAAGGATATGAAAGGTGTTTATATGATCCCTTGTTCCTGCGGGACCCCCTATATTGGGGAGACTGGTCGCTCCATTAATCAAAGGATTAGAGAGCATGCGGCAGACCTTAAGCATAGGAGAGCTAAGTCTTCCGCTTTAGTTGAATATGCTGAGATAACCAATCATCATGTTTGTATTGAAGAGGCTAGTGTTATTGCTAAGGTTTCGCATTTCCATCATCGAAAATTTAGGGAAGCGCTTGAGATTGAAAAGAGGCCAAGCAATCTCAATAAGGAGGATGGCTGAAAAATCAGTAGGTGTTGGGTCCCAGCACTCCCTTCCTAGTCGTTTTTCTGCCGTCCTCAGGTTTTTTTTTTTTTTTTTTTATTTATTTTTTTTTTATTATTTTTAATTTTTATTTTTTTTATATTTATATCAATATTTTATTTTATTTTTATTTTTAATTTTAATTTTAATTTTATTTATTTATTTTATTTATTTATTTATTTATTTTTTTAAGTGTTAATTTTCTCATTTCTTATAACTTATAAGGTCCTTTGGTACTAACTTTCTTTTAATTTTAATAATTCTTCTAAATATTCACCCTTTTCAATTATTTTTATATATATATTTTATATATTTATATTTATGCATATAATTTATTATAAGGTCCTTTACATAACAAATTTTCCAATTAAATTCTAATCAACTTATACTTTTTAAATAATTTTCTAATTAACCTAGCATCCTTTTGATATTACCTTATTTTATTCAGATATTATATTGCCCCTTTATGTAACTACTTTTCCATTTAATTATTAATTAACTTATAATTTTAAATAATACTTTTAAATAAAATTATTTTATAATTTATTCAATTTATTCATATATTATAAGGTCCTTTATTTAACTAGATTTCCTTTAAATACTAATTAAATTATAATTTTTATAATATTTTTTTGAACTAAATACCCATTAAAATTTATATATATTTTTATATATTGATCGCAGAGTTTACTAATTAAATTAATAAAATAATTTTGACCCCGGTCCTAGAGTCAAACTAGCCGTTGGTCAAGTTAGCCGTTGGAGGCTCTGCTCAAACTATTTAACATGCTAGGTTGGCTCTGTTTCTTCAACTTGTCCTGACGATGAACCACACTAGTTGGTTCGAAATGCGTCGACAAATGGTATTCCATGTGATTTTCGCCGAAAAATCTCTCACAAATTTGATATGGATCACAGAAGCCTGAACTCTATAATTGAATGCATGCATTCAATGAAATCAAAACATGGATGTCAGTAAATAATACATGTTTTGCAGTGTTCTTATATATATCCTTGGGTTAAAGTTGAAGCATGTTTGACCATCTAGTGTTGCTAGTTCCTAGTGAAATGATAAGTACATGCTTTGAAATTAGCAGCGTGTTCAGACTTAGGCAGACATATGAGGATATGAATTACTTTTCACTTAACAAGGAACAATTTTGAATGTTGATTCTTGAAAATTTATATGGATTCCTATTTCAGAGGAGAAAAGAATATCATCACATGTGAAGACAAGGCATAGTTTTGATTCCTACTATCCCATCTATTTCAGCTAAAGCCACCAATTCATGGTCTAATACTAGTTTTTCAAGTAGTTAAAACAACTAAGTATTATAGATTTTAGTCTCATCTATCAAATAGTTATATGTCATTACAAGTACCCAAAAGAAACATCAAAGTATTTGGAGTTAAGCTCCACAAACAATGGCCTTTATTTTAGTGATTCTAGTTCCCCAAACTGTGTTGACATGCCTTATATGCATAAGTTATCCTCACATATTTATTTGATACACCTTTGACCTTGATTTGACTAAAACTAATGTTATGAACTTTACTATTAACTGAATTAAAGCGATTCTTCCAATCTTACTATCATGGTTGCATAGTGGAGGCTTATTGAAACTTTAATCATAATAATATTAATCACATATTTTAATAGTGGAGGCTTAGTAAACCTTTAAGAATAATAATCTTAATCCTATGTTTGAATAGTGTAGGCGTAGTGAACCTTTAAGCATAATTAAGTATTACCTATAGGTTGAAAATTTTTCAAGCTTGTCATAAATTTAGATTTGAAAGGCATGGGTAATGATGAGAAGAACATTTCTATTGTCCAACAAATTAGGCTTTTGTTATTTTTGGAAAATCAATTATGTTTCTGTTTTTCACTTTGTATTCTTGATGACATTGATAGATCCATTATATTCATTTTCATTTGTATCAACTAATTACATATTTGAAGATTTTTTATTTTTTATGTTTTTTTCTTTTATTTTTATATATTAGATGATTTTAATGTTGTATGTATTCTTTCTAATGGCCTTTGATTTATAATGTTTGGAAAATGTTACAATTTTTTTTAGCAAAAATTTAGAACTCATATCAATCTGTTTTAAAACCATGCTTTTTTTAGAGGATAAGTATTGGAAAGTTCGTTATATTGTGGTAAATTAGTTATATGAACTTTGTTGAGGTAGCTGGCCCACAAACTACTAGGTATTTTTCCATTGAATTAATGAGTTCATACTTGTGCATGCTCTCATTGGCATAGATACTTGACAAATAATATCATGGATGTAACCCTGCAGTTTTGACCCTTGGAATATAATCAATCATATTATACCTATATTTTAATAACCTAGGTATTTTGAGGTGTTTCAAGCCATGTGGGCTCACCTATGATGATGTTGTGATGTAATTAACGTAAATTCCTTGTATATATTTCTAGAGAATATATATTTTATCTTAAGCACAAGGCCAAGGCCCACCTAGACAATTCTTATGGTTCATATTTTCAAGTTTGGATATTGGTTTATATTACCTAGGGACAATGGGTTTGTCACTATGGTACAAAAAAACTTTCTAAAAACATTTCTTTCTATTAACAGAGGGTGGGAAGGTCCTACCAATTCTCTTGACAAAAAAAAATTTAATGGAGTGGTAGAATTGTGTTTTAAAGGGTGAGCCAGAAATCGGTACTTGAAAGGTAGAACTTGAGAATTGCAATCTATCTGATCTTGATCTAGAGACACAACAAACCATGGAAAAAAAATGATGGTATTGACGAGTCTTCCCTGCAAATAAGATCTAACGATTAGACCACTGCCCAAATTTCACTTATCTGCAATGGAAATAGTGACTCTAGCTTTATTTGTATGAATAACGACTTTGGCCATTGTCTTGTTCGCTTCCTATGAATGACTTTGATTTTCAAACTCCAATTAGTTTGTTATTAAACTAATTAAAGCTTTGATGACAAACAAATAATTTTCAAAGTGTTATCACTCAGGTTGTCCCTAAAGCTCCTTAAAGGGATACGGCTGAGGTAACCACAAACCAATCTTTGGACTGCAGGTTCTAGCCCACCTGCAATCAGAGAGGGCTCTCTCTTAATGATTTAGCTTTGTTGATGATGATTTTAGGCTAGTTATTGATTTCAAGGGGTTTTGTTTAAGTTTTGGTGGGAAGGATGATGCTTTCAAGTAGAGAGGTAGGTATAGTATGAGAGTTTCAAACCATTGGGCATGGAGTCATGGAGTAGGACTGCTGGTGCGTTTTCTTGGTCACAAGAGGAATATGGAGCAAGACAGCTACACATGAAACAACTTTCAAGCTAAATGGAGATGGATTGAAGGCTAAGGAATGAGAGGCAATTAAGAATCTCTCTTTCAGCTTAACAGAGGGAAGGTGAATGAGCTCTATCTAGGAGCAGTCAAGAATCCCTAGATAACTGTCAAACATGAGTGAATTAGGGGGAATATGAGCCAAGGGGAATTCATATTCATTACCAATTCAGGGGAAAACATAGAGAAACAACAGAAATTGAGCATAGAGTGCAGCCAAGCAAGTTCTAAGCTAATCTTTCTTTCTGCTATTTAGATGGTGATACATGTATAATATGAGCATATATCAATGAAAACAGAGGTAAGAAGCACTTATTGAGTTATGTTGCAGCACAAGAATTCCATAATTCACTCTTCAAACATTAATACACAGCACACAGTCCATTCTCTAAGCTTTCAGCAGTCTTTGATTAAGGAAAACATATCAGATATAAAAAGCGAGTCTCTCTTGGAGCAATACAACCAACCAACCCTTTAAACAGTAAATTAGGGTGGTTTTATAAGCAAAATATCTACAAGAATCAGATCTGGGAAAGATCTGATGTAATAAGTGTCTTTAACCTAACATATGCTTGAAATAAATGCCCAAAATATCTATCTAATGTTGCGCTGGGGGCAGCCACCTCAAAAATGAGTAACTATGATGTCCTTAGAGCCCTGTGCCGACATTTGGCCATAACTGTGCTTTGATTTCTGCAGCGCTGCCCTTAGGTGGCCTTATGCATTAACTTTGATCAGGTGAGCTTTAATGGCCCAGTACTGCTTTATTGACTTTGATGGGGGCCTCTTAATGTTTGCCTGCTTTGGAAATACAGATTTCCACCAAAAACACTAACTGATAGTCTTCACCGCTTCCTTTGATACACTTTCATTGAACTTGGGCTCTTTAATGTCTTCTGAATGCTTTAAACTATCCCATCGACATTTTATGGCTGTTGCTCGGTCCTCTATTGCCTTTAAAACTGTCTTTGCCCCTTTTCTGAACCTATGTGAAGAAATTCCTGTCCATTTGCGAATTTCGGGCCCTACTGGTAGCCGAGCCATGAGAGGGCTTCCATTTTGGCCTATTTTCCAAACTGCCTCGGTTTTTCATTCCAGGCATCCGTTGCTGCAGATTTCGCGCTTCGCGCCCTTTTCGGTAATGACGTCAGTGGTTGGTCCCAGTACGGCAGTGACGCAGCAGGGTGACGTCAGCAGTACGGCGGGGTGACGTGGCGGTGACACGGTGGCAGGAGCGTGGCAGTGACGTGGCACAGGACACGGTGGCACGAGACCGACGCAAGATGACGACGTCATGATGAAGTGGCGTTGATGTAGGAGGGCAGAAGGCGGTATCCAGTTTTCCCCGCACCACCTTTCGGCACAGGCGGTATTGGGGGAAGGGCCTCCGAACACACCGGGAGACTGACATGTGGCGGGGGTACGGCAGGGAAACCGCCCATCCCCCGGACGTTAACCTCCAGTGGCTCGGCATATGAAAACACCCGCCCACAGTTGGATCTGAAGCACTGGGCATCGGAAGGCTGGCGGGTGGATTGGGGTAGTGCACAACTTTGGAGCGGGGCCCACGCGAATTTTTAAATAATATTATGCCGCAGGGGTTCAAAACCTTAGAAAATGGGGGTTTTATGTGTTATGCAGGTTAGGTTTAAGCGAGGGGGAAACGATAATTTAATGTTTAATAAAAAATTTAAACATTAACTTTGGGAAAATGACTACAAAGGGGTAGAAATATGAGGTTTTAAGGGTGAAGGGGTATATATTGGTTATTGGCTTAACCAGAGGTTTAGACCAATCCCAGAGTTATGACACGGATGGTTTCATAATAGTCCTAGGTGGACTATTATATCCCAGAACTGTATGTACATAGCTATAGTGCTATAGGGTGGGATATGTAATATTTTTGGGGTTTTTATATAGTTTTTTGTGTAATAGGGGATAAGGAGATGATCTAGGGAGCTAGATAGTAGAGTTAGGAGTTAATATGAATTTTTGAGTTGAAGTGTAGGGGAGAGGCTAAGTTTGTGAGCTGAAACTTAGACATAGGAAGTGAATGGACTGTGGAGACATGATTTTACACAAGAAATGTGGCTTCTTTTCACTGAAGAAAGTCAAAGCTTGACTTGGTGCTTTAAAAAAATGAAGTGACAATAGGATTGGTTGGGCAGATCCCAAGGTCCTCAAGGGGATGTTAGTGAGTGATTTGGGGAATGAGAAGAAGGGGGAGTTAGACATGCCTCGCTTGAGCTCCTCCAAAGGGGAATTGCCTTGCACTTGTGATCTGAATAGATATAACACTTGAAAACATGAAATGGATCACACAGCTTGATTCTGCAACCACAAAACTACTTACCTAGCATTTTTTCTTCTTTTTGCATGGGTGCACTTGGACTTAAAGACCCTGATTATCCTTTTTTTTTTTTGCTTTCCTCCTATCTAAATATACACTTATTTCTTCCAAGGGCCCAGATTAAGCAGTTGGGCTCCTTAGTTTCTCTACCTATCTACAAATCTGCCAAGATTAAACTATTTGGACAGATTTTCATTCTCTACATTCTAGAACAAGAAATTGAAACCTAGGGAAGCCAAGATTAAGCTGTTTGGCCTTCCCTTAATAGAAAATTCTTCAAAAAGGAATAACTCATCAAAATTGGAATACAGCAGTAGCATTTAGACTGGCACACTTTCATGGCCTCTTCTTTGGCCTCTTTTGGAAATATGGAGCATTGCAGCATGCAAAGTATGACATATTTGGCACTTTCAACTGTCAATCATGAAAGATAAACACCTGTTGCAACAGGAGGCTAACAGTGGCTCCACTTGGGGATGGATTTTCCTTCTGAAAAGCCAAGAACAGCAGGTCAGACTGCCTTGATCTTCTTTTGTTGTTGTAGGCTGAAACTTCCCTTATGCTAGCTGTCAAATGATTGAAACTTTGAAACCTGAACACAACATTCTCATCATCTAAATTTTTATACCATAGCAGCATCACCTACTTTCTTCTGCGTTCTCTATTATTACATGCACCTGTTCCTGAGAACCTGCCTTTGAAATAAACACAACATAGGGGAACAAAACTAGAGCACTTCCCTTGATTCTGTCTTGAAAAAAGTGTGCTGATGTAACTGAAAATCCTCTTCTCTTTTAATACCATTGACGGAAATAATTGCCTGCTCTTTTGCTATGATTAATGCAATGAAAAAGATCTGAATGGAGGACTTGCTTTGGTTCTACCTTTAAAAAACTTTTCTGCACTGTTCCATTATTCGGCCTGCTAAAAAAAACAAAGTGCTGAAAATACAAGTATTTATGTACAAATATAATACAACTGCGTTGTGTTCAACAATCAGGGATCATAATAATGCTTTAGCATTCAACCATTGACAGGGCCTTCTTCAGTTATGTCGTCCTCTACATATTTGAGGAAATATGTGTTATTGCCCTGCACAGCGCTGATAACAAATGGACCTTTCCATAAAAAATCAAATTTTGCATGTTTGCCCTTGTCTTCTCTTCGTGAGTCCCACCTTAGAACTTTGTTGCCAACACAGAAATCTTCAGCCTTAGCTCTCTTATCAAACATCTTTTTGAGCTTCTCTTGCAAAATTTGAGCTCTATTATAGACCTATTCTCTTGTTTGCTGAAGATGAATGGTCTGGTTTATTCTTCGTTGAATATCATTTGGTTCTGCCTGAACCTCTTGTAACAGCTTCATAATGGAAATTCCCAAAGAAGATGGAAACCTGGCCTCCATGCCATACACCAGCTCATAAGGGCTCATCCCAATGGATTTCTTTGTTGAAAATCTGTCTGCCCATAAGGCATTTGTGAACTTTTTATGCCAGTTCTTCTTGTTTTCTTCTAGCACTTTCTTTATGATGTTGATGAGCCTTTTGTTGGATGATTCGGCCAAGCCATTACCTTGAGGGTAATAGGCTGTGGAGTGGCGCAAGGTAATGTGAAATTTATGGCAAAAATTGATCATCTTTTTGGATTTGAAGGCAGCGGTGTTGTCAGTAATGATCTTCTGAGGGCATCCAAATCTAGAAAGGATGTTGGTCTCAAGGAATTATATAATGATGGAGTCATTGGCCTGTCTACATGGGATGGCTTCAATCCATTTAGTGAAATAGTTGGTGGCTGTTAGAATCCACTTATGCTGGCCTGAGGAAGAGGGGTGGATTTCTCCAATGAAGTCAAGACCCCATTGTTGAAAGGGCTTCTCGATCGAAATGGGCTTAAGAGGCAAAGGTAACAGCTTTCTTTTGCCCTCAAAGATTTTGCATTTATGACATGAGATAGCAAATTTCTTTACATCTGCAAACAAAGAGGGCCAATAGAAACCATCCCTTAAAATTTTATCAGTAGTGGACTTCCAATATAGATGTCCTCCACAGTCCCCTGCATGCAATTCTTTCATGACATTGTTAGTTTCATTCATGGTTAAACAATTAAGCAATATGCCTTCACGATTTTTCCAAAATAATGCACCATCTATGACACAAAACTTTGAAGCCTTCATCTTTAAAAATCTTTTCTTGGTTCTGGACAATCCTGGGGGAGCACACAAGTTTAACAATATAAAGCATATATCAGCATACCATGGGGATTTCAAAAAGGTTTCACTGATTTGTGGAGTCGCCAGCTCCTGTTCATTTTCCAGTTGGTTAATGTCTAAGGCTTGAAAGTTTGTTTCGGACATCACTTTGGCTAAACCTTGTCCCTTTATGAGCTTGGTTGGTTTTATTTCTATGTCATACTCAAGGATGTTAGCAATCCACTTGCCTCTTTTGCCTTCTAGCCCCTCTTGGGTTAATATGTCTTTTACAACAACATTTTGGGCATAGGAAATCACATGTGAATATAAAATGTAAACTCAGAAATCTTTGATTGCTTTAACAAGGGCATAGGCCTCCTTCTCCATGATTTGGTACTTCAATGGGGCATCTCTTAAGGCTCGGTTGAAAAATGCAATTGGCTTTTCAGCTCCTTGATCATCCTTTTGAAAAAGGACAGCAGCTATGGTGTGCTCATATGCAAATGAGAATATGATGAAGTCCCTATCAAATTAAGGACTTGTGAGGACTGGAGCTTGGGTTAAGGCAGATTTGATACTCTCAAAGGCTTGTTTGGTTTCAAGAGACCATTTTATCTTGGAATCCTTTTTTAACATGTTGCTTAATAGTCTTATCAGCTCGGCTAGATTTGGGATAAATCTCCTTAGGAAATTGATCTTTCCAATGAATGCTTGCAACTCTTTTATGTTCCTTGGATATGGGATTTGGAGGATGGCTTGAATCCTTTCCGGATCTATTCTAATCCCGTCCTTTGATATGATATGACCAAGAAGTTTGCCTTCTTCAAGGCCAAAGAAAGACTTCTTGGGGTTCAAGGAAATGCCATATTTCCTACATGTCATGAATATTTGCCTCAAATGTTTTAGGTGCTCTTGATCAGATTTGGAGAAAGGGGTTAAGTCATCGAGGTAGACAACTAGGAAATCATGTATTTCCTTGGCAAATGCAATATCCATTGCCCTTTGAAAGGTAGCCCCAACGTTTTTAAGTCCGAAAGGCATCTTCACATACTTAAATGTTCCCCACGGTGTGGTAAAGGCTGTCTTGTCTTGGTCATTCGAGTGAACCAGTATTTGATTGAAACCTGAAAAGCCATCTAGCAAAGAGATTCTAGATGACCCCACTACTCTTTGTAGGATGTGATCCATTTTTGGCAATGGGTAGTGGTCTTTTAAGGAGACCTGGTTTAAATTTCTTAGGTCTACACATAGCCTAATCTCACCTGTCTTTTTTCTTGGGGGAACAAGATTGGATACCCATTCAGAAAATCTGATGGGTGCTATGACACCTGCTTCAAACATTCTTTTAACTTCCTTTTCAATCAAAGGGAGAAGCACAGGATTGATTCTCCTTAGTTTCTGTTTGAAGGTGTTGGCATTATGATACATATGTTGTACTTGATGGCAACCCACTCATCTCAGATGATAAATTATAGTGCAGCAAAGTTCACGCACTTTCATGAAGATAAAAGTTTCTTTCATGTAGAGAAAAGTTCACGCACTTTTATGCAGAGAAAAGTTTATTTCATGTAGAGAAAATTTCACGCACTTTTATGCAGAGAAAAGTTTAGAGAAAAGTTCACGCACTTTTATGCAGAGAAAAGTTTAGAGAAAATTTCACGCACTTTTATGCAAAGAAAAGTTTATTCCATGTAGAGAAAAGTTCACGCACTTTTATGCAGAGAAAAGTTTATTTCATGTAGAGAAACGTTCACGCACTTTTATGTAGAGAAGAGTTTATTTCATATAGAGAAATGTTCACGCACTTTTATGCAGAGAAAAGTTTATTTCATGTAGAGAAAAGTTTACACACTTTCATTCAAGAGAAAAGTTCACACACTTTCATGGTTGGTTCATGGTATTAGTCCGACAGTTTTTTATCCTATGGTTTTGGTCCGTGGTATTGCATCCAAAAGTGTTGATCTCACGCACTTGCATGGTTGGTTCATGGTATTAGTCCGACAGTTTTTGATCCTATGGTTTTGGTCCGTGGTATTGCATCCAAAAGTGTTGATCTGACGCACTTTCATGGTTGGTTCATGGTATTAGTCCAACAGTTTTTTTTTTATCCTATGGTTTTGGACCGTGGTATTGAGAAAGGACTAAGGCTATAAAAGAGGAAGGATATCATTTGGCAAAGCATCTTCTGAATTATTGAATATCTGATAAAGTGCTAGATCTAGAATATGGTGATTGGGTTATCGTGCAGATCTGGATCTGAATGAAGAAGGAACCTGAGCGTAAGGAGAAGGATAAGTTCTATTGATGGGTCAAAATCTTAATGCTGGAATAGTGGTATGTGGCACACACTTGATCTATAAATCTAATAATCTGGGTCTGAATTATTGATGCATGTTTTATTGTACACATGTTATGATCTAGGTATGTCTAATGTATGGAACAACTGCAAAGTTATAAGGAAATATTTGCAGATCTGTATGCGGGTTGGCTTTGGTGAATCAGAGATTGATGATGCAAGTGTAGTTGATGGTTTTTTTATGTTCTTGGATCCAGTCTGAAAATTAATGAAAAGTGGTCCTTGAAAGAAAAGAAGTAGGGGGTTGTAGCTCCCTTCCAGGAGAGACTGGAAAACGAGAGAGAGAGTTGTAGCTCTCTGCAAGTTGTAGCCTGTGTACTGGTAAAGGACTGCACCAGTACAAAATCATTGTAAAAGGAGTTTCTTATTAAAAGAAGATAGAGACATATTGCAGCAGGTGGTTTTCACCCACATTGGGTTTCCACCTTATATATGGTGTTCTTTTGTGTGACTATTTTCTTTTCTTGTTCCTGCTCATTATTTTATGATACTGACATGCAAAGTAATGATCAATATTTGAAGAATTATTCAAAGTAAAAATAAAGAAGATATATTGAAAAGAATTTGATAATACTGATTCACCCCCCCTCTCAGTATTATTTCCAACAATTGGTATCAGAGAAGGTCCTTCTAAAGAAGCTTGATTGCTTGAAGGAAGATCTAACATCATGAGAAACTACAAGAGGGAAGCATCAATTAGGCCACCGATTTTTGATGGGACAAACTTCGTATATTGGAAGGTAAGAGTTACTGCCTATCTTCAATCTTTGGGTACAAAAGTATGGGACATTATAGAAACAGGGTATACTTTTCCATCAGCTACTCCTACAGATTCAGCTGAGAAGAAGAAATATGAAACAAATGCAAAGGCAGTTAATACTCTTCTAGGATGTCTATCTCAATCTGAATTCGTGAAGGTTATGCAATATAAATCCGCAAAAGAAATATGGGACAAGATTGTTTTGAGCTACGAAGGAGATGAACAGGTAAAACGTGCAAAACTTCAAACCCTCAAGATTTAGTATGAGAATCTCAGAATGTATAATGATGAAAGTGTGGCTAACTATTTCCTTCGGGTAGATGAGATTGTTAATTGTATGAAAAACTTGGGTGAAGAAATAAAAGAGGTTGTTGTGGTTGAAAAAGTCCTAAGATCATTGTCCCCAAAGTTTGAATCTAAAGTATCTGCAATAGAAGAAAAGGAAAATCTACGAACTCTTACTATGTCTCAGCTACACGGAATTCTAACTGCTTATGAAATGAGAAAAGGAGGTCCATCAGATAGGAGAGAAGCTGCTTTTAAGGCTTCAGGCAAAGGAGACTACTATGAATCAAGTCACGTGCCAGAAGAAGAAGAAGAATCAAATTTTGTCAGAAATCTTCAACGGGGTACTGGAAGGTTCAGAGGTAAGCTACCTTTTAAATGTTTTGCTTGTGGAAGAGTAGGTCATTATGCTGCCAAATGTCCTCATAAGGATAAGATTGACAAAGGAAAGGAACATGCTAGATGGAACAAGAAACAGAATGCAAATAAGAAAAGCTACTACACTCATGAAGACAGTGATGGTCTATCAAATAGTGATGAAGATGAACGAGGTAATGACTATAAACTTTTAATGGCATTTGAAGATGATGATTACATGGATGCCATAGATGTGGATAGTTTTTATGAAGAGATTTCTAGACTTAAGACATGTATAGAAGAAAAGAATATGATCATTGATACTCTACAATTTCAAATTGATGAAAAAGAAAAATATCTTGAAAAGTTAGAAGGTGAAATTGTTGACCTTAGAAAAGAAATTGAGAAAACAAAGTCTATTAATCTTAAGTTTGTCAAAGGATCTGAAACTCTGGATGAGATCATCAATGTACAACGTTCTCCGCTAAATAAGACAGGTCTGGGGTATAATGGAGAAACATCTCAAGCATCCACCTCAAAGTGTTATCTTGATGCAGCAAGAAGGAATGAGCAAAAGCACAATGGAGATCACCAGGTAAAGCAGGGACGAATTACATCAAGAACAAACAAAGACTATCAGGTAAACCAGGGGCAATCTGTCTTAAAGATGAAAAAAAGATACAACCAGCCACAGGTAAAATCTTCTCAATTTGCTTCAAGAATGGATGACAATAGAAATTACAATCATTTGGCTGGTAGATTTGATAATTGCAGAAGTTTCTTCAATGGGCAATGTTTCTCTTGCCATAACTTCGGTCACAAAGCAGCTCAATGTGTTGCATATAAAACAATCATGACTAGAGAAGCTCAAAAACAAAGAAGTATGATCCGGATTACAAAAAGGACCTATAACAACTTTTCGGCTCTTGAAAATGAAGTTGAATGTTCTATTTGCAATAACTTTGGTCATGAAGATTCTGAATGCAGGAGCAGGTTTCAGCAGACAAAGGAACAAGCCTCAAGCACCAGAACATGGAGAATAAAAGAACCACAAACAGAAAGATGTGGGATAACATTTTATGCAGAAGGACAAGAAAATCTATGGTACATTGACAGTCGATGTTCGAAACATATGACAGGTGATAAAGAAAAACTTGAATCATATTCTGCTTTAGAAAAGGGAAAGAAAGTTTCTTTTGGAAATGATACTCCTGCAACTATAAAAGGAAAAGGCACTGCTCAGTTAAAAGAAAAGGTCAAAGCTGGAAATGTTTTGTATGTTGATGGATTGAAGCATAATATTCTAAGTGTCAGCCAGATGTGTGATCAAGGAACTGAGGTGATATTTAGATCAAACGGATGTCGTGTTCGTGATCTTGATACAGGTGAAACAGTGATCAAAGGTAGAAGAACTCCAAATAATCTATACATATTTGAAGAAGGACAACAACAATGCTACTTGAGCAAGGATGATGAACATTGGTTATGGCACCAGAGGTTGGGGAATCTAAGCTTTTCACAAATAAGGAAAGCATGAAAATATCAGGCAGTTCGTGGTCTTCCAGATATCAAAATTCCAGACAACACCATATGCAAATCATGTCAGTTTGGAAAGCAAACCAGAACTAACTTTCCAGAGAAGGAAGGATCAGCTAGCATGCCTCTTGAGCTAGTCCATACAGATGTATGTGGTCCATTTAGGAAAAGGACACCTCGAGGAGAAGAATACTTGATATGATTCATTGAATATTTCTCCAGGTTTGTTTGGTTAGGACTTATGAAGCACAAAGACGAAGCATTCGAGAAATTCAAATCCTTCAAAGCCTTGGTTGAAAATGAATCAGGTTACAAAATTAAGTGCCTCGGGTCTGATAGAGGTGGGGAGTTTACCTCAAATGAATTTTTCGATTTCTGTGAAGAACATGGGATAAGAAGGGAATTCTCTACAACTAGAACTCCTCAACAAAATGGAGTGGTGCAAAGGATGAACAGAACAGTCCAACAAATGGCCCATGCTATGCTTGATGAGTTCGGAACTCCCGCAACTTTCTAGGGTGAAGCTACATATGCTGCGGTTGTTATTCTCAATAAAACAAATGTCCGAGTGAACAACACTAAAACTCCTCATGAACTCTGGTATGGTGAGACTCCTTCGGTAAAACACTTCAAAATCTTTGGGAGAAAATGCTATATTAATAATACTGATGAGAAACTTGGCAAACTTGAACCTAGAGCAGATGAAGGCATTCTTCTTGGTTATTCTCCACACAGCAAAGCATATAAGTGCTACAATAAAAGACTTGGAAGAATTATTGACAACATTGATGTAGTGGTTGATGAAAAAGGATACATTCCTAGGCAAGTAAATCATGAAAATATCGAAGAAGATGAAGACTACCCTCAAAGACAGAATGATGAAGAAGAAGAACCTCAAGAAGCACCAGAGGAACAGATAAGGGTAGAAGAGAAGACTCCATCCAGGTACGTTCAGAAGAATCATCCAGAATCTCAGATTTTGGGGCAAAAAGAAGCAGGTGTACAAATAAGAAGAACAATTGCAGAAGCTTCAAGCTATTTGGCATTACTCTCATCCACTGAACCACAAAATGTAAAAGAGGCATGCAAAGATGAATGTTGGGTCAAAGCAATGGATGAAGAACTTGAGCAGATCGAAAAGAACAACACTTGGGATTTGGTTCCTAGACCAAAGGATAAGAATGTTATAGTGAAAAAATGGGTCTTCAAAAATAAGTTGAATGAAAATGGGGAAGTGATTAGAAACAAGGCCAAACTTGTTTGTAAAGGGTATGCACAGCAAGAAGGAATAGATTTTGAAGAAACTTTTTCTCCTGTTGCAAGACTTGAGTCCATCCGAATGTTCCTTGCTCTCTCAAGCTTTCAAAAGTTCAAAGTATTTCAAATGGATGTGAAATCAGCCTTTCTGAATGGAGACTTAGAAGAAGAAGTATACATTTAGCAGCCAGATGGTTTCATTCTTGGAAATGATCCAAATCTTGTATGCAGATTGAAAAAGGCTCTATATGGTCTTAAACAAGCTCCAAGTGCTTGGTACTATCGTTTGGACAAATATCTTCATCAACAAGGTTTTTCAAAAGGATCAGCAGATAGCAATCTTTATATAAAAATTGAAAATGACAAATTGCTAATACTTGTTGTGTATGTAGATGAAATTATCTTTGGCAGCAATGAAGAATCTATGAGTCAAAGCTTTGCCTTGGTGATGCAGAAAGAATTCGAAATGTCCTTGCTTGGAGAATTGACATATTTTCTTCGTTTGCAAATCCAACAAAATGAAGGAGGGATCTTCTTGTCTCAAACCAAGTATCTCAAGCAGATTTTGAAGAAATATGGTATGGAAGAAGCAAAACCAGTATGTACACCCATGGTCACAGGATGTAACCTCAGTGCAAATGATGAATCAGCAGCAGTGCATCAACAAACTTACAGATCTATGATTGGAAGTATACTTTATTTGACAGGTACCCGACCAGACATCATGCATGCAGTGGGAATAGTTGGAAGATTTCAGGCAAATCCAAAGGAAACTCATCTTCAGGCAGTGAAGAGAATCTTCAAATATCATCAAGGGACTCAAAACTATGGCTTATGGTATCCTAGAGATACAGATCTCACACTTCATGCTTATACAGATGCAGATTGGGCTGGAAGCGTGGATGACAGGAAGAGCACAAGTGGTGGTGCATTCTTTATGGGTTCCCGATTAGTATCTTGGTTCAGCAAGAAACAGAGTTCAATTGCTTTATCTACAGCTGAAGAAAAATATGTGGCTGCTGCATCTTGCTGCACTCAACTCCTTTGGATGATGCAGACCTTGCAAGATTTTCAAATCACTTGTACACCACCTATATCCATCTTATGTGATAATACAAGTGCAATCAGCAGTTTAAAGAACCCAGTCATGCATTCAAAGACCAAGCACATACCAATCAAATATCACTTTCTCCGAGAACAAGTGCTTGAACAAAAGGTCAAGTTGGAGTATGTTCCTTCTAAGGAACAAGTTGTTGATATACTCACCAAACCATTGCCCAGGGAGACCTTTGAATACCTCAGGCAAAAGCTGGGGGTTGTTGATGCATCATCTTGTTGTTGACTCTCTTCTGATTGTTGGTTGTACGCAAGGTTCATCTGGGGTATATGCGTACATTTGTTGAGTTGCGGATTGGTCAAAGATCGAATGGCACAAGTTCAGGGGGAGCATATAATGCATTGTTGGCATTATGGAGGAAGGACAGAAGGAATATTGCTGCAATATGTCTCTATCTCTTTCATGGTCATTTATGGTGATTGTCAGATGCTGCTGCTATCAGTTATTGACATTGCTTATAGTCAGGGGGAGCATGAACAACACACTTCAGTAGAGCAGAGACTTCAGCATGTACTCAGAGGAAGCATGGACAGAGTGGTACACCTTGGCATATACAAAGGGGGAGCTCTTTCAGAGATGTCAGCAGATACTCAGGGGGAGTATGGGCAGCAGAATGTTTCTCTAGGAAAGAGATTATCTTGGTTTGCCCTTTGCCCTTGATGTCAAAGGGGGAGAGTGATTGGTTGTTGTTGCCATCAAGTCCAAAGGGGGAGATTGTTGGCATTATGATACATATGTTGTACTTGATGGCAACCCACTCATCTCAGATGATAAATTATAGTGCAGCAAAGTTCACGCACTTTCATGAAGATAAAATTTTCTTTCATGTAGAGAAAAGTTCACGCACTTTTATGCAGAGAAAAGTTCACACACTTTTATGCAGAGAAAAGTTTAGAGAAAATTTCACGCACTTTTATGCAGAGAAAAGTTTATTTCATGTAGAGAAAATTTCACGCACTTTTATGCAGAGAAAATTTTATTCCATGTAGAGAAAAGTTCACGCACTTTTATGCAGAGAAAAGTTTATTTCATGTAGAGAAAAGTTCACGCACTTTTATGCAGAGAAGAGTTTATTTCATATAGAGAAATGTTCACGCACTTTTATGCAGAGAAAAGTTTATTTCATGTAGAGAAAATTTTACGCACTTTCATGCAAGGGAAAAGTTCACACACTTTCATGGTTGGTTCATGGTATTAGTCCGACAGTTTTTGATCCTATGGTTTTGGTCCGTGGTATTGCATCCAAAAGTGTTGATCTCACGCACTTTCATGGTTGGTTCATGGTATTAGTCCAACAGTTTTTTTTTTATCCTATGGTTTTGGACCGTGGTATTGATAAAGGACTAAGGCTATAAAAGAGGAAGGAGATCATTTGGCAAAGCATCTTCTGAATTATTGAATATCTGATAAAGTGCTAGATCTGGAATATGGTGATTGGGTTATGGTGCAGATCTAGATCTGAATGAAGAAGGAACCTGAGCGTAAGGAGAAGGATAAGTTCTATTGATGGGTCAAAATATTAAGGCTGGAATAGTGGTATGTGGCACACGCTTGATCTATAAATCTAATAATCTGGGTCTGAATTATTGATGCATGTTTTATTGTACACATGTTATGATTTGGGTATGTCTGATGTATGGAACAACTACAAAGTTATAAGGAAATATATGCAGATCTGTATGCGGGTTGGATTTGGTGAAATCAGAGATTGATGATGCAAGTGTAGTTGATGGGTTTTTGATGTTCTTGGATCCAGTCTGAAAATTAATGAAAAGTGGTCCTTGAAAGAAAAGAAGTAGGGGGTTGTAGCTCCCTTCCAGGAGAGACTGGAAAACAAGAGAGAAAGTTGTAGCTCTCTGCAGGTTGTAGCCTGCGTACTGGTAAAGGACTGCACTAGTACAAAATCATTGTAAAAGGAGTTTCTTATTAAGAGAAGATAGAGACATATTGCAACAGGTGGTTTTTCACCCACATTGGGTTTCCACCTTATATCTGGTGTTCTTTTGTGTGACTATTTGCTTTTCTTGTTCCTGCTCATTATTTTATGATATAGACATACAAAGTAATGATCAATATTTGAAGAATTATTCAAAGTAAAAATAAAGAAGATATATTGAAAAGAATTTGATAATACTGATTCACCCCCCTCTCAGTATTATTTCCAACAGAAGGGCTTTTGATTTGGTTTTAAGGGAATGGTGTGTTTGATTACTGAGGTGTCATAGGACTTGAAGTCCTCATAACTCCAAGCAAATACATCTTGGAATTCTTTGAACAAATCAACATATTTGGGCTTTTGATCGTGTGGCAAATATTGAGATATTTTGATCATTTTGGGCTTCTCTGCTGTCCCAATGTTGTGTTCTTCTATGGCGGCATTTAAGGGTTGCATTTTTTGTTTTTTGGGCACATCATTTGCATCAAACATATCTTCTAATGGAGTGAGGCCAGCAGGGAGAAAGTTATCTTTTAGATCAACGATCTTGGCCTCTCTTTCGGCTATTTCCTCCAAATGCATCGTTTTCAGCTCTTCTATGTTTTCATTGTCAAAAACAGTTGGGTTTAGCATTTGTTTGGCTGTTACAGCTGTTACAGCTTGTTGATTTTCATTTGTTTGCTGTTGTTCATCCGTCATAGCATCCATGTCAATGTTAATATTTGAAAACTCATGCTCAAGAGTGAGGAAATTGTTAATCTGGGCATCATTTTCGAATACTTGCCAATCTTTAACGTTATTTGGGACAGCAGGCCTATGTTTTATCTCGGTAGTGAAATGGTGATTTGGCTCAAAGGGAAGCTTGCATGTACTAGCAAAAGTGGCTAGGTTGTGTGCATGAATGTTATGATCTCTTGAGATCTTGGCAAGCTTGGATTCAGTGAATGCATTGAGTATATTAGTGGCAGCAGTCCTATAGGCCCTCATTCTATTGTCATTGGTAACAAAGTTGCCTTTCATTTGTTGTATGATTAAATCAGAGTCACCTAGAATGGACACTTTTGCAGCTCCTAGAGCTTTGAGCAGTTTAAGGCCTAAAAGGAGAGCCTCATACTCTGCCATGTTATTGGTGGATTTGAAATTCAATCTGTAGGCATGGCCTTTCGCATGATTGTTATGTGTATTGTGAATCCATACACCTGCCCCTGCTCCTAACTTGTTGACAGAGCCATCAAACTCTAAATACCATGTGATTTCTTGCTTGTGGTTAGTATCAAGAACTTCAGTCATTCTTGCAGTGGGCAGATTTGAATTTTCTATTTGGGGAGGTTCTTCTTGTATGTTGGTTGCCTTGATTGTTTTGACAGTTTCATCAGTATGGGTAACTGATTCTTCATTGATGTGTGTGTCCAGTTCTAAATCCAACGACTTATCATCAGTGGGAGGACTTGTTTCATCATTAAATAAAATAAAAGAATCCATATCAGAATGGATTGAATAAATAGGAAAATTTTGGGGCTTGTCCTCACTAGTTACCACATATTTCATCAGTGTTTCTCTATACAGTCTCTTTGGTTGCCCAAAGACAGATATAGTGGCATAAGATAGGTCTAGTTGGAGAGATCCTTGGAGTTTTTCTCCCCAAGATCTTGACAATATCATGCCATACTTTGGTGGAATGTCAGCAACCAACACATCCATGAGGATTGTCTTGTTGGGATATTGGACTAAGGAGACACACAAGTCTTTGATGAGGCCTAAACACTTGACTTGACTTGAGTCAAAGGAGAATAGATATTTATATGACCTAGTGACATCAAGGTTTAGCTTCTCCATTACAGCTTTGGGCATAAGATTGTGTGAGGCACCTGAGTCAAACATTGCATTGTGCAAGACTTTGTCATGTATATGTAAACTGACATAAAAGGGTAGAACATATCCATATGTTGATTTTCCATTAACTTCTGGACCGAACAACAGTTCAGGCTGATCATCAAGAACATTCACATCGTCCTTGTTCTCTGGGATTTGCAGCGATCTTTTAATCTGTTGTCTGTAGATGTCATGTTTGGCAAGTTCAGACAAAGGGATGGATATCTTCAGTTTACCAATCTTTACTTCTAAGTTAAATGGTTTCTCCAATGGAGTCCTTTGTTGGCAGTAGCATATTTCCCCTTTTCAAGTGTATTTTATGTGTTTTCCTCTTGATTATTAGAGTTATGGTAAGTGATACCTTGTGGTATTTCTGTTTTGGGAAGGTTTTTAGGAGCGTTATTTACAATTTCCTTTGAAGGAAAATATACAAAACGCTGATTTTTAGAGGGTTGAACATCTGTGATATCCTTTATGGTCATTTCTTTTGGATTTGGGACTGTTTTATCGGAAGTTTCTATGAGGGTAGCCTTTTCTTTGATCTTCTTCGGCTGCTTGATATCATTTGGTTTAACCTTTTCGGGAACACCTATGGTTCTTGCCCTCAACTTATACTGTTTGTGGACCTCATAAACAACTGAATCATAACCCTGTTTAAAGTCAAAAGAATCACAAGACTTAGTTTGAAATTGATTAAAGTCATGCTCATCTTTGTCTGCTTGGGTTAGGAAAATTTGTTGCTCAGTCTTCAAATCCACCAAGTTCATGTGAGTGTCCTCTGTGGGCTCACTAGATGTAGATGCTTCAACATAATTTTCATGAAAAGGAGGCCTTACATCATGGTCTAGGCTAGACCTGCCAGCATTTGTGTTCTGAGTTTTCTAGAAATTTGGGTTCCTTATGGTATTAGGTTGTTCTCCTTCCCATGAAGATTTCCTCTCAACACTCTCTACTCTGTCTCCCAGCCTGTGCATGCCACTGATAATAGCATCCAGCTTTTGATCTAAGGCTGAGGGTTCCTCTTTAAAGGTGGTTCTTCTCTCGGTTCTAGTTCTGTTTCTTTTCGCAATTAGATTTGCCTCTACGCTAACAGCAACATTTTGCATGTCTGCAAGGGTTTGAGGGGCTCTTTCCCTTAACTGATAAGCCATGTTAGTATCAAAACCATCAGGGAATTTATACAAAGCAAGATCAGGTGGAGGTCTTAAGTTCTGTGGTATTGCATTATAAACATTATTGAATCTTGCACAATAATCCAAGACAGACTCTTGAGGGCCTCTTTTGATGGTGTCATATTCAGATAATATGTGCAAGGGGTCTTTCTTTTTCTCCCATCTGTTGATAAATGATTGGTATAAGGCTTCTGGGTCTGCTATGGAATTGGCTGTGAGTGCTCTAAACCAAGTCTTGACATCATCTGTCAAACTTTGGACAAAAATCTTCATTCTCATGCTATCATCATCTATCTCGTAGTTCTCAAAATAGTCTTACATTTTCTTGGTATGCTGAAGGGTTTTCCAAGAACCAGTACCATCGAAATATGTGATTTTAGTTTGGTAATCCTGAGGCATAGCCCCTGGATTAGCAGGCAACTATAACAAAGCATATCTATTCACCATATTCACAGGGATAAGTGGAACATCAGGGATTAATGGAATGACTGGAAGAACGGTAATAATAGTGGTAATGGGAGTATGTGCAATGAATGGAGGTGTGGAAGGAGTGCTTTGAGAGGTGGATGATGAGCAAGGGGAAGTAGGGGTTGAACGAAATAAAACTTTGACAGGGGTTGGAACACAACTTGGCTGAACTGTTTCAAGGATAGAATCAACAAAATCTTCTCTTCGCTCTAGCTTCCTGAGGTTCCTTGGGATTAAATTGGGATTTTCAAAAGCAGCTGGGGGATTTGGGTCTGGGTTTGACCTTGTATAACGAGTTTTCCTCTTTGGAGCCAGCTTCCGAACTTGTTTTGGTATTTTCTGTGAATGTTTTTAGAATTAGCAAGGAACTGATCAAATTTTGGAATAGCTATCTACAGCTTAAAACTAGCATGAAGATTGACTGAAGCAGCTTTTATTTACTCCTGTAAATGCAAAGCAAGAACAGTTTCAAAGGCTCCCTGGCTGACATTCAGGCTTCATCTATAGTTTTAAGGAATATATAGCAATTGGAAAATTCATTCTTCCCCAGTGGAGCTTTCCAACTTGTTTTGTGAAATTAACTGAGGATTTTCCCCAGCGGAGTCGCCATTATGTTATCACTCAGGTTGTCCCTAAAGCTACTTAAAGGATTACGGCTGAGGTAACCACAAACAAATCTTTGGACTGTAGGTTCTAGCCCACCTGCAATCAGAGAGGGCTCTCTCTTAATGATTTAGCTTTGTTGATGATGATTTTAGGCTAGTTATTGAGTTCAAAGGGTTTTGTTTAAGTTTTGGTGGGAAGGATGATGCTTTCAAGTAGAGAGGTAGGTATAGTATGAGAGTTTCAAACCATTGGGCATGGAGTCATGGAGTAGGACTGCTGATGCGTTTTCTTGGTCACAAGAGGAATATGGAGCAAGACAACTACACACGAAACAACTTTCAAGCTAAATGGAGATGGATTGAAGGCTAAGGAATGAGAGGCAATTAAGAATCTCTCTTTCAGCTTAACGGAGGGAAGGTGAATGAGCTCTATCTAGGAGCAGTCAAGAATCCCTAGATAACTGTCAAACATGAGTGAATTAGGGGGAATATGAGCCAAAGGGAATTCATATTCATTACCAATTTAGAGGAAAACATAGAGAAATAGTAGAAATTGAGCATAGAGTGCAGCCAAGCAAGTTCTAAGCTAATCTTTCTTTATGTTATTTAGATGGTGATACATGTATAATATGAGCATATATCAATGAAAACAGAGGTAAGAAGCACTTATTGAGTCATTTTGCAGCACAAGAATTCCATAATTCACTCTTCAAACATTAATACACAGAACACAGTCCATTCTCCAAGCTTTTAGCAGTCCTTGATTAAGGAAAACATATCAGATATACAGAGCGAGTCTCTCTTGGAGCGATACAACCAACCAACCCTTTAAACAGTAAATTAGGGTGGTTTTATAAGAAAAATATCTACAAGAATCAGATCTGAGACAGATATGATGTAATAAGTGTCTTTAACCTAACATATGATTGAAATAAATGCCCAAAATATCTATCTAATGCTGTGTTGGGGGAAGCCGCCTCAAAAATGAGTAACTATGATGTCCTTAGAGCCCTGTGTCGGCATTTGGCCATAACTGTGCTTTGATTTCTGCAGCGTTGCCCTTAGGTGGCCTTATGCATTAACTTTGATTAGGTGATCTTTAATGGCCCAGTACTGCTTTATTGACTTTGATGGGGGCCTCTTAATGTTTGCCTGCTTTGGAAATACGGATTTCCACCAAAAACACTAACTGATAGTCTTCACCGCTTCCTCTGATACACTTTCATTGAACCTAGGCTCTTTAATGTCTTCTGAATGCTTTAAACTGTCCCAACGACATTTTATGGCTGTTGTTCGGCCCTCTGTTGCCTTTAAAACTATCTTTGCCCCTTTTCCGAACCTATGTGAAGAAATTCCTGTCCATTTGCGAATTTCGGGCCCTGCTGGTAGCTGAGCCATGAGAGGGCTTCCATTTTGGCCTATTTTCCAAACTGCCTCGGTTTTTCATTCCGGGCATCCATTGCTGCAGATTTCGCGCTTCGCGCCCTTTTCGGCGATGATGTCAGCGGTGGGTCCCAGTACAGTGGTGACACAGCGGGGTGATGTCAACAATACGGCGGGGTGACGTGGAGGTGACACGATGGCAGGAGCGTGGCAGTCACGTGGCATAGGACATGGTGGCACGAGGCCGACGTAGGATGATAACGTCATGATGAAGTGGCGCTGGCGTAGGAGGGCGGAAGGCGGTATCCGGTTTTCCCCGCACCACCTTTCGGCACAGGCGGTATTGGGGGAAGGGCCTCCGAGCACACCGGGAGGCTGACACATGGCGGGGGTATGACAGGGAAACCGCCCATCCCCTGGATGTTAACCTCCGGCGGATCGGCATATGAAAACACCCGCCCACAGTTGGATCTGAAGTGCTGGGCATCGGACGACTGGCGGGTGGATTGGGGTAGTGCGCAACTTTGGAGCAGGGCCCGCGCGAATTTTAAAATAATATTATGCCGCAGGGGTTCAAAAATTTAGAAAATGGGGGTTTCATGTGTTATGCGGGTTAGGTTTAAGCGGGGGGGAAACGATAATTTAATGTTTAATAAAACATTTAAACATTAACTTTGGGAAAATTAGTGCAGAGGGGTAGAAATATGAGGTTTTAAGGGTGAAGGGGTATATATTGGTTATTGGCTTAACCAGAGGTTTAGACCAATCCCAGAGTTATGACACGGATGGGTTCATAATAGTCCCAGGTGGACTATTATATCCCAGAACTGTATGTACATAGCTATAGTGCTATAGGATGGGATATGTAATATTTTTGGGGTTTTTATATAGTTTTTTGTGTAATAGGGGATAAGGAGATGATCTAGGGAGCTAGATGGTAGAGTAGGAGTTAATATGAATTTATGAGGTGAAGTGTAGGGGAGAGGCTAAGTTTGTGAGCTGAAACTTAGACATAGGAAGTGAATGGACTGTGGAGACATGATTTTACACAAGAAATGTGGCTTCTTTTCACTGAAGAAAGTCAAAGCTTGACTTTTTCCTTTACAAAAATGAAGTGATAATAGGATTGGTTGGGTAGATCCCAAGGTCCTCAAGGGCATGTTAGTGAGTGATTTTGTGAATGAGAAGAAGGGGGAGTTAGACATGCATCGCTTGAGCTCCTCCAAAGGGGAATTGCCTTGCACTTGTGATCTGAATAGATATAACACTTGAAAACATGAAATGGATCACACAGCTTGATTCTGCAACCACAAAACTACTTACCCAGCCTACTTACCTAGCATTTTTTCTTCTTTTTGCATGGGTGCACTTGGACTTGCAGACCTTGATTATCTTTTTTTTTTCTTTTTGTTGTCCTCCTATCTAAATCTACACTTATTTCTTCCAAGGGCCCAAATTAAGAAGTTGGGCTCCTTTGTTTCTCTACCTATCTACAAATCTGCCAAGATTAAAATGTTTGGACAGATTTTCATTCTCTACATTCTATAACAAGAAATTGAAACCTAGGGAAGCCAAGATTAAGCTGTTTGGCCTTCCCTTAACAGAAAATTCTTCAAAAAGGAATAACTCATCAAAATTGGAATACAGCAGTGGCATTTAGACTGGCACACTTTCATGGCCTCTTCTTTGGCCTCTTTTGGAAATATGGAGCATTGCAACATGCAAAGTATGACATATTTGGCACTTTCAACTGTCAATCATGAAAGATGAACACTTGTTGCAACAGGAGGCTAACACAAAGCTCTTTTCAAATCTATTTTCTTGAGAAAATGTGTCTTTTTACTTTAGGTACTGTAGATTATTGTTGTGTGACATATGCTCTGATATAATTGCCTACATAAATAGGAAAAAGTGTTGTACAATTAGTATTTTTTAAATCTAAACAAATAGAATTTCCAAATACAAAGTTTATTATTTGAGAATGCCTTTTAGACTTCTTAGTTAATTTATGATTATATTTCATTAAGGGATTTTGTGTACACTCATGTTGTGTTGTCTCTTTGGTTTATGTTAGGTAACAATGGTTAATAAGGAATGTGTTAGTGAGAAATAGGCACACATCGTATTCTACTATCGGCATGGATCTCAATGGTTTTCAGGCATGACAACAAAAACGCAGATGTTAGTGGGATCTCCAAATTCCGTGTTGGATGAATTTAATACTAGTGATGACTTTGATTCCTTGTCAGATAAAGAATGTCACAAGTCAAATTCAAGTAAACAGTAGTAGCTCAAGAATGAAGGTGAAGCTACTTCTTTCTATTCAAGTCAATTTTTTTTTATTTGTTGGTTGCTATCATGTTTTGAGTGCGAACTTTTGAAATCCAAAATTGCATGTTGGTTTATGTGAAGGGGATATATATATATATATATATATATATATATATATATATATATATATATATATATATATATATATATATATATATATATATATATATATATATATATATATATATATCTTATCTTGTTCATGGTTTCTGAAGATCCGTGTTACATTTGCACAAAAATTTAGATATCATTCAGATATCTAAACACCCAACAACAACAACATTGAGATTTTTCCTTCACTCAACCTATAACATATTGCATATGTCTTCATGAATGCTCTTCTTCCATATGCTATCCACTTATGACATCTCCTTTGCAATATTTGGTGCATTTTCTAGTTATAGGTCATTTATAGGTTATAAATGTCTTCAAAGTTTCACTTCTAATTGAGTATTCAACTGAACATATTGATTCTCTTATACGTAACTATTTTTCCCTCCACCCACATTTCATAACTTCCATAACCATTAGGTAGGGACCTGCAACTTCGATGTTGCTTTGCTTGTTTAGTAAAAGATTGCCAAGACTTTAATTTATTGAAAGTTGTAGAATTTACAATTTATGAAGTTTGAAGGTCTACTTTTTAAAAGTATAATTCTTTAAAGGGTGCTAGCTCAATGGAAGAGAAACTGCTTTACAAGTAGGAGGTTGGTGGTTCGATTCCATCGTGCCCTAATATCCATATGGAATGGCGACGATCATTTTTTGGTGACGGAGGCTCTTTTGTCCATCACCAATGAGCTTATGGTGACATTTTTCGACCCTCACCAAAATATGAAATGGTGACGGTCAACAAACGCCACCATATATACGCATCAATAGTGACGACCATGAAAGGTCCATAACCATAAATCATTTTTGTTGATATGCAACGGTGATGGTCATTGTCTGTCATTATAGTCATTATTCGTGACGGATCTTGAATGTCACCATAACACCTATACTTTTGGCAATGCGGCTTTTGATGATGGTCAACGAATGTCACCATATATATGTACCAATAGTGACAACCATAAAAGATTGTTTCCGGGAAAACTAGTGTCTTTTCGATCTGCTAGCCCTCTAGGATTGGCAGCTATCCTAGAAAAAAACAATCAAAGCAATTTGTGATTTCCTCTATGTATAATAGATAAGAGAGAGAGGCAAAGGAACCAACCTGGATATTCTGCTTAACTCCTTGCTTGATCTCTCTCCCTCTCAACAGAGCTTGTAACTCCTCTCCTACTTATCTTGCTTAGAGAATACTTGTAGAGACAAAGTAACAAAAAACATCAAAGCATCTTGATCTATTATATCATAAGCATTGTAGAATAAAAAATACAATGAACATACAATGGCATTCACAAATAACAACATTCACAAATACACTATTGTATGGAGGAAAACTCAAAGAACTTTATTAAATATGAAGGGAAAATTACAACCCAGCTGTCTGATCTAGCATCATCCTCCTAGCATCAATGCCCTCTTCACCTCATGAAAAGCAAGATCACTCAACAATATAATGCTCTCTCTCAAAGACAAACTTTCAGCACTTCCTTGCAAATTACAAAATTCCAGCCTCTAGATCTCCGAGATGAGGGATCCATTTATAGATGTGTGCAAGGGTGTGAGTCATCTCTGGGTTTTTGATTAGTGTCATTCCACTTGTTGTTCTTGGTTCCACTTGGAGATTTCTTGGATCTCTTACTCATCCCTTGGCGACTTTACAGAGGCAAGTGTCATAGGGGAAATTTCTAGAAGATTCCATGAGCATCCACTTAGAAAACTGCCTTGGACATTTGTCCATCCTCGCTCATCGCACCCTACAGAAGGCCTCATCAGTATGCATCACACCTTGAGAGTGGAGCAGTCAGTATGGTCCTGTTTTGGCCAATTCTGGATGGTTTTTCAGGTGGAACTTTTGGGGAATGACGTAATCAATTGACCATGATCCTTTAGGCTATGAAACAACACTTTTAGGGGTTAAAGAGACCTTAGTTTATCGACATATAAGATTGGGGTTGCAGTGCCCAAATATGTCTATAACAGTTGACCCCTAAAGCATGAAGTCGTAAATCTTTGATGTCGGGTGAAATGCTTTATCATGAGGATCTGAGGTATTCGAACTAGAAGGTGACCTGTATAAGATACAATACAATACATCATCATCATATTATTTTCATGATCTAGCTGAGGCGGGCATTCCCATGCTCATCTTTATAAATTCATTTTCATGTACATAGAATAGATAATCGTCTGCAGTTGTAGACAGGTGATTCTTTATATGTATAGTCATCATCCCTAGCTTGGATGACCATCTATGCAACTTCTATGTACATTTGATGTCTTTGAATCCCTGAATATATCGCAACCTGGATGGATGAAACAAGATCCGGGGTCTTCAAACTCGTTCAATCTTTGCCCGATGTACAAGTCAATCCATGTGAAAAGATGTTCTGAAGTCAAACATGGAAAGACATCGCCTAATTACCAGCCAATAATGTAAGCTGTTAACAGACGTGAGAGGAATCACTGATAATGATAATGACCCTCAAGGTACTACAGTACAGTTCACGTGGTGTGAATATACGATCTGATGTCAAACACCACGCAAAATATTTTGATCGAATGCCATTGATGTCAACATGTTGCCGGAGGTGAGAAACTTGCCATTGAGGCATGCAAGCTTCAAAGTACTGAAAGGGTTGTTTCTAAGTCAACTTCTTGGATAATGAGTTGATGTCAACAACAAGTGACCCATCGTAGGAGGGCCTTAATTTATCCCAAATCTACGACACGAAACGAAGAAAATGATTTTTTGGAGGTGAAAACGATCTGACGACAGAAGGTTCAGGAATGGCGGTCATGAAAAATGGAAGGTGAAGGTATTGCAGTGGATGAGGCATTAGCTAGATGGTGGTTTCTCAACTGAATGACTTCTCTTGAACATATCTGTGACACTGAGATGGATTGGTAGCGTTAACCCCAATAGATGGATGGTGTGGAATACTAATGGTGAAATGATCAGTGAATGGAATAACCCAACCCAAGTCAATCAAGGTGACGGAGTGAAAGTGTCATGTTCAAGAGTGACTTGCTACCATAAAATTCTTCAAGTTTTCTTCCTTTTTTTACCCAGTCATTGCTGACCAGTACCTCTTTATTTTTGTCAAACTTGAGGAGGATAACATATGCTTGTTCTATAATTTTCTCTTCGGGGAAACCTGTCGCTACATTTTAGCGAGTCTAGCGACAATGAAACTCGTTCTTGCCTAGGTGGACAAGTTCGTCGCTATTATTTTAACGAGTTTAATGACAAAGACAACTCGGTCCTTTTCATCTTTAGATAGTTTGAAAAGGGACGAAAAGAAAACTCCAGCAGTTCTTTTTCGTAGCATAATCCCTTAAGCCCAAAAAAGGATAAAATAATACAAAAGGGATGACTTTTTGATCACTTTAGCGAGCCGAAAAAGACAAGCGCTCGAACTTTTTTGTGAGATAATCCCTCAGGTCCGAAAAAGATTAAAATATACAGGAGGGATGGCATTTCGATTACTTTAACAAGCTGGAAAAGCCAATAGCTCGATAATATTTTCATATTTAACGAGTCTGAAAAGAGTTTAAAGGAGACTCGTTTTTTAGGAATGACTGGCGTTTAGGGTAGCAATTGGTTCTGAGTAAGCTTGGAACTTCTAAAAACATGGTGATGTGAAGAGGTTGGCTAACAGGACCACTCGTCACAGTTGTTCCTCAAAATGGTAAACAATCAAGTGGAAGCGTTTGATCGACCAAAAGGATGGAGGTGATGGCAGAACACAACCAAGGTTCAAAAGGCTGATAGCATGGCAATCACAAAGGTTTTTCCCCGAAGACAGGTTTATTTTTTAACGAGCTTGAACCTTGAGGTAACATATGCTCAGTGGTAGGTTTATTTTTTAACGAGCTTAAACCATGTGACAACATGCTCAGTTTTTTAGTTTTTCTTTTTATGCGAACTAGAAATGACAAAACTAAAAAGCTAGAAAAACTAAAAGCTAAGGAACTACTGAGGTTAGGTAGGATGGTTTCGTTAGTGACTAGACAAAACACTTCCTTTGCCTCATCCGCAATGCAGACAAAGGTGAATGGTGTGTTAGACCAATCACCTAACCTAAGAAGTTAAAAAAACTAAAAAGCTAAAAGGCTTGAAAATGACATAAAAAAAAGGTTTGCATGCCCCCAACATGATGAAAAGGAGAGTCTCTTAGTAACCATATGGAAATCACTGTGGTTAAGAAAGATGGTTTTTGTCAGTGATTAGACAAAACACTTCCTTGGAAAACACAGTAACAAAACACTTCCTTGGCTTCGTCCACATAGTGGACAAAAGTGAATGGTGTGGGATGACACTTCCAATCACATAACCTACAGGGACACCTATCTTTTCAGCTGGGTTCGTCTCAAAATAGACAAGGGTGCATGCCCCCTAAGCTTCGTTACATTCACCAGACTACTTGCGGTAATTAGGTGGATGGAATGAAGGTTGAAGAGACATTCTCGACGCAAAAGGACCATTTAGGGATGATGATTGACTTGGAGCTATGCTTGAACTGGGAAATGAAAGCTGGTCAACAGTGACAATTTTGCCTTCATGCGGGAAACACATCACTCGAAAGAGTGTTGAAACAATAGCTTCCATGTTATAAACATAGTCACGTCCAAGGAGTAGATTGTAATCTAACGGTCCTTGGACTACCATCACGTTCAAGTGAACGGTTTTCCTTCTCAAAGTTATGGGTAATTTAAGAAGGATCCCTAACGGTTGACTGGTTCCTTTGTTAAAGCCTGACAAATTGTGTATGACAGGCATAAGCGATGGTGAACCAACGCTTTCCAAGCAGTTGAGGAAAGGATACTCACTGATGCCCCTTCATCTATGATAGTGCCAGACACGATCATTTTGTAAACTTGTACTATGATTCGGAATGGTACATTAGAAGGAAGGCAGGATCTTGCTAGTTGATTCCAATCAAAGGAAGTGACTAGACTGCTTGGAGGTGGAACCGAATAAACGGTTGAATTAACCTCTTGAGTAGCGGGAACTGGGGGATTCTCTTCCTGTTGTTCATCGGACTCTGAAGTAACAAAAATAATTTGAACAGTATCGTTCTCACTCTCTTTGGGAATGGTATCATCTGAAGGTGGACCTTCTGAAGGTAAAACTAGGTCGACTACCATCTCGACCTATTAACTTTGGTTTGGTATGGACTCAGAAGATTCACTTTCAACGATAGGTGTTTCAACTGACGGTTGAGTTATGTCAGTCAAATTTTCAACTAGTAAAGAACTTAGGGAGAGCTTCCTGTATCCAGATGGAAGTTGCTGCGGTGAAGCAGGATGGTTATGCAAAACTCCTTTGGCTTCATCCAAAAAAGGACAACGAGGAAGGGTATGGTCCCCTTAACATAACTTACATGGAATTTGGACTTTTCTTTTTTGCCCATTATTACTAGTCGATGGTGTGCTGTCAACTTTATCACCAGAGGTTGATGACACCACTTGGTGCGAACGGGGAGACCATTATCTCGAGTTCCGATGAATGCATGGGAATTCTCGATGAAGATGGTCTCCCCTACAAATTATGCATGGATCTTTGGGCTTGAAAAGCTTAGTTTGCGGATTTCCACCAGACACTGCATGGTTGCCCCCTTGCTTAACTGAATTCTTATTCATCTCCTTCCCTTTCTTCTTCTTTTCAGTCACCTGGTTACTAGCATCACTATTTTCACCAAGCGAAGAGGAAGAAGGGGAGGGAGAAACAAACAAAAAAGAAGGAGAAGGGTCAACTTCAGTATTAACTGGTTGTTGATTCGATTGCTGAGGAATCACGATATTTGAATGACAGAGGTTGAGAATAGCCATAATGGCAATCCAATTGTGATTCTCGGAAGGGACAATGTTGATATATACGGAGCACCAATATTTCCCCAAGAAGAAAACGGACTAGGATTCCCTTCAACAAGGATTCCTTGATTGGTGGAATCCATTATCTCAACCTAAGATCAATGAAGGAACATGGATGTTATTCGGAATTAAACTAATTTTAATGATGCTTTGACAAAAATTTGCTTTTTCAATTTTTAAGAGTCTAGAAAAAGCTAAAGATGACTATAGTCCCCCTCGATTTTTAATGAGCCTGAAGTGACAAGTGCTCAGATGGACCTTTTCTTTTAAGGAGTCGGAAAGGAACGAAAGTGATTACTCTGGAAATCTAGATAGTGGGATTACCAAACCAATCACAAAACTGCAATATACACCTTGGTGATAAATTAAAGAGAAATTACCAAGGACTTATGTGCAACAGTCAATATTCCCAAATGCTGTGTTCAGTGCATTGCGATCGATAGGGTGGCAAACACGACTTCTTATGGCTAAATGATGCAAGCCTATTGTGGTCTCCCAATAAATACTCGACAGTACAGGGAGCAAGTCCGTGCTAGCACTTGTCATATCAAAGAGGAGGAATTACCCAACCTTCGATGAAAACGATAGTTACTAGATTTTACGACGTCGGAACACGTCTCTAACCTAGACCTCTAAATGTATTGCGTTAGGTTCCAAAGTGTTGTTAGGTTCATTGAGATTTATTTTAGAGTTGATCTTGTTTAAAAGTTTGTCTTTCAAAGGTTCATCGTGTGATGTTGATTTTAAATTCCTAAAAATGCAATCTACAATGATAAGCAATCGTTGTTTGTTTTGATCAATGAAAAGCCTAGCTACTAGGGAAAGAAAATTACGATTCTTTCAAACAAAGAGCAAAGAGCACACTCTAAATGCACTTTCCTAGATCATTTTTTGCACACAAGCTAAACGCAAATACAAAATGCATGTATTTTTTTTTTGTTCCCTTAATGTGAGAAACGCCAAAAAGGAAAACTAAGTATAGATCTAAAATATTTCACTCAAAGTGACATTTCGACAATTTCTTTTTCAAAATAGAAAGGGAGACCGAACAACACTTTTCAATTTCGAATAGAAAACATTTTTGACACTTAGAATAATAACAAATCAAATCAAATACATGACAAAAATTTCAATCGACTATTCAGAGAAGGGAGTCTCGACGACACTTCTCTTTTTGACACAAAACGATAGTTACGACACTTTTGTACCAAAACGACAGATCGATTTAAGCAACCTTTCGACAAAGGATTGTAAATGATGGACAAATACATAAAAAAAATTACTAATCCTACTCAATAGAGGCTGGTCTATGTAATGCAAGCAAGCTTCAGTAATGAGGTACTGTTCATAAGCAGCAAATCAACTAAACAGAACTGAAAACAAAGACAAAAAACCCAAATTTCAAAGAGGGTAATAGGCTCAGTCAATCATCGAACCTAGGCTTCATAGAAACAGGGATGAATCGCACTTTTCAGGCTTGGGAGGTGCGATGCATACTGGTTGACAGTGACAGACAGTGCGATGGGCCAGGGAGCGCAACTGAGGTGGGTTTTGGCTCAAATTTGCAGCTCATTTTGGTGATTTAAGCTGAGCTATGATGGACAATAAAGAGAAAAGTACAGAGGAATGATATTGGGAGGTTACTGAGCTACCACAAGGGCATCTAGAATGCTTGTAAGTTAGATGTTCAGTTCATAAACTAAACCGGAGATTGACTAAAGCAACATTCATCTACTATGCACTTGCAGAGCAAGAGCAGTTCGAAGGCTATCTGGCTAACTTCAGACTCCATCAATAGTTTATAAAGCAAACAACAATAACAAACAATCATCTATTCGATCCCCAGCGGAGTCGACATTTTGTTTCCAGGAAAACTAGTGTCTTTTCGATCTACTAGCCCTCTAGGATTGGCGGCTATCTTAGAAACAAACTATCAAAGCAATTTGCGATTTCCTATATGTATAATAGATAAGAGAGAGAGACAAAGGAACCAACCTAGATCTTCCACTTAACTCCTTGCTTGATCTCTCTCCCTCTCAACGGAGCTTGTAACTCATGTCCTACTTATCCCGCTTAGAGAATACCTGTAGAGACAAAGTAACAAAACACCATCAAAGCATCTTGATCTATTATATCATAAGCATTGCAGAATCAGAAATACAATGAACATATAATGGCATTCACAAATAACAACATTCACAAATACACAATTGTATGGAGGAAAACTCAAAGAACTTTATTAAATATGAAGGGAAAATTACAACCCAACTATCTGATCTAGCATCATCCTCCCAGCATCAAAGCCCTCTTCACCTCATGAAAAGCAAGATCACTCAACAATACAATGATCTCTGTCAAAGACAAACTATCAGCACTTCCTTGAAAATTACAAAATTCCAGCCTCTAGATCTCTCAGATGTGGGATCCATTTATAGATGTGTACAAGGGTGTGAGTCATCTCTGGGTTTTTGATTAGTGTCATTCCACTTGTTGTTCTTGGTTCCACTTGGAGATTTCTTGGATCTCTTACTCATCCCTGGGCGAATTCAGAGAGGAAAGTGTCATAGGGGAAGTTTCTATAAGATTCCATGAGCATCCACTTAGCAAACTGCCTTGGACATTTGTCCATCCTCGCTCATCGCACCCTACAGAAGGCCTCATCAGTATGCATCACACATAGCTAGTGTAGGAGTCGGTATGCATCGCACCTTGACAGTGGAGCAGTCAGTATGGTCCTGTTTTGGCCAGTTCTGGATGGTTTTTCAAGTGGAGCTTTTGGGGAATGATGTAATTAGTTGACCATGATCCTTTAGGGTATGAAACAACACTTTTAGGGGTTAAAGAGACCTTAGTTTATCGACATATAAGATTGGGGTTGCAGTGCCCAAATATGTCTATAACAAAGATCCATCACACTAAATCTTTGTTGTTCATATGAAATGGTGACGGTCACTATCCGTCATTATAATCAATATTTGTGACGGACCTTGAATGTCACCATAACACCTATACTTTTGGTGATGCTACCTTTGGTGACGTTTAGTTTTTGGTGACCGAGGCTATGGTCCGTCACCATTTCTCATATGAAATGGTGACGGTTGCTATATGACATTATAAATCATTATTGGTGATGGAATTTGAATGTCACCACAACACCTATACTTTTGGTGACGCCACCTTTGATGACGAAGGCTCTTTTGACCATCACCAATGAGCTTATGGTGACATTTTTTGCCTCTCACCAAAGTCCTTTTTCCTTGTAGTGTAACAACCCTAAGTTAAAATTTCATGTAATAAAATTTAATAAAGGTAAAATAAGACTAGGGTAAGGGACACTTATCCTAAGATGAATGTTGGGAAAATATCATAGTGGGCATCACTTGTTGTGTTTTATGGCTAAGGGGAAACTGGAAAAGGAAATGGCTAAGGATTTGGAAAGGAAAAAAGGTATTTTTGGCACATTATTTATGGAAATAATGGAAATTAGGATAAAAGGAAGGTGAAAGGTCATAGGTTGCATGTGAGGAGGAAATGAAGGAAAATAATGGAAAATTGAAGAAATTAGAGGCCTCATCAATAAAAAGAACTCAAAGCATCAGTTGGTAGCCTTTTGTCAATTTAGTGTTAGAATTTGTCTCAGAGAGGAGAAAGCACCAAGAGGAGAAATAAAGTAAGCAAGCAAGGAAAGGAAAGGAAAAGAAATGAAAGAAAAGGGAAAGAAAACAAGGACAAGGAAAGTAGAGGAAGGCAAGGATCAAGAAGATTCAGCGGGTATACTTGCATGTAACAAATTGCATGTGTGATTTCCCAGCTGGATTTGACATGCATGGTATGTGTATGTTGGTATATGGTTCTTTTGTTGTCATTGACATGGATTTTGCCAGGATTCGACAGTGGATTTTGTCGGGATTCGACAGTGGATTTTAGCCTATCCTTGTCATTTCAATATAGCCATGGTGTGATGGGATTGTTCTCAATTTGAGCTTTGGATTGTCATATGATTTCAGAATCTGGGGTGAGGTGGTCTTAGGAAAATTCCCAAAGGCCCAGAAATCCCTTGACCAGTAAGGGTGGGATACACGGTAAATCTTGAGGGTGGAGACAAGAAAATTCCTCAAGGATGGCGAAGAAATTTTGAGGCATCCAAGCTCAGTTTGGTTTTGTGATATCGGCATTGTTTTAGGTGTGATCATGGTATGGAGAGGGTGGAGTTAGTTTAACCTATGGATTACCTTCGTTGTATTTGGATTGGTTTCTCCCATGACATACCACATTCATGGTTAGAATATGGCACAAGAGTGATTGGTTGAGGAGAGATTTGGCTCAACCAATCTATGGTCGAGTGGAACATGGAAGTCTGAAACCCGATTGGTAATTTCCTATTGTTAATAAAAGTTAATTTTCTCTTGCTTTTTGTAAGGAAATGTACGTGTTATTATGTGGCTTTAATGGATGTTCTCTTATAGTTATTTATCTAGTTATATGTGGGTTATAAGCATGGTTTTATGTAGATCTTAGTCATGACTCTTTTCATGTTTTCACTCATAACTGAATAAATAATGAATGCAAGACCTAATTGGTGTTAAGATAACTAATGAGAGAAGGTAGTGACCCTTCTTTTTAAATCTCAAATAAGTTTTCAATCCCTTATGTTCAGACTTGCATTCATGACCTATAGGTTTCATATCTACCAAGTGTTTGATAGAATATCAGTCCCAATTGGGGATGGTTAGGTCAAGTCCTGGTTCCAATTTTTTGTTTACAAGCACTGTCTTCATGTCTTTTATGATTTCTGGAAGTTGCATAGTTTTCTGGGCAAAGGTTAGTCCCCAACCATGGAAAATATCCTTAATTCTCGTAGTCACCAGCAGAAAATGGTTGCAGTCGTACTTATGCAGGCCTATGGGAGCGACTGAGAACCCATAGTTTCGTGGAGGCCTTGGCAAGGGAGAGACTGGGGCTCTGGGTCAAGGAAAAAGTGAATTTTCCTAGGGATTGGACACCTGGAGGGGTTGGGTTACTCCTAGGGGTCCTGTGGCACCTAAGGGAAGTCAATAAGGTCTAGTTGTGTCAACTCCATTTCCTTAAGGTCATCTAGGAGGTTGAGTCATATCATAGTAGCCCCTCATCTCATGTTTACCCCGGGTAAGCCAGTGAAAGTGGGTAGATGTGAGAGGAGGAATGTCACAGGCATCCACTCAAGTAGATTCATCTAGAGAAGGTAGAAAAAGAACCAGGGAAGTTGATAGACTTGTGTAGGATGAGAGGGAAAATGTTGGAGCCGCTTCAAATTTGCGCAGGCATAGAAGGTCACCTAAATGGTACATAGGCTACATGGTTATAATGACTGAGCTTGTAGAGTCTGAGCCATCCTATTTTGAGGAAGAAATAGAGAAACTTGTATGGGTTGATAAAATGGTGAAGGAAAAAGAATCCATTATGAAGAACAATGTTTGGGAAGTGGCATCAAGACCAACAGATAAATCAATTGTGGGTTTAAGATGAATCTTCAAGGTTAAAATGCAACAAAAGGAAACATAGAGAAGTATAAGGCTAGATTTTTTGCCAAGGCATACTCTCAAGATGAGGGAATTGACTAAGAGTGGACCTTTGCTCCTATAGAAAGGTACTCATCCATCGGATCTATTCTTGCACTGGTTGCACAGATGGGGTGGAAGATACACCAAATGGATGTAAAAAAACATTTCTCAATGGGGTTATTTAAGAGGAGGTATATATTGAGAAACCAGAAGGTTTTGAGACGTTTGATTGAGAGTCTCATGTGTGCGGACTCAAGTGAGCATTGTACGGTCTCAAACAATCACTCCGTGCTTGGTACACCAAGATCGATAGTTATCTCACCAGTTTGGACTTCACCAAAAGTGAAGCAAATGCAAACCCATATCATATATTGGTAGAAGGTAAACTGATTATTAATGTCTTATATGTTGATGATTTAATTTCAACTGGTGATGAGCAACTGGTCAAATCTTGCAAGGAGGATCTTGTAAGGGAATTTTAAATGAAGGACAAGGGTCTCATGCACTACTTCCTCGAGCTGGATGTATGGCAAGGCAATGGGAAACTATTTATGTCTCAAGGAAAGTATACAAATGATATACTACAAAGATTATGCATGCAGATTTGTAAACCCATAGAGACACCTCTAGTGACCAACGAAAGGAAGGAGGATGCCACTTCAGGTGAAGAAGTGGATGCTACCATTTATCAGTAGCTATTGGTTCAATAATGTATCTCGTGAACACACGACCAGATATGTGCTATGCAGTCAACTAGCTAAGCCAAGCTATGGTTAGCCCAAGCTATGGCTAGTCCAACCAAATTATTTTGGAAGGAAACTAAGCATGTTTTACAGTACCTCAGAGGCACCACCCAGTTCAGACTATGGTACATATGGACAAAGGGAGTGATGTTGTGTCACTTCACAAATGCATATTAGGTAGGGAGTCCATATAATTGAAAGACTATATCTGTGGTGCTCAGCTCGACAGAAGTATAATACATGGTTAGAAATAAAGCAACATGTGAGGCAATATAGATGAGAAAGATACTTGTTAGAATCTTTGGTCAGATGATGGATCCAATCATGATATACTATGATAATCAGATTTGCATCAAGCCCTATGAGAATCTTGTATTGCATGATTGATCCAAGCATATAGATATCTGGTATCACCATTTACGGGACTGTGTACAGAGGTGGATAATGTTGCTACATTACATTCCGACATAGAAAAAATATGTTGTCATTTTTTAGAAAGGCTTTGTCAAGAGGGAAGTTTGAGTTCCAAAGGTGCAGGATAGGGGTGGTTGCTAATCCCTTTCTTGCTAAGAGGGAGTTTTGAAAAGTGTAGCAAGAAAGTCTTGATTTGATTTTTCTTTAGCCAAATTGAGAAATTTTGAATTTCCCCATCAACAAACAACTTGGAGGTAGTTAACTTGTGTGACATTCCTCTTGTCACTCGATTATCTCACTAAATTTGAGTTAGAGGGTTTGGATTTCAATTAAACATGTGTGATTGCTAATTTGTAGCAATCAAGGTCAGTTATTTCAAGTTGTTTTCAGTTAAACTAGTTCCAACTATTGGAGGAATTAGTGGAAGGTTAGTTGTGTAGTGAGACTCCAGTCTAACTCAATGATCATTCAGTTAACGATAAATTATCCCAAAATAGCCAGTGCATGCATAAAATTCGAGTTCCCTAGTTGTGGTGGAGATTCCAAGGCAGTGTAACATCAATTGTAGACTAGTCTTATGTGTAGAGGTGTTGCATGGATTCAGATGATCAACCATGGGAATTGAAAAATCAAGTTGAGGAATATCCTAAATAAGAGGGGCCTATTTTCTCAAGGAAATGCATGAGGAAATATGGGCTCAAGAAGAGGCAGAAATTTACTAAGTCTGGGTCAGATCTTCATAATGAGCAGAGAAATAGGTTATTCACTTGTATGTTGTGCTCAATTAAGAAAATCAATTGTAATACATCTCTATTCATCATATTAATGCAACAAGGAATAAGGGATTTTAGCATATTTCTTTCACCTACAAAAACATTGTGCATGTGTGTTATTTCTTATTGCATGTTTGAGATTGTTGTTCTACATTGTGAATTAATTTCTACAGAGTAGTAGTGTAGAATCGTGTATCTTGATTTAGATTAAAATTTCTTGAGCAGTTGTAATTTTACACCATATTTCTACATATATTTATAGTCATGTAGTGGTCCCATGGCTTGGACACCAACTATATAAGTTTCCATATAACTAGGATTGATCATAACTCAACCCCATGACCAAGTTCTTAAAAATAGTACCACAGTCCATATGTCCATCTCATATGACCAAGTGAGATCAAAGTATAGACTTTAATATTCAACAAGTCACACGATTGTGCCCATGTGACCGAGATATCAGATTCATTGGCCATTTTTGTGATGACATCAACATGACGATATCATGCCAAGTGGAAGCTCATGGGGGTGACATGTGTCACCCATTTTCTGGCCTTTGACCAATCCAAAACCAGCATTTGTCACTGTCACATGGAATCCCTATGTGGCACCATGTCAACATGTTGATGTCAAAATTCTCTAGGTCATGAAGTGATAGAATGATGGCACATTTTGACATTTGGTTGGTTATGATGGATTCATTAAACATCATGCTATTTCTCTTCTAGTTGGTCGTCGATTTTTTGGAGACATGATTGATCTATCTGAAAGTTGCATGACTTTTAACATTGTTAAATAGTTTGCATCTCCATTCACTTGTGGCCATTGATCTTATTTTCCAATGTTGGATCCTCCCTGAACTTGGACAATGTTTAATCCTTTAATAATTTAGGGCTAGCCCTATAGTTTTCCCTTGCAATCCCAATCTAATGTTGATTTTCAACAGGCCATAACTTCTCATCCAAGAAATGTTTTTATGAGAAGAATATATCATTGGAATGGCATCAATGATCTCTGCACAATCATGTTATTCATAGGATATTTTGAGCATCATGTATTCATTAAAATCTTGAATAACTTCAGGAACCCATATCTTCATGTAATAAGACCCTGTGAAAGGCTCTATTATCAAATTTATTTACAATGCATCTTGTTGCTTCTTTATTCATCAAGGATGGTCCTGTTGCCATTGTTCCATACATCCCTTTTGACACCAATGAAATATTATTGTCATAAATGACAACACTATGTGCAACAAAAGAAAACATCTTGGAAATTGTTTTAGCAACTGCAACACCCCTTCTTTTCTTCTAAGTATTGTCAACATTTATAAATAATGAAGGCTTTCCTAAATGTTGGAATTTATTCTCTTCATCAATACAACTTCTTCTCCCCATTCCAAGACTTTATTATCCACTATTTATTTTTTCCACCCATAAGAAAAAAAGTATGTATCTTTCACAAATTCCTCAGCCCTACAATACATCGTGGAGAAAGTACTTTTCTATGTGATACAATGTTGTGAAATTCATCTATCACATGATATATTGTAGGGAAATTTCCTTTCCCTTTGATGCACTACGCCAGTCTCCCTCTTCCCCACAATTCACTAGATCATCCCTCCCTTTCACTTTCTATTTTTCTGCGATAATTATCTTTTGGGAAAATAAATTGTAGAGCTTGCAAATACATATGTGATTAGCAATCATAAAGTTAGCATGATGAGGAGAAAAGGATGAAAAACTAAAATTACACAGTGGTTATATTTAGGATGGGTTACATTGGTGATCATAAGGAAAAGGAGAACAAATCTTAAAGAAAAACCTTAGTTGAAAAGCAAGCTATCCAAATGGAATTAGCTAGAATCGTAAGAGAGAAAAACCTAAATGAATATCAAGACAAAAATAAGCTAGACAAAGAATTAGAAGAGAAGAAGAAAAACGAGGAGAGGATAAGAAAATAAGAAGAGAAAAAAGGAAGCAGTGATAGGAACATGATAGAATCTAGAGAGAAGAGGAAGAAAAAATATAAAGGATGAGCGAAAAATACACTACAACAAGAGTCACATGCTAATAAAAAATAAGAAGATTTGAGGCTACATCAAGAGGCTTAAAAATACCAAGATCAAGCCCCACAAACTGGAGAGAGCTAATACCAAATGGAAATTAATCCAACTCAGACAACTAGAACAACCATCACTAGTTTCCATTTCCTATGAAAGAGTTGGGAATTACCCCAATGAAAGTGAGGAAGGTGGTAAATACAAGTAGATTCAAGTGAGACTCTCTGATGAACATGATAATTGGACAAAGGCATTGAACCATGAATATTTGTATTTTAAAATTGAAAGTGAAAAATAAAATACACCTCACAATCCAACATTCAAGATATATACCAATACATATACATATACATATATATACATACACCACATTCATTTTATATATTTTTTTCATATCTAATAATATAATTACCATCTTATATACTTATACATGTTGATGAGAAATTAAAATGCCTTTCACACTATGGACCAAATGTTGTTAGAAATTGAACCTTGCCAAATTATGACACTTCAAGGAAAAACCATATCTAGTATTAAAAACTAATAATAATTTCAATGAGTATATTTTACTTCAAGTTTAACATTTATATTATTAATTTTTAAAATAATTATAATAATATGATTCAATTTCATATATATATATATATATATATATATATATATGTTAATACTTTGCATTAACAGTTATGCGATGAAATGCATTTGGTACATTAAAATTGGACATTTTAATTGATTTTCTTTCTATGCATGTCATTTGCATATATCTCTTTGATCTAAAAAATATTGAACTTCCAAGCTATGTGATTTCCTACATTTACGCATGTAAATACACCAAAAAAAATGAAAAATGAAGAAAATTATATATACAATACATGAAGAGATTCTTAAGGATGGACTATATCTCTTGACCTAGCTCCCCTTGATTTTGGGGAGGGAAGAAGATTCGTATTAGGGAAAAATTTCTCAAGGTGATTTATATTATTGATAAATGTAGATTGGTCTATAGCAGTCTTGTTCATAGTGTGTTGCAACTCTTTAATTTGTTGTTTTAAATTAGCAAACTAATCCTTTGTACTCTACATGGTATTTCACTAGTCAATTAGAATCTCCATAGTGGAAGTAAGACTAGAGACAAGATTATTGTGTCTTATATTCATGTAGATAATTTCATTCAACATTTGATTAATTTTCTCCAAAATCTTAATGCTCATGTCTTTATCAAGATTCCCCACTTATCATGTCTTTGCAATGATCATAATCATTACACATATAAACAAACAATAGCCACATGGTGGCAATGTCACTACTTTTGATTTTTTGTATAGATGTATTTTATGCATTTATCTTAGATGCAGAAAATACATCTATACGAAAAAAAAAGCAAAAACATTTCTACCACTCAACTCCTCTTTTTTGAACCTCAATATTTCAAATGAAGGTGGTTGGGTAGTAACCATATAATTTTAGCCATCTTATCATGGCTCATGAATCCATTCATTTAGTAAAATTGAGAAAGGACAAGCTCTAAATGTATCTTACTATCAACCAAAAGCATATGGAAAGGTAAACTGGGACATCTTAAAAAAGGGTCCTGCTTAAATTTGGCTACAGCTGAGAATGGGTAGAATGAGAAGAAGAATGGTATTCCACAACATCATTTTTGGTCCTCATAAATGGAGGCCTACCAAAATTTTAACTCTTTGAGAGGTACAAAACAATGATGCCCCACCTCCCTTTTTTTTCATTCTTGCAAAAGCTTTGGGAAGGGAGCACTTTACATGTCTAAAGACTCTAGTTGAATCAAGTGATTAAAGATGTCCTCAAATATTCACCCCTACACATGTACAATCTATAGATGATACCTTAATAGTAAGATATGTTAGTATTATGAAAGCAAAGGGGACCATTGAAGATCATATCCACTTTTGAAGAGGCCTTGCAACAAGAGGTAACCAAAGAAAAGGCTGAAGTTTTCTTTTTGAATGTTGATCCAAGAAAAGGAAAATAATTGGGAATATTTTGAAATCCTAAATTTTAAATTTATTCAAAAAAATGATTTTTTCCTCTCGTAGCCTAGGAATAAGGCTAAGGATTGGACACAACTCATAGAAGGCTAAAATTTATAACTAGGGCACAAATATTTGTAACTTGGAAGGATCATAAAGAATTTCCTCTAGAAAGGAACCAAAAATTAAATGAAATGGTACCTTCTCGTGTGTAAAAGAGCTCCAATGCAAAAATGAGTAGAGTTGTGAGAATGGTATAATAAGGATGGATTTGATATTCTGTGTAACAAAACCCTTAGTAAAATATCATACTAGAGAATCATAAAGTGACCAAATATACTATGAAGAAATACCATAAGCCCCAAGTATCTAGGAAGTGAAGAAGTATATTAAGGGAAATAACTAAAAAAGTGGATCTTCTAGAAAGAAAAAAAATACAGAACAACATTGTAAAGAGTTTAAGTGTGATTTAAAATTACCTCTTTTGGACACATCAATCAAGCTCTTACCATAGTCATGGATATAATTCACAAAATAAAGTATAAAAATAAGTAGGATTATTGGGTTTCTAATCTAATGGAAGGAGTGAGAAATGGAATGATATAATTCAGTAGAAGAGACTGGAAGAAATCCCATTACCACTTCAAAAAGAGGAAGGAAGGATGCTTATTATATAAATTAATAGATCAAAGAATTACCTCCAAACAGGGAAATTTTTTAATCTGTTAAAATTAGACAAGTAAAAGTAGATACAACAAGAAGGATAAATATCAAGCAGACCTAATAGAGGATCAAGAAATCTAGAAGTTCTACTTTTGGAAGAGACTCTATCTAGCTTCAACATGGCATAAGTGGCAATCTTTTTTTGGATTATAAGAAAGGAGAAGATTCTCTCCAAGGTCTAAGGAGAAAAGGTTTGCATAGACCCTCAAGTCGTTGTGGATTTGAAGGAGGAGGACTATTGAAACATCTCCTCCACTATGAATGGTTGGGTAGGTTTGTAAACAATCTAACACAATCTATCAATGTATTATCCCTCCAATCCAACCTACGATTAAAGAAACAATTGGGAAATAACCAAAATCAAGTTAGAAATATCAAACCTTGAAAATGATGTGGTCCTTAAGCCTAGGATTTATCTTATGATTCTTATAGAAAGTCATAAACAAAATACTTTGAATCTCTGACCAAATAATAATGAAAAAAAAAAGAGTTATTAATAAAAGTACATGAAATGAAAAGAAATATGGATTCAATTAGAACATTCCAATGGAAGAAATGGAACTGTTGAGGGTAGGCAACATCCTCAACCATACCAATCCCCTTGATGGACATTCCTTGTGAAATTGTACTAAAAGTTCTAGCAGCAATGGCCCCACAAGACATGTGATGGAAAAAATATACTTCAGTGGTACTTAAAAAATAAATATAGGTATAGCTAGACAAGAGGAATTTTTTAGAGATCATAGAGAAAAAATAATATAACTTCTATGTAAGTTCTTAGGTAACTAAAAAAATATTCAAGTAGAAATGCCCACTCAAGTTTCTGAGGTCCAGGAAGGTATAAAACTAGGATTTAAGCATATAGCCTTTGAAGGAGATTTAAATATCTCAACATTAAGAATCCCAAACCTTATTGGGAGATTAAAAGTCACCCATCGTGGATCCTAGAAGCCTTAGAAAGCCTATAGGTATATGAATTTAGTCAATTCAAGAGGTTGTGCAACCAAGTAGCCAATTGTATCCATGAAGGAGAGAATCATGAATGAAGTAACTATTAATAAAGGAACAAGAACGATTCCAAAGTTTTCTGACCAATGTAACAAGAAATTCCTGATAGAGTGGACAGTTACCCTAAGTCATAGGGTAATATGTCCCTTAGAAAAGAGCTCAAATCCTTAACCAATTAAGACACAAGGATACATGTATTAAAATCAACATGGAGAGGGGAACATTATTTCTTATATTATAGACACGGGGAGACATTTCTTATACCCCAAAAATTTCTATCCCCCATTTCTCATTCCAATCCCACTTCCTCTTTCCTGTAAATTTCCCAATTATCATTTCTAGGAGAGTGTGTGTAATAGATTGAGACCTAATTTTGAAAAGTTATTACTCTGTAGCTATTAGTTCTTTTTCAGTCTAGGATGTTCCTACTATTTCACATTTCATTGTATCTTGACTACCTTTATGACCTATACCAGTAGAAGGATTTCCTTAAACAAGCCTTAGAAGCATCTAGTCCTAAAGAGATATAAAATTAAGGAAATAAAGTGTAGAATACATGGAGAGTGCTAAGAGAATATCTTATCAATAAAGTAAAAAGGAAAAAAAGGATAAAGAAAATTAAAGTCAGACTATGGAAATTATACAATAAATACAAACATTCATAGGGGAGTCTATTTTGAACCATGCTCTTGTGGCAAGGTACACATTAGGGAATTTGGTCACTCAATACAAACCAAATTGGTGAATATTCCATAGATATTAATCAAAATGGTAGTGGTAGTTAGGTGTTTTGGAACACCCATGTGAAACATAGGACCATATTTTTATTGAGAATTATATAGAGGTTGCAATGGTTGATCACCACGCTAAGCCACAAATCAGAGAGACAATGGAGATTGAGAAGCATAACAACAACCAGAATTGAGAAGATATACTAAAAATCATTAATACATGGAGATTGGAAACCAATTATACAAGCCCTTAAAAAGGAATAAACTGTCCATTCTCTGTTTGGCTATTATAGTAAATAAATATCAATCGCAAGCCAATGCTACTCTATCAATGTGCTTTGTGAGGATTGAGAGCTATCTATAGTTGTAGGATTCTACAATTGTCTAAATGACATCCATCCAAGTCATCAATCCTGATGATGAAATTCACCTAATAATTTCAAAATTTTGATACTAAAAACCCAACATAATGGAAATTATATGTGACTACAATATATTCATCCATAGATGAGTTTAATAGAACCCTTGAATATGCTATATATCCCACAACGTAAGATTTACTAGAAGAAAACAACTTCTCGATATCAAGATCACATCTTTGAATTTCACTTCTTGATGTATTTCACATAATATGTCCAAATGTGTTTTTACTACAGATGATGAGTGCATGAATTTTTGGAATATGTCATTCACGCTGTACTACAAAGTATATTGTGTGTTCTCCTTTACATTTTATCATGCAAAATCATAAATTCCTATTAGTTTTCTAAGAAATTATTTAAAGTATTACTTGATATTTATGGTATACTAACATTGAAAGTAAAATGCATGCATATTATTACATTTCAATTCTTCTATGTGATCTGTCATAGCTAGTCATTTAAACAAAATAATTCAAAATAATATAAGTTTTGTTTGGACTTATAAATTCAGTGTCTCGCACCATATTGTTGTCTATAATGTCTACAAAAATTCACATTTATAATTATTGGCAATGTTTCTTTTTCAAAGTGAATCATATCAACATAGTTGCGTACATATATGCAATCCACCAATATTTATAAAAATTGTTAAATATGGAAAACATATTGCAAAAGTGAAGAATTTAGTTTTATCATCACCAACTGAGCAAAGCTTACATAGTTAGAAGAAATGTTGAAAGAGAAGCACCCAAGCTATATTGACATCTTGTTCAACTGTATAAAAAAAGACAACAACTATTTTGACTGTTGCATTTTTTTCTGAAGGTTTTTTTGTAGATATAAGCATATTTTCCATGAGATTGAATAAAAACAAAACTGCATACTATATATGGACATCATTGGTAGTTGGAGTGATAGATTTTCTATGTAATTGAAAAAAAAATTCTCATGTGTGATTGGAACAAAAATTTGCAACAATGAGCAAGAAAAGAAACATAAGTGAAAGAAAATAAATGTTAGTGCAAGAATAATGTGTTGAAAATATTTCAAAAGAAAATAGAATCTACTGTGAGAAAAAGTATTTTACTGAGACAAATAAATTGTTTCTAGAAAACCTAGAATAGTTGATGATTCTGTTAGCGCTCAAATCTGCCTTAGGCTGAGAAAGGCAAAACTCAAGGCCACATCAAACCAAGCTCAACCTCGTAGCTAGCCCTACGAGGACAGGAGAGGGCTCTCTCCGGGTCTATCTCGACAAAAGATCTTCAAAGAGGCTGAGATGACTCAAAATTAATACTGATTTTAGGCTAGTAAAGAGATAGGAAAATTTGTTTTAGATTTTTGAGTTTTTTGTTGGAGAAATGGGAAAACCAATTTTGGGTGCCGGGATTGAGGTCAGATATTTGCAAAAATCAAGTTGGGGCGAGGTAGGCAATAGGCTTGATGCCTTTGATCAGGTGTATGGTTGGATCAGAATGACAAGGAGCTGAAGAGGGAAAAGGAGAACATGGATCCTCTCCAAACTAACGAAAACATGTAAAACTAAACAAATTTTAAAGGAAGAGCACTGTGAATAATGAATTCAACCTCATTTACTCATTCATTTAGTTTCAGAAGCATAAGAAGGAATGGCATACATGTAAACATGAATAAACTTACAATAACTGAGAAAAAACACCATCAAGAGCTGAAAGCCACAAGAATCCCAACAGGTGCTGCAAAATCTCTGATCTTTCCTTAGCCAAAATATGAAAAATATGTACAATAATGTGCCAAAATCTTCCCAAGAGTCCAACCTGTGCTACTGACTGAAAATTTACATATATAGATCAAGCTAACCTCATTCCCTAACCTCTAGGGGTCGCGCTCCTCCTTCTAGGAGCATTTTGAACAAATTCTAAACATGGAGCAAGAATCTAGGTGACCAAAACAACCTGCCTCTAAAAAGAAGGAAACTGATTCATTACATTAATTTCTTGCTAATTTGTGAATGAATCATCTAGAAGAAGGTAGATAGGTGCCATGTTACCTTACATACATTAAATTACATCATGTTGGGTCAAAAATCACATCAAGGAGTGAAACTGGTGAAAACTGGTCGAATTCCTGAGTTGGAGGATGAAAACTGGACCAAAAACCCCAATGCGTATCGCCGTGATCCCTATGCGTAGCACACCTTTCAACCTATTTTTGGGGCACTTCCCAACATCCAAATTAAGCTCAAATTAGCTGGTTGGAAAGCTCTGGATGTCTACTATCTAGCCCAAGTGGAATTTCCCAATTTGGAGCTAATTTTCACCCTCAAAATTGCATTCTCCCAGAAGTACTTCCTGTTGTTGCAAAAGGTGGCAGCAAGGTGGTTTTCATGGTGTTTTTAGGCCTTTTGATCATCCAGAACTTGATGAAATGCCTTGGCAATAACTAAGCATGTATAATTTACCATGACAAACCCAAAAACATAAGATTTTTCTCCAGCAAGTGTCCCAATCAAAAGCGAGCACGCCGACGCGCTACCCATAGAGTGGAAAACTCTGTTTTTTGAGACCAAAAATTTCAAAATGACAAATTTTTCTCTGAATTTGCTCAAATTCAGAGCGAAGACCCTCCATCATGTGTCATGCTCAGCCAGAGAAGCCTCGGCCAAAACTCAAAGTGGATCTAGCCTCTTTCGCCGTTTTAGTGCTTTGCTCAACCTCCTTTGCAAAATCTTCATTTTTGCTTTGCCAACATGCATGCGAGCCAAATAATGATTCTTCATGTGACGAAGCATGTCTTTGTCTCTATTGGCCTTCACCAACAACTCCTCCAGATGTCGATTGACTTTCTCAAGCCAAAATTGCCACTCAACAGGTGTCAAATCACCCAGTCTTTTCTGGGCTAGCCTTCGGTCCTCACGGATTTGTCACAGCTCTATAAGTGTGTGCTCATCCTCTAACTGTTTATTGCGCTGCTCCAAGTATTTGATTAGACATTCTGCCTTCAGAAACTTCTCATTCAAGCTATCAATCTCGGTCTTTTGCTCTTGGATGATCTCTTTCAGCTTCAAGCTAGGAGAGCTCCTATCTACATCACCCAATGCAACATCAACATCTTGACCACTTGAATGGCCCTCCTCATAAATTGGCCTCTTGCCTCTGTCCTGAACCTATACCTGTATTGAAGAAGAAGGCGAGACCCCTTCCACACCATGTGGAGATAGTACTCGTCGTGTAGCTGCAAATAATGCCCTGTGGCCTCGCTGATATGTCACATATGCTAGAGCATTGACATGCTCGGTCTCAGGAATGTCAAACTGATGTGAAGGCCCTCCCTCATCATGAACTATCTCGGGAGGTGGCTGTGGCACTGTGAAAAAGTCACGAGAAATGAAATCCTCCCAAGTAATTCCCTGCTGTGCCAACTGATGAACCACTACGATCTTGATCAGCGCATAATGATAAATACTCCTATGTTGTTGTGCTGGGGTCTTCCTTTGTACTAAAACAACTATCCTCTCTATGTTGCGAAACATGAAGTATGGAATGTTCATCAGACGTACCCTTATAAAATGCATCAACAAACAGACATGGTACGCATAAAGACGGGAGAATCTGCCCTCACAACTGAAATACCGAATGATGAGTTTCATCAAAGGTGCAAACTGATCATTCAGGTACTGGAAAGGAAAAACCTTGCTCAAGTACCTCATATACCCAGATTTGATGTATGGCTCATAATAGGATTTCTCTAGCTGCTGACGCTTATTCCATTGCCCTCCAATATTTAGTATCCCAGTGGCCTCTGCAATAGTCTCTGGTGACAAAATGAAATAAACTCCGGCGGGGTTTACATGGCCATCATGTAAATGTAGAAAAAACAAGCGAGCTAATTCACGATGATGTTGAATTTGTGAAATTAGCTCACAATAGTGATAGCATGACTGATGGCGAAAACAATCCACTGCAAGCGGGCAAGCCTGCAATTGAACCAGAGAAGTGGGATCTTCTCTGAGATGCTTTCCACCTTTGCCACCTCTATGAGGCCTCTGTGGCACATTACCCTCTGTTGTGGAATCACTGTCATTCTCCTGCTCATAAACTGAATCTGTGTCTGACATGTCTTTAAAAACACAATGTCTGCAATATGTATGTCGTCTGCAATATGTAGGTTGTAGGTGTGGTGAAATTACAATTTCAATGCATACTCAAAAGCTAACCGAAACACATAAGAATTATGCCATAATGATAATACTCTGTTTCAGTGTATTGGACATGAAACAGTCACTGTTTTGATCACAAGGACAGTTTTGGCAAACAAACAAAAGTATGAAGTGTACCCTTTGTGATGTTGGCAAAAATCTTACAAATGAGTATGGAGCTGTGTTTCATCAAGGGAGAGTGGAAAAATCTTCACCAGCCACCCACATGTCCTTTAAAACCCTAAAGAATGACTTTGGCATGAGCCTAGGGTTTCATTTTTTTTACACCCAATACATCACATTTTCCCCTCAAACACACTACAAGCAATTTCAAATTGACTGAGCAGCTAAGAAACACCTACTTGCAAGATTTGGAGGCGATTTGATAAGATCTGGCCGTATGAACAAAAATTTTGGTGCTGTGACTGAGTGCGTAGTGCCTGAACCCAACGCGTAGTGCACACCTCAGTGCGTAGCGCCTGTGTATTTTTACACTGGCCAGTGAGGCCCAATGCGTAGCGCTCACCTCAGTGCGTAGCGCACACCTCCAATGCGTAGCGCACACCTCCAATGTTGTCCACGGGGTATGTAATCACAGTTTCGGCCTTCTAACACTTAAACACGATTTCACCTTGGGAATTTGTGAACAAATGGACTTGTTTTCCCTTTTATATGCAAACAAAATATCTCACCAAATCTGATTTGATTTAAATTGGTTCAATAACCCACTTTGTAATGTTTGGCACTTTTTCACCTTTGGTCTTTTAATACAATACTGCTTTTTGATTTTCTCATGCTTTTTTGAGGTTTGGACTGATCATATTTTGTTGATTTTTGCAGGGATCTGGCATTTTGGCTTTGGAGAAGATCAGAGGCTTGCTCTGAAACCCTTTGAGATAAAACAAATACAATTATTTACAATAACAATTTTTAGGTCCAAAACAGAGTTTTGGACTAAAAATGTTTTAAAATGCTTTCTGAAAAACTATTAAATAAGAATCTTTTGAAATCAACCTCATGGCCTGCGGGCTTGTATTATGTATATGCAAAGGACTAACAACCCTAGACTCTAGGACTTTTTAACGAAACAAAACTTTTATGACAATGAATGCATGATCATGGACTTCAGTGATTTTTGAGAAAATTTGTTTTTTCACTAACCCTGCAGGGACAAACATGAGGAAACACAAGACAACAGACCCCCTCGTCAGTCAATGGCATGCCCCTAGTGGAATGCAATGAAGTGGAACAAGCAAGACACCTAAAATGGTATGCAAAAGCGAAAATATCTCTAACGGAGGGCTGTAACGACCGACTCTAACATTGGCTCCAATGGGGATGGTGGCTCCTTGGAGACGCCAAGAACGGCAGATCTCTGGGAGAGTAGACCAGTGCTTTCATCCATTGGGCGATGGAGTCATTATTTCAACATTTAACACAAAAATTTGACACATTTATTAACTGCATATTTGACTGAAAACTGAACACAACTCTGACATGAACTGACTCGATTTTGAAAATGGAAAGGACTGATAAAAACAACTCGACAAATCTCAAACCAACTAACCTTCATCTCCAGAATTATAGCCTTCGTTGCGGGCCCCAGACTGAAGATGAGAGATCAGTACACACAGGCAATAGAACAGAAGTAAAACGATATATAAAGTGATGATGAAATGAGCAGAAAATACTTTAGAACTGGTATCGCTTTAGCAGCCGACCATTGATCGGCCCTCCAGGACAATCATCTCCATTCATTTCCTTGAGAAGAAAAGCGTTTTGACCACGATATGCTGCAATCTTATAAGGACCCTTCCATAAATTTTCAAATTTGTCGTGCTTTCCTTTATCTTCATTTCGAGCATCCCATTTCAAAACTACCTCATCCAGCTGAAACTTATCTTTTTTTGCCTTCCTATCATAAATCTTCTTTATGTGCTCCTGCAAATTAAAAGTATTTTGAAATACTTCCTCATGTGTCTGCTGTAAATGAATCATCTGATTAATCCGCCTTTGCATGGGATCTTCCTCACTACCTGCTTCTTGGAGCAATTTGACTACCGGAATAGCAAGTGAAGTAGGAAAAATTGTGTCCGTCCCGTACACCAACTCAAAAGAAGACGTGCCAATAGACTTTTTCTGACTTACCCTATCAGCCCACAGTGCATTCACTAATTTCTTGTGCCAACCCGTTTTATTGATTTCTAGCAATTTTTTAATGATATTTACCAAGGACTTATTTGAAGATTCCGCCAACCCATTTCCTTGCGGATGGTAGGCGGTCTAATGCCCCAAGCTGATATTGTACTTATAACAAAATTCAACCATTCTCTTTGACTTGAATGCCGCTGCATTATCTGTGATTAGCTTACTAGGACACCCAAAATGTGACAGTATATTATTTTCAAGAAAAGAAATAATTACCGCATCCATGGCCTATTGGGTGGGCATTGCTTCAATCCATTTGGTGAAGTAGTTTGTAGCTGTCAATATCCATCTATGCTATCCTGATGATGCCAGATGAATTTCCCCTATGAAATCCAAGCCCCACTGCTGAAATGGCGCGCTAACTTCAATTGGTTTGAGAGGCAATGGTTGTAGTTTCTGCTTTCCTTGAAAAATTTGGCATTCGTGACAATTCTTAACAACCTTATACACATCTGAAAATAACGAAGTCCAATAAAAACCTGCCCTTAGAATCTTATTCGTTGTGGTTTTCCAAAACAGATGGCCCCCGCAGTCACCTCTATGAAAATCCTCCACAACTCGTTTGGCTTCCTCCTCTACCAAACAATTCAGCAACATTCCATCAGGGTCTTTCCAATATAATAAAGAATTAAGGATGCAAAATTTGGCAGCTTTCAATTTCAATGTTCTACTCTTATTTTTAGGCATCCCGGGAGGTGGAGACAAATTTTGAAGTACGTATATAATGTTAGCATACCAAGGAGAAGAAACAAAAATACCAGATACCTGATTTACCAGACTCTCCTCATCTTCATCGGACATAGTAGCAATCAAATTTATATCTAGAACATTCATATTTGTTTCAGCCATTAATTTGGCAAGTCCATGACCTTTGATCAGCTTGGTTGGTTTAATCTCCACATCATACTCTAATAACGCCGCAATCCACTTACCCCGCCTTCCTTCTGGATCTGCCTGTACCAAAACATCCTTTACTGCTGCGTTAGGAACATATGCTATAATGTGTGAATGCAATATATACACACGGAAATCTTTCAAGGCCTTTACAAGCGCAAGTGCTTGTTTTTCAATAATGTTATATTTCAATGCTCCATCCCTTATAATACGACTGAAAAAGGCAATGGGCTTCTCAACTCCATCCCTTTTTTGCATTAGTACAGCTGCCAAAGTGTGCTCAGAAGCAAATGAAAACAAAATGAAGTCTTGTGTGTAGTCCAGGCTAATTAAAGTAGGGGCTGAAGAAAGAGCTAACTTTACCAAATTGAATGATTTCACCGCCTCTTCTGTCCACTTTAAATGACTATCCTTTTTCAGCATGTTCGTGATTTCTCTAAGATGCTCGGCTAGATTTGGAATGAAACGACGCAGAAAATTTAGTTTGCCATTAAATGACTGTATTTCTTTCTTATTCCGGGGTTGTTCAATCTGCTGGATGGCCTCAACACGTGCAGGGTCCACACGAATGTCGTCTTTTGATATGATGTGGCCAAGGAGCTTACCTTCATCCATGGCGAAAAGGCTCTTTTTTGGATTCAGCGAAATACCATATTTGCTGCACTTTTGGAAAACAATTTTCAAATGATATAAATGCTCCTCATCAGAATTTGAAAACACGGTTAAATCATCAAGGTAAACAACTAAAAATACATCTTTCTCATTGGTGAAAGCCATATCCATTGCACGCTGAAAAGTGGCACCTGCATTTTTCAAACCAAATGGCATCTTTGCATAATGAAATGTTCCCCATGGAGTGGTGAACGCAGTTTTGTCACGATCATCTTCATGCACTAAAATCTGATTGTATCCCGAATAGCCGTCGAGTAGTGACATCCTTGATGCTCCAACTACTCGCTGCAATATATGGTCCATTTTGGGCAACGGATATTTGTCTTTTAAGGACACCTTATTCAAATTTCTGAAGTCAATACATAAACATATCTCACCGGTTTTCTTTCTTACGGGTACCAAATTTGATATCCAATCGGAAAATCTGATAGGCACAATGATTCCTGACTTATACAACCTGTTCACTTCTTTTTCTATTGATGGCAGCAGCTTAGGATTGATTCTCCTCAACTTTTGACGGAAAGGCTTCTGATTTGGTTTTATAGGGATAGTATGTTGAATGATATTAGTGTCATATGTTTTCAGATCTGAGTAATCCCAAGCAAAAGCATTAGAAAATGAAGACAACAATCTGACATACTCTTCCTTTACCTTTGGTGATAATGACTTTGATAGCTTTACCATCTTGGGATTTTCAGCTGTCCCAATGTTTACCTCTTCAACACCTTTTTCAGTCGGTCTCAATGTCGGTTTGCGGGCCACATCGTCTTGGTCAAACAGCTCCTCCAAAGGAATCAATCCCTTAGGAATAATGTTATCTTTAAGTTGCAACACATCCATTTGATTTACTTGTATATTACCATCATCATGTTCCGTATCTATGGAGGTATCTTTAAACTTACCCTTATTCTGCAGAAAATCATTAATCTCTTCATCATCCTGAAAGACTTGCCAACATCGCTGATTATCTGGAACGGTGGGGCGGTGTTTCACATGAATCTCGAATTTGTTGCTGGAATTCATTGGAATTTTTAAATTACTTGCTGCCTTAGCCAACCCATCAGCAACACCATTTTGTATGCGAGGCACACATGTCAAAGTATGATCAGAAAAGAGTTTCAAAATATCTAAAACTGCATTTCGATATGCTCTCATGCGAGGATGCTTGGCTTGAAACTCACCTTTCACCTGCTTTATCACCAACTCTGAATCACCATATATTGCAATTCTTTTTGCCTTCAGCTTTCGAAGAATCTTAAGGCCAGCAATGAGAGCCTCATATTCCGCTTCATTATTAGAACAATCAAATGCTAGTTTGTAGGAACATACTCTCACCTTGCTTGGAACCTTATCTTGAGCGGAAAATGGACTTCGAATCCATACACCAATTCTAGCACCATCACTACCTACTGCGCCATCAAAATCCATGGTCCAAAGACCATCTTCATCCTCCTCCAAGTGCTGAAATTGTGTTAGCTCTGTTTTTCCTGTTTGCTGCCCATTATCTTCAGCTATTTGCTCCATAATAGCTTGCCTTTCACTTCTTTCTTTCTGCAGAACTTCTCTAAAATTCTCGGTGATTTCTGGTATATCCTCTGCCTGAACTAATTGACTATCTATCTCATTAAAACTATCAGCAAACAAAACAAACGACTCCAAAGCTGTATGTACATAATTTACAGGATGATTGATTGGTTTTTCTTTGCTTGTTATCATGTATTTCATCTTCTGCTCTCGATATAGCTTTCTCATTTGACCGAAGACTGGAATTGTAGCATAAGAAAAATCTAACTATAGTGTACCTTTCAACTTAGCCCCCCAAGATCTTGAAAGCAGCATACCAAAACGCGGAGGAATGTCCGCCACAACCACATCCATCAAGACATTCTTTGCTGGAATTTGATCTAAGCTTACCACCAAGTCCTTGATCAATCTGATACACTTTACACGACTGGAATCAAATGAATACAAATCATGGTATTTTCTTGTAATATCTAATCCCAACTTTTCCATGATTGCTTTTGGCATCAAATTGTGCGAAGCACCCAAGTCAAACATAGCATTATGTAAAACATACTCATGCAACCTCAAACTGATATAAAAGGGAGGAACATCAATTTCAGGAGACTCACCATCTAAAGCAGGCCCAAAAATCAATTTCGACTGATCATCTTCAACATTTACCGTGTCAAACATTGGATCAAAATTCAGAATTTTAGAGACTTGACCTCGGTAGCTGTTGTTCTTCATGATTTCAGTCAAAGGAATAGATACTTTCAGTTTTGAAATTTCATTCTCCAAACTAAATGCTGAAACCTTTTCAAACTCTTTGACCGGAACTTCTCCTTTTTCATCTTTATCCCTCATTGTGTTTGGTGGCTGATTTACCTTATCTGCTGATGATGACTTACTTGCTGCGGGATCAATTATCTCTTTTCCTTTCTTCTGTGGTACAGCTGAATCATTTTTTGCTGAAATCTCCTTCTTCTTCTGAATGGGGTTTATGGGCACATCTCGATTTCTTAATGAGTATTGCTTCTGTTGGGCAGACAGAGCATTCATGTATCCTCTTTGGTACTCCTCCGATTCTTCTTCAAGTGTCGCATCATTTGATAGAATAAAATCCTCATCTTTATGAGTGACGGAGCTTTCAACATATTCTTCCTCTTCCGTGATGTAGATAGGCAGATCATCAGGAGTAAAGAAATGGTTTTCCTCCCCTACAGTATCACCATCATCATTAGATTCTTGACCAACAAAATTTTGTTGAAGAGGAGTCTTTACCTACTGCTGAACTACCGGCTCTTGTGTTCTTTGTTCACGCTACTTAATTCTGAATTGTGGCTGCTGCTGACCACGGAAATTGGGATTGCGGATCTGCGGTTCCGACTTGTCAAGAGTGAGCTTTTCGAACATACTCTCTACTTTCCGAAGTATCTGATCTGATGTAGAAGCTTCTTCTTTGATGGTCACTCGCTTTTCAGCTTTCATCCTAGCTCTTTTATCATTCAAATTCGCTTCAACACTAACAACAATCTTTTGCATATCCGCCAAGGTAGGCGGATCTCTGTCCCGTAATGAATAAGCCATCTCCAGATCAAAACCATCCGGGAATTTAAGAAGAGATGATTTTCGATATGGTCTTAAATCATCTGGAATAGCATTATAAACTGTATTAAATATGATAACAGAGTCTTGGACAGACTCACCAAGATTGTGCTTGATATTGTTATACTCGGCATTGATCTGAAGTGGATCTTTTCTGATTTCCCAACGATCTAGAAACTGTCTATGAAGCTTTGCCAATGTAGTTACACTTCTAGCTGCCAAGCCTCTGAACCATTTTCTTACCTCCCCTCCAAATGTTTGCACAAACAATCGCATAGTTACATCCTCCTCATCAATCTCATGTAAATCACAAAAATCTGCCATTTTGTCTATGTGTTGCTGAGCGGAAACACTTTGAGGAGTGCCATCAAATATAAGAATCTTACTCTGATAATCCGCGGGAATATCATGCAATTGTTGAGGCAAAGCAAGAGGTGCAAAACAGGAAGCCATTTCTCTAGGCGGATTTGGTCCGGGGGATGTTTGAGACGGTGTATGCGGAGGAGTAGCAACGTGGGATGAAGAAGGAGAATATACTGCAGACATTTGATATGTGATGATGGGTTGCAGGGGAAGGGTAGGGATGAAAGATGGTTCGGTGGGAATTTTGGTGGTGAAATCAGTGATAGAAGATCCAATATTTGCAGATGCAGCTTCTAGGAAATCAGCAAGATTTGCGGCCTGAATATTTCTCTAAAGGTTCCACAGGATGAAATTTTCAATCAATTTATTATGATTTTCTACTTCAATAGCTACAACAAAGTCAGGATTTGGAACAAGAGAATCAAGTGCACTTTCGGATTTGGTTTTAAACAACGACAATTCAAACTACTCGTCAAAGTCAAGTTCTTCAAGATACTTAAAAATTGCAGTACAAAAGGGAGATTTAAACAAAGGATTTACGGGATTTTCTTGTCGATGTATTCTTGCAATCAGATTTGGGTTCTCATATACTGGAGGTGAATCTAGATCAGGATTTAATCTCGTGTATCTTCTGGAAGCCAGTGTGGAATTGTTTCGAACAATAAAAAAGACAACAATTTTCAGCTATCAATTTCTAGACTCAACCATCCAAGGTCTAGAACAAATAATTATACTGGGGTAAATTGCAAATGAAGTGCTACATTCACAAGCTCACCAGAGATTGACTGAAGCAGCGTTTATCTACTTTCGCTTATGCATAGCAAAAGCGTTCCGAAGGCTACCTGGCATGACTTCAGACTTCGTCTAAGACTCATGAAACAAACACATCAACCAGCAAACAATAACAATTTTCTCCCCAGTATGGTCGCCACTATGTTAGTGCTCAAATCTGCCTCAAGCTGAGGAAGGCAAAACTCAAAGCCACATCAAACCAAGCTCAGCCTCGTAGCTAGCCCTACGAGGGCAGGAGAGGGCTCTCTCCAGGTCTATCTCGGCAAAAGATCTTCAAAGAGGTTCAGATGACTCACAATTAATACTGATTTTAGGCTTGTAAAGAGATAGGAAAATTTGTTTTAGATTTTTGAGTTTTTTTTTTGGAGAAATGGGAAAACCAATTTTGGGTGCGGGGATTGAGGTCAGATCTTTGCAGAAATCGATTTGGGGCGAGGTTGGAAATAATCTTGATTCCTTTGATCAGGTGTATGGATGGATCAGAATGACAAGGAGCTAAAGAGGGCAAAGGAGAACATGGATCCTCTCCAAACTGACGAAAACATGTAAAACTAAACAAATTTTAAAGGAAGATCACTGTGAACAATGAATTCAACCTCATTTACTCATTCATTTAGTTTCAAAAGCATAAGAAGGAATGGCATACATGTAAAAATGAATAAACTTACAATAACTGAGAAAAAACACCATAAAGAGCTGAAAGCCACAAGAATCCCAATAGGTGCTGCAAAATCTCTGATCTTTCCTTAGCCAAAATATGAAAAATATGTACAATAATGTGCCAAAATCTTCCCAAGAGTCCAACCTGTGCTACTGACTAAAAATTTACATATATAGATCAAGCTAACCTCATTCCCTAACCTCTAGGGGTGGAGCTCCTCCTTCTAGGAGCAGTTTGAACAAATTCTAAACATGGAGCAAGAATCTAGGTGACCAAAACAACTTGGCTCTAAAAAGAAGGAAACTGATTCATTACATTAATTTCTTGCTAATTTGTGAATGAATTATCTAGAAGAAGGTAGATAGGTGCCATGTTACCTTACATACATCAAATTACATCATGTTGGGTCAAAAATCACATCAAGGAGTGAAACTGGTGAAAACTGGCCGAATTCCTGAGCTGGAGGATGAAAACTGGACCAAAAACCCCAATGCGTAGCGCCCTGATCCCTATGCATAGCGCACCTTTCAGCCTGTTTTTGGGGCAATTCCCGACATCCCAATTAAGCTCACAATAGCTGGTTGGAAATCTCTGGATGTCTACTATCCAGCCCAAGTGGAATTTCCCAATTTGGAGCTAATTTTCACCCTCAAAATTGCATTCTCCCAGAAGTACTTCCTGTTGTTGCAAAAGGTGGCAGCAAGGTGGTTTTCATGGTGTTTTGAGGCCTTTTGATCATCCAGAACTTGATGAAATGCCTTGGCAATAACTAAGAATGTATAATTTACCATGACAAACCCAAAAACATAAGGTTTTTCTCCAACATATGTCCCAATCAAAAGCGAGCGCGCCGACGCGCTACCCATAGAGCGGAAAAAGCTGTTTTTTGAGACCAAAAATTTCAAAATGACAAAATTTTCTCCGAATTTTCTCAAATTCGGAGCGAAGACCCTCCATCATGTGTCTTGCTCAGCCAGAGAATCCTCGGCCAAAACTCGAAGTGGATCTAGCCTCATTCGTCGTTTTAGTGCTTTGCTCAACCTCCTTTGCAAAATCTTCATTTTTTCTTTGCCAACATGCATGCGAGCCCAATAATGATTCTTCATGTGACGAAGCATGTCTTTGTCTCTATTGGCCTTCGCCAACAACTCCTCCAGATGTCGATTGACTTTCTCAAGCCAAAATTGCCGCTCAACAGGTGTCAAATCACCCTATCTTTTCCGGGCTAGCCTTCGGTCCTCACGGATTTGTCGCAGCTCTATAAGTGTGTGCTCATCCTCTTACTGTTTATTGTGCTACTCCAAGTATTTGATTAGACATTCTGCCTTCAGCAACTTCTCATTCAAGCTATCAATCTCGGTCTTTTTCTCTTGGATGATCTCTTTCAGCTTCAAGCTAGGAGAGCTCTTATCTACATCACCCAATGCAACATCAACATCATGACCACCTGAATGGCCCTCCTCATAAATTGGCCTCTTTCCTCTGTACTGAACCTATACCTGTACTGAAGAAGAAGGCGAGACCCCTTCCACACCATGTGGAGATAGTACTCGTCGTGTAGCTACAAATAAGGCCCTCTGGCCTCGCTGATATGTCACTTATGCTAGAGCATTGACATGCTCGGTCTCAGGAATGCCAAACTGATGTGAAGGCCCTCCCTCATCATGAACTATCTCAGGAGGTGGTTGTGGCACTGTGAAAAAGTCACGAGAAATGAAATCCTCCCAAGTAATGCCTTGTTGTTCCAACTGATGAACCACTACTATCTTGATCAGCGCATAATGATAAATACTCCTATGCTGCTGTGCTGGGGTCTTCCTTTGTACTAAAACAACCATCCTCTCTATGTTGCGAAACATGAAGTATGGAATGTTCATCAGACGTACCCTTGTAAAATGCATCAACAAACAGACATGGTACGCATAAAGACGGGAGAATCTACCCTCACAACTGAAATACCGAATGATGAGTTTCATCAAAGGTGTAAACTGATCATTCAGGTACTGGAAAGGAAAAATCCTGCTCAAGTGCCTCATATACCCAGATTAGATGTATGGCTCATAATAGGATTTATCTAGCTGTTGACGCTTATTCCATTGCCCTCCAATATTTGGTATCCCAGTGGCCTCTGCAATAGTCTCTGGTGACAAAATGAAATTAACTCTGGCGAGATTTACATGGCCATCATGTAAATGTAGAACAAACAAGCGAGCTAATTCACGATGATGCTGAATTTGTGAAATTAGCTCACAATAGTGATAGCATGACTGATGACGAAAGCAATCCATTGCAAGCGGGAAAGCCTGCAATTGAACCAGAGAAGTGGGCTCTTCTCTGAGATGCTTTCCACCTTTTCCACCTCTGCGAGGCCTCCGTGGCACATTACCCTCTGTTATGGAATCACTGTCATTCTCCTGCTCATAAACTGAATCTGTGTCTGACATGTCTTTAAAAACACAATGTCTGCAATATGTATGTCGTCTGCAATATGTAGGTTGTAGGTGTGGTGAAATTACAATTTCAATGCATACTCAAAAGCTAACTGAAACACATAAGAATTATGCCATAATGATAATACTATGTTTCAGTGTATTGGACATGAAACAATCATTGTTTTGATCACAAGGACAATTTTGGCAAACAAACAAAAGTATGAAGTGTACCCTTTGTGATGTTGGCAAAAATCTTACAAATGAGTATGGAGCTGTGTTTCATCAAGGAAGAGTGGAAAAATCTTCACCGGCCACCAACATGTCCTTTAAAACCCTAAAGAATGACTTTGGCGTGAGCTTAGGGTTTCATTTTTTTTTACACCCAATACATCACATTTTCCCCTCAAACACACTACAAGCAATTTAAAATTGACTGAGCAGCTAAGAAACACCTACTTGCAAGATTTGGAGGCGATTTGATAAGATCTGGCTGTATGAACAAAAATTTTGGTGCTGTGACTGAGGGCGTAGCGCCCGAACACAACGCGTAGCGCACACCTCAGTGCGTAGCGCCTGTGGATTTTTACACTGGCCAATGAGGCCCAATGCATAGCGCTCACCTCAGTGCATAGCGCACACCTCCAATGCGTAACGCACACCTCCAACGCTGTCCACAGGGTATGTAATCATAGTTTCGGCCTTCTAACACTTAAACACAATTTCACCTTGGGGATTTGTGAACAAATGGACTTGTTTTCCCTTTTATATGCAAAAAAAATATCTCACCAAATCTGATTTGATTTAAATTGGTTCAATAACCCACTTTGTAATGTTTGGCACTTTTTCACCTTTGGTCTTTTAATAGAATACTGCTTTTTGATTTTCTCATGCTTTTCTGAGGTTTGGACTGATCATATTTTGTTGATTTTTGCAGGGATCTGGCATTCTGGCTTTGGAGAAGATCAGAGGCTTGCTCTAAAACCCTTTGAGATAAAACAAATACAATTATTTACAATAACAATTTTTAGGAAAACGTTTTAAAATGCTTTCTGGAAAACTATTAAATAAGAATCTTTTGAAATCAACCTCATGGCCTGCGGGCTTGTATTATGTATATGCAAAGGACTGACAACCCTAGACTCTAGGACTTTTTAACGAAACAAAACTTTTATGACAATGAATGCATGATCATGGACTTCAGTGATTTTTGAGAAAATTTGTTTTTTCACTAACCCTGCAGGGACAAACATGAGGAAACACAAGACAACAGACCCCCTCGTTAGTCAATGGCATGCCCCTAGTGGAATGCAACAAAGTGGAACAAGCGAGACACCTAAAATGGTATGCAAAATCGAAAAGATCTCTGACGGAGGGCTGTAAGGACCGACTCTAACATTGGCTCCAATGGGGATGGTGGCTCCTTGGAGACGCCAAGAACGGCAGATCTCTGGGAGAGTAGACCAGTGCTTTCATCCATTGGGCGATGGAGTCATTATTTCAACATTTAACACAAAACTTTGACACATTTATTAACTGCAGATTTGACTGAAAACTGAACACAACTCTGACCTGAATTGACTCGATTTTGAAAACAGAAAGGACTGATAAAAACAACTCGACAAATCTCAAACCAACTAACCTTCATCTCCATAATTATAGCCTTCGCTTCGGGCCCTAGACTGAAGATGAGATATCAGTACACACAGGCAATAGAACAGAAGTAAAACGATATATAAAATGATGATGAATGAGCATAAAATACTTTAGAAATGGTATCGCTTTAGTAGCCGACCATTGATCGGCCCTCGAGGACAATCATCTCCATTCATTTCCTTGAGAAGAAAAGCGTTTTGACCACGATATGCTGCAATCTTATAAGGACCCTTCCATAAATTTTAAAATTTTCCGTGCTTTCCTTTATCTTCATTCCGGGCATCCCATTTCAGAACCACCTCATCCAGCTGAAACTTATCTGTTTTTTCCTTCCTATCATAAATCTTCTTTATGCGCTCCTGTAACTTAAAAGTATTTTGAAATACTTCCTCCCGTGTCTGCTGTAAATGAATCATCTGATTAATCTGCATGGGATCTTCCTCACTACCAGCTTCTTGGAGCAATTTGACTACCGGAATAGCAAGTGAAGTAGGAAAAATTGTGTCCATCCCGTACACCAACTCGAAAGGAGACATGCCAATAGACTTTTTCTGACTTACCCTATCAGCCCACAGTGCATTCACTAATTTCTTGTCCCAACCCTTTTTATTGATTTCCAGCAACTTTTTAATGATATTTACCAAGGACTTATTTGAAGATTCTGCCAACCCATTTCCTTGCGGATGGTAGGCGGTCGAATGCCCCAAGCTGATATTGTACTTATAACAAAATTCGACCATTCCCTTTGACTTGAATGCCGCTGCATTATTTGTGATTAGCTTACTAGGACACCCAAAACGTGACAGTATATTATTTTCAAGAAAAGAAATAATTACCGCATCCGTGGCCTATCGGGTGGGAATTGCTTCAATCCATTTGGTGAAGTAGTCTGTAGCTGTCAATATCCATCTATGTTGTCCTGATGATGCCGGATGAATTTCCCCTATGAAATCTAAGCCCCACTGCTGAAATGGCATGCTAACTTCAATTGGTTTGAGAGGCAATGGTTGTAGTTTCTACTTTCCTTGAAAAATTTGGCATTCGTGACAATTCTTAACAATCTTATACACATCTGAAAATAACGAAGGCCAATAAAAACCTGCCCTTAGAATCTTATTCGCTGTGGTTTTCCAAAACAAATGGCCCCCGCAGTCACCTCTCTGAAAATCCTCCACAACTCGTTTCGCTTCCTCCTCTACCAAACAATTCAGCAACATTCCACCAGGGTCTTTCCAATATAATGCAGAATTAAGGATGAAAAATTTGGCAGCTTTCAATTTCAATGTTCTACTCTTTTTTTTAGGCATCCCGGGAGGTGGAGACAAATTTTGAAGTACGTATATAATGTCAGCGTACCAAGGAGAAGAAACAAAAATATCAGATACCTGATTTACCAGAATCTCCTCATCTTCATCAGACATAGCAGCAATCAAATTTATATCTAGAACATGCAGATTTGTTTCAGCCATTAATTTGGCGAGTCCCTGACCTTTGATCAGCTTGGTTGGTTTAATCTCCACATCATACTCTAATAACGCTGCAATCCACTTACCCCGCCTTCCTTCTGGATCTGCCTGTACCAAAACATCCTTTACTGCTGCGTTAGGAACATATGCTATAATGTGTGAATGCAATATATACACACGGAAATCTTTCAAGGTTTTTACAAGTGCAAGTGCTTGTTTTTCAATAATGTTATATTTCAATGCTCCGCCCCTTATAATACAACTGAAAAAGGCAATGGGTTTTTCAAGTCCATCCCTTTTTTGCATTAGTACCACTGCCAAAGTGTGCTCAGAAGCAAATGAAAACAAAATGAAGTCCTGTGTGTAGTCTGGGCTAATTAAAGTAGGGGCTGAAGAAAGAGCTAACTTTACCAAATTGAATGATTTCACCGCCTCTTTTGTCCACTTTATATGACTGTCCTTTTTCAGCATGTTCGTGATTTCTCTAAGATTCTCGGCTAGATTTGGAACGAAACGACGCAGAAAATTTGGTTTTCCATTAAATGACTGTATTTCTTTCTTATTCTGGGGTTGTTCAATCTGCTGGATGGCCTCAACACGTGCAGGGTCCACACGAATGCCGTCTTTTGATATGATGTGGCCAAGGAGCTTACCTTCATCCATGGCGAAAAGGCTCTTTTTTGGATTCAGCGAAATACCATATTTGTTGCACTTTTGGAAAACAATTTTCAAATGATATAGATGCTCCTCATCAGAATTTGAAAACACGGTTAAATCATCAAGGTAAACAACTAAAAATACATCTTTCTCATTGGCGAAAGCCATATCCATTGCACGCTGAAAAGTGGCACCTGCATTTTTCAAACCAAACGACATCTTTGCATAATGAAATGTTCCCCATGGAGTGGTGAACACAGTTTTGTCACGATCATCTTCATGCACTAAAATCTGATTGTATCCCGAATAGCCGTCGAGTAGTGACATCCTTGATGCTCCAACTACTCGCTGCAATATATGGTCCATTTTGGGCAGCGGATAATTGTCTTTTAAGGACACCTTATTCAAATTTCTGAAGTCAATACATAAACGGATCTCACCGGTTTTCTTTCTTACGGGTACCAAATTTGATATCCAATCGGAAAATCTGATAGGCACAATGATTCCTGACTTATACAACCTGTTCACTTCTTTTTCTACTGACGGCAGTAGCTCAGGATTGATTCTCCTCAACTTTTTCTGATTTGGTTTTATAGGGATAGTATGCTGAATGATATTAGTGTCATATGTTTTCAGATCTGAGTAATACCAAGAAAAAGAATTAGAAAATCAAGACAACAATCTGACATACTGTTCCTTTACCTTTGGTGATAATGACTTTGATAGCTTTACCATCTTGGGATTTTCAGCTGTCCCAATGTTTACCTCTTCAACACCTTTTTCAGTCGGTCTCAATGTCGGTTTGCGGGCCACATCATCTTGGTCAAACAGCTCCTCCAAAGGAATCAATCCCTTAGGAATAATGTTATCTTTAAGTTGCAGCACATCCATTTGATTTACTTGTATATTACCATCATCATGTTCTGTATCTATGGAGGTATCTTTAAACTTTCCCTTATTCTTCAGAAAATCATTAATCTCTTCATCATCCTGAAAGACTTGCCAACATCGCTGATTATCTGGAAGGGTGGGGCGGTGTTTCACATGAATCTAGAATTTGTTGCTGGAATTCATTGGAATTTTTAAATTACTTGTTGCCTTAGCCAACCCATCAGCAACACCATTTTGTATGTGAGGCACACATGTCAAAGTATGATCAGAAAAGAGTTTCAAAATATCTAAAACTGCATTTAGATATGCTCTCATGCGAGGATGTTTGGCTTGAAACTCACCTTTCACCTGCTTTATCACCAACTCTGAATCACCATATACTGCAATTCTTTTTTCCTTCAGATTTCGAAGAACCTTAAGGCCAGCAATGAGAGCCTCATATTCCGCTTCATTATTAGAACAATCAAATGCTAGTTTGTAGGAACATACTCTCACCTTGCTTGGAACCTTATCTTGATCGGAAAATGGACTTCGAATCCATAAACCAATTCTAGCACCATCACTACCTACTGCGCCATCAAAATCCATGGTCCAAAGACCATCTTCATCCTCCTCCAAGTGCTGAAATTGTGTTAGCTCTGTTTTTCCTGTTTTCTGCCCATTATCTTCAGCTGTTTGCTCCATAATAGCTTGCCTTTCACTTCTTTCTTTCTGTAGAACTTCTCTAAAATTCTCGGTGATTTCTGGTATATCCTCTACCTGAACTAATTAACTATCTATCTCATTAAAACTATCAGCAAACAAAACAAACGACTCCAAAGTTGTATGTACATAATTTATAGGATGATTGATTGGTTATTCTTTGCTTGTTATCATGTATTTCATCTTCTACTCTCGATATAGCTTTCTCATTTGACCGAAGACTGGAATTGTAGCATAAGAAAAATCTAACTGTAATGTACCTTTCAACTTAGCCCCCCAAGATCTTGAAAGCAGCATACCAAAACGCGTAGGAATGTCCGCCACAACCACATCCATCAAGACATTCTTTGCTGGAATTTGATCTAAGCTTACCACCAAGTCCTTGATAAATCCGATACACTTTACACGGTCGGAATCAAATGAATACAAATAATGGTATTTTCTTGTAATATCTAATCCCTACTTTTCCATGATTGCTTTTGGCATCAAATTGTGCGAAGCACCCGAGTCAAACATAGCATTATGTAAAACATACTCATGCAACCTCAAACTGATATAAAAGGGAGGAACATCACTTTCAGGAGACTCACCATCTAAAGCAGGCCCAAAAATCAATTTCGGCTGATCATCTTCAACATTTACCGTGTCAAACATTGGATCAAAATTCAGAATTTTAGAGACTTGACCTCGGTAGCTGCTGTTCTTCATGATTTCAGTCAAAGGAATAGATACTTTCAGTTTTGAAATTTCATTCTCCAAACTAAATGTCGAAACCTTTTCAACCTCTTTGACCGGAACTTCTCTTTTTTCAGCTTTATCCCTCATTATGTTTGGTGGCTGATTTACCTTGTCTGCTGATGATGACTTACTTGCTGCGGAATCAATTATCTCTTTTCCTTTCTTTTGTGGTACAGCTGAATCATTTTTTGTTGAAATCTCCTTCTTCTTCTGAATGGGGTTTATGGGCACATCTCGATTTCTCAATGAGTATTGTTGTTGTTGGGCAAACAGTGCATTCATGTATCCTCTTTGGTACTCCTCCGATTCTTCTTCAAGTGCCGCATCATTTGATAGAATAAAATCCTCATCTTTATGAGTGACGGAGCTTTCAACATATTCTTCCTCTTCCGTGATGTAGATAGGCAGATCATCAGGAGTAAAGAAATGGTTTTCCTCCCCTACAGTATCACCATCATCATCAGATTCTTGACCAACAAAATTTTGTTGAAGAGGGTTCTTTACCTGCTGCTGAACTATCGGCTCTTGTGTTCTGTGTTCACGCTACTTAATTCTGAATTGTGGCTGCTGCTGACCACGGAAATTTGGATTGCGGATCTGCGGTTCCAGATTTTCAAGAGTGAGCTTTTCGAACATCCTCTCTACTTTGCGAAGTATCTGATCTGATGTAGAAGCTTCTTCTTTGATGGTCACTCACTTTTCAGCTTTCATCCTAGCTCTTTTATCATTCAAATTCGCTTCAATACTAACAGCAATATATTGCATATCCTCCAAGGTAGGCGGATCTCTGTCCTGTAATGAATAAGCCATCTCCAGATCAAAACCATCCGGGAATTTAAGAAGAGTTGATTTTCGAGATGGTATTGAATCATCTATGTGCAACAAAAGAAAACATCTTGGAAATTGTTTTAGCAACTGCAACACCCCTTCTTTTCTTCTAAGTATTGTCAACATTTATAAATAATGAAGGCTTTCCTAAATGTTGGAATTTATTCTCTTCATCAATACAACTTCTTCTCCCCATTCCAAGACTTTATTATCCACTATTTATTTTTTCCACCCATAAGAAAAAAAGTATGTATCTTTCACAAATTCCTCAGCCCTACAATACATCGTGGAGAAAGTACTTTTCTATGTGATACAATGTTGTGAAATTCATCTATCACATGATATATTGTAGGGAAATTTCCTTTCCCTTTGATGCACTACGCCACTCTCCCTCTTCTCCACAATTCACTAGATCATCCCTCCCTTTCACTTTCTATTTTGCTGTGATAATTATCTTTTGGGAATATAAATTGTAGAGCTTGCAGATACATATGTGATTAGCAATCATAAAGTTGGCCTGATGAGGAGAAAAGGATGAAAAACTAAAATTACACATTGGTTATATTTAGGATGGGTTACATTGGTGATCATAAGGTAAAGGAGAAGACCAAATCTTAAAGAAAATCCTTAGCTGAAAAGCAAGCTATCCAAATGGAATTAGCTAGAATCATAAGAGAGAAAAAGCTAAATGAATATCAAGACGAAAATAAGATAGACAAAGAATTAGAAGACAAGAAGAAAAACGAGGAGAGGATAAGAAAATAAGAAGAGAAAGAAAGGAAGCAACGATAGGAACATGATAGAATATAGAGAGAAGAGGAAGAAAAAAAGAAAGGATGAGGGGAAAATACACTACAACAAGAGGCACATGCTAAGAAAAAATAAGAAGATTTGATGCTACAACAAGAGGCTTAAAAATACCAAGATCAAGCCCCACAAACTGGAGAGAGCTAATACCAAATGGAAATTAATCCAACTCAGACAACTAGAACAACCATCACTAGTTTCCATTTCCTATGAAAGAGTTGGGAATTACCCCAATGAAAGTGAGGAAGGTGGTAAATACAAGTAGATTCAGGTGAGACTCTCTGATGAACATGATAATTGGACAAAGGCATTGAACCATGAATATTTGTATTTTAAAATTGAAAGTGAAAAATAAAATACACCTCACAATCCAACATTCAAGATATATACCAATACATATACATATACATATATATACATACACCACATTCATTTTATATATTTTTTTCATATCTAATAATATAATTACCATCTTATATACTTATACATGTTGATGAGAAATTAAAATGCCTTTCACACTATGGACCAAATGTTGTTAGAAATTGAACCTTGCCAAATTATGACACTTCAAGGAAAAACCATATCTAGTATTAAAAACTAATAATAATTTCAATGAGTATATTTTACTTCAAGTTTAACATTTATATTATTAATTTTTAAAATAATTATAATAATATGATTCAATTTCATATATATATCTATATATATATATATATATATATATATATATATATATATATATATATGTTAATACTTTGCATTAACAGTTATGCGATGAAATGCATTTGGTACATTAAAATTGGACATTTTAATTGATTTTCTTTCTATGCATGTCATTTGCATATATCTCTTTGATCTAAAAAATATTGAACTTCCAAGCTATGTGATTTCCTACATTTACACATGTAAATACACCAAAAAAAATGAAAAATGAAGAAAATTATATATACAATACATGAAGAGATTCTTAAGGATGGACTATATCTCTTGACCTAGCTCCCCTTGATTTTGGGGAGGGAAGAAGATTCGTATTAGGGAAAAATTTCTCAAGGTGATTTATATTATTGATAAATGTAGATTGGTCTATAGCAGTCTTGTTCATAGTGTGTTGCAACTCTTTAATTTGTTGTTTTAAATTAGCAAACTAATCCTTTGTACTCTACATGGTATTTCACTAGTCAATTAGAATCTCCATAGTGGAAGTAAGACTAGAGACAAGATTATTGTGTCTTATATTCATGTAGATAATTTCATTCAACATTTGATTAATTTTCTCCAAAATCTTAATGCTCATGTCTTTATCAAGATTCCCCACTTATCATGTCTTTGCAATGATCATAATCATTACACATATAAACAAACAATAGCCACATGGTGGCAATGTCACTACTTTTGATTTTTTGTATAGATGTATTTTATGCATTTATCTTAGATGCAGAAAATACATCTATACGAAAAAAAAAGCAAAAACATTTCTACCACTCAACTCCTCTTTTTTGAACCTCAATATTTCAAATGAAGGTGGTTGGGTAGTAACCATATAATTTTAGCCATCTTATCATGGCTCATGAATCCATTCATTTAGTAAAATTGAGAAAGGACAAGCTCTAAATGTATCTTACTATCAACCAAAAGCATATGGAAAGGTAAACTGGGACATCTTAAAAAAGGGTCCTGCTTAAATTTGGCTACAGCTGAGAATGGGTAGAATGAGAAGAAGAATGGTATTCCACAACATCATTTTTGGTCCTCATAAATGGAGGCCTACCAAAATTTTAACTCTTTGAGAGGTACAAAACAATGATGCCCCACCTCCCTTTTTTTTCATTCTTGCAAAAGCTTTGGGAAGGGAGCACTTTACATGTCTAAAGACTCTAGTTGAATCAAGTGATTAAAGATGTCCTCAAATATTCACCCCTACACATGTACAATCTATAGATGATACCTTAATAGTAAGATATGTTAGTTTTATGAAAGCAAAGGGGACCATTGAAGATCATATCCACTTTTGAAGAGGCCTTGCAACAAGAGGTAACCAAAGAAAAGGCTGAAGTTTTCTTTTTGAATGTTGATCCAAGAAAAGGAAAATAATTGGGAATATTTTGAAATCCTAAATTTTAAATTTATTCAAAAAAATGATTTTTTCCTCTCGTAGCCTAGGAATAAGGCTAAGGATTGGACACAACTCATAGAAGGCTAAAATTTATAACTAGGGCACAAATATTTGTAACTTGGAAGGATCATAAAGAATTTCCTCTAGAAAGGAACCAAAAATTAAATGAAATGGTACCTTCTCGTGTGTAAAAGAGTTCCAATGCAAAAATGAGTAGAGTTGTGAGAATGGTATAATAAGGATGGATTTGATATTCTGTGTAACAAAACCCTTAGTAAAATATCATACTAGAGAATCATAAAGTGACCAAATATACTATGAATAAATACCATAAGCCCCAAGTATCTAGGAAGTGAAGAAGTATATTAAGGGAAATAACTAAAAAAGTGGATCTTCTAGAAAGAAAAAAAATATAGAACAACATTGTAAAGAGTTTAAGTGTGATTTAAAATTACCTCTTTTGGACACATCAATCAAGCTCTTACCATAGTCATGGATATAATTCACAAAATAAAGTATAAAAATAAGTAGGATTATTGGGTTTCTAATCTAATGGAAGGAGTGAGAAATGGAATGATATAATTCAGTAGAAGAGACTGGAAGAAATCCCATTACCACTTCAAAAAGAGGAAGGAAGGATGCTTATTATATAAATTAATAGATCAAAGAATTACCTCCAAACAGGGAAATTTTTTAATCTGTTAAAATTAGACAAGTAAAAGTAGATACAACAAGAAGGATAAATATCAAGCAGACCTAATGGAGGATCAAGAAATCTAGAAGTTCTACTTTTGGAAGAGACTCTATCTAGCTTCAACATGGCATAAGTGGCAATCTTTTATTGGATTATAAGAAAGGAGAAGATTCTCTCCAAGGTCTAAGGAGAAAAGGTTTGCATAGACCCTCAAGTCGTTGTGGATTTGAAGGAGGAGGACTATTGAAACATCTCCTCCACTATGAATGGTTGGGTAGGTTTGTAAACAATCTAACACAATCTATCAATGTATTATCCCTCCAATCCAACCTACGATTAAAGAAACAATTGGGAAATAACCAAAATCAAGTTAGAAATATCAAACCTTGAAAATGATGTGGTCCTTAAGCCTAGGATTTATCTTATGATTCTTATAGAAAGTCATAAACAAAATACTTTGAATCTCTGACCAAATAATAATGAAAAAAAAAGAGTTATTAATAAAAGTACATGAAATGAAAAGAAATATGGATTCAATTAGAACATTCCAATGGAAGAAATGGAACTATTGAGGGTAGGCAACATCCTCAACCATACCAATCCCCTTGATGGACATTCCTTGTGAAATTGTACTAAAAGTTCTAGCAGCAATGGCCCCACAAGACATGTGATGGAAAAAATATACTTCAGTGGTACTTAAAAAATAAATATAGGTATAGCTAGACAAGAGGAATTTTTTAGAGATCATAGAGAAAAAATAATATAACTTCTATGTAAGTTCTTAGGTAACTAAAAAAATATTCAAGCAGAAATGTCCACTCAAGTTTCTAAGGTCCAAGAAGGTAGAAAACTAGGATTTAAGCATATAGCCTTTGAAGGAGATTTGATTATCTCAACAATAAGAATCCCAAACCTTATTGGGAGATTAAAAGTCACCCATCGTGGATCCTAGAAGCCTTAGAAAGCCTATAGGTATATGAATTTAGTCAATTCAAGAGGTTGTGCAACCAAGTAGCCAATTGTATCCATGAAGGAGAGAATCATGAATGAAGTAACTATTAATAAAGGAACAAGAACGATTCCAAAGTTTTCTGACCAATGTAACAAGAAATTCCTTATAGAGTGGACAGTTACCCTAAGTCATAGGGTAATATGTCCCTTAGAAAAGAGCTCAAATCCTTAACCAATTAAGACACAAGGATACATGTATTAAAATCAACATGGAGAGGGGAACATTATTTCTTATATTATAGACACGGGGAGACATTTCTTATACCCCAAAAATTTCTATCCCCCATTTCTCATTCCAATCCCACTTCCTCTTTCCTGTAAATTTCCCAATTATCATTTCTAGGAGAGTGTGTGTAATAGATTGAGACCTAATTTTGAAAAGTTATTACTCTGTAGCTATTAGTTCTTTTTCAGTCTAGGATGTTCCTACTATTTCACATTTCATTGTATCTTGACTACCTTTATGACCTATACCAGTAGAAGGATTTCCTTAAACAAGCCTTAGAAGCATCTAGTCCTAAAGAGATATAAAATTAAGGAAATAAAGTGTAGAATACATGGAGAGTGCTAAGAGAATATCTTATCAATAAAGTAAAAAGGAAAAAAAGGATAAAGAAAATTAAATTCAGACTATGGAAATTATACAATAAATACAAAAATTCATAAGGGAGTCTATTTCAAACCATGCTCTTGTGGCAAGGTACACATTAGGGAAACTGGTCACTCAATACAAATCAAACTGATGAATATTCCATAGATATTAATCAAAATGGCAGTGGTAGTCAGGTGTTCTGGAACACCCATGTGAAACAAAGGACCATATTTGTATTGAGAATTCTATAGAGATTGCAACAGTTGATCACCACGCCAAGCCACAAATCAGAGAGATGGTGGAGATTGAGAAGCATAACAACAACCTGAATTGAGAAGATAGACTAAAAATCAGTGATACATGGAGACTGGAAACCAATTATACAAGCCCTTAAAAAGGAATAAACTTTCCATTCTTTGTTTGGCTGTTATAGTAAATAAATATCAATCTCAAGCCAATGCTACTCTATCAATGTGCTTTCTGAGGATTGATATCTATTTATAGTTGTAGGATTCTACATTTGTCTATATGACATCCATCCAAGTCATCAATCCTGATGATGAACTTCACCTGAGAATTTCAAAATGTTGATACTAAAAACCCAACACAATGGAAATTCTATGTAATTGCAATATATTCCTGCACAGATGAGTTTAACAGAACCCTTGAATATGTTATATATCCCACAACGTAAGATTTACTAGAAGAAAACAACTTCTCGATATCAAAATCACATCTTTGTATTTCACTTCTTGATGTATTTCACATAATATGTCCAGATGTATTTTTATAACAGATGATGAGTGCATGAAATTTTGGAAGATGTCATTCACGATGTACTACAAAGTATAATGTGTGTTCTCCTTTATGTTTTCTCATGCAAAATCATAAATTCCTATTGGTTTTCTAAGAAATTATTTAAAGTATTACTTGATATTTATGGTCTACTAACATTGAAAGTAAAAGTCATGCATATTATTACATTTCAATTCTTCTATGTGATCTGTCATAGCTAGTCATTTAAACAAAATAATTCAAAATAATATAAGTTTTGTTTGGACTTATAAATTCAGTGTCTCACACCATATTGTTGTCTATAATGTCTACAAAAATTCACATTTATAATTATTAGCAATGTTTCTTTTTCAAAGTGAATCATATCAACATAGTTGCGTACATATATGCAATCCACCAATATTTATAAAAATTGTTATATATGGAAAACATATTGCAAAAGTGAAGAATTTAGTTTTATCATCACCAACTGAGAAAAGCTTACATAGTTAGAAGAAATGTTGAAAGAGAAGCACCCAAGCTATATTGACATCTTGTTCAACTGTATAAAAAAAGACAACAACTATTTTGACTGTTGCATTTTTTTCTGAAGTTTTTTTTGTAGATATAAGCATATTTTCCATGAGATTGCATAAAAACAAAACTGCATACTATATATGGACATCATTGGTAGTTGGAGTGATAGATTTTCTATGTAATTGAAAAAAAATTTCTCATGTGTGATTGGAACAAAAATTTGCAACAATGAGCAAGAAAAGAAACATAAGTGAAAGAAAATAAATGTTAGTGCAAGAATAATGTGTTGAAAATATTTCAAAAGAAAATAGAATCTCTTGTGAGAAAAAGTATTTTACTGAGACAAATAAATTGTTTCTAGAAAACCTAGAATAGTTGATGATTCTGTTAGCGCTCAAATCTGCCTTAGGCTAAGAAAGGCAAAACTCAAGGCCACATCAAACCAAGCTCAGCCTCGTAGCTAGCCCTACGAGGACAGGAGAGGGCTCTCTCCGGGTCTATCTCGACAAAAGATCTTCAAAGAGGCTGAGATGACTCAAAATTAATACTGATTTTAGGCTAGTAAAGAGATAGGAAAATTTGTTTTAGATTTTTGAGTTTTTTGTTGGAGAAATGGGAAAACCAATTTTGGGTGTCGGGATTGAGGTCAGATATTTGCAAAAATCAAGTTGGGGCGAGGTAGGCAATAGGCTTGATGCCTTTGATCAGGTGTATGGTTGGATCAGAATGACAAGGAGCTGAAGAGGGAAAAGGAGAACATGGATCCTCTCCAAACTAACGAAAACATGTAAAACTAAACAAATTTTAAAGGAAGAGCACTGTGAATAATGAATTCAACCTCATTTACTCATTCATTTAGTTTCAGAAGCATAAGAAGGAATGGCATACATGTAAACATGAATAAACTTACAATAACTGAGAAAAAACACCATCAAGAGCTGAAAGCCACAAGAATCCCAACAGGTGCTGCAAAATCTCTGATCTTTCCTTAGCCAAAATATGAAAAATATGTACAATAATGTGCCAAAATCTTCCCAAGAGTCCAACCTGTGCTACTGACTGAAAATTTACATATATAGATCAAGCTAACCTCATTCCCTAACCTCTAGGGGTCGAGCTCCTCCTTCTAGGAGCAGTTTGAACAAATTCTAAACATGGAGCAAGAATCTAGGTGACCAAAACAACCTGCCTCTAAAAAGAAGGAAACTGATTCATTACATTAATTTCTTGCTAATTTGTGAATGAATCATCTAGAAGAAGGTAGATAGGTGCCATGTTACCTTACATACATTAAATTACATCATGTTGGGTCAAAACTCACATCAAGGAGTGAAACTGGTGAAAACTGGTCGAATTCCTGAGTTGGAGGATGAAAACTGGACCAAAAACCCCAATGCGTATCGCCATGATCCCTATGCGTAGCACACCTTTCAACCTGTTTTTGGGGCACTTCCCAACATCCAAATTAAGCTCAAATTAGCTGGTTGGAAAGCTCTGGATGTCTACTATCTAGCCCAAGTGGAATTTCCCAATTTGGAGCTAATTTTCACCCTCAAAATTGCATTCTCCCAGAAGTACTTCCTGTTGTTGCAAAAGGTGGCAGCAAGGTGGTTTTCATGGTGTTTTTAGGCCTTTTGATCATCCAGAACTTGATGAAATGCCTTGGCAATAACTAAGCATGTATAATTTACCATGACAAACCCAAAAACATAAGATTTTTCTCCAGCAAGTGTCCCAATCAAAAGCGAGCACGCCGACGCGCTACCCATAGAGTGGAAAACTCTGTTTTTTGAGACCAAAAATTTCAAAATGACAAAATTTTCTCTGAATTTGCTCAAATTCAGAGCGAAGACCCTCCATCATGTGTCATGCTCAGCCAGAGAAGCCTCGGCCAAAACTCAAAGTGGATCTAGCCTCTTTCGCCGTTTTAGTGCTTTGCTCAACCTCCTTTGCAAAATCTTCATTTTTGCTTTGCCAACATGCATGCGAGCCAAATAATGATTCTTCATGTGACGAAGCATGTCTTTGTCTCTATTGGCCTTCACCAACAACTCCTCCAGATGTCAATTTACTTTCTCAAGCCAAAATTGCCACTCAACAGGTGTCAAATCACCTAGTCTTTTCTGGGCTAGCCTTCGGTCCTCACGGATTTGTCACAGCTCTATAAGTGTGTGCTCATCCTCTAACTGTTTATTGCGCTGCTCCAAGTATTTGATTAGACATTCTGCCTTCAGAAACTTCTCATTCAAGCTATCAATCTCGGTCTTTTGCTCTTGGATGATCTCTTTCAGCTTCAAGCTAGGAGAGCTCCTATCTACATCACCCAATGCAACATCAACATCTTGACCACTTGAATGGCCCTCCTCATAAATTGGCCTCTTGCCTCTGTCCTGAACCTATACCTGTACTGAAGAAGAAGGTGAGACCCCTTCCACACCATGTGGAGATAGTACTCGTCGTGTAGCTGCAAATAATGCCCTGTGGCCTCGCTGATATGTCACATATGCTAGAGCATTGACATGCTCGGTCTCAGGAATGTCAAACTGATGTGAAGGCCCTCCCTCATCATGAACTATCTCGAGAGGTGGTTGTGGCACTGTGAAAAAGTCACGAGAAATGAAATCCTCCCAAGTAATTCCCTGCTGTGCCAACTGATGAACCACTACGATCTTGATCAGCGCATAATGATAAATACTCCTATGTTGTTGTGCTGGGGTCTTCCTTTGTACTAAAACAACTATCCTCTCTATGTTGCGAAACATGAAGTATGGAATGTTCATCAGACGTACCCTTATAAAATGCATCAACAAACAGACATGGTACGCATAAAGACGGGAGAATCTGCCCTCACAACTGAAATACCGAATGATGAGTTTCATCAAAGGTGCAAACTGATCATTCAGGTACTGGAAAGGAAAAACCTTGCTCAAGTACCTCATATACCCAGATTTGATGTATGGCTCATAATAGGATTTCTCTAGCTGCTGACGCTTATTCCATTGCCCTCCAATATTTAGTATCCCAGTGGCCTCTGCAATAGTCTCTGGTGACAAAATGAAATTAACTCCGGCGGGGTTTACATGGCCATCATGTAAATGTAGAAAAAACAAGCGAGCTAATTCACGATGATGCTGAATTTGTGAAATTAGCTCACAATAGTGATAGCATGACTGATGGCGAAAACAATCCACTGCAAGCGGGCAAGCCTGCAATTGAACCAGAGAAGTGGGATCTTCTCTGAGATGCTTTCCACCTTTGCCACCTCTATGAGGCCTCTGTGGCACATTACCCTCTGTTGTGGAATCACTGTCATTCTCCTGCTCATAAACTGAATCTGTGTCTGACATGTCTTTAAAAACACAATGTCTGCAATATGTATGTCGTCTGCAATATGTAGGTTGTAGGTGTGGTGAAATTACAATTTCAATGCATACTCAAAAGCTAACCGAAACACATAAGAATTATGCCATAATGATAATACTCTGTTTCAATGTATTAGACATGAAACAGTCACTGTTTTGATCACAAGGACAATTTTGGCAAACAAACAAAAGTATGAAGTGTACCCTTTGTGATGTTGGCAAAAATCTTACAAATGAGTATGGAGCCGTGTTTCATCAAGGGAGAGTGGAAAAATCTTCACCAGCCACCCACATGTCCTTTAAAACCCTAAAGAATGACTTTGGCATGAGCCTAGGGTTTCATTTTTTTTACACCCAATACATCACATTTTCCCCTCAAACACACTACAAGCAATTTCAAATTGACTGAGCAGCTAAGAAACACCTACTTGCAAGATTTGGAGGCGATTTTATAAGATCTGGCCGTATGAACAAAAATTTCGGTGCTGTGACTGAGTGCGTAGTGCCTGAACCCAATGCGTAGCGCACACCTCAGTGCGTAGCTCCTGTGTATTTTTACACTGGCCAGTGAGGCCAATGCGTAGCGCTCACCTCAGTGCGTAGCGCACACCTCCAATGCGTAGCGCACACCTCCAATGCTGTCCACGGGGTATGTAATCACAGTTTCGGCCTTCTAACACTTAAACGCGATTTCACCTTGGGGATTTGTGAACAAATGGACTTGTTTTCCATTTTATATGCAAACAAAATATCTCACCAAATCTGATTTGATTTAAATTGGTTCAATAACCCACTTTGTAATGTTTGGCACTTTTTCACCTTTGGTCTTTTAATAGAATACTGCTTTTTTATTTTCTCATGCTTTTTTGAGGTTTGGACTGATCATATTTTGTTGATTTTTGCAGGGATCTGGCATTTTGGCTTTGGAGAAGATCAGAGGCTTGCTCTGAAACCCTTTGGGATAAAACAAATACAATTATTTACAATAACAATTTTTAGGTCCAAAACAGAGTTTTGGACTAAAAATGTTTTAAAATGCTTTCTAAAAAACTATTAAATAAGAATCTTTTGAAATCAACCTCATGGCCTGCGGGCTTGTATTATGTATATGCAAAGGACTAACAACCCTCGACTCTAGGACTTTTTAACGAAACAAAACTTTTATGATAATGAATACATGATCATGGACTTCAGTGATTTTTGAGAAAATTTGTTTTTTCACTAACCCTGCAGGGAAAAACATGAGGAAACACAAGACAACAGACCCCCTCGTCAGTCAATGGCATGCCCCTAGTGGAATGCAATGAAGTGGAACAAGCAAGACACCTAAAATGGTATGCAAAAGCGAAAATATCTCTAACGGAGGGCTGTAACGACCGACTCTAACATTGGCTCCAATGGGGATGGTGGCTCCTTGGAGACGCTAAGAACGGCAGATCTCTGGGAGAGTAGACCAGTGCTTTCATCCATTGGGCGATGGAGTCATTATTTCAACATTTAACACAAAAATTTGACACATTTATTAACTGCATATTTGACTGAAAACTGAACACAACTCTGACATGAACTGACTCGATTTTGAAAACGGAAAGGACTGATAAAAACAACTCGACAAATCTCAAACCAACTAACCTTCATCTCCAGAATTATAGCCTTCGCTGCGGGCCCCAGACTGAAGATGAGAGATCAGTACACACAGGCAATAGAACAGAAGTAAAACGATATATAAAATGATGATGAAATGAGCAGAAAATACTTAGAAATGGTATCGCTTTAGCAGCCGACCATTGATCGGCCCTCCAGGACAATCATCTCCATTCATTTCCTTGAGAAGAAAAGCGTTTTGACCACGATATGTTGCAATCTTATAAGGACCCTTCCATAAATTTTCAAATTTGTCGTGCTTTCCTTTATCTTCATTTCGAGCATCCCATTTCAAAACTACCTCATCCAGCTGAAACTTATCTTTTCTTGCCTTCCTATCATAAATCTTCTTTATGTGCTCCTGCAAATTAAAAGTATTTTGAAATACTTCCTCCTGTGTCTGCTGTAAATGAATCATCTGATTAATCCGCCTTTGCATGGGATCTTCGTCACTACCTGCTTCTTGGAGCAATTTGACTACCGGAATAGCAAGTGAAGTAGGAAAAATTGTGTCCGTCCCATACACCAACTCAAAAGAAGACGTGCCAATAGACTTTTTCTGACTTACCCTATCAGCCCACAGTGCATTCACTAATTTCTTGTGCCAACCCTTTTTATTGATTTCCAGCAATTTTTTAATGATATTTACCAAGGACTTATTTGAAGATTCCGCCAACCCATTTCCTTGCGGATGGTAGGCGGTCTAATGCCCCAAGCTGATATTGTACTTATAACAAAATTCAACCATTCCCTTTGACTTGAATGCCGCTGCATTATCTGTGATTAGCTTACTAGGACACCCAAAATGTGACAGTATATTATTTTCAAGAAAAGAAATAATTACCGCATCCATGGCCTATTGGGTGGGAATTGCTTCAATCCATTTGGTGAAGTAGTTTGTAGCTGTCAATATCCATCTATGCTATCCTGATGATGCCAGATGAATTTCCCCTATGAAATCCAAGCCCCACTGCTGAAATGGCGCGCTAACTTCAATTGGTTTGAGAGGCAATGGTTGTAGTTTCTGCTTTCCTTGAAAAATTTGGCATTCGTGATAATCCTTAACAACCTTATACACATCTGAAAATAACGAAGGCCAATAAAAACCTGCCCTTAGAATCTTATTCGTTGTGGTTTTCCAAAACAGATGGCCCCCGCAGTCACCTCTATGAAAATCCTCCACAACTCGTTTGGCTTCCTCCTCTACCAAACAATTCAGCAACATTCCATCAGGGTCTTTCCAATATAATAAAGAATTAAGGATGCAAAATTTGGCAGCTTTCAATTTCAATGTTCTACTCTTATTTTTAGGCATCCCGGGAGGTGGAGACAAATTTTGAAGTACGTATATAATGTTAGCATACCAAGGAGAAGAAACAAAAATATCAGACACCTGATTTACCAGACTCTCCTCATCTTCATCGGACATAGCAGCAATCAAATTTATATCTAGAACATTCATATTTGTTTCAGCCATTAATTTGGGAAGTCCATGACCTTTGATCAGCTTGGTTGGTTTAATCTCCACATCATACTCTAATAACGCCGCAATCCACTTACCCCGCCTTCCTTCTGGATATGCCTGTACCAAAACATCCTTTACTTCTGCGTTAGGAACATATGCTATAATGTGTGAATGCAATATATACACACGGAAATCTTTCAAGGCTTTTACAAGCGCAAGTGCTTGTTTTTCAATAATGTTATATTTCAATGCTCCATCCGTTATAATACGACTGAAAAAGGCAATGGGCTTCTCAACTCCATCCCTTTTTTTCATTAGTACAGCTGCCAAAGTGTTCTCAGAAGCAAATGAAAACAAAATGAAGTCTTGTGTGTAGTCCAGGCTAATTAAAGTAGGGGCTGAAGAAAGAGCTAACTTTACCAAATTGAATGATTTCACCGCCTCTTCTGTCCACTTTAAATGACTATCCTTTTTCAGCATGTTCGTGATTTCTCTAAGATGCTCGGCTAGATTTGGAATGAAACAACGCAGAAAATTTAGTTTGCCATTAAATGACTGTATTTCTTTCTTATTCCGGGGTTGTTCAATCTGCTGGATGGCCTCAACACGTGCAGGGTCCACACGAATGTCGTCTTTTGATATGATGTGGCCAAGGAGCTTACCTTCATCCATGGCGAAAAGGATCTTTTTTGGATTTAGCGAAATACCATATTTGCTGCACTTTTGGAAAACAATTTTCAATTGATATAAATGCTCCTCATCAGAATTTGAAAACACGGTTAAATCATCAAGATAAACAACTAAAAATACATCTTTCTCATTGGTGAAAGCCATATCCATTGCACGCTGAAAAGTGGCACCTGCATTTTTCAAACCAAATGGCATCTTTGCATAATGAAATCTTCCCCATGGAGTGGTGAACGCAGTTTTGTCACGATCATCTTCATGCACTAAAATCTGATTGTATCCAGAATAGCCGTCGAGTAGTGACATCCTTGATGCTCCAACTACTCGCTGCAATATATGGTCCATTTTGGGCAACGGATATTTGTCTTTTAAGGACACCTTTTTCAAATTTCTGAAGTCAATACATAAACAGATCTCACCGGTTTTCTTTCTTACGGGTACCAAATTTGATATCCAATCGGAAAATCTGATAGGCACAATGATTCCTAACTTATACAACCTGTTCACTTCTTTTTCTATCGATGGCAGCATCTTAGGATTGATTCTCCTCAACTTTTCACGGAAAGGCTTCTGATTTGGTTTTATAGGGATAGTATGTTGAATGATATTAGTGTCATATGGTTTCAGATCTGAGTAATCCCAAGCAAAAGCATTAGAAAATGAAGACAACAATCTGACATACTCTCCCTTTACCTTTGGTGATAATGACTTTGATAGCTTTACCATCTTGGGATTTTCAGCTGTCCCAATGTTTACCTCTTCAACACCTTTTTCAGTCGCTCTCAATGTCGGTTTGCAGGCCACATCGTCTTGGTCAAACAGCTCCTCCAAAGGAATCAATCCCTTAGGAATAATGGTTATCTTTAAGTTGCAACACATCCATTTGATTTACTTGTATATTACCATCATCATGTTCTGTATCTATGGAGGTATCTTTAAACTTACCCTTATTCTGCAGAAAATCATTAATCTCTTCATCATCCTGAAAGACTTCCCAACATCGCTGATTATCTGGAACGGTGGGGCGGTGTTTCACATGAATCTCGAATTTGTTGCTGGAATTCATTGGAATTTTTAAATTACTTGCTGCCTTAGCCAACCCATCAGCAACACCATTTTGTATGCGAGGCACACATGTCAAAGTATGATCAGAAAAGAGTTTCAAAATATCTAAAACTGCATTTAGATATGCTCTCATGCGAGGATGCTTGGCTTGAAACTCACCTTTCACCTGCTTTATCACCAACTCTGAATCACCATATATTGGAATTCTTTTTGCCTTCAGCTTTCGAAGAATCTTAAGGCCAGCAATGAGAGCGTCATATTCCGCTTCATTATTAGAATAATCAAATGCTAGTTTGTAGGAACATACTCTCACCTTGCTTGGAACCTTATCTTGAGCGGAAAATGGACTTCGAATCCATACACCAATTCTAGCACCATCACTACCTACTGCGCCATCAAAATCCATGGTCCAAAGACCATCTTCATCCTCCTCCAAGTGCTGAAATTGTGTTAGCTCTTTTTTTCCTGTTTGCTGCCCATTATCTTCAGCTGTTTGCTCCATAATAGCTTGCCTTTCACTTCTTTCTTTCTGCAGAACTTCTCTAAAATTCTCGGTGATTTCTGGTATATCCTCTGCCTAAACTAATTGACTATCTATCTCATTAAAACTATCAGCAAACAAAACAAACGACTCCAAAGCTGTATGTACATAATTTACAGGATGATTGATTGGTTTTTCTTTGCTTGTTATCATGTATTTCATCTTCTGCTCTCGATATAGCTTTCTCATTTGACCGAAGACTGGAATTGTAGCATAAGAAAAATCTAACTACAGGGTACCTTTCAACTTAGCCCCCCAAGATCTTGAAAGCAGCATACCAAAACGCGGAGGAATGTCCGCCACAACCACATCCATCAAGACATTCTTTGCTGGAATTTGATCTAAGCTTACCACCAAGTCCTTGATCAATCTGATACACTTTACACGACTGGAATCAAATGAATACAAATCATGGTATTTTCTTGTAATATCTAATCCCAACTTTTCCATGATTGCTTTTGGCATCAAATTGTGCGAAGAACCCAAGTCAAACATAGCATTATGTAAAACATACTCATGCAACCTCAAACTGATATAAAAGGGAGGAACATCAATTTCAGGAGACTCACCATCTAAAGCAGGCCCAAAAATCAATTTCGGCGGATCATCTTCAACATTTACCGTGTCAAACATTGGATCAAAATTCAGAATTTTAGAGACTTGACCTCGGTAGCTGCTGTTCTTCATGATTTCAGTCAAAGGAATAGATACTTTCAGTTTTGAAATTTCATTCTCCAAACTAAATGCTGAAACCTTTTCAAACTCTTTGACCGGAACTTCTCCTTTTTCATCTTTATCCCTCATTGTGTTTGGTGGCTGATTTACCTTACCTGCTGATGATGACTTACTTGCTGCGGGATCAATTATCCCTTTTCCTTTCTTCTGTGGTACAGCTGAATCATTTTTTGTTGAAATCTCCTTCTTCTTCTGAATGGGGTTTATGGGCACATGTCGATTTCTTAATGAGTATTGCTTCTGTTGGGCAGACAGAGCATTCATGTATCCTCTTTGGTACTCCTTCGATTCTTCTTCAAGTGTCGCATCATTTGATAGAATAAAATCCTCATCTTTATGAGTGACGGAGCTTTCAACATATTCTTCCTCTTCCGTGATGTAGATAGGCAGATCATTAGGAGTAAAGAAATGGTTTTCCTCCCCTACAGTATCAACATCATCATTAGATTCTTGACCAACAAAATTTTGTTGAAGAGGAGTCTTTACCTACTGCTGAACTACCGGCTCTTGTGTTCTTTGTTCACGCTGCTTAATTCTGAATTGTGGCTGCTGCTGACCACGGAAATTGGGATTGCGGATCTGCGGTTCCGGCTTGTCAAGAGTGAGCTTTTCGAACATCCTCTCTACCTTGCGAAGTATCTGATCTGATGTAGAAGCTTCTTCTTTGATGGTCACTCGCTTTTCAGCTTTCATCCTAGCTCTTTTATCATTCAAATTCGCTTCAACACTAACAACAATCTTTTGCATATCCTCCAAGGTAGGCGGATCTCTGTCCCGTAATGAATAAGCCATCTCCAGATCAAAACCATCCGGGAATTTAAGAAGAGCTGATTTTCGAGATGGTCTTAAATCATCTGGAATAGCATTATAAACTGTATTAAATCTGATAACATAGTCTTGGACAGACTCACCAAGATTGCGCTTGATATTGTTATACTCGGCATTGATCTGAAGTGGATCTTTTCTGATTTCCCAACGATCTAGAAACTGTCTATGAAGCTCTGCCAATGTAGTTACACTTCTAGCTGCCAAGCCTCTGAACCATTTTCTTACCTCCCCTCCAAATGTTTGCACAAACAATCGCATAGTTACATCCTCCTCATCAATCTCATGTAAATCACAAAAATCTGCCATTTTGTCTATGTGTTGCTGAGCGGAAACACTTTGAGGAGTGCCATCAAATATAAGAATCTTACTCTGATAATCCGCGAGCATATCATGCAATTGCTGAGGCAAAGCAAGAGGTGCAAAACGGGCAGCCATTGCTCTGGGCGGATTTGGTCCGGGGGGATGTTTGAGATGGTGTATGCGGAGGAGTAGCAATGTGGGATGAAGAAGGAGAATTTACTGCAAACTTTTGATATGTGATGATGGGTTGCAGTGGAAGGGTAGGGATGAAAGACGGTTCGGTGGGTATTTTGGAGGTGAAATAAGTGATAGAAGATCCAATATTTGCAGATGCAGCTTCTAGGAAATCAACAAGATTTGGGGCCTGAATATTTCTCTGAAGGTTCCTCAAGATGAAATTTTCAATTAATTTATTATGCTTTTCTACTTCAAGAGCTGCAACAAAGTCAGGATTTGGAGCAAGAGAATCAAGTGCACTTTCGGATTTGTTTTTAAACAACAACAATTCAAACTACTCGTCAAAGTCAAGTTCTTCATACTTAACAATTTCAGGACAAGAGGGAGACTTAAACAAAGGATTTATGGGATTTTCTTGCCGATGTATTCTTGCAATCAGATTTGGGTTCTCATATACTAGAGGTGGATCTGGATCAAGATTTAATCTCGTGTATCTTCTGGAAGCCAGTGTGGAATTGTTTCGAATAATCAAAAAGACACAACAATTTTCAGCCTATCAATTTCTAGACTCAACCATCCAAGGTCTAGAACAAATAAGTATACTGGGGTAAATTGCAAATGAAGTGCTACATTCACAAGCTCATCGGAGAATGACTGAAGCAGTGTTTATCTACTTTCGCTTATGCATAGCAAAAGCATTTCGAAGGCTACCTGGAATGACTTCAGACTCCGCCTAAGACTCATGAAACAAACACATCAACCAGCAAACAATAACAATTTTCTCCCCAGTATGGTCACCACTATGTTAGCGCTCAAATCTGCCTCAGGCTGAGGAAGGCAAAACTCAAGGCCACATCAAACCAAGCTCAGCCTCGTAGCTAGCCCTATGAGGGTAGGAGAGGGCTCTCTCCGGGTCTATCTCGGAAAAAGATCTTCAAAGAGGCTGAGATGACTCACAATTAATACTGATTTTAGGCTAGTAAAGAGATAGGAAAATTTGTTTTAGATTTTTGAGTTTTTTCTTGGAGAAATGGGAAAACGAATTTTGGGTGCAGGGATTGAGGTCAGATCTTTGTAGAAATCGAGTTGGGGCGAGGTAGGCAATAGTCTTGATGCCTTTGATCAGGTGTATGGATGGATCAGAATGACAAGGAGCTGAAGAGGGCAAAGGAGAACATGGATCCTCTCCAAACTGACGAAAACATGTAAAACTAAACAAATTTTAAAGGAAGAGCACTGTGAACAATGAATTCAACCTCATTTACTCATTCATTTAGTTTCAGAAGCATAAGAAGGAATGGCATACATGTAAACATGAATAAACTTACAATAACTGAGAAAAAACACCATCAAGAGCTGAAAGCCACAAGAATCCCAACAGGTGCTGCAAAATCTCTGATCTTTCCTTAGCCAAAATATGAAAAATATGTACAATAATGTGCCAAAATCTTCCCAAGAGTCCAACCTGTGCTACTGACTAAAAATTTACATATATAGATCAAGCTAACCTCATTCCCTAACCTCTAGGGGTGGAGCTCCTCCTTCTAGGAGCAGTTTTAACAAATTCTAAACATGGAGCAAGAATCTAGGTGACCAAAACAACTTGGCTCTAAAAAGAAGGAAACTGATTCATTACATTAATTTCTTGCTAATTTGTGAATGAATCATCTAGAAGAAGGTAGATAGGTGCCATGTTACCTTACATACATCAAATTACATCATGTTGGGTCAAAAATCACATCAATGAGTGAAACTGGTGAAAACTGGCCGAATTCCTGAGCTGGAGGATGAAAACTGGACCAAAAACCCCAATGCGTAGCGCCCTGATCCCGATGCGTAGCGCACATTTCAGCCTGTTTTTGGGGCACTTCCCGACATCCAAATTAAGCTCACAATAGCTGGTTGGAAAGCTCCGGATGTCTACAATCTAGCCCAAGTGGAATTTCCCAATTTGGAGCTCATTTTCCTCCTCAAAATTGCATTCTCCCAGAAGTACTTCCTGTTGTTGCAAAAGGTGGCAGCAAGGTGGTTTTCATGGTGTTTTTAGGCCTTTTGATCATCCAGAACTTGATGAAATGCCTTGGAAATAACTAATCATGTATAATTTACCATGAAAAACCCAAAAACATAAGCTTTTTCTCCAGCAAGTATCCCAATCAAAAGCGAGCGCACCGACGCGCTACCCATAGAGCGGAAAAAACTGTTTTTTGAGACCAAAAATTTCAAAATGAAAAACTTTTCTCCGAATTTGCTCAAATTCAGAGTGAAGACCCTCCATCATGTGTCATGCTCAGCCAGAGAAGCCTCGGCCAAAACTCGAAGTGGATCTAGCCTCATTCGCGGTTTTAGTGCTTTGCTCAACCTCCTTTGCAAAATCTTCATTTTTTCTTTGCCAACATGCATGCGAGCCTAATAATGATTCTTCATGTGATGAAGCATGTCTTTGTCTCTATTAGCCTTCGCCAACAACTCCTCCAGATGTCGATTGACTTTCTCAAGCCAAAATTTCCGCTCAACAGGTGTCAAATCACCTGGTCTTTTCCGGGCTAGCCTTCGGTCCTCACGGATTTGTCGCAGCTCTATAAGTGTGTGCTCATCCTCTAACTGTTTATTGCACTGCTCCAAGTATTTGATTAGACATTCTGCCTTCAGCAACTTCTCATTCAAGCTATCAATCTCGATCTTTTGCTCTTGGATGATCTCTTTCAGCTTCAAGCTAGGAGAGCTCCTATCTACATCACCCAATGCAACATCAACATCATGACCACCTGAATGGCCCTCCTCATAAATTGGCCTCTTGCCTCTGTCCTGAACCTGTACCTGTACTGAAGAAGAAGGCGAGACCCCTTCCACACCATGCGGAGATAGTACTCGTCGTGTAGCTACAAATAAGGCCCTGTGGCCTCGCTGATATGTCACATATGCTAGAGCATTGACATGCTCGGTCTCAGGAATGTCAAACTGATGTGAAGGCCCTCCCTCATCATGAACTATCTCGGGAGGTCGCTGTGGCACTGTGAAAAAGTCACGAGAAATGAAATCCTCCCAAGTAATGCCCTGCTATGCCAACTGATGAACCACTATGATCTTGATCAGCGCATAATGATAAATACTCATATGCTGCTGTGCTGGGGTCTTCCTTTGTACTAAAACAACCATCCTCTCTATGTTGCGAAACATGAAGTATGGAATGTTCATCAGACGTAACCTTGTAAAATGCATCAACAAACGGACATGGTACGCATAAAGACGGGAGAATATGCCCTCACAACTGAAATACCGAATGATGAGTTTCATCAAAGGTGTAAACTGATCATTCAGGTACTGGAAAGGAAAAACCCTGCTCAAGTGCCTCATATACCCACATTTGATGTATGGCTCATAATAGGATTTCTCTAGCTGTTGACGCTTATTCCATTGCCCTCCAATATTTGGTATCCTAGTGGCCTCTGCAATAGTCTCTGGTGACAAAATGAAATTAACTCCGGCGAGGTTTACATGGCCATCATGTAAATGTAGAACAAACAAGCGAGCTAATTCACGATGATGCTGAATTTGTGAAATTAGCTAACAATAGTGATAGCATGGCTGATGGCAAAAACAATCCATTGCAAGCGGGCAAGCCTGCAATTGAACCAGAGAAGTGGGCTCTTCTCTGAGATTCTTTCCACCTTTGCCACCTCTGCGAGGCCTCCGTGGCAAATTACCCTCTGTTGTGGAATCACTGTCATTCTCCTGCTCATAAACTGAATCTGTGTCTGACATGTCTTTAAAAACACATTGTCTGCAATATGTATGTCGTCTGCAATATGTAGGTTGTAGGTGTGGTGAAATTACAATTTCAATGCATACTCAAAAGCTAACCGAAACACATAAGAATTATGCCATAATGATAATACTCTGTTTCAGTGTATTGGACATGAAACAGTCACTGTTTTGATCACAAGGACAGTTTTGCCAAACAAACAAAAGTATGAAGTGTACCCTTTGTGATGTTGGCAAAAATCTTACAAATGAGTATGGAGTTGTGTTTCATCAAGGGAGAGTGGAAAAATCTTCACCGGCCACCCACATGTCCTTTAAAACCCTAAAGAATGAATTTGGCATGAGCTTAGGGTTTCATTTTTTTTTACACCCAATACATCACATTTTCCCCTCAAACACACTATAAGCAATTTCAAATTGACTGAGCAACTAAGAAACACCTACTTTCAAGATTTGGAGGCGATTTGATAAGATCTAGCCATATGAACAAAAATTTCGGTGCTATGACTGAGTGCGTAGCGCCCGAGCCCAACGCGTAGCTCACACCTCAGTGCGTATCGCCTGTGTATTTTTACACTGGCCAGTGAGGCCCAATGCGTAGCGCTCACCTCATTGCGTAGCGCACACCTCCAATGCGTAGCGCACACCTCCAACGTTGTCCATGGGGTATGTAATCATTGTTTCGGCCTTCTAACACTTAAACACGATTTCACCTTGGGGATTTGTGAACAAATGGACTTGTTTTCCCTTTTATATGCAAACAAAATATCTCACCAAATATGATTTGATTTAAATTGGTTCAATAACCCACTTTGTAATGTTTGGCACTTTTTCACCTTTGGTCTTTTAATAGAATACTGCTTTTTATTTTCTCATGTTTTTTTGAGGTTTGGACTGATCATATTTTGTTGATTTTTGCAGGGATCTGGCATTTTGGCTTTGGAGAAGATCAGAGGCTTGCTCTGAAACCCTTTGAGATAAAACAAATACATTATTTACAATAACAATTTTTAGGAAAATGTTTTAAAATGCTTTCTGAAAAACTATTTAATAAGAATCTTTTGAAATCAACCTCATGGCCTGCGGGCTTGTATTATGTATATGCAAAGGACTGACAACCCTAGACTCTAGGACTTTTTAAAGAAACAAAACTTTTATGACAATGAATGCATGATCATGGACTTTAGTGAATTCTGAGAAAATTTGTTTTTTCACTAACCCTGCAGGGACAAACATGAGGAAACACAAGACAACAGACCCCCTCGTCAGTCAATGGCATGCCCCTAGTGGAATGCAACGAAGTGGAACAAGTGAGACACCTAAAATGGTATGCAAAAGCGAAAATATCTCTGACGGAGGGCTGTAAGGACCGACTCTAACAGATTCCAAAAAGGTTGTTTAGAGTGGTTTAATTGCAGTGATGATGTTTTCAAGTGTCAACATAAAAATGACACAGACACAAATCTTTCTGAGAGCAAAGACTATAGGTGATATTTTTTTCATATATTCTTGGAAACTTGTTTCAATAGTGGCTGGGTAGTATTCTTGTAGTTGTGGCATTTCAGTATGTTTTGTTGTCACCTGTTTCCAATGTGCTTTCCACATTGAAGCGATAGTAAGTTTTGATAGTAAGTTTTGCAGGTTGGGAAATTTGGAAGCATGGTGTCTGCACATTTACTACATATTTGATGAAAGGGTGGTGTTGGGATAGGGTCCCCTAAGGTCAATTTTAGGGCAAAAGCCCAAGTTTTGGGACACAATTCCCGAGTTTTGTTGTAAAGAATGTAAAGTCTCCGCAAGTTGTGGTCACGGAGCACGTAGATAGTAAAGTTTCATAAAGAGTTTTACCCTTCTTTTATGTAAGTTGTGTCAGCTTTTGTAAATTCACCCATGGTCTGCGAACCATGGGATTGTATAAGTAGGAGAGTCTTAGAGAGTCTAGTAGATAATGAAGGATGAAGATGAATGTAATGGGTCAGCATAAGAAAGAGTGAAGAAGTCTTATAGTAGAAGAAAGGCTCTGCAGCTGTGTGCGCAAAGGCCTAGAGTAGAGTCTGCAGCCAAGAGCGCGAACCCCTGCAACTGAGTGCACATGGAAGTCTTGAGTCTGTAAGCAGAACTGAAGTATTAATAAAGAGATTATTTCATAAATTCTTGTGTTTATCTATTTCCTTCTATTATGAATGAATGTGTTATTATGTTATGATGAATAATGGGTTTATGAATTAATATTGTATTGATTTGCGATTTCACATGATTTATATTGTTATATGGATGCAAGTAATAGTAAATGTTTACGCTAAGAATATCTTGTTGCATGTTAATATTATCAAACACTTAAACCGATCTGGGTGAGTACAGGATTAACGGTAATCACAGAGGCACATAAGTGGTTGATTCGCCTATTTAAGGTCCGCGAAAGACATTTGTGAACGTTCGCGTAGGTATAGAATCTGATTATGGGAAGTTATATCAATAAGCCCTAAGGGCTTATCGATCTGCGCAAAGGAAAGCTTAGGGCATAAAACGACATTACACTAATCTCTGGGTGCGGAAACTTGGTTCCATCATCCCCCCATACTGTTTCAAGTGAGACTTCAGTCTGCGCTCCGCAGGTTAATGCCGAAAGGGCCAATAGTGTAGAGATTTGTTTGGAAAACTTAACCCTGAACCTGGTTCAGGACCCACTAAGCCAAAAAATCATTCTGTTACCAGGACCGAGACCTGCACAAGGAGATGTGTAATTTCGCATCACTGGAATCCAACAAAGAAAGAAATTGAGGAGTGGTTGGATAGAAAGATCCACGAATTTGCGGTGCAAGAAAATAGAAATTCGCGCCTGACAAAAGAACAGTGGTTGGATAGGTATCTATACACAGAGATACATGAAATTTTCTTTTGTTCCTTCCTGATCGAGCTATACAAGTGGATCGCTAAATTGGCAGATGGCTAGGGAAGGTGGAGGCTTGACGGTCCAATAGTGTGGACCCCGAAGCTAGTGCAGAGATTGGAAGCCTTTGAAGATAAGATCATGCATGATGTCGATCATTGGCTTGATCACATCATAGGAGGATTTGTGATAGAATTCGTGGTCGATACCTCAGTCAGCTATAGAGAAGCAGAGCGACGCTTCTTCAAGGGACCGTGAGGTAAGTATTTACGATCTTTGAATACTTGGATTAAAATTCTCTTGTGTGAGAAGCGGGTTATGCCATTACCTTGATGTTTGGACCTTTGTGAAGTGGAAAGTTATTTAGGGATAGAGGGAGAACAGGCCCTAGATATAGCCCGCTGATTGAGCCTCCTATGAGTGAATACGAAGGAGTAGCACATGCTTCACCGCAGAGTGTTGTCTAGTTAGTAAGGTAAGGGTTCCCACGAATACCCCTCCATATTCACCTCCATAGCCTAAACCTTCGCCCACGCTGCCACCACCTCTACCACCGTTAAATATGGCGAATACAGTGAAGTTTTTCATTTTCAATGGATTGGGAAATTAGGACCCAAACCAGTTCTAGTTTGTTGCGAAATCCATGTGGACAACCCAGAATATTACATATGAACATTTGAAGAAAGCAACATTGGTTACTGCTCTACAGGATTTCGCGCTAACATGGTAATCAGTTGTTGGATTCAAGGAAATCATGATGAGGCATGGTGAAACACCCTTGGATTTGGATCAGAGATTGAAATGCTAGATCCGTGAAGCTAACATGAATATTACGAATGGACAATGCCGCGAATGGTTTGTAGCTTCACTCTTGCCTCACCTAAGGGTTCCTTTTTCACAGCAAAAGATTGGGATCCAGGAGGAAGCCCTCGAGATTGCAATGAGATTACATGAGACACCAATTCAAGATGTTGCTTTGGGAATTCAGCAGATTCACGCGGAGTTGCAGAATCTTTGCCTAGAGTTCCAAAGTCTGAATAAAGATAGAGCTGCTCAGCTAGAGGTGCATGAAGAAGTTTGGTGTCTGAAATGTAAGAGTCAGGGGCATGATAAAGATCATTGCCTTGTCTTCGTGAATTATGTGGCAGGAGGAGGGTCGATGCCTCTGAGGTTGGAAGCTCAAGTTGGGCCAAGTACAGGGCCTATGCTGTGGTACACTATCTGTGAGGTAGTTGGAAAACATGTACAAACAATTGTCACTTGCTGCAGAAATTTGTGTAGACACCATAACAACTCTTCTGCGAATCGGTGGGCCATTATGAGCATAATTGTCATAGTTATGAGATGATGATGGAAATAATGTCCACGTATCGAATTCAAAAAGAGACTCAACCTCCAGATCAAGGCATTGGGGGAGTGTGTGGAGGACATCAGGGTCACGGACGAGGCCGAGGCGGAGGAGGACCTACGAGGGGTCAGGGACAAGTTATTTGCTACAATTATGGAGTGACAAGACACTATGCACGGGAGTGTACAAACCCGACACGCCTGTCATGCCAATATTGTACTTAGTTTGACCACACAACAGAAGACTACCCTATATTGATAGCTAAAATACATGATAAAAGGGTGCAACCTTAGCAGCCTACCCAGAACCTACATATGATGAGGGCTGAACCCTGCAAAGAAGATCCTAATGTGAATATCATGTGCCGACTGGAATGACGACTAGCAAGGATAAAGGAAAGCAACCTGAAGAAGCTGAGTGGGTCTACAAGGCTCCAAAAAAAGAGGTTGGGTTTGATTTAGAGCATGCAAAAAAAAATTTCATGGAAGCGAATAAAAGCTTTGCTGAGGCCTCTACCTCAAGAATCCACGATAAGTTGTCTAAAGAAATGGCCCCCTCCATGCTTACTAAATTCTTGGAGACTTGTATGAATCTTCTACGCGACACTAATGTCGTGAAAGGATTATAGGAATTAATAAATAAGTGTGTTGGAAAAGAGAATGCTCTTGAAGGACCACGCATAGTTAGAAAAATTGGTAAGCATAAGGCAAGAGCAGGGCGTGAGATGAGGCTCACTGCGAAAATAGGGGAGTATGAAATGGATCAAGTTATTCTTGATTTGGGGTCGGATGCAAATGTTTTGCCTAAACATAGATGGGGGAGAATGGGGAGACCTACGCTGCAGTGGTCTCTTATTCAATTGAGGATGGAAAATCAACAGAAGATTATCCCCATGGGAAGATTGCAGGGAGTGACAATAGACGTTGAAGGCACGAGTGCGTTGGCCAATTTTGAAGTGATAGATATTTTCGATGAAAGAAATCCATACCCCGTGCTCCTAGGGATCGATTGGGCTATTGACATGAATGGGGTGATCAATTTGAAGAAGTGGACAATATCATTTGAGATTAAATTGCTCCGCGTAGTAATACCTTTGGACCCTACAGAAGGATCGTGTTATACTAAGCCAATCCGTGATTACGAAAGTGATGATGATTTGGACTAGGTCTATAAAATAACAGTTCGAGACCAATATTGGGTGAATTCAACAGTAGATGGATGCATTGCATGGGACGACGAAAGTTCCTGTACATTAGATTCAAATGAGGAGTTGGAACACTCGCAGAATAGGTTGCATGAAGTATATATGCTACGTTATAACATGATGACTAAATTGCCACACTATGTATTGTTGGAGGTAAGGAGTTTGCCTTATTATGATGGTCTAACTAACATAGATAAAGTTTTGGATGCATTTGAAAGGAAAGTACCAGAGAAGCATCGCTTCCAAGGCTTGGATTTGGTGCTGCGCGCTACGCCCATAAGATGGTGGGGTACGCACAAAGACAGTTTTGATGGATGGCGTGAATACAAAAGAATGATGAGGTTGCGGTTTGGTCACCCAAAAGTATGACTAACAGAGAAATATGATGGAAGGAGTGATCTGTGCAATCATTTAGCTAAATGGACTGACGTTTATGGAGCAGAGCCACAACCTGAGTGGGTACATTTATTTTGTCATACTTTGGATGTAATACCAATGAATTGGTACTTGGAAATAGAGCTTCACCATGACACTAAAGAGTGGGACGTTTTGAGACAAGGATTTTTTATGACATTCAAATTTGAGGATGGATTTGAATGCATCGATGAAGCATTGCAGGAGGTCAAGGCAACGATCTTCAGAATACCGCAGGATCCCTTGGATTTGATTCAACCAAATTGGACCACCTAGCTGTGCCATGCGCTGGAGTGATACAATGTGACTGCTGAAGAAGAAGACGAGGATCCAAGGAGAATTAATATCCCAGATGCATAAGGTCACCGCGAAGTTGAGGGACCACAAATAGAGAATCTAGATATCACTGCACCATTAAAGATTAGATAGGTGAATATTGGCACAGAAGTGGAACCAAAGTTTGCAAAAATAGGGGACTATTGGGATGATGCCACAGTGGACAAGGTTGTTGAGTTGCTCTGCAAATATCAGGATTTGTTTCCCATAAAGTTTTTAGACTTAAAAGGCATCATAGGAATATTGGGAGTGATGAAAATAAAACTAGATTTGAAGCCTGTTAAGCAGAGGCCATATCGACTTAATCCCAAGTACAAGGAAAAGGTCCGCTTAGAGTTGGACAAGATGTTGGCAGCAGCTATTATTGAACCAATGGAATAATTTGATTGGGTGATTCCAATGGTAATTCAAGAAAAGAATCAAAAGGAAGAAATTAGAATTTGCATAGATCTCAGGAAGCTCAACGATTCCTGCGTTCAGGATCCTTTCCCAACTCCGTTCACAGATGAGGTATTGGATAATGTTGGCAAACAAGAAGCATGTTCGTTCACTCATGGGTTCTCTGGATACCACTAGATAAAGATTGCGCCAGAAGACAAGAGTAAGACTACCTTCACGACTGAGTGGGGATGCTTTCCCTATACGGTAATGCCTTCTGGGCTCAAAAATGTGTTGACGTTCTTCTCGTGTATAGTCACAACAGAATTCAAAGAGTTCATTCACAAGTTTTTGGAGGTATATTTTGATGATTAGACAGTGTTTGGACTAGTAAAATGCCATGTAGCTAGTTTTCGCTTGATGTTGGATACTTGTTGAAGGTATCAGATCGCATTGAACTTGAAGAAATGTTTGTTCTACGTCCCTTTCAGAATCTTGCTGGGTCATGTGGTCTGCAGACAAGGATTAATGGTGGACCCTACTAAGATCACAGTCATAATTAATTTGGAGGCACCAAGGAGTGTTAAACAGTTGCACACAACACTGGTCATGCTGGATACTATCAGAAGTTCATCAAGAGTTATGCCCAGATTACCGCATCGATGGAAAAGCTACTAAATAAAGACGCTACATTCTTTTGGGATGAGGAATGTTAGCAAAGTCTGGATGTATTGAAGGAAAAAATGGTCACTGCACCAATCCTAGTCTTCTCGAATTGGAAGAAGGAATTTCATGTGCATGTGGACGCTTCATGTATTGCATTGGGAATAGTGCCGACACAAGCCAGTGAAGGAGAATTGGATCACCCTATAGCATTTGCAAGCAAAAAGTTGTCTAAGGCTAAAAATAATTATTCGACGACAGAGCGTGAAGGGTTGGATATGGTGTACGCGCTCCAGAAGTTCAGACATTACCTGATAGGTGGACACTTTAACATGTATACAGACCATTCTGCATTAAAATACCTAGTCAACAAGCCTTTGCTAGGGGGGGGGAGGGAATATGCAGATGGTTGTTGTTGTTTCAAGAGTATGATTTCAAAGTAATTATGAAGCCAGGGCGATTGAATGCCGGGAGAAACCATCTGTCGCGCAGTGAAACAAGAGAGGAACCTACCAATTTAGAAGAAGGGCTACCTGACACACAACTCTTTGCGGTGCGCGTAGCAAACACACTAATTATCCACTTCCTGACTATAGGAACGACTCCAGAAGGATACACTAGTCAACAGAAGAAGGAATTGGTGGTGCACGTTGCAGATTTTTCTATTATTGCAGGTCACTTGTATAAGATGGGATCAAAAGAGATACTTGGTGGGCCCTAGTATTGCAGCAATAATGCTGCAACTCTCGGAACTCCCTTCTTTAATTTTATCAACCCGGTAGTTCGTAACAAACTTGGAAGCGACGGTGCTGTATGCACAAGTACTAGCTCTTGCCGCGGCTATCACTTGGTCAGCTGGCACAATTCAGCGAGGATCTTAAGCCAACTTCTATGAGCTCTTAGAAGAATCTTTTTAACTAATGGATGAAAGCTAACTCAAAGAAGGCTAATCTACTTGCAGAAAGAAACTAGAAAGCTGAAAGGAAATGTAAACCCTAGCAAACCCTAATTTTACCAGCTAGCCCTACTGATGCAAGAAAGAGGATGAAAGCTACTGAAAGAGATGCCATTGACTTCTGGGAAGGTAAAATGAATGTGTCTAAGCTACTTCTACATTAACATCTGATAAAAAACATCTTTTTGTATTTTTGAATAAGTTGTTAGAATTATCATGCATGTGCTTTTAACTGGTTTTGACTGTGTAGAGGTGGATTGGTGAGAGGAAATGATTGGAGGAGGTTGGGAAGGTTCAGAGAGGGCCTAAGGGGTCCCTAACACCATTCCAGAGAGTTTCACAGAGTTTGGCTATCAAGAAACGTCATTCGTGAGCTTCTACAGGAAGTCTGCAGAGGTTCTACAGGATGTTCTCTAATTTTGTACAAGATGTTCAAAAATGGGATTTTGGAGGATGGATGGAGGAAGAAAGATGAAGGAGTGGGTATGGAGGTGAGATAGGGGTGTCAGGAGGTCCAGGACTAGGGGAATGGAGCTGAGGAGTGGCAAGGATGGTTGGAGTTGTTCAAGGAGGAGTGGAGCAATGTTGCACAAAATGATGGGAATTAGGGCGAAGTGAGCAAATGGAAAACGTGAGGCAAGAATCCAAGTTGGAGGATGGAGCAGATGGGATTGATGGAGTACAGGTAGATGGAGAGGTATTACAGGCGCTCTGCAAGTTATCTTTCGAATTAGACAAATGAAGACTTGGAAAATCAAGAAGCTAATTACTTTGACCTAATCTGACCTAGATAACAACAAAGAAATGGAATAGAAGTTTATTTGCAATGAAACACGTGAAATAGCTATGAGCAACACGTAACCACAACTGGTATCAATCTCTGCAAATGAAAATCTAACACTAATGATTGCATGGTGAAGCAAAGACAGTGTTTTTGTTGGCAGCAAGGTCACCTTGATCCCAGCTCCTGATCCCACTAAGGGAGAGGTGAAATCAGAGGTGCTTGATGGCTTTTTTCTGAAGATATTCCTTGTTAATAACCCATCAAATCAATCTGAACATAAAAATCCTTTTTAATCATCAAAAGCAACTTAAATAACAAAACAAGATTTAAATTTAAATAACAGATTTTATTCTAAGAATGCAGCAAAGACACATAAAAGTAAACAAAGGAGGTACTGGGCACTTGAGATGGGCCCAACCCCAAGAGCTAGAGCCTCCTAAGAGAGATTTAGAGTTGGTGCAAAGCTGGATTCATCTTTATTGATCAAAAGAATAGTTACATTCCAAAAACATTCCACAAGGAAAACTTGAAAATGTGCTGAAATGCAGAGCTAATCTACTGCCTAAAAAATGACTAAAAGAATGACTAAAATTGAACTACAAACTAGCTAACTTCTGCCTACAAAGTGACTAACTAAAATGAGGCCCTAAAACCTCTTATTTATACACATTGAGGACCCCAACAGCCCTCCTAAACTTTAGGAACTCCGCTGCCAAAACTTGTAGTTAACAACACCTTTACTAGCCCTTGCTCGGCTGCCCTTGTGATAATTGATTTGGTGGCCCTTGAACTCCGAGATGATGGTGGAGAATTCTAGGTAAGGGCCCATAAATGAAGGTGACACCTTCCTAAAAATCCTCTCCACGAATTTGGCTGCCAAGTGCTCATTTAAACCTTTGATTTTGTCTTCAAATTGACCAAAAAGAATGCATAAAGCACACATTAGACTTGTTGGCATAATGACTAACCCAATTCACTCTATTAGCATAAATATAATCAAAAACATGCAATAAACTAATGAGAATGGTGTATTAAGTCGAATTAGGAGGCTGAATGAGCCCATATAATTATCCATTTTTGGGGCTCATCAATACTATGATGCTATGTGCCTAATTTTGAATGAAACGGTATCCTAGCTAATTAAGCTCATGGAGGAGCTGCGAGAGGCCATTATTTAGGAAAAGCAACAAATAAGATTTTATGCACTGGGTTGTGGTGGCCAACATTACATAAGGATTCCAAAGCATATTGTAGGTCGTGCAATGCATGTCAGAGAACCGATAGGCCATCGCAGAGGAATGAGCTACCTTTAAATCCGCAGGTATCTTTGCAGCCATTTGAAAAATGGGCAATTGATTTTGTAGGACCGATTTAGCCTGCAGGAAAGAAGACAGGTGTGTGGTATATCATCACCGTGACTGGGTATTTGACCAAATGGGCAGAGGCACAACCTGTGAAGGACTGCACAGGGGCAACATCAACGAAGATCTTATTTGAATATGTCTTGACCAGGTTTGGTTGCCCGAAGATTTTGATGAGCGATCGCGGGATGCATTTACTCAATGAAATGATCAGCGAGCTAACATAAGAGTTCCAAGTTTATCACCAGAAGTGTATTCCATATCATCCTTAGGCCAATGGGATGGTTGAGGTGTTTAATAAGATATTGGAGAATGCACTAACAAAGGTTTGCAATGCACAGAGAAATGATTGGGATGTATGCATACCAACAATATTATGGGCTTACAAAACTACTTGTAAGAAACTTACTGGTCAGACACCGTTTAGGTTGGTCTATGGCGTAGAGGCTGTGATGCCTATGGAGTATATCATGCCTAGTCTAGGCATAGCGGCATTCACAAGAATGGTGGACAATGGAGCCTTAGAAGAGAAGCTCGCGCAGATAGCAAAGCTCGAGGAAGATAGATTTTTGGCTAGATTCCATCAATAGGTGCAGAGGGAACACAAAAAGGCATTGCACAATCGGCACATAAAACTACACACCTTCAAGGTAAGTAATTTAGTTTTATTATATGACATTAATTTTGATAAGTTTCTAGGGAAATTTTAGATTCACTGGCTGGGGCCATATGTCATCAAAGAGATTACCGATAGTGGAGTAGTTCAACTTGTGAAATTAAACAAAGATCCATTTCCAGGAAAGGTAAATGGAAGCCGATTGAAGCCACACACCGAGGATCCAGCCCAATGAATACATGACAGTAGCACAGTATTAGCACTTAAGGCAGCTGCAAGGAGGCATGGGATTATAAACTACACTGCCCAGTTTGTAGAGCTGTGTGACAAGGGGTCTGCGTGAAACAAGAGGGTGTCATAGTACCAGAAGAAGCACGAAGGAAGTTGCGCTATAGAAGGAGAGACCACGCAGCGCAGCCAGAAAGTGACTGTTATCATCACTGTTCATGATTTGACTGCTAGAAGACGATTAAGAGGAGCAGGCGCCCGACACTTAAGGCATTTAAGGCTGAATTTAAGAGTGAAATATTTAGAAATCTATCGCCAATATAGCATTTATCAATGGATTTTGGAGGGAATAGTCAAATTTGAATTCGAATTTGCTTATAAAATATGCATGGTCATCTAATGAGAAACACTTTGCATTCTAAGAATTTCTAATTTGTGTTGTCTCTTGTGCATGAACCATGAGTTCTTTGAGGATTTTCTCACAAGCCCCGTGTTTGATCAGTATCCCGAGTTAAACAGAAAACTTATCCGCGATATCATGTTAGGACCAGGTCTTGCAGAAATTGTAAGCACTGGAGGGACTATTTCCTCTAAGGGAGTGGCTCCAGAGGTGGTGAGTATGGAGGTTCCAACAACAATTCCTATGGCATCGAGGTTTCCTAGGCCAAAGCCTACGCCGACTATAGAGGTCCCCAAACCGAAGAAGGATAAACAAAAGAAGTTGGTACTGGTGCACGAGTCACCAAGGAAATATGCAGTTACGCAGGCCCAAAGTAAAGAAAAGTTGAGTGCAAAGGAGAAGGGGAAGGTGGTAGCTCTGGAGGTAGAGGAGGGTGCGGAAGATATCGACATTGAGGGGGTGGACCCTATTTCTAAGGTACCAGAGTACATCCCTCTGTGTAAGGGCATGGTGAGGGTCTCGAAGGGGACCCAGATGCCGGACAGTTCTCCCTCAACACACCCATGTTGCTAGAGAACATCACCTTTGAAGGTCCACGCTTGGCGCGGGACCCACACTTGAAGCTCGAAGACTGGGATTTGCGGACTACCGACACCTTCATGCAAAGGGTTTTCTACAAGGAGTCTGGTGTCACCACTTTGGAGCCAGTGGAAGGGATTCGTGGAGTCAACAAGTCAGGGTTGTTGAACCTATTATGGGTGTCGCACTATCATCGGTCAAATATCAACTTTATTGTCATTAAGAAGTTGTTGTGCCTAGTGGATGATGGATGCTTGTGGTTAAATGAGCCGATCCCTATCACTGATATGTTGATCCATCAGATCACATTATTGCCACACTCTAGACTAAATCCAGCCAAGGCATTCAGCGGAAATATGAGCAAGCGCGACCTCGCTGAGAAGATGAAGGAAAAGTTTAAACTTGTCAAAAATTCGGGAGAGTATTCAATTACCAACATTACTGATCCCGCAGTCAAGATTGCCATGCAGATTCTGGCTCGCAAAGTTATGCAAAATTTTCGCGCGGACGAGGTGCCGGCACCAGTGGTTTCGTTAGCAGCTCAGTGCACAGAGGGCGTACAATTCAACTGAGCACGCTACCTGTGTAGAGAGTTCCTCGTGAACTGCAAAGAGGCACAAAACAATAGTAAGACCTTTCACTAGTCATGGTTGTTGCTCCCAATTGTGCTGGTCATGTTGGATTTGCCGGAGGATAGCCAATTTCCTCATGTGGAGAAGGATTTACCGAAAGTGGCGGAATTTTCATCTCTCTGGGCCACCAAAGATGTTGCGTGGGTTGCAGAGAGAAAATTCTTTTGGCTATTGATGGAGGCTATCATTTGCATGGCCATCAACCAAAAGAAGCAGTTGTCACCAACCGTGTTTGAGAAAATCTCGATGTACACATAGTTCAAAGCGGACTTCCATAATGTTTACATCCAGGCACGAAAAAACCCTAAGTAAAAATGGTTCGACTTACCCTACCTGGTTACGGATGACGCTATTCTAGAGGTCATCGAGTGTTGGCCAACAGAGTGGCATTCTGCATCCAATGTGGCCATTGGGACTAGCAAGTCCACGAAGAAATAGATAAAGTAAGTAGCCAAACAAAATGTTCAACGGTTGGATGAAAAGAGGAAGAAATATGTCAAGGAGAAGGCCCGTATAGAATCAAAGTGCGCCACCAAGGAACAAGAAGAGCATGAAGAGTGCGGCTTCGAAAGAAGTTATAAATCACCTTCGCCCCAAATGGAGGAAAAGGAGCGGTCAGAGCAGGGTAGTGGATATCAACAGGAGAGTAATCCCTTCTGAGTGAAGCAGTACACGGAGCAGGAAAAGGAAGGACAATGCAAGAAGACAAAAGCCACTAAGTCGTCGCTAGATCCAATTACCTTAACAGAGGGTGACTTGGATGAGATTGGAGATAAGGTGCAGGATACAACAGCAGAACTGCTACTACAGTTTGAGCAGCAGCAAAAGCAAGCACTGAGCACCATCCAAGTGGGTTTGTGCGAGATTCAGATCCAAACGACTAGACTCTAGGTAGGTGCAAGATAAAGCACCACTACATCAACCAGTTTGGCACTGGGGAAGACTCAAGTAGCAAAGATGGTTCTCTCAATGGATCTTTGGGCAGTCGCATTTCCTGATGGAGCTTTGAGCATGGAGGTGGCCGTTAACAAGGCTATTGTCAGCTCCTTCAACAATATTGGCCTCAACCTAGCTGCGCTCCCCAGTGAGTTCCTTCACACACTGCAAGCAGGTGTAGTAGAAGAAGTTAAGGCTCGGGAGTAGCGTGCACTGAGCATGATCAACGAGTACAAAGTCAACAACAAATAGATGTTCATGGAGAAATCAGCAGTGCTGGAAGCATGGAAGAAAGTTCAGGAGTAAAATGAGCATACTGCAGACATGGTGGTCGAGGCATGCAAAACAGTCCCTGAACTGCATATCCCGAAGGAAGCATCGATGGACGTGAAGATCAGGAAGTTGGCTGCAGGTGTGCACAACGTGAAGACAAAAGTGGCCAAGGTTTAGTTTGAACTGAACCTAGATATTACAGAGTTAGATTTGAAGTCACAACCTTCAACTCTGTCAGAGGCCAAAGAACAGCGTGAAGCCACTGTGAAGGATGGAGTTGCAGCAACGGATGTTGCGGTGGTGGATTGAACCACGCTTTTCGAGTAATCCATGGAATTAGCCACGACGCTGCAGGAAGATCCTAACTTGCAAAGGTTAAATAGAGAAGCCCATGAATTACAACAGTAGTGATCCGAATGGAAAACGACATCAACCTATGGTATTCATCCACCCATTTTATTCATCCACCATGGAATTTACCCATGGTACTGTAAGTGGCATCCACCCATGGTATTTATCCACCCATGGTATTCATTCACCCGTGGAATTGACCCGTGGTATTGTGACATCCACCCATGTTATTCATTCACCCATGGAATTGACTTGTGGTATTGTAACTGAAAAATACTATAAGTAACAAGTCACATTATGTAAAAGGACAGTTTATCCACCACAATGCAGTCCTTAGAACTATTATCTGTTTTAATAAAAAATTCCTTTGTGGTTTGGTTTATTGGGCATTCTCCTCTTTTTCTTCTCGCATTTCAATTTTTCAGATATTGGGGGCCTCCCCCCAAGATCCGGATTAGTGGTATCAGAGCAGGTTATGATTCCATGGGAATGAGGGTTTCATGCATATTTCAGTTTCAAATTTTTGCAGCAATATTCAACAAACTTCAGGCATGTGTTGCCACCTCAACAGAGCACTTTCTTCGGCCAAGCAGGAAGAATTTTTCTTTTTCTTTTTCATTTTTTTGCTTTTTTTTTTTTTGGCCGATGAAATTGCAGATCAGAACTGAAACATTTGGTGCAATATTTACAAAAAAAAATTTGGCCGAATCAGAGTCTGGAGGAGGGAGATATCTCTGATTTAAAATCAGCTATGTTGTAGAATTATTTTTTGACGACAACTGGTGGACGGAGATTCTCCTATCATTTCTTGAATATTTTGTGCAAAATTTCAAAACAATGATTGTAGATCTGACCTCCTCTTGAAAAGTCACCCAATTTAAAAAAAATGGGTCCAATCAGAGTTCGTATGTGGGAGATATCACTGATTTAAAATCAACTATTTTTTTCAGAACTTTTGTGACGACAGAAAAAATTGCAGCGCAAATATGAGATTCTAGAGTGTCCAAATAAGGATTTCCAACACATGGGAAGATGAAAAATGGTCCTTCTGCTTCCAAAAACAGGTTATAATAAATATTTTGAGTTATATTGATCAAGTTATGTCGATTTTAATTCTGGAGTAGCATTTGAAGTGGGTTCCTATTGGAGGCGTGCCCTCCCACCCCACTTTAGTAGGCACCTGCTTCACATTCATCATTTTCAGCATAGCAACATTCGGCTTGGGTTATTTGGAGATGTGCCCTCCCACCCTAGGCTATGTAGGCACCTACTACTTCATCAACAACCAACATCATGGTTATGGGTCAACCACACAAAATCCTTGTCATCGAAGTCCATTTGCTAAGTTGCACACTATTAGTATCACAGTTGGTCACAAGCATTACAGGGTATCTCTATCCTTGGATCTTTATTTTTCATGGTTATCGGTCATCCACAAACCCACACTTCATCAAAGTCCATTTTTTAGGCCGCACACTGTCAGTATCACAATTGGTCACAAGCATTACATGGTATCCCTATCATCGGATCTTCGTTCATCATGGTTATGGGTCATCCACAAACCCACACTTCATCGAAGACCATTTGCTAGGCTGCACACTGTTAATATCACAATTGGTAACAAGCATTATAGGGTATCTCTATCCTCGGATCTTCGTTCATCATGGTTATGGGTTAACCACATAAAACCCTTCTCTTCAGTGGGTCTTCATATTCAACAAAGGCTTCGCAGGAGGGAACTTCACACAATGGGGACCATTTCTTCTTACAGAGGGAGGAATGATCCGAATGGAAAATGACATCAACCCTTGGTATTCATCCACCCATGTAATTTACCCATGGTATTGTAAGTGGCATCCACCCATGGTATTGTAAGTGACATCCACCCATGGTATTCATTCACCCATGGTATTTATTCACCCATGGAATTAACCCGTGTTATTGTGACATCCACCCATGGTATTCATTCACCCATGGAATTGACCCGTGGTATTGTGACATCCACCCACAGTATTCATTCACCCATGGAATTGACCCGTGGTATTGTAACTGAAAAATACTATAAGTAACAAATCACATTTTGTAAAAGGGCAATTTGTCCACCACAATGTAGTCCTTACAGTTATTATCTGTTTTAATAAAATTTTCTTTGTGGTTTGGTTTATTGGGCATTCTCCTCTTTTTCTTCTCGCATTTCAATTTTTCAGACCTTGGGGGCCTCCCCCCAAGATTCGGATCAGTGGTTTCATAGCAAGTTATGATTCCATGGAATGAGGGTTTCATGCATATTTCAGTTTCAAATTTTTGCAACAATATTCAACAAACTTTAGGTATGTGTTGCGACCTCCACAAAGCATTTTCTTGGGCCAAGCAGGAAGATTTTTTTTTTTTCATTTTTTTGTAGGATTTTTTTTTTGGGCGGCAAGATTGTAGATCAGATCTGAAACATTTGTTGCAATATTTACAAAAACAAATATCATATCTATATTCCTTCTGGAAAAATACCAAAATTCAAAAAACAAATCGGTCGAATTGGAGTATGGATGAGGGAGATATCTCTGATTTAAAATCAGCTATGTTGTAGAATTTTTTTCTGACGAAAACTGGTGGATGGAAAATCTCCTATCATTTCTTAAAGATTTTGTGTAGAATTTCAAAACAATGATTGTAGATCTGAGCTCCTTTCGAAAAATCGCCCAATTTTAAAAAAAAATGGATCAAATAGGAGTTCAGATGTGGGAGATATCGCTGATTTAAAATCAACTATTTTTTTCAGAACTTTTGTGACGATGGAAAAAATTGTAGCGCGAATATGAGATTCTAGAGTGTCCAAATAAAGATTTCCAACACATGGGAAGATGAAAAATGGTCCTTATGTTTCCAAAAATAGGTTATAATAAATATTCTGAGTTATATTGATCGAGTTATGTCCATTTTAATTCTGAAGTAGCATTCAAAGTGGGTTGCCGTTGGAGACGTGCCCTCCCACCCCACTTTAGTAGGCACCTGCTTCACATTCATCATTTTCAGCATACAGCATTCGGCTTCGGTTACTTGGAGATGTGCCCTCCCACCCTAGGTTATTTAGGCACCTGCTACTTCATCAACAACCAACATCATGGTTATGGGTCAACCGCACAAAATCCTTGTCATCGAAGTCCATTTGCTAGGTCGCACACTGTTAGTATCACAGTTGGTCACAAGCATTACAGGGTATCTCTATCCTCGGATCTTCATTTTTCATGGTTATCAGTCATCCACAAACCCACAATTCATCGAAGTCCATTTTTTAGGCCACACACTATCAGTATCACAGTTGGTCACAAGCATTACAAGGTATCTCTATCATCGGATCTTCATTCATCATGGTTATGGGTCATCCACAAACCCACACTTCATCGAAGTCCATTTGCTAGGCTGCACACTGTCAGTATCACAATTGGTAACAAACATTACAGGGTATCTCTATCCTTGGATCTTTGTTCATCATGGTTATGGGTTAACCACATAAAACCCTTCTCTTCAGTGGATCTTCATATTCAACAAAATCTTTGCAGGAGGGAACTTGACGCAATGGGGACCATTGCTTCTTAAGGAGGGAGGAATGATCCAAATGGAAAATGACATCAACCCATGGTATTCATCTACCCATGGTATTGTAAGTGTCATCCACCCATGGTATTTATCCACCCATGGTATTGTAAGTGACATCCACCCATGGTATTCATTCACCCATGGTATTTATTCACCCATGTAATTGACCCATGGTATTATGACATACACCCATGGAATTGACCCGTGGTATTGTGACATCCACCCATGGTATTCATTCACCCATGGAATTGACCCGTGGTATTGTAGCTGAAAAATACTATAAGTAACAAGTCACATTTTTTAAAAGGAAAGCTTTTCCACCACAATGTAGTCCTTACAGTTATTATATGTTTTAATAAAAGGTTTCTTTGTGGTTTGGTTTATTGGGAATTCTCCTCTTTTTCTTCTCGCATTTCAATTTTTCAAATCTTTGGGGCCTCCCCCCAAGATCCGAATCAAGCGGTATGATGAAGCGAGAGCGATGGTGCACATCGTCGCTATAGCACAACGATTGGCCAAGCTGCATGAGGCAAAACAGTTTCTCTAAAGGTGGAGGCAACACAAAGGAAAGAGGTGGTCCTCAAGGCCAAATTGGGGCCTTAGCTGGATGAGGCTTATGTTATCTCTGCCACCATTAAGGATAAGTTGGAAAGCCTACAGAGAACACAGCAAAAAATCAAGGAAGACAGTGCAGGACCAACAACAGAGCAGCTAGTGGAGCAAATCAAACAAGCAGCCACGCAAAGCGTGACGAAGGTATCAGTAGCACAATCAAAGTTGGGAGGTCTTCGTTGTAAGATCTTTGCGCCAGCAGAGTGACTCGGGTGCGAGTCACGATATTTGTGTTGGGGGCCTGTTGGGATAGGGTCCCCTCAGGTAAATTTCGAGGCAAAAGCCTAAGTTTTGGGGTAACAAGCCTAAGTTTTGTTGTAAAGAATGTAAAGTCTCCACAAGTTGTGGTCACAGATCGCATAGATAGTAAAGTTTCATAAAGGGTTTTACCCTTATTTTATGTAAGTTGTGTCAGATTTTGTAAATCCACCCATGGTCCGCGGACCATGGGATTGTATAAGTAGGAGAGTCTTAGAGAGTCTAGTAGATAACGAAGGATGAAGACAAATGTAATGGGTCAATAGAAGAAAGATCGAGGAAGTCTTAGAGTATAAGAGAGGCTCTGCAGTTGTGTTTGCAGAGGCCTAGAGTAGAGTTTGTAGCTGAGTGCGCAGACCCCTACAGCTGAGTGCGCAGGGAAGTCTTGAGTTTGTAAGGAGAACTGAAGTATTAATAAAGAGATTATTCCATAAATTCTTGTGTTTATCTATTTCCTTCTATTATGAATGAATGCGCTATTACTTTATGATGAATGACGAGTTTATGACTTAGTATTGTATTGATGTGTGATTTTACATGATTTATTTTGTTATATGGATGCAAGTAATAGTATATGTTTACGCAAAGAATATCTTGTTGCATGTTAAAGTTATCAAACACTTAAGCCGATCTGGACGAGTATGGGATTAAGGGTAATCACAAAGATGTGTAAGTGGTTGATTCGCCTGTTTAAGGTCTGCGAAAGACAGTCATGAACATTCATGGAGGTATAGAATCTAATTAAGGGAAGTTATATCAATAAGCCCTAAGGTCTTATCGATCTATGCGAAGGCAGGATTAGGGCATAAAATGATATTACACTAATCTCTAGGTGTGTAAACTTGGTTCCAGCATCCCCCCATACTGCTTCGAGTGAGACTTCAGTCTGCGCTTCGCGGGTTGATATTGAAAGGGCCAATAATGTAGGGATTTTTTTGGCAAAATCAACTCTAAACCTGGGTCAGGACCCACTAAGCTAATAGGTGGTGAGAAGACATTTTTTTTCTCTAAGTATTCCTTGTACTTGTTTGAAAAGAAATTGTAATTATTGAGTTGTAACATGTTTTGGTGTGCAAAATGGAAAATTTTTTAATAGAACAATATGCATGCAATAAATGGACAAAAAGAGAAAGTCTTGGTAACTACCTGTGTTGTTTATTTAATGGGTGATGACAAGTGTGCTTTTGCACAATTGTAAGTACCAAATATCAATGAAGATTTTTGTTGTAGACTATAGCATTTTTCATTCTTTTGGCCCATTCCTAGTAATGTTTTTGAATATATATAGTGGTGTGTTTTTGGATGCTAGCTGGCGCTTTATGGCCAGGAAATGTTCTTTATAATGTTCATTGAGTTGTAGTTGTTGTGCATGGAAAAATCATGAGTATGATTATGAGTATGTTTTTTTTTTTCTTTGTAACTTTCCAACAAAATGAAAATCATAGCAATAGTCCCTAATGAATTTTCAATAGAAACTAAAGAATGATTTACTAGAGCAATAGACTTACAATTGTTTTATTATTGATAGTTTCACTGTATTTGATATCGAGTTGAAATAGCCAATTATTTTGGTGACATGATAAATTGCAACCGCAATAGAAGCAAATTGATAGAAAAATATTCTATATTGTTGAATCTGGGGCCAATTTTTGATTGTTACAAACTTGAATTACTTTTTGGATTGTTGTTTTTTCATGAAACACCGTGCAGCATTTTGAGTCTCCTCTTTCAGAGGTTCCCTTGTTTTGTATTGCAAATTCTCTCATGCAGACATTGCTCCCGGGATATAAAAAATCATAGAATTTATCTATAATATTATTGATTATATTCACTGTGATGGTTAATTGTCTACTGATGTCAAAAAGGTCTACATGTACAAGTTGTGCTTTGATTGGTGAGCTAGAATTTTTAGTCTCACCTAGACCAATTACTATGAGAACATCACCCTAAAAGACATTTATTTGTGCTCTTGTGGAAAGTTGTATAATTAAGCATGGAGTTGTTTGCACAATATTTATTTTGTGCATACATAAAATCAAGTCATTACTTGTTGGTAAATTTGAAATTGATTTACAAGGATAGTAGTGTCAGAGTCGCAAATACTCAAGCTAGGCATAAAATATTACCTCTTTGTATTTTTGTTCGTTTCTATTTGTTCTTGGCAGATATTGGAATCTATATTTTTGTTCTGCATGTTGTTTTCAAGGAAGTCAATAACTTGTTGTTGGGAGAAGGAAATTAATCAATTGAATTTTGAAATAAATGTATAAAAATTATTTGTGCGTATTGTTCAAAAATCTATTAGTACATGAGTATATTTGGAAATATAAGATATACAAAATGTATAATGTAAAACTTGTGAGGATAGTTCATAGAGTATAAAAAAAAATTAGTAATTCAGAATGTTCGAAAGTCTTTGTACTAAATAACAGAGGTTATATTCCCTTCTTCTTTTTTTATGACTCTTTGTGACAAGTTTATCTTAAGGCCATTGTGGGACAATGGTTACTAGGTGGTAGTATATGAGAGGGTGAATATGATAAATTCAAATAAAGAGCCATTTAGTTCAGAAGTTGATTTGGCAACATAGACAACTCATCTATAGTTGTGATGCATGGATTTCTACAATTGATTTTCTAGTAATTAGAGTTTTGAATTTGCATAGGTATTTCTCAACTTGTTTTATTCATAAATGAAAACAAGAAAGTCTTGGTAAGTTGTTGTAGATATTTCATGAGTATAAATTCCAATATCTTTGCAAATAAGTGGATATATCTATGTTGGATATTTTCATATATGTTATTTGTTGCGAATTTTGAACAATTGGATTGATGCATATGAACATTGGCGAAGTTGACTAAGTGAGTAATAAAGGTATGGTAATGAAAATAATGTGATGGTCTGTCTAATAGGAATCAAAGACATGGAATGCAACAATATTCCCTGAGTAGTTTGTAAAAAAGTGGTCAAGCATAGAGCCATAATTAGTTGTTGGTTTTGTTGTATATAAATTGAAGTCATTGTTTTGCATGAATAGAAACAAGTTTTTTTGTTGATTTTTATTTTGGAACATGTCCAATTTGAAATAAACAACAAGAACAACTAGATAGTTATTTGTTCTATGTTCTAAAATGAACTTGATGAAGTCAATGATTTCTTTGACTTTCGTATTTGGTGTAACATAATTATTTGAGAGTATAATGGATTTGTTTTTTAAAGTGGAAGGTTGAAATTGTTGATTCAATGTGGTTTGTTGTATACATGACTTAGTTGTTAAGGGTGATATTTTTGTGTAATATGTCAAAATCCCATCTAAACGCAATAATTGTATGTAATCATATTTTTTTGCAAACATTGGATTTGATGGAGGCAAATTTGTTTTTGTTTCATGGAAACAGGGGATGTCAACCTTCTTTAGGTCATAGTCAGTAACAATATCTTCAAAATGCAATGAGAAGCTATGTGTGTTCAATGAGCATATTGTTAAACAATCCTTTGTTTGAATTGAATAAAAATTGTATTTGATTTGATAAAATGTAATTTCTCCCAATTCTTTGTACTTCTAAAGAAAATTTTTCATAGAGAGAAACATTCATTTGTTGCAATTTGTTTAGTAGATACACATATTTAATATCTTTGACACGATAAAGGGAAATGTAAACAAGTCCATGCTTCTTGACTCCTTTTGGTTCAAAATCCAATTTATCAATTTTCAAGCCTTGTGATTGATGTATGGTTCGTGCACATGCCAATTGAACAGGGAATTGTTCTCTTGTGAAACAGTTGTTGTTTGACTCAAAATTCCTACAAACTCTTGTAATAGGTGTCCAATTAGGCATTATTCCATATTTGAACAAGTGGTGCATATTTTTTCACTGTATATTGCCATTTTTAGATTGGCAAATTCAATCTAGATGGCACCATTTTCGAGTATTTTGGATACCCTGAAAATTCCTTCAACGCCATTAACCAAGTCATCTTATATATCATAATTGTCATTGATAAATTCAACAAGCATGTTTTCTTTCAGCATAAGGATGGCTGGAAATTGCATCCTCATGTTTATATGGAAATTTTCATTTACTGTTTCAGTTCTTTGATCATGTGCATTTAATGTGATTGCTTTTGTATTGATGAGAGATAAAAAAAAAATCATTATGTTCTTGTACATTCTTGGTTAAGTGGAAGAGATAAGGAAATATTGGATCATTTGGCAGGCATCTATAACAATGTTTTTTCAAAAACCTAGGATCATCATTGGTATGTGAACAAGTTCTAAGTCTGTTTAGTATGGACACAAACTCTTTGTTTTCCTGTCGCATCCCTTGTTTTAGCTTGTAACTCTTGACATTGTCTTTCCAGAAGTTGTAAGGAGCAATAGCTCCCTTAAGGATTGGATGTTCAAATATCCAATGATCGTGTACAAGTTTCTTTTGGCACATGTCGCCATAGAATATTATGTCAACGTTGCAAAATGACGTGGTTAGTGTATGGATGATTTCATGGAGTCATTTGTCAATGTTGTATAGTAGCCAAGAGTTCATTAGCAATGCTTCATCTGTTAGAAAGAGTCAAAGTTGGTTATACTCTTTGGTCAATATATGAAGTGTGTTAGAATTCAATGGAATCATGTTGCATGTTGAAACTGGTAAATGAAAAGCTAAATGGACTATGACACCATTTGCAATGTATGCAACTTTGCTAGAAAACACAACTATGAGGCCCTTGTATTTTAATGGGTCACTTAGCAAATATTTGCTATAGTATCACATTAGTGTATGATAAAATTCCAGTGCATTCAATGTTTTTCCTAATCCTACACCTCCAGTAATAAACATATAAAACATGCTAAATGGATTGTTTTTTCCCATAGTATTATTTGTTTTGTTATTGATTGTTGCTCTTCATTTAGTTTTCTTCTAATTTCATGGTATGCTATTGTGCTTAAAACATATGGATGTTCAATGGATTCAATGGTCTTTGCGTATCCAAATTGTATTTGTCTAGATTTTATTTTTTCTACTAGCTCATGCTTAATATCATATTTTTCAATAAGAGAAGCACTTATTTCATGGTCGAATGGAAAATGAAGCACAAGAATTTCCTCATTTTCTACTGCAAATGTATAAGAAGAAACTTCTACGTCTCCCCATGGTAAGATTGAATAGAATAATTTTTTCAGTAGAAGAAACAATATGTTTTTAGGATAAGTATGCTTCAACCCATATTTGATTAGCCTTTCTTAATGGGCACTCAGATTCACTATATGGAATATAGAACATTAATTTCTCTCTGTAATAGTATTAATGGTTATTTTGTTCATCATATTGGATGTATCATATGACACATGGATGCTTTTTTCTTGATTTTTTTTTTGCAGTTGAATAGGAAGAAGCATATTCCATCAGGAAAAAAATTTCAAGTTCAGTGGGGTGTGCAACGTACTTATCAATGATTGACATGCACACAATGTATTTAGACTTATCATGTTCTTGTTGTAAGAGAAAAGGTATTTTTATTATGTGTGTTCATTTTTCATCCGGAGCAATATTAATGAAAATTGTTTTTTTCTGGATGATGAGTAAAGATGCAATGAAAGTATAATATGCACCACTTGTCGGCTTGACATTTGTTTCATATTTAGAAATGCATTTCCAAGTTTACAAATAGTTTCAACCTTGTCATCTTGATTGCAAAATCAGCTTTCTCAGATTATTTTGAAAGAAAATGTCATTGAGGAATCCATCTTTGTCATATAGCAACTACAATATGTTGCTGCAACATATGCATCCAAAATAAATTGATCATTTGTATTTTCTTGCCATAATGGTGGGATATTTTTTGCAAATTCATTTATCCACACATCACAAGGATTTATTTTGAGCAATACAATAGGTCGAGTGATACAAGAGTGAAGGAGCAATAGGTGTTGTTTTTTTATAATTCCAAGTTCAGTTACGAAACTTCAAATGGTGTGTTTCTTGAATAGGTTTTGTGTTGTAGAAGAAAATATTATTTTTTTTGCATTTGTTGATTGTAAATGTATTTATTGCACAGATTTGCAAGATACAAGTTTCAACAATTGGTGGGAAAAGGGAACCAAATCTACATGCAGAATGTTTATGCTTCTTACAAGTTTTTGTGTGATGATGAGTCTAAATTTCAGTCATTTCACTTGGTAACAATGTTGAATCACAAGTCAAATAGTGATCAATGAATGCAATGACATTGGTATTAGGAGAGTGTTGATAAATTGGTGCATCATTAATCCAAAGCAATCCATGATCATATTATGATCCTCTGCTTTTGGAACTTTCTGATAAACAAATGATCTTGCACTTGTCCAAACAACTCATTGTTTTTTGTAATCAAAGTACACATTCATTAAATTCTATGTCTATAATATTGACTACAAATGACTAGATGACACCTTATCAATGTATCAATGGATTCATCATAGCAGTTGTTTTTAGTATTGGTTGTAAAGCCATTTTTGTTTTCAGTATGTGTGTTAATGGACTCCAAAGATGCTCAACAATGGTGAATGTGATGAAAAATGTTGGTGGACCAAGTTGACATATCATTGGAAAGATGTATTCTCGTATTGTTTCAAAGTATTCAGGAGAGATGCGAATGCTTTTTAGGCAACAATATGAAAGTGGAAATTGTAATATTCTCTTAAGATTGCTCTGATTTTTCACATCTTTGGAAAAAACCTTTTGTCCTTTTAGTTCTCTTTTGTAAATAAAAATCCAGGTTGAGTTGGAAAACTGATTTATCAAGATATGGATTGCTTTGAGAAAAATAATTGTTACATGTGTTGAGAAGCTTGTGGAAATATGCAATAGTTCCCATTGTGAAATTTATTGATAGGAGAAGCGATTAATGAGATCAATAGGTTGGCCCGAGCCATAAAACAATGTTGGGAAGTTAAGTTCTTCAAAAATATTATCTTAGAAAATTCCCAATGGTAGGAATCCATCAAAAGGTGCAATTTTCATGATTTTTGTATCTAGATCATGGATTAAATGGGACTCCAATTAGCCATGTGTAATATCCCCAATTGATTAATTTTGTTAAGAATAATTTCCATTTTTATAATTTTGATTGAGTGAACACCAATTTTGGGCTACAACTTAAGTTAATGGACAAATCAAAGGAAGATTTAATTTTTGGATAAAGAGAGGGACCCACTTTAGATGAACGGGGAATTCATGAAGCTAGTGAAAGGTGGGGGCCACTCCATGAGGGAATATGAACCCCTTGGAGAGCTTGAATTTGAGAGAGAAGGATGGAAAAAGGAAATTCGATGGGTGGAACCCACAAGGCAAGAAAAGGGGAATAAATTATAAATAGGAGTTGGAGCATTGATTTAGAGGAACTTTTTGGTAATTTGATATCTGAACTATTGTTTCCTTAAGTTGTTTAGTTGGGTCAACAGAGTTTTGTCCAATACATGAGATTTCCAAGGGAAGATCTCAACTCTTACTTCATTGGAGTTCATGTGCCACCATACGAGAGCCTTTTTTGTATTCTTGGATTTTTTCAGGAGGAATTTCATAGGAGATTCACATTATTAAGGAGCATGATGGGTGCGGTAAGGGACCACGCACATCTCAGGGGAGTGAGCTTCATGAAAGAGTTGGTTTTTGGAATTTAGGAACACATTCTCTAGGCATCCAGTAGTGTTTTTGCAGTGATTTGGTGGTCAAGCAAGGCGGACTTCCTTCACTCCGAATTTTATTCTTCTTGTTCCAGCGCATAAGTAGTTTGACTAGGCTGGCGCAGTCATTAGAGGAGAACCTTGGTTGTGGAGGCTTGAGCCAGAGTTGGGGCTAAGGATTCACGAGGGTACATAAGGTTAATTCTTGGAGAGGTTCTTAGCTAATTTTAAAGGGATTTGGTATCTATTTCTCAAGAAGTATGAATTACCCAATTGAGAGGGAGCTCACACAAATTGGGAGTAATTTCAGAAGGTTGGAACAAGGCCCAACCTTTTTTTGGTTTTTGTGGCTTTGGTGATAGGAGGCTAGGATTAATTTAGCAGAATTTTCTAAGCACTTCTGAGGGTAGAATTCCTAGTTCCATTCAACAACTAGTAGCAAACATCATTAGAGAAGGGCACAGTTTATTCCAGGACCAAATCTGCCACTTGGGTTCATGAGAGATTTATGGGTTTGGTTGGCACTGGTGTGGAAAGCCTACATTTAATTTTGCAGAAATTTTGGAGTAGATCTGAGAGTCGAAATCTCACTGCACCTACATTGGCACTAGAATTAACTTTCTAGTTCAAAACAGAGACTTGCGGAGAGCAGTTTCTAACACTTTTGAATTTAGTAACTATAGCTAGTTCATTGCTTATGTTATCTACGATATTTTTCCATTTGGAATATTACAGTGGTATCAGATCCTTGATCTTGTCCCAACTATGAGTAGCCAGCAATATCATGGAATATTTGGGCATGTATGCAAATTGATGAGTGAAACCATAGACAACCCCATGGCTTAAGGGAGATTCAATATGCAGGAATTCTGGGGTGGAGTTCACCACAACGATGAGAGGTTGGACCATTTGAGGAGGGTGATAGACTAGATCCATCCTCATCCTTACAATAGAGACACTATATGTGTGAAGGTCATGGGGGTGCATCCATTTATACCATGTGGGGAGAGTCGACAAGATCAGGACACACAGGACTATGAGGAGCATGTAGATCTACCTAGTGTGACACAAGAGTCACCATTGTTGGAGATTCATTCGATACCTCCCCCTGAAATCTTGGCAGGGAGAGTAGAGCATACACTAGTAGTGCCATCCATTGTTGAGGTGTCCATTGATGAGGTGTCTAGGGTTCTGTCAGCGTTTTCAGGTAATATCAGTGCACAACAGATGAGCGAGGTGTCAGGATACATATGCACAGTCGATGAGGAGTCAATAGGTATAAAGGCATCTAGATCTGTGACAGGGTTTCCAAACCCTAGCTACCTATCATTGATTGTTGAGGATGTTATGCATGATGAGCTATATATGAAGGGGCAATTAGTAGCTCACGTTGAGCCCATGGTGGAGGAGGATGAGTAGCCATCCTTGAAGTCAGCCATCAATGAGGAGAAATCATGTGTATCGACAACTAGCATAGTTATCGTACTTTCATACGACAGTCCCCTTTAGGCATACATCAATGGGTTTTGCAACATTATTGGGCCAGCTCTACATGTTGGTCAGAGAGAGGCTTCATTACTTAGGTAGATTACATAGATTAGACAGACTAGCGAGATGAGGCATCACAAGTTGTGTAGGATGCAAGATTCATGGGATGGAGGACTTGTTCCATGTATGGTTGTTCATGCATTCAATCCCCAACAAAAAGTAACTTAATTGGCTCAGTCACCTTCTGCTATGTTGGCGCTCGAGGTGCTTCAAAATTGTCCCTCCCAAAAGCAGGCTTTGTTGTCAACAATTGGTGGAATCAATCCAACTGATTCCAATCTTGTGGTTTTCAACCATGTGGGTTATACACCACAGTTACCAACACAATTAGCATTCCTAATTCAAGTAAATTTCTTGAATAAACTTATTCACTAAACCATTATGGATGAGGGGGCATCTACTTGTACTATGTCTATGAATTGTTGGAAAATGCTTGGATCACCGCCTTTGTCACGTTCACCAACAACGTTAAAAGCTTTTGACGGTTGCACATATACGTCTTGTGGAATCTTGAGTAATCTGCAAATTGAACTAGGAGGAAAAACAGTAACTGTTGAAGTTGAGGTTTTTTACAGACCCCTTGACTACAACATTTTTCTAGGAAGACTATGGGTTTATGCTATGGCTGGTGTGGTTTCAACATACTTTCATACAATTGAATTCCCTCATAAGGGCGGAATCACAATTATCGATAAACTTTCTTTCTTCGCCTCTTTTTGACAGGATACTGGAAGCATTCCATTAGTTCACAGACCCCCGCCATCTCTTCAAAACATTGGCGTAGGTCTCTTCAAGGATTCTTCCCTAATGGGTACTTTTTCACTACCGTCACGATCAAACATGGCGGAAGTGGAAAAAGTTGAGACTTGCAACATGATATCTTCCACTTCATCTGATTTAAGGAAGATTAACAATAGTTCTGAAGTTGATAGTAGTAATGAAACCATGTTTCTAAGCCTCATTGAGCTTGCATAGCAATCAATCTTTCTGGCTTGCGCGGTGAGCCCAAATCCATCTTCACCAATTGTATGGGAAGATCGTTCATTACAATATGGTACTTCTTCTTATCCTTTTTCACGTATATTTTCTACTGATGAAGGAATCATCATCATTCCCATCTTCCATATTACATAGAAGGTTTTTGAAATGAACTTAATAACCCTTCAGTGGTTGATTTCCTTTCGAATTCTGTTTTCATAGATACAGTAGATTCCCAGCGAAACTTGTCAAATATCGAAGAAACCATTTCTATCAACATTTCAACCGAACCTAAAGTTATAGAAAACATTCATGTTGGTAATCATGTTCTCCATCAAAACTTGATATTTACCGTGCTCTCTTTTATGAATTTCGAGATATATTTTCATGGTCATATGAGGAGATGCCAGGTATTCACTCTAGTATAGTTGAACATGAAATCAAAATGTATCATGATGTCAAACCAGTACGACAACGTCTCCATTCTGTCCATCCAAAGAAGGTTGTTGCCATTAAAACAAAAGTTGAAAAACTTTTGCATGTTGGTTTCATATACTTTATTCCTCTTACTGATTGGGTTTCCAATATTTTTCCTGTCATGAAGAAATAAGGGACAATACGAGTGTGCGTCGATTATAGGGATGTTAATCAAGCCTGTCCAAAATACAATTATCCCACTCCATTTATCGACCATATTATTGATGAATGTGTCAAATGTGAAATATTTTCATTTATGGATGGTTTTTCTGGCTATAATCAAATCAATATCCGCCTAGAGGACCAATCTAAAACTAATTTTATTTCTCCATGGGGCACATTCGCTTACAGGAAGATCCCTTTTGGTTTGAAAAATAGAGGGGAAACTTTTCAAAGGGCAATGAAATATGCCTTCCATGACATCAAACATATTGTTCAACCATACCTTGATGATTTACCTACCCATTCACGAAAGTAAACTGATCACCCGCAGCATTTGAGAGCTATATTTTTACAGTGCCAACACTACAAAATATGACTCAATCCACACAAATGTGTGTTTTTTGTTGGTTCTGGTCATTTTCCTGGTCTCATAGTTTCTAAGGAAGGAATTTTACTCAACCCTCTTAAGGTTCAGGCAATTCTTGACTTGCCTCCACCTTCTAATCTACTAGAGTTACAGAGACTCCAAGGGAAGGCTAACTTTCTAAGGAGGTTCATTCCTATTTATGTTGAAATGGATAAAGGATTTACTCATATTTTGAAAAAGGGGATACCTTTCCATTCAGATCAGGTTGTGCAAGATTCCTTTGATGCTCTTAAAGATACCTTGATTAGAGCATCATTAATGTATTCCCCGAATTATCAAAATGACTACTTCCTATATCTCGTCGCTACAGATATAACCATTGGAATGGTTTTAGTCCAAGAAGAAGATGGGATTGAACATCCAACATATTATTTGAGCCGCAATCTCAATGATATAGAAGTTAAGTACTCTTACGTCGAAAAGCTAGCTCTGGCTGTTGTTCAAGCTATATAGATATTTCACCACTATATCCTATTTCAAAAGATCACTATCATTCCAGATTGCAACCTTATGACATATATTTTGTCATGTCAATTACTAGGGGGAAAATACTGAAAATGGATTTTCATTTTGCAGGAATTTGATTTGGAATTCATCAAATCCAAATCAAAGAAATCTCTAGTTTTCGTCCAGGTTACTTGCAACCTTCCTTTGAATACCATTGTTTCAACATTAGAACCATCAATTCTAGATGAGTCTCTATTCCTAATTTTGTCATCTAGCCCATGGTATGGAGATATACTGATTTATCTCCAAACCCAAACTTTTCGGCCCGATACCTCTCACTCGCAACAGCGATGTACCCAATACCAAGCCAAAGATTATCTTATCATTGGCGAAACTTTTTACCATCGTGGTATCGATATGATTTTAAGAAGGTGCCTCACACATGAGTAAGTTGAGAGAGTTTTGAATGATTGCCATTCAAGTGCTTGTGGTGGACACTTATCTGGTTATGCTACCGCATAGAGAATTCTCTATGCTGGTTACTTCTGGCCTACCATATTCAAAGATTGCATTATTTCTATCAAAAGCTGTCATGCATGCCAGATCTATGACCGTAAATCTAGATTACCACTTGCACCACTGCATCCTGTCATCGTTGTTGGACCATTTGCCAAATGGGGCATTGACTTCATGACATGTAACCCTCACTTGGTCGGGGGGAATGGGTACATTATAGTCGTCGTTGACTATTTCACAAAATGGGTTGAGGCAATGCCTACATTAAACAACAGTGGTGAGACAGCTGCACTTTTCTTTTTCAACCACGTGGTTGCCCGGTTTGGTGTACCACGGGCTATAGTTACAGATCATGGGTCGCATTTTCACAATCACATGATGACTGAGTTAACTGCCAAGTTAGGAATTTCACATGATAGTTCTACTCTTTATTATCCACAAACTAATGGACAAGTTGAGGCCATCAACAAAGTCCTCAAGCGAATGCTTCAAAGAATGATAGTGGTTCATAAACAAAACTAGCATTTAATCCTGTAATTTTCATTGTGGGCATACCGAACCTCGGTAAGGAATGCAACTAGATTCACACCCTTTCAATTGGTGTATGGTCTGGAAGCAATCTTGCCAATACAATGTGAAATTTCATCTCTTAAACTCACAATTGACCTGTTACCCGACACTTCTGACAAAGAAGTGCGTTTCTTATAACTCATCCATCTGGATGAAACCTGTCATGAAGCCGCATTGGCTAACGAAGCACATAAGAAATGAATCAAGGTGCAATATGACCGAAATGTCAAGCCTCGCATTTCTCAGAAGGAGACCTAGTCTTGCTTTATGATCAAGAAGCTGATAAACTAGGAGCAGGAAAATTTGAACCACTATGGATGGGCCCTTACATTGTCAAGCGTGTTTTGGAAAAAGGTGCCTACGAGTTGGTGGATTATGATGGAATTCCATTGTCGCAGCCCTGAAACGGGTTGTATCTCAAACATTACTATGCTTAATTGAGTGTAGTAAAATCATTGTATATATGATTTAATTGCATGTGTGTGTGTTAGTGTGTCTTTTAGAATTTTTATGTGGTTAAGTAATCCTCTTTGCATTTGTTGCAGATGTCAGAATCTTTGGAACCATTTGTTGGTTATGCCGATGGTGCTAGTCGTAGTACGTAGAACCTATCTTCTGCAGCATGGGCCATTTTCACTCCAAGTGGCGAGTTAGTGAGTTTTCAAGGGATTTGTATCGGTCATTCTATGAACAATATCGTTGAGTATAGCACATTAATCGAACTTCTCTCTGATTCCATTTCACTTGGAATTCGCCGAATCATCATTAGGTTGGACTCACAACTCGTCATATTGCAACTAACAAATGTTTATACCATCCAAAACCCAACAATTCTTCGTATGTTCCTTAGAGTTCGTATTTTGGAAAGACATTTTGAGTATATTCAATATCAACATATTTCCATAAACTTTAACACATTAATTGATTCGTTAGCGACTATGTGTTAAACAGACATTTGTGACACATGTAAAAGTAAATTTTCAATTCACACCATTAGTTGAATAGGATTGCACATAATCATATATAAAAACTCTGAAAGTAAAAAATAGATATATGTTTTAAAAGTTTTTACAAAATTTGTGTCCAAGAGATGTTTGGTCATCTGACCTAAAAGCTTAAAATGCATACAAAAATCATCCTAAGTAGACCTAGTGATGCTCATGCAGGTAGCAGGTCACAGCCTGAACTATCATGCACAATAGCCTCATACAATGGCTAGGAACACGAATAGTATGGCGCTAAAGTCTCATAGGTAACTCCTTGATCCAGATATCCGAAATACCAAGAGTTAACCCCTCTATGTGATCCTGTAACTCTGCCAGTGTCTTGGTCAAATCTAATCCTGAAGCACTGCTCTCCTAACATTTCTCTGCGTTGGTCCACCTGCCTCCTGTTGATGTCCCAAAGGTCGAACAGTACCAACATCTGTATGCATGAGAATAATGTTAGTTTAGTCTTGGAAACATCCAAAACATGTAGAAATTGAAAAAAAAAAAAAAAAACATTTGGTCAATTTTTTTTACCTATAACACCCCATTGAATGCCCACTGGTAAACTCAACTCTAGATCTCCACAAAAATTCATCCTTGCGTATGGATTCTCCTCAATGAAAATGTGTTATCGACTGAGAAAACTGAAGAATGCAGTAGAAAATGTGATTGATGGCTAACCAACATATCTAGCCATCAATTCAACCCACCTCTGCATCTGTGGATCTCCAGGACCAGCTACACCCAATGTTACATGTTGAGGTTGCATCAATGGAATTCTCTCTAAGGTAAAAGCGATTAAGAGCGATCCATAGCTGAAATTCTTCATATTAACACTCTTTACCTTTTTCAGCTGCTCTTTCAGTGAAGAAAGTATGACCTCACACCAGTTGAATATAGTTGGCTCGAGACAATCAAGTGCATACTGCATGTATGATCTGTTCACCAGATGAAGTGTCACACTGCCTGGAAACTTTGAGATAGTGAAAAGGATTGTTCTCAAAGGCAAATCACGAATATCTTTGATGATTATCTTTCCGTCCTTGCTATGCTATGTACCTGGCCGACAGAATTGTCGAACATAGTACCTCATTGATTCACCCCTATGGGAAGAACCTGAAAGAGAAATGGGGGCAACACGTCTCGACAGCCCTGTAAGAAAGTAAACATAATTGATCCTAATAGGGACAACTTTGTCCCTTATGTGAAAATCCTGATCCGTTGGATCTCATGCATGAACTAAGAACTGCAATAGTTCTAATTGTTTCCTCATCCCGGAAAACCTGAAGTATTTGAGCAACCCACAGTTTCTGAGGGCCTTAACAGTACCTGGATCATTTAGGGAAACCATGTCTTGTTCTTCATGCTCTCTTTCTTGCCAAGTAATAGACATTTTGATCCAATGATATCCTAAAATCAAACCATAAGCTTAGTTAGGGTCCATTTCATGCAAAAAATTGGAGAAATTTTGGGCCAAACAAGTGAAACAAATTTGTGAAACTTGCCCAGCGCAACCCAGGAAAGGATATAATTTGCTGCAGAGCAGCTACCCTTCTGTTTAGGTGCTCTGCAACACATTTTTGATGTGGAAGGTTGTGTTGATCCCAGGGAAAAATATTCTAACCCTAGAGGCACCAAAAACCCAAAAAAATTGCCTGAAACTGTAAAATAATGACATGAAAAGAAAGAGGAAAGGTAAATCTTCTACCTGGTCTAGACGACATGAGAAATGATCCATAGAATATCTTGTAATCAGCTGCTGAAGTTCAAGGTAAAAAATTGGTTCAGAGCACAAACTGAATGGTAAATATCAAAGGGTGAAAATGACATGGTAAACTCTTGTTTTATGTTTATTTCATGATCATTAAATGAGTAAAATTTAGTATTTACCTATTTTTACCAATGAAACAAGTATGTTTGATCCATTTGGTTTTTTTTTTAACATATTTACAGCTGACTTACAGAAGTTGACGAGCACAATCGTGAATTGTACTTTGACCACAGAGCATACTTTTATCTCTTTTTCGAGCTCTGTTAAACATCGAAAAAGGAACCCCCTTGGAGTCCTCTTTAAGCTCTTTTCAGACTCTCGAAATATGAAAAGAGTGCCAAGCAATTGTCCTTTTCAGCTTGTTAACATATTGGAAACAACATCTACTCAGTATAAGTTTAAACCTTTTCCAGACTGAGATATATTATTTACGAAAAAGGAATACGTTGATCAAACATGGTCAATAGGTTCTCTCTCGTATTATTTTACACTTTTTTGGACTTGAGAGACAAAATTACAAAAAAAGAACTTTTTGAGTTTTCTTTTTGTCCCTTTTCAAACTCTCTAAACATGAAAAGGACCGAGTTATCATTGTCGTTAAACTCGTTAAAACATCAAATAGTGAGAAACTTGTCCATCATGACAAGACCGAGTTTCACCTTCACTAGACTCGTTAAAACATCACATAGCGATGGATTCATCCGAAGGGTGGAATTATACAACAAGCATGTGTTATCCTCCTCAAGCTTGATAAATAATAAAGAGGTATTGGTCAGAAATGACTGGGGAAAATGGGAAAAAGGGGTAAACCACTTTATGGTAACAGGTCACTCTTGAACATGACACTTTCATTTCATCACTGTGACTACTTGGGTTGGGTTGTCTACTTGATGGTCATCATACCATGGTCTATCATACTATCCATTACTTCGGTTTTGGGTCAATGTTTCCAATTCATTCAGTGTCGCCGACATGTTCAAGAGAAATCACTTAGTCAAATTCATCCTTTGCAATACTAATAAACCTTCATTTTCATGACCACCATTCTTCAACGTTGTCTTGTTAGTCAAATTCTGTCTCCAAAAATCATTACACTTATTTCGTGTCATTTATGTGGGATACATCAAGGCCCTGTTGCAACAAGTTTCTTCTTGTTGACATCAACACATTATCCAAGAAGTTGACTTAGAAACGCCCTTTCAGTACCTTGAGGCTTGCATACATCAATGGTAAGTTTTTCGCTTTTGGCGATAGGTTGACATCAGTGGCCTTCAACTGAAAGACTTTGTATGGTGTTCGACATCAAAACATTTATTCACACCATGCAAAATGTGCTACATTACCTTGAGGATCATTATCATTATCGATGATTTCTCTCGTGTTTGTTAACAACTTACATCATTAGTTGGTAATCAGACGGTGTCTTCCCATGTTTGACTTCATATCACATATTCACATGGTTAGACTCGTACTTGAGTGAATGATTGAATGAGATAGAAGACCCCAGATCTAGTTTCATCCATTCAGACTGCGATTTCAAGAAAGTACTAAATCATTTGTACAATGGCTTTACACAGATGGTCATCCTATCATGGGTCTATATCTGTAGACGACTATCTATGTACATGTAATGAAAATTTTATATGTTGAGCATGGGTATGCCTTCCCTCAACAATTCATGAAAAATCCAAAATATCATGATATTATGTATTGTAATTGATGCAGGTCACCATCTGCTTCGGAACCTCCTCATCACATTGTAAAGCATATCACTCGACATTATCATTTTCTACTTCATGCTTTAGGGGGCAGCTGTTATAGATCCATTTGGGAACATCACTCCCAACATTCAAATCAGTACTATTAGGGCTCATCAAACCCTAATCCAGTTGCTACATGCCCTAGACAAGTCATCACTTTGAATGCCTCCTTCCCTTAAAGTTTTCTGGCCTGAAACCCTCTAGAAATGCCTCCTTGAGGGACCAACACAACCTTGGTCAGGGGTAAATGTGCTTCAGTGTAGGTAGGCCCATGTAAGGGTGCATTTTAGTGCACTTAGGCCACTTTGACTTGCGCTGGGCGAGATTGAGTGAATTATTCATAGGGTTCTGAGAATATTCTTATCTTCTGGAAAATTCTAGAATATTCCCACACTTATCATCTCCTATGAGCTCGAAATTGGATAGGGAATGAGTTAAGTAACCTCCTATACTCTCATCCCTTCCTTAATGGAAACTAACTATAAGTTTGGAAGGCCATTCAATACCCTCATTTATGACCAAACCACCTCCATTTTCCTATAAATTGAGCACTCATCTAAGTGATCAAGAGTTGAACTTTGAGAATTTGTAAGGAGATACTGTTGTTGTGAGGTTTGAGATTGTAAGAAAGTATTGTTACGCTGCCGGAGTGTTGTGCTTATGGTGTGATGAAGGATGGAACTCAAGCTGGAGGAGTGACATTGGATCCAAATTCATGGTTGTAACTCTTCCTTCTACTTAATAAATTTGTTTACACCTTTTCCCATATTCTTGTATTTATGTATGATGATTATACGTGTAAATTCTTTCGATTCCATTTACTTATAGTAGATAGATCTCTTGCTTTGATTGGTTTTTTTCCTGTGTTTATGATTGCAAGTACTTATCAAGTGAATTAAGTTCGAGAAGGAATGATGGGATCCATACAAAGGACACAAAGGGAAAGAGAAAGATAGCAATTAGGTCTCTTGTCTTATTTATCTTCTATAGAAAAAGGTTAAATGCTTTAATTCTGTTGTTCTATGTGTAGCTACCCACCTAGGGAAATTGTATTTATCTGTAGATGCAAAATTCTACATAACAAAGATGGGGTACATTGAAGGAGATTGTTCGAAGATAGAAAAAGCCTCCACACAATTGAAGAGAAAGGATGGTGAAAGTACATCAAAATCTTCCTGTGATAATGAGCATTGCAAGAGAAGAGCTAAGGAAAGCTCTCATCGCCAGGATCGCACTCGAAACAACCAAGCAAGGACATCAGGGTAGGAAGAAGGTAAAATAGGTATTGAGGAAGAAGAATTGTTGCATCCATTGTAACAAGCATGGACATTAGAGAGATGCATCGACATTAGAGAGCTACATGTTCGGAGCTCCATCTAAAGAAACGTCTCAAGAAGGACAAAGAACCTACGGAGGAACCAAATGGTAAAGTTGTTCAATAAGCAAATCATATCCAAAATCATGACACATTCATGAGTTAGAGATGGTTTTATTAGATATAATAGCTTATTGTGGCCACATTTTGTAAATCACATGTTGCGACATGATTGTAAAAGTGGAGTGTTTTCCATCGCTTATGTAAGCAACATGATGATATTTTTGGCCTTTTTGTTGATAGTTTGGGTATTGGCTTCTATTATGATTATGATTTAAACTTGACTAAAAAGTGTATTATAAACTCTTGGAAAGTATGGGTTTTTCTTGGGCCATGATAGGTCATATAATTGGACATGTATTTTGCAAGATTTACTATAGGATTGCATAGAGTACAGGTGTCGATTTATCACTTATGGCTCCTAAGGACAAAGGTGAAGGAGAAGGAAGTGTGGCATGTTAGGGCACTTGTTGTGCAAATGAGGGAGTACATCAGATTGCAGATAATGTTCATGCTTTTGGAGGACCAAAACCTCCTCAATGGGGAGGAATGATCCATGTGGCTCCAAAAAGTCTCAAAAATAAAATTCTTTGGATTTCATTGAAAATAAGAACATAGTGTAGAGCTCGTCTTCCTCATTCCAACAATGTAGACGAAACTGAAATCCGAGTCTGTATGATAAAGTTATTGTAGTTTGAAGTTTATACCCAAAAAAAAAAATGTCAAAAGTCAACCAGAGGGTGCCACGTGGCATTCCCACAAGCTCCCACATGGGATCACAATCAATAGATCAGGTGGACTACAATAGGTGTTGTGGCAATATCACAAGCCAACACATGGCCTATAGGTGATAGAAGTGGCATATGATGTGGAACAATGAGATCCTGTCACATGGCCAAATCACATGGTGCCACATGGCACCACAAATTAGGCCCTAAGTGGCCTTGGCATGGTGCAACCTACATTTTGTTTTATTCTCATGGTTTGGGGAGTCTTTATAATATGGTCATACATATACCATATATTATATGGTTTGAAAACTATATTAAAACCAAAATTGGGATTTAAAACCATATTAAATAAAAATTAGGAGTCCATGGGTTTTGAACCCAAAACCTCCCCAATAACAAGTAACTTAACATGACTAATTCAACCATTGTGCCAACCACACACTTTGTCTTATTCACCCTCACACTCTTTTATAAAATGTTATTCAAATGGTTCAAGGGGAACCATGGAGAACCATGGAGAATACATGAGAAATGAGGGCGTAGGCAGGCCAATGAAGACATGAATCTCAATAAGATTTTAGGAATATTGTTAGAGCATATGTTAGGTAATATTTTAAAGAATATTCTCTATGAAGAATCTATGAGGAATCTTTAAGATTCCCTGGGGTAGAATTTTGAAGGTGTTAGGAATATGTCAAGTTTATACTCATTTGAACCAGTTTTCTGCAAGGAACGTGATGGAACGATAAGTTTCTTCATCTAAGCAACTAAATTCTAGTCATCATGCATAAGAGAATCTTTGAGATTTCCGGGGAGCCCAAATTTGACCAGTTCATAAGGGAGTTGAATTTACAGTCAGATTTCACGGTTTTTTCACCAAGAATTCAACCACGTGGTCCATTTCTTTAGCACTGGTGTGCATTTTTAGGCCATCCCCAGAAGTGGAGGGATAAGATGCACTGATGTTATGTCTCCTTTTGATTTTTATGAGATGATGATTTGATGTTGATATCATTGTTTTCCATTTTTTAGAGGATCCTTGTATGCCACTTCACGTGAGAGGTTGATATTTTGTCATGTTGAAGGAGAGATTATATGAGTGGGAGTTCTTATAGGAGAACGTCTCATTGAGAGACATGCCAGTCTAAGTTAAGGGATTTATTCCTTGTATTGAAAAATAATTTATCATGTACTCATCATCATCTTGCAACATTTAATGAAGCGCCCTCCCCACTCTTGACTTGGGGTCCAAAGACATAACCCACACTATGTGAACTTCATTATCAACTTGTGTGTGTTTGTTGATTTGATGGTTTCCATTATGTTTCCTCTTCTTTAAAGTATGCACATGTGGTTTTTCATACTCTTTCACATACAATTTTTCTAACACCACAAGAGTAAAAGATCGTGGTTAATTCCAGTAGTTGAGAGAATATGGATCATATCCCCTCTAGCAAGTGTGGAGTTAGGCCACTCAGGACAGATGAGGAGATATGATGTGTGTCATGGTAGGCACACTAGTAGAGTGGCAGATACTTTGTCACATGTGGGATATTGTATGTTACAGGGTGGTACGACAGTAGGAATTGGTACAAAGGACTGAACAGAGTTATGCCATAGGGCCCAGTGTTATGTAGAGGAATGGAGACTAATGGATTCAAACCCACTTTTAGGCCATAGCATCCAGTGGTGTTCAGGGTTGTGGAGCAAGGAGAAGTGGCCTATAGAGGATCATGGATATGCATGGCGGTGTGTCATAGCATGTCGGTTTACACTATGGAATAGGAGGAGTGACTCGCATCGCATTGAGTACTCACGGGGAGTGTCAGGTAAAATGACATAGGTAGGACATGAGATGATACAGGATGGGACAAAAATAGCAAGGAGTATACAATGGTGTACAGGGGTAGGTTGTGATGTACAATGGCATGTCGAGGAGTACAAGGATTTTTGGTGGTATGCAGAGGAATATGATGCTTCACAGCGGGGTCTTGGGGTGTTGCCTCTAGGGAGACTAATAGATGGAGACAGTGGGCATACATTTAGGTGTAGTTCACCCAGGATCGACATAAACAAATGAGCAATACTTGATGGTAGGGACCCACACACCTATCCCTCATCTACATCACTTACAGGCACAGACGATTTGGTTTTTGTACTTTGACACACCAGGAAAAAGTAGCAAGAGACAGGGGGCTCACTCAAGATATTTGGATGACACTTAGTGCACTAGGGGAGAGACTTCTCAGAAGTGGCATTGGGTCGGTGCATCAGTTTACAATCACATGTTGGGGGATGATGTGATCATCTGCAGGGGTGACATACGCTCATCATTGAGCCTACACCTGGGGAGATGGTCACAAGGGTGACATGTGTCACTCTTTCCATAGGGCACATCTAGACCATGCATGAGCAGAGGATACAGTGTACGACTGAGGTAGTTTTCCAGTATGTTTCCAGACTCCAGAAATTATATTGGCACATTATTGAGAGGGAGGATGGCAGACCCAGTGGTGATGGTTAGCAAGAGTAGGATGGATCCACATACACTAGGTCGATTGCGAGTATCAGATACCCATCTATTGCCTACATTCAGGGGGTAGATATTTGGCACATGTGGCTTCTAGCGGTCATCAGTACTATGCAATGGCAGGCATAGGGAAATTTAACATGCACTAGATTAGTTCATGATATATGGGTCCTATATATTAATTTCATGCAGGGACTAGAGACAAGGCACAGATGGATTCCAACAATTGTAAGAGTTATGTCGTAGTAGGTCTAGCTAGGGGATCCAAGGATTCAGTTGGTTGACATGTTACTCCATTTTGTGAGGATCAAGACCATAACAAACGATGAACTGTCTCACTTTGGGGTTGACACATGGGGGATCGCTAAGGCCTCCATTGCTTGGTGAGCCAATATTTTCTAGTTGCAGCTCAGGATCGAGATTAGCAATGAGTAGGTAGATATTAACGTCATAGAGATATTGACATCATTGATATTGAGTGGGTAGATATTGACATCAATGAGTGGGAAAGATGAGCTTAGCCTTCGTCGATATTTTTCCACTACGTTTTAGGGGAGGAGGATACAGTATGCACACGATGGGAAACCTATTAGAGTCAAAGTGGCACAATGAAAACATGGTGGCACTTTTATGAGACAAGCATGGGACATAGGCATCACAGTACTAGACAACAAAATTTCCTTTAAGGGTGATCTCGCTTCTACAGGGGGAGATCATCTAGATCTTCCATTGACCTTTTGTGACTCACTAATGGCATGGGAGACCTCATTAGCATGGCAGCTTGGTAACCAAGAGGATATCATGGGAAGTTACTGTGGAAGAGACTTCCTCCCCACAGGGGTTGGGGTGTATCCTTAAGAGTTTGCTCTTAGAGTGCATGAGGTGGACTATTCAGTAGAGAAGTTTCACAAGGAGATGATCAGGATTTTATTCTACCATGATACTCTTCTTACTGGTGATATACAGAGGATGTCTAGTGCCCATGCCAAGCTGGGAAGTGAGTGGAGCAAAGGATGCCTCATGATGATTAGGATGGATTGGGATCCTCGTATCAATGGATTTCCCATGGCAGGATAGTGTAGAGATCAGGGATGAACTAGTGGCACATTTGGGACCCTGGTATTGTTTGCAGTGACTATTTGGGTTAGTTGATCGAGAGGGTGATTGTTAAGGCATTGCTTGAGGACAAGGAATTTTTGGTGGGGAGGACTGTAATATCCCAAATTAATTAATTTTGTTAAGAAAAAATTCCATTTTTGTGATTTTGATTGGGTGAACATAAATTTTGGTCCACAACTTAGGATAATGGATAAATAAAAGGAATATTTAATTTTTGGGTAAAGAGAGGGACCCACTTTAGAGGAAAGGGGAAATCATGAAGCTCGTGGAATGTGGGGGCAACTCCATGAGGGAATACACACCCCTTGGAGAACTCGACTTGGAGAGAGAAGGAGGGAAAAATGAAATTAGATGGGTGGATCCCACAAGGCAAGAGAAGGGGAAGAAATTATAAATAGGAGGTGGAACACTCATTTAGAGGACTTTTTTGTTAATTTGATATATGAACTATTGTTTGCTGAAGTTGCTTAGTTGGATCAATGGAGTGTTGTTTACCACACAATATTTCTAAGGGGAGATCTCAAATACTACTTCAGTGGACTCCGAGTGCCACTGTTGGGGAGCCTTTGTTTCTTTCCTGGATTTGTTCTAGAGGCATTTCATAGGATATTCAAGTTATTAAGGAGCAGGCTAGGCACAGTAAGGGACCACACAAATATCAGGGGAGTGAGCTTCATGAGAGAGTTGGTTATGGGAATTTAGGGACACGATCTCTTAAAATCCATTAGTGTTTTTGCAACGGTTTGTTTGTCAATATGAGGGGACTTCCTTCAGTCCAAATTTTCTTCATCTTGGGGTAGCGCAGAAGTATTTTTGCTGGTTCTCCAAAGCCATTAGAGGAGCACTTTGGTTGTGGAGGCTTGAGCTAGAGTTGGGGTTGAGGATTCACAAGGGGACATTAGATAGGTTCTCAGCTAATTTTGGAGGGATTTGGCAACTATTTCGTAGGTAATATGAATTCCCCAGTTGAGAGATCACACAAGTTAGGGGTAATTTCAAAAGGTTGGAATGAGGCCCAACCCTTTCAAGGTTTTTGTGGGTTTTGTGAGAGGAGGCTAGGATTAAATTTTTAGAATTTTATGAGCACTTATGAGGGAATAATTCCTAGTTCCATTCAGTAGTTAGCAACATAAATTGTTGGAGAAGGTGCATTTTATTTCAGGACCATTTCTACCACTTGGGTTTGTGATAAATTTATGGGTTTGGTTGGAGCTCGCGTGGATGACCTACATTTAATTTTGTTGAATTTTTGGAGAAAATATGAGGGAAAAAAAATTAATTCCCATGCAACAATAGTGGAAAAAAATTTCTCGTTCAACACAGAGACTTGGGGAGAGCAGTTTCCAGCACTTGGGTAGCTCCATTTTCTATTGGAACTTGACTAGCTTGTAGTAGCAACCCCAGGTTTCCTCTAATCTCATTTATTGTACTCCTATCTATCAAAATTAACACAATGACTCAAATATTTTGGCCATATTTTAGTGTTCAAATGTGTATGATTGTGCATTTTTGAATTTAGTGTTGAAAATGCAACAAGATGATGGAGCTTAGTGGAAAGAAGTCGCCTTCACTAAGTGGGCCCGCAGGCTATTTTTGGAGCAAAGTCTATTTTTAGACTATGTCTATTTTTAGACATATGGATCATGGTCTATGAGTTGCAGGATGTTGTTTATGGATGATTGTTCATGTTGGTAAAAATAGATGGAATTCTATTTTTAGACATATGGGTGGAGTCTATTTTTAGACTGCCAGGCTAAAAATAGAAACAATCGAATATTATTATCTCATAATAATATTTGGACTATAAACATTATCTTATCCTATTGGAGCACTTCAGTTCGAGCTACAGATGTGGCACACGCAGCTGTCAGAAGGAAATATGCTTTTCTTGTGAGTCAGTTGATCTATTGCATGCAGGACTTCAGTTAGAACTTAGGTGATTGAGTTTTGTGGAGTTGATTGTGGAGTTGATGGAGTTGTGTTCAGTTGAACTAGTTGTATTTAGTCTAACTGTAGAATACACTAGTGATGAGTTGTGTGAATTAAAATATTAATTAATTCACTAACTATTGACTCATAAAGAAAATAAAGAATACATCAGTTAACTCAGTGCATGGACAGTTCACTGGAGACAGGTGTTAGAGGTTGAGATTGCTATCAGTTGTGACTATAGTTGTGCATGAGATCTTTCACAATCAATGGGATTGAGTAATGCCAATGAGGATTGCGTGTTTCAACCAAGGAAATATGAGATTGGTTCAGCCATTCATCATTTATTCTCATGCAGGATTGCGCAGTGGAGGAAAACAGTGGAGGAGATTTGAGGCATCAGATCTGAGCTAGTTTGTGTGTAACAGGTAGAGATAATACTGAGTACTTGCGAGGAGTATTGTACTATGTATTGTTACATGTTCTCAATCATTATAATATACAGATAGTGTGGGGTTTTCAGCTGTATGCTTTCCCGGGTTACATATTGTGTTAATGTGCGCATGCGATTGATGTTTCATCATTATTTTTAATGCTGCTAAATTGATGATCAACATAGAGGAGATTATGTATTATGCATGTATTCCGCAATAGTGTATAATCAAGATAATCTTTGTGAATAAGTGTCATATTATTCAAAATTTCTACATGGTACCGGAGCTGTTGATCATCAGATCTATTATTCAGAAAGTGTTTCAATTTTATTTCTTCAGGCAGAGTCTGTAAGCGGGCTAGGTAACCTCTAAATTCATCCTTCTTTTGGAAGGCGAGATATCCGGTGAATGCCCATACAACCAATCTTTGTACGAGAAATACTTTGTTCTCACGAATCTTAGATCAGAAGCGGTTGAGTTTTGAGCTGGTGGAATTCGAGCAGCAGTGTTTTCTTGGTGTCAACGTTGCAATGTCTTTCAACGGATTGCGATTGGAGTATGCTCTTGAGGGCAGCTCGAACTATATTGCATGGAAGGACAGGATGGAGGCGGTGTTAGATGATAATGGGTTGAAGGATTTCATAGAGGCTGAGGTCCCAAAACCTACTGATGCTACTAAAGTTGTGGTTTGGCAAGAGAAGACAGAAAAGTGTCGAAGGATTATGTTGGAGGGCGTGAAGGATCACATCGTATCCAGCTTGCATGGAAAGGCTTCTCCATAGTTGATGTGGAAAGCGTTGACAGATTTATTCCAAAGAAAGAGCAACCAGAGGAAGTTGGAGCTCAAGGATTCACTCAGAAACATTAAGTGTGAGAATGGAGAGAGTATGCCCAAGTATCTCATGAAGTTCACCCAATGCCGGGATGAGCTGGGAAATGTGGGGGTGAATGTCGATGATGAGGACTTGGTGAGATTGGCTCTCCTTGGTCTTCCGAAGATTTGGCATTCCTATCAGGACTCTGTCAATGGTTGGGAGAAATTGCCAGGATGGGAGAGACTTTGGTCGAATCTTGTGCAAGAGGAGATCAGTCGGAATACTAGGGACGGATCTTCATCAAAGGCATCTGATGAAGAAAATTGCGCTTTGGCTGCAAAAGTGAAGAAGGGGAAGGAGAAGGGTTCTCTTTTCGAATCCAGTTCTTCCTGTTGTGTGTGGAGCATGATTGTTCAGAGGTCTTTGTTTCAGCCGGATGTATACCCCAGGAAGTTTTGTACACCCCTCCACGCGGGGGGGTGCGGGGGGGATTTGTCCCCCCCACGGGGGTCCGGGGGCGCCCATCCCCCTCGGTTGGGGGGTCTGGGGGCCAGCGGTCCCCCAGTCGGGACTCGGGGGCAGCACCCTCGAAGCCAAAAATAAATGTAAAATTGCCTTGTAAAAGTATAGTAATTTCTAGTCACTCTGGGCCATTCATTAGGCGGATGATCTGACGGTAGAACTTATGTTTAGTTTAGGGTTTTTTTCCCTAGAAGGCAACCCCTCTCTTTGTATGAGGGCATTGTATTTGAGGCTGTGTGATAGATGTGTATTTTGTGAGCGAGAAACGGAGAGCTGAGACTGTGAGAGAAAACAGAGGATACTACAGCGGATTTGCTGTAGGTTGTATCTCTTCATTTTGCTGGATAATAGAAAGGAAGGACTGGCTGTTCGGGGTGGACATAGCCCAAACTGGGTGAACCACGTATATCTGTGCCTCTCTTATTTTGTGTGTTTTCTGTGTTTATATTTCTGCAATATTTTATGTGTTCCATTGCTCCGTAATATATAATTTTCTAACCACTGGTATCAGAGCCGAAGGTATATTTGGCTGATAAACTCGCAGGAAAGAAGGGTTCCTGGTTCGAGTGGGAGCAATGGTGGAAGATGGTAAGTTTAGGGTCGAGAAATTTAACGGCCAAAACTTCTCGCTGTGGAAGATGCAGATGGAATATTATCTGTATCAAAAAGATCTATACCTACCATTGGGCGGAAAAACAAAGATGTCGACGGGTATGAAAGACGAAGAATGGAACCTTCTCGATAGAAAGGCACTCGGAACAATATTGTTGTGCCTTACTGCGTCAGTCGCCTTCAACATTTCGAAGGAAACCACGACAGAGGGTTTGATGAAGACGTTGTCGAAACTATATGAAAAACCCTCGGCCTCAAAAAAGGTATTTCTTATGAAACGGTTATTTAATATGAATATGTCGGAAGGTGGATCTATTGCAAACCATTTAAATGATTTTAATACAGTTACAAGTCAATTAAGTTCTGTAGGGGTAAACTTTGATGATGAAGTTAGAGCTCTGTTATTCTTGTGCTCATTACCAGAAAGTTGGAATGGTTTGGTAATGGCCATTAGTAACTCCGTTTCTGGATCTAGTACTTTAAATTTTGATGATGTTGTCGGTGCTATCCTTAGCGAGGAAATGCGACGGAAAAGCTCCGGTGAGACATCGGGAAATGCTTTGAGTGCAGAGTCTAGAGGAAGAAAAATGGAAAGAGGAAAGAGCTCAGGATATCGCAGTAAATCAAGGAAAGGCAGATCCAAGTCCAGATCGGGGATAGTGTGCTGGAAATGTGGAAAGAAAGGACACCTAAAGAAAGACTGTAGATCTCGGAAGGGAAAAGAAGGCGATGCACAGCAAGAAAACAATCATGAAGCAAATGTGACAGGTGAGGTGTTACAAGATGCTTTGATTCTTTCTTTCAAAAATATTACTGATTCCTGGGTGGTAGATTCAGGGGCTTCATTCCATGCCACACCTGATAAGAAATACTTTCATGACTATGTTCAAGGAGATTTTGGACAAGTTCGTCTGGGTGATGATAAACCCTGTAAAATCGTTGGAATGGGTAAGGTTCTTGTAAAACAGCAGAATGGAAACCAATGGCTATTAAAGGAGGTAAGGCATGTTCCAGATCTAAAGAAAAATCTGATTTCAACAGGGCAGTTAGGCGGTGAAGGTTGTGTGACAACTTTCACAGATAAAGCTTGGAAGGTCACTAAAGGAGCCCTGGTAATAGCAAAAGGCGAAAAGGTTGGTACATTGTATTTATGCAATGGTATTTCTAACTTTGTTAATGCTTTAACTTCCAAAGGAGCAGATGCAACATTATGGCATCATAAGCTCGGACACATGAGTGAAAAGGGGATGAAGATTCTTCACTCAAGGAATTTGTTGCCGGGTTTGAAGAATGTTGATTTGGACTTCTGTGAGAACTGCATTTATGGAAAACAGAAGAAAGTCAGATTTCTCAGAGTTGGGAAAGAAAAGAAGAACGAAAAATTAGAGCTTGTGCATACAGATGTATGGGGACCTGCTCAGGTATCATCTCTCGGTGGCTCTCATTATTATGTTACTTTTATTGATGATGCAACTAGAAAAACTTGGATTTATTGTATCAAGAATAAATCTGATGTATTTGATACTTTCAAGAAATGGAAAGCTTTGGTTGAGATTGATACAGGAAAGAAATTGAAATGTCTTAGATTAGACAATGGAGATGAATATTGCAGCAAAGAGTTTGATAGGTACTGTTCAGAGCATGGAATTCGCAGAGAGAAGACAGTTCCAAGAACACCACAAGAAAATGGTGTGTCAAAAGGATGAACAGAACAATCATGGAGCGTGCAAGGTGCATGAGATTGCATGCAGGATTGTCTTTATAATTTTGGGCAGATGCTGTAGATACTGTTGTTTATCTAATAAACAGAGGGCCTTCAAGTTCCTTGGATGGTGGTGTTCTGGAGGAAGCATGGACAGGTAAAAAGGTAAACTACTCTTTTTTAAAACCTTTTGGTTGTGAGGCCTTTGTCCATGTTGATAAAGAAAATAGAACAAAGCTTGAGGCAAAGTCAAAGAAATGTACCTTTATTGGATATGGTGTTAATGATTTTGGTTATCGCTTATATGATTATGAAAATCACAAAATCATTAGGAGCAGAGATGTAATATTCAATGAAAAGGTCTTGTATAAGAATCAGATGCAGGAAAAGAAGCAAGAAAAAGAAAACAAGGAATACGCAGTTCTTGACGAAATCACTGAAAAAGTAAAGGTGCCTGAAAATAATAATAATCAACAACCATAACAACAGCAAGCACCACAACAGCAAAAGGCACCCCAAACACCCGAAAGTGGTGTTAGAAGATCTACCAGGATAAACAGACCCCCTGAACGTTACTCTCCTTCATTATATTATTTATTGTTGATTGATTCTGGTGAACCCGAATGTTATAAAGAAGCAGTGCAGGTAGAAACCAGGAAGAAGTGGGAGCAAGCCATGAAAGAAGAGATGGACTCCTTAGCACATAACCAGACTTGGGACTTAGTCAGGTTGCCTGCAGGTAAAACAGCATTGCAGAATAAATGGGTTTACAAGCTGAAGGAAGAAGATGGAGGAAAACAGAGGTATAAAGCTAGACTTGTGGTGAAGGGGTTTGCACAGAAGAAAGGTATTGATTTTGATGAAATATTTTCTCCTGTTGTTAAAATGACTTCAATCAGAACTATTTTAAGTCTTGTAGCAGCTGAAGATTTGCATCTTGAGCAGTTAGATGTAAAGACAGCCTTTCTCCATGGGGATTTGGAGGAAGAGATATATATGCAGCAGCCACAAGGATATGAGGTTAAAGGGAAGGAGAAACTAGTGTGTAGGTTGAAGAAGAGCTTGTATGGCTTAAAACAGGATCCAAGGCAATGGTATCTAAAATTTGACAAGTTTATGTCTGAACAAGGTTATACTAGATGTCACTCTGATCATTGTGTTTATTTGAAAAAGCAAAATGATGGCAGCTATATTATATTGTTATTGTATGTAGATGACATGCTTGTTGCAGGATCTAACATGCAGGAAATAAATGTGCTCAAAAGAAAATTGGCAAATTCATTTGCAATGAAGGATTTGGGAGCTGCAAAACAAATCCTTGGTATGAGAATAACTAGAGACAGGAAAAATCGTAAATTAACATTGTCTCAGAATGAGTACATACAAAAGGTGTTGAAAAGATTTAACATGCACAATGCAAAACCAGTTAGTACACCTTTTGCTAGCCATTTCAAAATTAGCAAGGAAATGTGCCCAAAGAACCAAGAAGACATGGATTATATATCTAAAGTTCCATATGCATCAGTAGTTGGAAGCTTAATGTATGCAATGGTCTGCACAAGGCCTAATATTGCACATGTAGTGGGAGTTGTAAGCAAGTACATGAACAATCCAGGAAAGGAACATTGGATGGCAGTGAAATGGATTCTCAGATATTAGAAAGGTACCACAAATCAAGCATTATGCTTTGGTGGTTCAAACATCTGCCTACAAGGATATGTTGATGCAAATATGGCAGGTGACAGAGATAATAGGAGGAGCACTACAGGATATGTATTTACTGTTGGAGGAATAGCTGTCAGTTGGGTTTCAAAAATCCAAAGTGTTGTTGCACTTTCAACAACAGAAGCAGAGTATGTTGCTGCTACAAAGGCTAGTAAAGAAATGATTTGGTTACAAAGGTTTATGGGTGAGTTGGGTAAGAAGCATGATATGGGCACGTTATACAGTGATAGCCAAAGTGCCATTCATCTTGCAAAGAACTCAGCATTTCATTCCAGGACTAAAAACATACAGTTCAAGTACCATTTCATACGATCAGTGTTGGAAGATGGAGAGTTGAAGCTAGAAAAGATACACACTAGCCAGAATCTTGCAGATATGCTAACAAAAGTTGTAACTAGGGAGAAACTGAGAACATGCTCAATTTCAATTGGTCTTCAAGGATGACGATGAAGATGAGAAACAACCAGGTCCAAAGAGGAGTCATTGTCCAGCAAATGAAGCAGCGGTGGAGTTGCTACAATCATTCTCCAAGTGGGAGATTGTTATGTGTGGAGCATGATTGTTCAGAGGTCTTTTTTTTAGTTGGATGTATACCCCAGGAAGTTTTGTACACCCCTCCACGCGGGGGGGTGCGGGGGTCCGGGGGGGCCCATCCCCCCCGGCTGGGGGGTCAAAGGGCCAGCGGTCCCCTGGCGGGGGCTCGGGGGCAGCGCCCCCAAAGCCAAAAATAAATGTAAAATTGCCTTGTAAAAGTATAGTAATTTCTAGTTAATCTGGGCCGTTCATTAGGCGAATGATCTGACGGTAGAGCTTATGTTTAGTTTAGGGTTTTTTGCCCTAGAAGGCAACCCCTCTCTTTGTATGAGGGCATTGTATTTGAGGCTGTGTGATAGATGTGTATTCTGTGAGCGAGAAACAGAGAGCTGAGGCTGTGAGAGAAAACAGAGGATATTACAGCGGATTTGTTGTAGGTTGTATCTCTTCATTTTGCTGGATAATAGAAAGGAAGGACTGGCTGTTCGGGTTGGACGTAGCCCAAACTGGGTGAACCACGTATATCTGTGTCTCTCTTGTTTTGTGCATTTTCTGTGTTTATATTTCTGCAATATTTTATGTGTTCCATTGCTCCGTAATATATAATTTTCTAACACTTCCAATGATGGGAAGAAGGTTGACAAGTCGAAGGTGAGATGCTTTCGTTGTCATGAGTTGGGCCATTATGCTACTAATTGCCCAAAGAAGAAGTCCAAGAAGGGATCCGGGGAAGGATCTGAAGGTGAGGCACTTGCTTCACAGTTTGAGTTGGATTTCACACTCTTCGCATGCATGGTTTCATCCATGGTGGGAAGTGGTTGGTTTCTTGATAGTGGAGCTTCTTTCCACATGACCGGTGACAAAAGTTTGTTCAGTACTTTGGAGGTGAAAGATCTTCATATACTCATAGCGATGGGTAATGATGAGAAGTATAGTGTCTCAGGTGTAGGCATGGTTATTTTTCAGAGGGAGAATGGAGCTCACCTTACCTTGACCGATTTCAAGTATGTACCAGGACTGAAGAAAAACTTGGTGTCGATCGCGATGTTAGAAGACAAGGGATATGATGTTGTTTTCAGCGAAGGAAAGGCTTTCCTGCGCAGTAAGACAACTGGAGAAACCCAGAAGATAGGGGTTCGGGTCAAGAACCTATATGCTCTTGAGGTTCAAGATGCATGCAAAGCCTTGAACAGCAAGGCAACTGATGGAGACTTGGTGGTTGAGAGGGAGCGTATATTACCTCTCAAGTCTTAGACGATTGTGGAGGAGCCACGATTGGTGCAGCAGCTTCAGGAGGTTATGGAGCAGCCACAACAAGGGAAGCTGAGAGGAGATTGAGTAGAGACATCTACTCATGCAGAGACCTCCAATAGGGGGAAACTTCGAGCCAGGTGGGTTGAGGGATCACATGCAGCCATACCTCCAAGTAGGAGGTGGGGCGATATAGAGTGATCATCCCAAAGAGGAGGGGCAAGATCCTTGAGGTACCCAACCTCTTGGATGAGACCTTGCTATGGGAGCCCCGATGTGGAGTAGCAGGAACTGACTGATTGGGTAGAGACAGATGCGGATGGAGCGGCAAAGAGAGCGACAGTGCAGGGAATCTCAGGACAGCGCATAGCTAGCAGGCTGCAACAATGAGAGAGGCACAAGTGTTTTGCACAGTGCTAGGTGGCACAGAGAGGTGTGCAATGGTGCGAGATGCATGGAGATGTTGCAGTAGCGCAGATGTCAGAGAGGGAGCACTTGTCAGCAGCAGGTAGAGCTTCATCATCATAGTATGTTCCTAGCCCAACAGAGTGGTTAGTTGGGAATGTTTTTTTGTTCCAAGTATTGTTGGAGCAAGTGGACCGGGCAAATGTGTTGCATGCAGAACATTCCAGAGTTGCAGGATAGGGGTTGCAGATAATCCATATCTTGTTGAGAGGGAGTGTTGAAAATGCAACAAGATGATGGAGCTTAGTGGAAAGAAGTCGCCTTCACTAAGTGGGCCCGTAGGCTATTTTTGTCTATTTTTAGACATATGGATCATGGTCTATGAGTTGCAGGATGTTGTTTATGGATGATTGGTCATGTTGGTAAAAAAAGATGGACTTATATTTTTAGACATATGGGCGGAGTCTATTTTTAGACTGCAGGCTAAAAATAGAAACAGTCGAATATTATTATCTCATAATAATATTTGGACTATAAACATTATCTTATCCTCTTGGAGCACTTCAATTCGAGCTACAAATGTGGCACATGCAGCTGTCAGAATGAAATACACTTTTCTTGTGAGTCAATTGAGCTATTGCATGTAGGACTTCAGCTAGAACTCAGGTGATTGAGTTTTGTGGATTTGATGGAGCTGTGTTCAGTTGAACTAGTTGTATTTAGTCTAAATGCAGAATACACTAGTGATGAGTTGTGTGAATTAATTATTAATTAATTCACTCTTTATTAACTCATAAAGAAACTAAAGAATACATCATTTAACTCAAAGCATAGACAGTTCAGTGGAGACAGGTGTTAGAGGTTGAGATTGCTATCAGTTGTGACTATAGTTGTGCATGAGATCTTGCACAATCAGTGGGATTGAGTAATGCCAATGAGGATTGTGTGTTTCAGCCAAGGAAATACGAGTTTGGTTCAGCCATTCATCATTTATTCTCATGCAGGATTGCGCAGTGGAGGCAAACAGTGGAGGAGATTTGAGGCATCAGATCTGAGCTAGTTTGTGTGTAACAGGTGGAGATAGTACTGAGTACTTGCGAGGAGTATTGTACTATGTATTGTTACATGTTCTCAATCATTATAATATATAGATAGTGTGGGGTTTTCAGCTGTATTCTTTCCCCGGGTTACATATTGTGTTAATGTGCGCATGCGATTGATGTTTCATTGTTTTTAATGCTACTAAATTGATGATCAACGTAGAGGAGCTTCTGTATTATGCATGTATGTTGCAATAGTGTATAATCAGGATAATCTCTGTGAATAAGTGTCATATTATTCAAAATTTCTACATTTAGTAGTTGTAGCTAATTCATTACTTTTGTTATCTACATTAATTATTTTCCATTTGGAATATTACACCATGCACAAGTGTTTCAAATTATGGGTTTAAATCACTATCAACATTTTTTGAATCTAGTTGATTTATTGTCAGAATATCATGGTGTTTTTTTATTTTGGTCAAATTTTTCTTGCCACTCAGCATTGATCACTATATGTTCATTTTTTTATAGATTCATGTTGCACAAGTCACGCAAAGAAATGATCAGTTTTTTTGGGAGAATGTTTCTTGACAAATAATATTTTTTATGCTCCATCTTTCCCTTTATCATAATTGAAATTGTCATGCACTCATAGATATTTCTAGGAAAGGATATTTGAAATTTGTTCAAACTAGCAGGAACATTCATAATTATTTTGTTAATACTATTTGTGATCTTTTGTACCCAAGTTGCCTTATTTAAGAGAAGGTCATTCTTGGTGCAACTAGTCTCTCCTCCAACGGTGTCAACTATGCAACAGAAAGTAATTTCTGGTTTCAATGAATACATTGAGGCAATGAAATGTAGGCCTTTTCATTGTAAATCTCATCAAAAAAGATATATAAATTTTCTAATTGATGTTGATGGATTTGACTTCTGTTGTAGTAGTGATATTGGAAAAAGCTAATAATGTGACTTTATCAATGGACTGCATGTCTTTTGTAAAATGCAATATGTCACAAATGCAACATGCATAAGTAGGTGTGTCCTGTATTGATTGAAAATATGTCTCAAATACTTTAATTGATTGCACATATTTTGTATGCTCCTTGTTAAGAACACCACCATGTGTTCATATTGCAAATTTTAATTGATGCAAGTGACTATATTGTTCACTGGGTTTGTTGGAAAAAACAGTAGAGACTAGTTTGCTATTATGTTTTCTCAATGACAAAGAATGTGAATCTTGTTCTAATAACATGCAATTTTTAGGCATCTTAACAATTTTTATCTTTCTTGATGTTCTCCTGCTGCTTGTGTGATACACTAGCAGAGAGTAACATGTAATATCATTAGATTCAATGTAAATAAGATTCATAGAAGCAATAATTGGCACAATATTGCATTTTTCCCCTTTCAAATTGATTCAAGCATTCCTCGCACTTTGTCAATGTGGCTGACTTTTTTGACATTATTAGTTTTCAAAAGTGCACGATAATGCACGTGTGATATAGTTAGTGGAATACACATGATTTAAATCACTTTTGATGAAGTCTTTGATGAATACAATCTAAGCACAATATATTTTATTTTTTCATTCCAAATGTATATATTGACATTGAGTAGTTCACACATCCACTACATGATAAAAGCATTTCCCTCAACATGTCCAATTGCATATGGAATTGATAAGTTAATAATATAACCTTGCCAATTGTTGATACATTTATCTTGTTCAATGATCGTAGTATTGAGGTGTTCTTGCAAGAAGAATAACTCTAATGTCATTGTGAATGAAACAACTGTAAAAATTTTGTGCAATTATTTTTCTCAAAGAAACCATGTCAAACCATGGTGCAAGTGCACAAATACATTCAAACAATGAGTCATGATAGTCATTGAAAATATGACCATAGATAAAAAGCTCCTCATTGCAACAGGATTTGTTCAATTGACAACATGTCATATTGTTTGGAGGAACATTCACATGGACAACTAAATGGAGCAATTGATCTAGGAATTGGAACTAGGATGTCTATTTTATGGTGCAACAAGAGAAATTCAAAATGGCCACACATAGGGTTTTGGTTATGCAACAAAATATTATATTGATAGCCATCAATGTGTTGATTGAAGTGAATATGTGGTTACCCATTTGGGAATAAACAAAAATTCATATGAATCAACAACCAATTCGATAACCATTTGATGCAAAAAGCATCTCCTCATAATCTAATTAGAGAAGAACGACAAAGAGAAGAAGGTGTAGATAATACTTGCAAGTATGTATGAACATCATTAACATGATGCAAGTCTTCAAGATACTTAGGAGCTGGTTAAGTATGCAATTATTGAAAAGTGACATCAAGTTGACAACTCAAGGAATGGTAGAAGTGATTAACAATTCCTTCATGAATTTCAACTAAGGTATAGCGGAAGTGAAGAAGTACAAAAAAATAATCAAATATACAATCGCCTCAATAGTAGGATAAATTTTGTAGTCTATATAAGTTGAACCTAGATAGCTTGTGATCGATTTCTTGAAAATCGGATTCATTTAGTGCAAAGGCATTTTTCATTGTCATGTGGTACAATGGGAAAATATGGAAAAGTGTTAAATGCAAGACTACTTTACAATGTAAAAAGATGAAATGTGTTGAATAGTCAATTACTAACTACCATTGAAGAACATTTTGAAAATTGTCATATAGGGTTTAGTCTTCATTCTTTTCTATTGTTTTTTATCACTTAGCCAAACATGAGTACATGGCTCTAGGAAAAAGAAAATGGAGAAGAAGTTGTGACAAAATTTGATAATATCATTGTTTACATGTGATCAAAGAGAGGGAAAATAAAACAACATGGTTAAACATGCAAAACTGAATATATGAAACCATATTATACTAAGGACATAGCAATAGAGACTAGGTTGTTATTATGAAGAAAACAACAAACTAAACAAAATGAAAACTAAAATCACTAAAAAATAATATGTAATTAAATAAAAGTTATTGATTAAAAAGTTAATATTTTTGAGGTATTTTTCGACATATATATTATATGTTATTTCTAGAAATAGTTTATTATAATAATATATAGTTATTAATGTTCCACACATTGGATTGTATCACTATAAATATTTTATTTTATTATATATGGTTAATGTTCCACACATTGGATTGTATCACTATAAATATTTTATTTTATTATTTTCAATTAAAAATATATATATTATATAGTAGTAGCATAATTTTTTCATCTCAACATCATTTGAACTTAAAGTTGATTTCTATGGTGTACATAATTGGTGGTGGAAGCCTCTCTAGAAAATGTATAGCCCTCTTAATACTAATCTTGTACGTTGGCTTTCCCTCACAATGAAATTCCTAACCTATGATAATGGACTATAGAAAAGTTGGATTTGTCCCAATTCTTGTGCCTTATGCAAGAAGCACACAAAAAAACTATTATCCAACACTTTGTTCCTTACCCCTACACTAGAGCTATTTGGATAGGGATAACCCATAAAGTGGTGCCAAAGGCCACTATGAATAAATTTTCCATATTTTCCCTGAACCATAGTTGTTTGGATAAGGATAACCCATAATTTGATATGAAATAACACCTAGAATAAATTTATTCTTGAGTACGATGTTCAAGAATATCTAATGGACTCTTTGTTGGTAGGTTTTAAAGCGCTACTATGCTTTTTGTTCTATGAAATTTGGTGGGAACATAACCATAACATCAACTAGGATAAGCAAGTTCCTATAGATGTGGTGTCAAACCTCGTGGTCAAGAAAATATTGTAGAATAAAGTGGAGCATAAGGAAGATAAATCCAAATGCATGGTCAAGATTTCCCTAAATATGGAAATTCCATGGGCACTCTTAGATAGTGCTAGTTAAGGCATCCACCAATCTACAAACTTGAAGTGATCTTGCATATCATCTCTTGATGATATATCCACTTGCATTATGATCCAAGGTGCGCTCCAAAATCCAAATTAGCATTTTCGGCTCTCACTTCTACATTGGCTGTTAAGCAGTGGTGAAAAACATAGAGATCACAGGAGTCTAAAAATTAGTGATTGATTAGGAAAGAAGTTTAAATCAAGTATAAATCTTATGGTTGAAACCTCTCTCATATGATTTATCCATAGTCCTTCAAGACTCCAAGTGGATTTCTTTTACCCACATACTCAGGGAGCTCAATCAACAAGTGCAGAAGCTATCCAAGCAAGTTCTTCTTCACTCTAAGGGGTTCTACACCTCATATGACTATTTTGAAGGGCATCTACCAAAGCAAATGAGTTCCATTTTTAAGGTGTCATTATGTTCCAGTCAAAATTCTTTTTCTTTCTAGTTTTCTTCACCATATAAGAAAATAAAGGCTTCAAGCTCCAATTCTAGTTAAATATTCTTGCCACTAATTTTTGTATGCAATAAAGTCAGTAATTTTTCCTAAATATGTAATGACAAAGAAATCTATGTAGAAACTATGAATAATGCACATATTACGATGTCAATTCCACTTCCATAAAATGCCTAATTAAGCTTAACTGGAATCAAAATTGAAAGAGTACACACCCGAAAGAATGGGTTCTCATGAAGATAAACGAAATTCATAAAAATATAGAATAAGTTACCTTAGAGGACAGGTCAAAACAAAGAAAATATGCCTTGAACTACTATCCAAGTCACTGTGAGCAAGGAAAATTTTAAGAACCCCCCCTAAATTTATAAATATAATAAATGGGCGAATCTCCATGGTATATAGGAAAAATGAAAGGCGATTTTATCAATAATATAATATGTATATATAATTTTTTGGCGAATCTCTCACCAGGCATGGCGAATATTTTACTCGATTATAAAATCTTGTAAGATCTTGGCAAGTCTTTCACTAAATATAAAACTTTGTAAAGTCCTAGTGAATCTTAGCATAGGCTACATGCTAGTTTAATTCCCCCATTTAAATAGGCTACACTCTAGGTGAATACCATGGGTCAATACCATGTGCCATTTTGGTGAATACCATGGGTCAATACCATGTGCCATTTTTATTTTTATTAATTCTAATATTAGGGTTAATAATGGTTTTTTGCATATTCAAGTTGTGAAATGGATTCTGGACGGGACGCATTCCGGATGAGAGTTGGGCAGCAATGGAGTTCTAACCTAGCTAGGGTTTGACATTCACGCAGCAGTAGCAGGCCTGGAACACCACAGAACCACTCTGGCAGCATTGTATCGAAGAGGGCAACTGCTGTCGGACTGGATGGGAGCAGAGGGGTCCAGTGGGACCCCAACTTTTAAGCAACCTGTTTTGCAGAAACAGCTACAGAAGATGAAAGAAGGAGTCAGAATCGAAGGCAGGAACAGCAGGATGCAAGGCAGCAGGAAAGACAAGGAAAAAAGGCCAGCAGGGTCTGACAAGACAGACAAGACCTCAGAAGACGGGAATAAAGCAAAGCAGACTATTGCTGATAAACAAGACAAAACTGCTGACAATTCGCAGCCCTCAGAAATTGAGAAGGAACAACCTGCAAAAGACAAAGAACCAAAAAACAAAGGAATACTCCAGCCGGAGAAGGAGGGGGAGCAAAGCGCGACCCCCAAAAGCACCCACGTGACCAGCAACACATGTAAACCTAAAAAAGAAGACAGCCTGCGAGTTACACTCATCGACCCTGAAATCCAAGCCTACAGGGAACATATGGCTGAACACGCCATCATCTGCAAATTTATGGGTATCCGGCCATCTGAGAGGACTCTGTGCCAATGGATCAGACAGCAGTGGAAACAAAAAGGGGATGTGCAGTTACATTTAGGAGCTAAAGGATTTTTTACAGTTGTCTTCACAAGTTTAGAAGACAAGGATAGAGTGTTTGAGGGCGGCCCTTATTTCCTTGCAGCAGCAGGATTATACATGAGACCTTGGAGGCCAAACTTCGTCCCAGAGAAGGAGACTTTTACTCAGGTGCCTGTATGGATCAGACTCTTTTCTCTCCCGATCGACTATTGGAGTTTGAATGCACTCAAGCAGATAGGGGACAAGCTCGGAACCTTTGTCAAAGCATCGGAAGCCACCATGCAGAAAAGATACACAACCTATGCTAGAATCTGTGTAGAACTGGATGTTTCAGGGGCGCTACACGAGGGGGTTTGGCTCGACTATAGGGATGAAGAATACTTTCAGGCACTAGACTACGAGCAAATTCCTTTTAGATGTCGAAAATGCCATGAGCATGGCCATCTGGCAAGGGATTGTCCTTTGAACAGAAAGGAGGCAGAAGAAGAGAAAACACAGAACACTAAAGACAGGAACAACTTCACCAAACCCAAGAGCAAGCAGCGAGCCAACAGGAGGAGGAACATGAAAGGGAACATAGAAAGAAATTATTTTAGTAATCCCTTTGAAATCCTAGACCTGGAGACGGACTCGGAGGAAAAGCAGGATAAGCCCAGTATGGAGGCAGGGCAAGAGGGTCTGGAAAAACCCAGAGGGGAAGGAAGGACGGACGAAGCAATCACAGGAGAAATCCATATGCAGGACAGAACAGTAGAGACAGAAGAAGAGACAGATATGTTAACAAGCGAAGAAGGGAGTGAGGATGTGGAACTAGAAGAAACCCTAACAACGGAAGGGATGGACCTAACTGCGCTCGTAGAAAGCTGGAAAGCCAAAGGGATTGAAGCAGTTCCGGAGGAAGAAATAAGGAAGGTCAATAACCATTTTATAGCGCGGCAGAAGGCAATAATGGAAACACAGAAGAGTAAGCTCGGTATAATCAAGGGAGGCTCACCTCACTATCAAACACTGCTCGGAAGGACCTCAGTATCTAGACACAAACGCAGGAGAGGACGCAAGACAAGCATAGAACATCTACAGGAACTCGGAGAGATGTTAATCAATGCCGGTCTAATAAGGCAGTTAAATGACTACCCGTCCTTCCAACCAAATATTTAACTATGAAGATTATCTCATGGAATGCAAGAGGGATAAGCAGTCAGGCCAAACAGAGGGTTCTGAAATGGAAGATGGAAAAGTATAACCCGGACATGCTGTTTTTACAAGAAACCAAATGTAACAGCATTCTCATAGACAAGCTACGAGGAAAGTTAGGAAGAAATCTCGAAGTTTTGGAGATCGGAAGCAAAGGACGAGAAGGGGGTTTAGCGACCTTCTGGGATACAAGAAGATACCAGCTTATTACAGCTGAAGCCAACAAAAATTACCTAGCACTGGAAGTGCAGCCCACAGGTAACTCATCAATTTTTTTATGCATCAATGTATATAGCCCTCAGAAGCTAGAAGATAAAATTAGTTTTCTAGATTCGTTAACCAAGTTCATAGACAGGCACCATAATGCTAAACTCATTCTGGGGGGAGATTTCAATATGATCACCTCCCTCCTGGAGAAAAAAGGAGGCATAAGAGACTACATATCGATGGAGAGGCCTTCATAAGTTTCATAGATAATGCAAAACTAGTTGATGTTTATCCCAAGAGTGGCAATTATACTTGGAACAACAGAAGAGGGGGCGAACGGCTCATTTCTTCTAGACTGGACCGTTTTTTAATCTCAGAAAACCTAATTTTAGAAGGGACGGCTGTGGAATCAAATATCCTTCCCAGTGGAGGTTCAGACCACTGGCCGATATCACTAGCCGTTGAGATACTGGGTACCCCCAGAAACAAACCCTTCAGGTTTGAAAAGTTCTAGATAGAACACCCAACCTTCCTCACGATGGTGGAAAAATGGTGGTCAGAGCCCTTAGGGGAGGAAGGATCCAAAATGTATATTCTGCAACAGAAATTAAAAAACATTAAAATGAAACTGAAGGAATGGAACAAAAAAGTTTTCGGAAATATCTTTCAGGAGAAGGCTAGCATTGAAAACAAGCTGGAACAGATTCATAAGGAAGGCATGGTAGGACGCAGAGAGGAGGAGACAAGCAAGCTAGAAGATGAGCTAACTCAGCAATGGCACAACAGATGCAAGCAGGAAGAAACATTGTGGAGGCAAAAATCTAGAATCCTTTGGTTGAAAGAAGGGGAGAAAAACACCAAGTTCTTCCATAGATCAGCTATGGACTACAGAAGCGCCAACAAAATACTGGAGTTAAAAAACAGTGAGGGTGGCATAATCAGAAATCATAATGAAATTTCAGCCTCCCTAACAAATCACTTCAACCTCATAGCGCAGGAACCAAGGATTAATAGGGAGGAAGCTATCAAAGAAATTACCAATGTAATACCAAAAAAGATCACAGAAGAGCAGAACTGGACCCTTAGAAGAACCATTACTATGGAAGAAGTTGAAGAGGCAGTTAGAAGCATGCCCAATGATAAAGCTCTGGGTCCGGATGGTTTTACCATCAACTTCTACAAAGCATGTTGGAACATCGTCAAGCAAGACATTTGGGAGATAGTGGAAGATTCAAGACGATCCAAAACCATCCTCAAATCTTTAAACTCCACCTTCATCGCTCTTGTGCCCAAAGTGGAGGAAGCCAATACTCCGGAAAAATTAAGACCCATAGCACTCTGTAATGTCATCTATAAAATAATTTCAAAGGTCATAGCAAACAGACTAAAGGCCATCCTACCAGGCATTATATCGCAAGAACAGTCGGGCTATGTAGAAGGAAGGCAAATTATGGACAACATCCTGCTTGCCCAGGAGATGATACACTCTCTTCATTCACGAAAAGAAGCTGGGATGCTTATGCAGTTAGACCTTTCTAAAGCATATGATAAGGTAAGCTGGTCTTATTTAGAAGCAGTGTTAGCAGCTTTTGGATTTAGCAGTCAATGGATCAAATGGATTTCAGCCCTCATCAAATCGCCCAGATACTCCATCCTGGTGAATGGTGTCCCCTTGGCTCCTTTCCAACCCACCAGAGGCATCAGACAAGGAGATCCCCTGTCTCCCTTTCTGTTTGTCATTCTCATGGAAGGCCTCAGCAGATTGATTGCCAGGAAAAAAGCAGAGGGTCAAATCAGAGGTCTACAACCAATTAGAGCCTGTCCAGCCACAACTCATCAACAGTTTGTGGACGACACCATGTTACATGGCTCCCCCACAGTCAAAGAAGCCTTGGCCTACAAAGATATCCTCAATCTGTTCAGCCATGCCTCGGGCATGGAGATTAACTTCTCCAAATCCACAATTTTCTTCTTCAATACGCATCAAGCGATCCAATCCCATCTCTCCCGACTTTTGGGGTTCAAAATTGGCTCTTTACCTTCGAGATACCTTGGTGCCCCCCTTACTCTAAAACCATGGCAGAAAGGACACTGGGAGAAAGTCCTAGCTAGCATGGAAAGGAAGTGTAAACATTGGACCAATAGGGCCTTGAATTTGGCAGGTAGACTAATTCTAACAAAAGCAGTGTTACAGGCCATTCCTCAATACATGCTATCCATTCTTCCAGCACCGAAAGGGGTTTTAAACCAAATACGCATCATCCAACGCTCCTTTCTCTGGAGTGGAAACAGCGAGAAGAAAAAATGGTCACTAGTTGCATGGCAGAAGCTATGTAAACCCAAGAACAGGGGAGGTTTGAATTTAGTTGATCCCTCCACAATAAACAAAATCTGCGGGGCCAATATTTGGTGGAAGTGGATCTCAGAAACGAGCCTTCCTTGGGCAACTCACTGGAAGGAAAAGTACATGCCAAACAGCAACTATCTAGACCTAATAAGAATGCAGGACACCCCCAATGGCTCACCGATATGGAATCATGCGCAAGCCAACAGAAGCACTGTCCAGGACTACAGCTTCTGGGAAATAAGAAATGGCACTCAAGCCCTCTTCTGGGAAGATGCCTGGCAGCAGTCTCCCAAATTAGATTCCCCTCAACTCCTTTCCCTGAAATGTTTTCATCAAAGTGAGGGCAGATTCAAAGTGAGTCAATATTGGAATCTCAACAGTGAAGACCAGGATTGGAGGGAGTGGATGGTTTTTGACACCACCCACAATGAACACACTCAGGAAACCATTCAAGATCTAAATCAACGAATTTTAAAAAGGAAAATTCGAGTTGCTGCTGAAAATGACAAGCTCAGATGGGGTCCAAAAGGCAACGGGGATTTCTCCCTGAAAGAAGCTAGAAGCATCATAGAGGGGGAAGAACAACCGGATACAATGCCCTGGGCCACTAAAGTTTGGGACAGACTTCAATGGCCGAAAATCAGAACTTTTCTTTGGCTTCTCATGCAGAAGAAGACTCTCACTTGGGAGAACTTATTAAAAAAAGGGTTCAGGGGTCCATCCAGATATCCTATGTGCACAAAGGAGGAGGAAACAATGAATCACCTCTTTAACTCCTGTGATTGGGCCTCCTAGCTATGGCACTGGATGGAAAACATTTTGGGTGCCTCTGACCGGAACAGAAACTCCATCCAGGAAACTATCACCAATTGGAGGAGTAATTTTTCCAAAGTGAACAGAGTAAATAGTATCTGGAAATCAGCCCCCGGTTTTATTGTTTGGACAATATGGAAAGAACGAAACCGGAGAATTTTCAGTGAAGAAATACGAAGCATAGAATTAGCACAAGATTCAATAACAATGAACATCAAACAGCTAATACAGGTAAAATGTAAGGCAGAAGCGGATGAAAAACCTACGATTCAGGAATTACAAATCTTAAAAGTGTTCCAATTGGAAGTGTCCAGCAATCAACCAATAGGGGGAATTTCTTCACTACCTTCTTCGCAAATCTCAAAATGGCAGTGCCCTCCTGAGGGAAGCCTGAAACTGAACTTTGATGGAGCTTCGCGGGGCAACCCAGGTACAGCAGGTATTGGAGGTGCCCTTCGAAATCAGGCTGGGGAAATTATCCACATTTTCTGCAGAGCTCTGGGCGAAAGTACAAATAATGAAGCAGAGTTTGCTGCGCTAGAGCAGGGTTTAAAAACTCTACGGAAACTCCGGCAAGGAAATGTAATCGTCGAAGGGGACTCACTCCTGGCCATCATGGCGGCTAAACGCCTACAAGCAGGAACGAGCATCAGCAAGGCCACCAGACACTGGAGGTTACCCAAAGCAACGGAGAGCATAGCAGAACTAATTAAGGAAATGGGAGGCCTAGTCTTCCAGGTTGTAAGGAGAAAGGCTAATGGATTGGCGGATTTTCTTGCAAACCATGGAGCTGACAACCCGACCATTATCATGGACAGGTGTTGGCAGGAGATCGTATGCCCAATCATCAAAGTCACATGCGAACAGCTGGCGGAAAAAGATCTGCCCCAGGCCAGCAAACCTTAAATGGTGATGGCATTTGGCTTTGGTACCGGAATTCTAAGGATATCGGTCATAGATGTAAGACCAAATCTTACTACGGGATGACAGGACGTCTCAAACGGTGGAGATCCTGGCGGCGGCAGGTCTTTCAAAAAGGAGATCATTACAGATCGAATAACGAGATGCACAACATCAGCAAAAGCACTATCAAAACGCATGGCATGAATCTGTATGGCAAGGTTTCAATGCTATTAATGGCAATCTTGCTAATGGTGAGGTGGAACAGTATTCCGCAGGTTAAGTTCGAGCATGCAGGCAAAAGAGATATCTCAGGTACAGCATTCCACCACCCCCACCGATGGAAAGGACCAAACACATGGCTCAAGGCCAGTCAGAATGAGAGCAGCCTTCTGCTATCCTATCTGACCTGCGTCGGCTCCGCTTGTGCGATCCTCAATCACACTTATTATCAAAGTACTCCCACCTTCCAAAGCATTAACACCATCCTCATGAGAATGCACAAAGGAATTCGCTATAAAGTAGCGGGCAACCTTTCTGTGTCACTCAAATTGATCCAAGTTAGTATTGGGAACGAGACTGTAGACAGAATTTGCTTAAGTCGGAAAAGGCACGAAGTGTTGGGGATGGAGGCGGAAGGAAGTCGGTGCGCAGCTGCAAACCGGGACCTCCAGGAAGCCAAGGGAGGTTATGAAACTAGAACAGCAGCAAGAATCAAACGGAAGATCGCTGAACTGGAGGCTCAAGCCAAGCAGGAGGAGGAAGGGCGAACGGAGGAGGAAGTCGCAGGGGAGGTGGACTGGCTGAAGGACCCGGGAACCCCCTCGAGAAGGGCTACTCAATTTGTTAGAACCAAAGTGGAGAGCTGGCGAACCAAGACCCTGATAGCCAAGGCTCTGGAATCAATTGAAAAGGAGAAGCAGCACATTGTCACAGAGGTGAACCTCACGGAGGCACAAATGGCTAAGATTGTTGATTACAATAGTGCGCTGGACAACAATATTTCCACGGTGCATGAGGCGATACAAACTCTCAATCGGAAGCTAACTCTGCTCATCAGGCTTCTAAGAGACACTATCAACACTGCCACACCGACCCCAAAGCCGGCTCCAACTGAAGAGGACCAGCCCGAGCCCATTGAAGCAATACAAGAGAAGGTAGATCGCCATGTGCGGGAAATAGGACTGGACACCATCGCCCAGATGGGCAAATACATCTAAGAAGGCACCTGTGTAGTTCTCCTATGCTTTCTTTCTTTCTCGGCATTAGTCTGTTTGTGTTTTCTACTTCTTACTGTAATGTGTCGGCAGTATAAGTGTTAAGGTTCTGATCCGCTCTGTTAGAGCCACCCTGCGCGGTGAGCTTCTTTTGGGTCTTTTTGTGTTTGAACTTTAAGCAGGTGATCAGCTCTCGTTTATTGTATATCCCTGCTTTCATCTGCCTTGGTAGATTTTTTGTATTATACTCTGTTCTATAATATAATCTTCTAACTTACACAAAAAAAAAATAATGGTTTTTTGCATGGTATTAATAACAATCTAGTCCATGGTATTTGTCCCATAGTATTTTGGCCATAGGTTTCACCTAAATATAACCCATTTTTTGAGTGTTCGTAAATATAAGGTGACTTATGGAGTAAATATAAAAAATGTTTTATTTGTTTACATTAAGAAATTTACTGCATAACATAAATAAATACTGAGAGGAATAAATATAAAATTAACCAGCAATAACCATAAACACATAATGTGCCATTTTGGTGAATACCATGGGTCAATACCATGTGCTATTTTTATTTTTATTAATTCTAATATTAGGGTTAATAATGGTTTTTTGCATGGTATTAATAACAATCTAGTCCATGGTATTTGTCCCATAGTATTTTGGCCATAGGTTTCACCTAAATATAACCCATTTTTTGAGTGTTCGTAAATATAAGGTGACTTATGGAGTAAATATAAAAAATGTTTTATTTGTTTACATTAAGAAATTTACTGCATAACATAAATTAACCAGCAATAACCATAAACACATAATGTGCCATTTTGGTGAATACCATGGGTCAATACCATGTGCTATTTTTATTTTTATTAATTCTAATATTAGGGTCAATAATGGTTTTTTGCATGGTATTAATAACAATCTAGTCCATGGTATTTGTCCCATAGTATTTTGGCCATAGGTTTCACCTAAATATAACCCATTTTTTGAGTGTTCATAAATATAAGGTGACTTATGGAGTAAATATAAAAAATGTTTTATTTGTTTACATTAAGAAATTTACTGCATAACATAAATAAATACTGAGAGGAATAAATATAAAATTAACCAACAATAACCATAAACACATAAATACACATGTTTATCCAGGAAAACCCCAAATCCGGGGTAAAACCCAACCTAATAAGATTTCATTAGCATTGGCCAAAACCCTGGCCAATCCGACCAAGTGAACCTACACCACACACCTTCAGGTCTTGCATTACAATGAAGTCCTTCCAGCCTTTTATAAGCTCCATTACTTTTAATATCATGGGCAAAATACCATGGGTGCACAATACCATGTGCCCCAAAACCATCACTGTTTAACTTTGTCAACTTTGACTCTATCCTGAGTCAAGTTTACCTAACAATATTCCCCCCTTAAACTTGACTTGGGCTTCCTTGACTAACTCCATGGGTGCACAATACCATGTGCCCCAAAACCATCACTGTTTAACCTGATCAACTTTGACTCTATCCTGAGTCAAGTTTACCTAACAATATTCCCCTCTTAAACTTGACTTGTGGTTCCTTGACTAACTCCAGCCAAACCTGCTAAGTGAGACAATCCCGCTCACTCTAGCTCTTACCCCCCTGGGTATTGTTAACCCGACATCCCCTCTATCACCTATGTTTAACCCAGACTTTACCAGTGATCACCGAGGGGTACACATGCCTTATCAGGTCTTACAGTAGTATGCCCATTTACATGTAATAATTTTGACTTCATTAATTTTTTTTTGTTTATTGATGCTGCGATCCATCCTCTTTCAATTTGATTTGCTCAAAAACTTCTATCAAACCACTCCAACTTGGAGAACCTCATAGATTCCAACACCGGTGGCACCTCAGGTAGCAGAAAAACCTAGAAGAAAACGAACAATTTTCTTCTGATGACATGCATGCAGCCCACGCCTACTCCATCTTTCAACACGGCATAGAACACATAGGGAATATCCCTTATCGATTCTCTACGAAAAATCTCCCAACAAAATCAGCCTTGAATTTTAATATTACCAAAGGTATTTCTCAACCTTCTTTAAATAGCCGCATGAATCCTGAACAATTCGTCAGCATGTTCCAAACTAGTAAATATCGCATATTTCCGCGTACGATTGTTCCACCATTATTTTCTAGACCTAGATCCGTAAAATGTCTGCATTGATCTCATCAGCCACTATAAACCCCTAGCATCAAAGAATCTCTTTGAAGCCAATATCTGGGTCCGATACCAGTTGTTAAGAAATTTACTGCATGACATAAATAATTACTGAGAGGAATAAATATAAGAAAAAACCAACAACAACCATAAACACATAAACACGCATGTTTATTCGGGAAAACCCCAAATCCAGGGAAAAATCCAACCTAATAAGATCTCATTAGCAGTGGCCCTAATAAGATCTCATTAGCAGTGGCCAAAACCCTGGCCAATCTGACCAAGTGAGCTTCACCACTCACCTCCAGGCCTTTCCTTACAATGAAGTCCTTCCAGCTTTTTATAAGATCCATTAGATATAATACCACGAGCAGAATACCATGGGTGCACAATACCATGTGCCCCAAAACCATCACTATTTAACCTGGTCAACTTTGACTCTATCTCAAGTCAAGTTTACCTAACACTTTATATTTTGTTAATTTACCATACCTCTTTTACAAATATGGTATTTGGCCCATAGGATTCACTTAAATAAAACCTCTTTCTTGAGCCTTCATAATTAGAAAGAGGGTTATGGACTAAATATAAAAAGAGGTTTTATTTATTTACGATACATCTAGTTTATTTATATTTTTATTTATTTACCATACCTTTTGAGTAAGTATAAAAAGATGTTTTATTTATTTACCATACCTCCACTTTACTTATATTTTTATTTGTTTACACCCTTACATGTATATAAGGTGACTTATGGAGTAAATATAAAAGATGTTTTATTTATTTACCATAACTCTCATTTATTTATATTTTTATTAATTTACCATACCTCTTTTATAAATATGGTATTTGGCCCATAGGATTCACTTAAATAAAACCTATTCTTGAAAATGGGCGAATGGATTCACTTAAATAAAATATATTCTTGAAAATGGGCGAATGGAAGGTTGTAAGTCCTAGTTTCAAGGGCTAAATTTACCATTTTTACCCTCTCCCTTAAAATAAGGTGGGCTATTTGAGGTGATTTGTAAAAATGTACTATGATACAAAATATTCGCCCACTACAAATTTAAAACCCCTTAATTTCGCCAAAGGGCGAACATTCGCCCCTAAAATTATCCTTGACTGTGAGCCCTTCATAAAATAAGCGAAAGAGAGTTGGTAGCTTATCTATATTATAGAAAAAGATCAGAACTACACATAAAACCTAAACCAAATTGCCAAAAATGAACAAATTGATGCTTGAACCTTTAGACCAAAGTCTCCCAGTAGGACATCCCCCACAACTCCATGGAGGATTACCTTCCATAAATTCAAATAAATGTCGAGCTAAATTTCTCAACATGTGAAAATATGGGAAGTATTTCTTCTCATAATGTGCTTTTTCATATGATAAGTTTCTTTGATCACATGCCACATGCCTCCTCATTTACTTAATGCATTCCTTCTTCTTTTTTATAGTGTCAACGGACATGTTAGTTGTATACCTTGCCATTGATAATAATGCCCCCCACTTATAAAGAACTACTTTGATTGGAAAAATAGTCTACTAAAAAAAATATTCTCCCTTAATAATTAATAAAATTTACTTATAATACTTTATTTTGTTCTTGTCTCCCTTACGTATAATAAAATAGAATAATAATACATAAACTTCACCATAACTATTAACTAATTATTCTGATAGGCATATCTATTTATGAATAGGTCATCTATAATTTTAATTTAATTATCAGTAATTATTAGGTGGACAGTAAAGATTTAACCTCCATGGAATACATTAGAATATTCATAGTGTATCCACATATCAAAGACTAATATTTATCTGCAAGTTAGTTATCCTCTTTATATTAATTTATCTCAAATTAGTTAGTTAAAGAAAATGTCATATCAACATGTGTCATATTGGGTATGTGGTATTGATCACTAATGGTATTGATCCATGATTTTGTGACAAAAACCATTTGGAAGTAAAAAAACCTATGATAAAGTGAGATAAATTTCCATAATTAAAAATATTGTTAAACTCATATATTAATTATTTTTATAATAAAAAATATAATAATGATTTAGAATAAAATTCTAATTTATATAATTACCTCTCTCTCTCTCTCTCTCTCTCTCTCTCTCTCTCTCTCTCTATATATATATATATATATATATATATATATATATATATATATAACCCACCACATGCCACATGCCTCGTCATTTACTTGATGCATTCATTATTCTTTGTTATAGCGTCAATGACCATGGTAGTTGTATACCTTTTCATTGATAATAATGCCCCCACTTATAGAGAACTTCTTTGTTTGGAAAAATAGTCTACTAAAAAAATATTCTCCCTTAATAATTAATAAAATTCACATATAATAATTTATTTCGTTCTTGTATTTCCTACTTATAATACAATACAATAATAATACATAAGATTCCCCATAATTATTAAATGATTATTGTGATAGGCATATCTATATCTGAATAGACCTTCTATAATTTTAATGTAATTATTATTAAGTGGATAGTGAAGATTTAACCTCCATGGGATACACTAGAATAGTCATAGAAGTATCCATATATCAAAGACTAATATTTATTTGCAAGTTAGTTGAGTTCTTCTAATTAATTCATCTCAAATTAATTAGTTAAAGAAAATGTCATATCAATACGTGTCATATTGGGTATGTGGTATTGATCAAGGATGGTATTGGTCCATGATATTGTGACAAAAACCATTTAGAAGTAAAAAAATCCCTATGATAAAGAGAAATAGATCTCCATAATTAAAGATATTGTTAAACTCATATATTAATTACTTTTATAATTAAGAATATAGTAATAATTTAAAATAAAAATTTAATTTTTATAACTCTCTCTCTCTCTCTCTCTCTCTCTCTATATATATATATATATATATATATATATATATTTCATAATAACCGACCACTACCATCCCAAAAGTACGAGAGTTATTGTTTCTTTTAATTCATAATGACCCACCTGTTCAAAAGTGTAACTAGGTTTTGTCTTCATAATGACATCTAATTGTGACTTTTACAAATGATGTTATAAAGGAAATGAAATTATTTTTGTAAGCCTTGCTTCATGGGTTTCATGAGCAAGTGATTTTATTTTAGATGGATCCCATTGAGAGCCTTAGGATTTGTCATTAAGGTCAAAGAGTCTATGTCATGTACGAAGATCCCTTCTTAGGCATGTAACAAATATATATGAGTTAATAGGTTTGTCTAGAAGCTCTCCAACGATAAGAACTAACTCTCTTCCTCATGTCGGCTTCAAGTTAAACTAATATCATGTCAACCTTACCTTATGGATTCACAACAATTAATATTGTTCATGTCGGCTCATTTATGTAAACCAAGCATTATATATACCAGGTAAAGGCACCTCGTAGAAATATAGTACAAAATTTCGATGGCTCTGAAGTTTTTGGATCACAGTCACAAAATTTCGAATCAAGGTATAGAAAGGAGCTCAGACTTAGGAATGAAGATGGAGATTGGAACTTGGATTCCTCTAAAGACTGTATCACAGTGAAAACGAGAAAGGATAAGACACAAGATCAGATTCCTCTATGAAGAACAGTGAACAAAAGTCAAATTTGGATGGACAGGACAGTGATGAATTTAGACTCCTAGCACAGTTACATAACAGTTTGGATCTTTTGGTTAATGGACAAATTAAGATGTCATATCACAGTAAGAAGTTCAAACTTAACAGAAGCAATAGCAAGGGATTTTGTTTAGGGTAATGTTGAAATCTCCATAGTGAAAGAATTTCTGATATGTGTACAGAACCCATGGTTTTGTAATGTGAAGGAGTTGCCCTTAAAGAAAAGTATTATAGTTTGTGACTAGGCAGTAATATGGTACAGTTCCATCTCAAGTGAGTCAACTAAAAGTAAATAATCTCAATGCATAAGAGGAATCAAAAGGAGGAAGGATAAGACAGTCAAGGGAGCTAGTATCTTGATCTTGGAAGTAGCTAATAGGTCAAGGGTCTCAGTCTTGGTATTCGTCAATTAGAATCTCTATAAGAAGAATTTGTGTGGGTTTTCCTCTCAAAGAGTGAGAGGTTTTCACCCTGGCTCATAGCCTACATGTTGTGTCTTTTGTCTATTTTTTTTTATTGCATTAGTTACTGTTTGATGAAGAAGAACACTAAAAATCTAATGTAAAGAAGATCCTAATCTAATCATGTAAAAAGCATTCACAAGAAGTCACCAAAGAAGAGAAATCATCTAATACTAATACCATAGATTTCTCAACGTGGTATCAGAGCTAAGGTGTTGAAGTAAAAGGAAGGGAAAAAAAGAGACATTCAAGGATCAAGAAGGCCATCAAAGAAATTTGAAGGTTATCAAAGAAAAGGATCAAGATCTACATTAAAGAATCAAACCCTAGATCGAAGAAGCAGACTACAATAGCAAGAGTTTTTGTTTTCGTAGTTATCATCAAAAGGCTACAAATACCCTCATCAAGTTGTCTACAAATCAAGATAGCTAGAAGAATCTTCAAAACGAAGATCACATCATCTTGGAGAAAGTCGAAACCCTAGAAGCAGTTTCGATCTACACTGCAAAAGAAGTTAAAGTATATTGAAGGCGAGACGGAATTGTCATCATCTTCAAAGTTATAAAACAAGCAAGGATATTCTCCTTGTCCTTGAAGAATTTCATTCGAAGAAGCAACAAATCAACCTCATCAAAAGGAGAAACCTTCTCTATTGAAGAAAAACTTTTTTATTTGGAAGAAGATCATCCAAGAGGGAGCTCTAATATATCTTCTTCAACCATCACACAAGAAATCAAGGTGAAGATTTCATCTTCACATGTCAAGTAATTAACTTTAATTCCTTAATCAATTTGGTAAAATGAATTCGTGTTTGCAAGGAAATCTATAAATTGGATGTGGTCATTGAAATTCCTTGAATGAAGAAGGAGCATAGACATAGACATATAAGTAGTAGAAGTCATTGAACATATCAAAAGGTCTCCTATGATTTATTGAAAGGGATACTTATGAAAGATCCCCTCATATAGCAATATTGGAGACATCAAAAATATGTATATGATAAACTCATTCTCTGAAGGTGAAATAAAGAAGGTCACACTAATTAGATCTGATCTACATGAAAGTAAATGTATCAAAGGCTGAAGGATATCTTCATAAGGTATCATCTCCAAGATCTAGGAAAGAATATAATCATCATTAATCTACAATGCACTAACAGGTAATCAAGGTAACATATATCCATGGGATAAGAAAGTTATCTCATTCGACAACTTGTGATTTCTACGGAAGATAGACGAAGACAAGTTGAGGGAAAAAGTTTTGAAGGTTAAGAACTCAAACATTTGTTTGGAGGAAAGGAAGTTTGGAAAATTCCGGTTCTCAAAAAGAAAATAAAAGCATAGCTGAGATTCAATGTTGTGAACATTACAAGAAATATTATCCTTAGAAGGACAATAACAAGAAGGATATACAAGAAGTCCATTTCACCGAAGAAGTAGAGGAAGTTGAAAGAAGGAAGTCTAACAAAGGATGAAGTAAGAGATCTCCACTAGGTCTAAGATAGTCTCCCTCTCAAAGGGGCTTGACATAGCTTCTAAATATTATGTTATGGGATATGTCTATAATAAGTAATAAGATGCGTAGTGGCATCATGGAACCATTAGAAGCAAGAGATCATGACATCACCATAGGAGACATGAACAATGTATGATAATCAAAGGATATAGCTCTTGGTGAACACATTGAAAAATCAAAGGAAGAAGTCATCCAAGATAGGTCTCATCATACATCAGTGTAAAAGGGAAACATCTGCTGAATAAAAATATGTGAGATGGAATCCTCATTGAAGGATTCGCCGATCTAGAAAAGAAGCAAGGCTTTCATCATGAAATTCAACTTGTGGATTTCATGGGATGATGGTTTGATGACATGAGAGATGAAGCAGGTCAAGGGGTTGAAGATATTTTCAATCAAGGAAGTTGTTGAAAGAAGCCTAAATGACCTAAAGGTAAATAAGGTATGTATGCTTGTATTTAATATTATAAATTCATGTCGTATCGTTGCAGATAACAAGGATCACTACTTCTATTTTGAGAAGCATGATCAAAGGAAAGGAATCTCCTCCTATGAAAGAATGTCGGAAAGTCATGAATCATACTAAATGAAATCAGCATAATATGTCCTCATATGACGTATGAGGTGGTTGACTACGATTGAAGAACTCTGATTAGAAGCTTCTGGGAATGAAGTGTGTAAAAATATAGTAAGTGATCGTGATAATATGCAATGAAGGTAGAAGGCATTCAAAATCAAATGTCCAAGAAGGCTTGAATATAAGATCTCCCGGAAGAATGTGAAGGCTCTTACGGAAGTCGGAAAACGATAAAAGCCCTTGACAATGGATATCAGTAGGAGATGTGTCAATCTGCATGCAGGACATTGATACTTAAAGGAAGATATCATGGTAAAAGTAATTTTGATTTGAATAGTTCATTGATTATATCTGAATTAATAACTAGATGAACTTATGTAGGTGGACCATATAGAAGGATGCAATGTCCTTCCAAAAAATATGGCATGACAACATAATAGAATGAAGCAAAGACAGATGGAAGATCACTTTATGATGGGTTGAAGACATGACTGACTCATGGATAAAAGTGATGAATGAACGATGCCCAATGCAGAAGTCCCCAACGTTGAATACTCCTTAACAAAGAAGAAATTCATGACATCAAAGGAAGGAGCTCTTCAAGCAGCTGGTTGTTTCAGCATCTCCACATGAAGTGTGTGATAGGTCCCTAGTTGAGAGGGAGCCTAAAAAGAAGTTTCTTACCTGGAAGAAACTTGGAAAATTCCTAAGTAGGGAGCTTAGGTACATTCCTTTTGTGATAGGAATGAGTACATTCCTTTAATGGAATAAAACCTCCTAGTATAGAAAGGAGTGATAGACATGTCATTCTCGTCTTCACTTGGAAAGATAGAATGGAGGATTGTGTAATCATTTGGCATCCAATGCTCTTTGAGGATGAGATAGGGCATCCAATAGTAAGAGTAGGCATGGAGGACTGATATTCTTTAATCACTGGGGAGTCGAAGATAAGAATAGTCCTCATGGAGCATACTCTGAGAGAACTCGGGTGGGGTATGTTCCGAGAGAGACAATGGTGAGTGAGTCTATAAATCATTGGTCTCACTAGCATAGTGCTCTGATCTTGTGGAGAGATAGATTTGTTAGTCAAGGCCTTGCTATATGACAATGTTGGTTGGTATGCTACTATACAAATGAGTTACAAATCCTAATTCTTCTTATGAGAAATTCTTCAAATTAAGAATGACTAAGTACCATTATGAATACCTCCCAAGTTAAGAGGGAGTGTTGAAAAGTGTAACTAGGTTCAGTCTTCATAACGACATGTAGTTGTGACTTTTATAAATGATGTAATAAAGGAAATAAACTTATTTTTGTAAGCCTTGCTTCATGGGTTTCATGAGAAAGTGACTTTAGTTTAGATGACTCCCATTGAGAGCATTAGGATTTGTCATTAAGGTCAAAGAGTCTATGTCATGTACAAAGATCCCTTCTTGGGCATGTAACAAATGTATTTGAGTTAATAGGTCTGTCTAGAAGCTCTCCAACAATAAGCACTAGCTCTCTTTCTCATGTCAGCTTCAAGTTAAACAAAGATCATGTTAACCTTACCTGATGGAGTCACAACGATTCACATGGTTCATGTCGGCTCATTTATGTAGACCAACCACTATATATACCAGGTAAAGGGACCTCGTAGAAATATAGTACAAAATCTCAATGGCTCTAAAGTTTTCCGATCACAATCACAGAATTTCGGATCAAGGTATAGAAAGGAGCTCAGACTTGGGAATGAAGATGGAGATTGGAACTTAAATTCTTTTAAAGACTGTATCATAGTGGTAGCGAGAAAGGGTAAGACACAAGCTCAGATTCCCCTATGAAGAATAGTGAACATAAGTCAAATTCGGATGGAGAGGACAGTGATGAATTCAAACTCCTAGCACAGTTACACAACAGTTTAGATCTATGCATTAATGGACATTTTCAAATGTCAAATCATAGTAAGCAGTTTGGACTTAACATAAGTGATAGCAACGGTTTTTGTTTAGGGTAAAGTTTAGATCTCCACAGTGAAAGAAGTTCTGATATGTGTATAGAAGCCATGGTTTGGTAATGTGAAGGAGCCACCCTTAAAGAGGAGTATTACAGTTTGTGACTATGCAGTAATATGGTACAATGTCGTCTCAAGTGAGTCCACTGAAAGAATATAATATCAATGCTCAAGAGGAACCAAAAGGATGGAGGAGAAGACAATCAAGAGAGCTAGTGTCTTTATCTTGGCAGAGGCTAATAGGTCAAGGATCTCGGTCTTGGTATTCATCAATTGAAATCTCTATAAGAAGAATTTGTGCAGGTTTTCCTCTCAAAGAGTGAGATGTTTTGGCCATGGCTCATGGCCTACATGTTCTGTCTCTTGTCTATTTTTGTTATTGCATTGGTTACTGTTTGATGAAGAAAAACACTAAGAATTTAACGTAAATAAGATCTTAAAAGATAAATCATCTAATACTAATGCCCTAGATTTCTCAACACCACCCCCACATTCCCCGAAAGAGTACATGAATGTCAATACCTATTGATATTAACATTATTTCCTCCTCCATGTACCATAAAAGAGCGGGATGTATTCGTTTCCATGAGTTTGAATGTGCAGATAATTTTACTTTTACATACAATCGTGAATTTCTAAATATTTGAATTTTTCCATGAGAGAAGTAACCGTGAGCTAAAAAGCTTCTTCGTCATGAAAATATGTGATCATGGAGCATTCAGGGTATGTGGGCTATAGAATTAAATAGACTAACAAGGAATTTGAAAAGAACAATATTTTATGTGATGTATTGAAATTGAAATTATCAAAGGTAATTTGCATAAAGAGTTGTTCCCAAAGGACAAAACTTGTAAGGCATGGTGATTCCGAATGACTCCCCTATAAGGAAGAAGTTAAATAGAGATATATCCCATATCACTTGAGGGTATTGTTAAATAGAGATATATCATATATCGCTTGAGGGTATTGTAATGAAGCTGATGAAAAGACAATCTAAAAGGCGTAAATATGATTTTGGTGAGTAGCCCATCAAAAGTCTTCCTGGCTTGCTCCATGGGATAGTGTATGTCACTACTATGCAGTGATATAACAACATATTTATGAAATAAAAAAATAAAAAAATGAATTGCCACTAAACTTAATAAATAGTTATTTAATGTGAAGTCTCTTTAAAAAGAATATTCAAACTTCGAAGATATGATAATCTAGAAGTAATATTAAGAACAAGGGAAGCTGCGACGCAGCAAGTCCTTGCATCAAGTTAAAATAAGCATTTCTTATGCCTTGCATATGTTGTTTTTAGAGGGGCCGAGGAAACATGTGCCATACTCACAGTCTTTACCAGATACCTGTTTCACCAGCTACCTGTTTCACCAGCTGTCCCTCTGTTGTATGTTTGGAAACTGGCACCAGTTGTGTTTGTAGCAAGAACCAACACAAACCAACTGTCTTCTAAAGCTACACCTGCTTATACAAATTTGGTATCATTCACGTATTGGAAATATTGAGACGTTACAACCATGTAATTGTTGTATGCTATCGCCGGATTTGAATCAGGAACACAATCAGGAAGGATAACTCCATCCTTGGTATTAGATATGTTAAGATGGCAGCTATCCAGTAACTGCGGATAGTTTGAAAATTGAGGTTCATTGCCAGGAACAGTATCTTCACCAGTAGCATTATTACAAGATTGACCTTTGAACTGTTCTGCAATTTGCTCAGCCAAACAAGCAGCATTTTCATTTTCTGTGAGAACTGGCAGCTTCCTTTCTTGTCTAAAGTGTTTACAGCCACTGCAGTTCAGATTATATCAAAGTCAATAAACATTCATATGCAATCATACTGCACTGACTAAAATATTTGATTCCACTGGAGATGCATTAGGTTCCTGCTACAACAAAAAATAGAAAATAGACAATAGTAGACACCATCCAACATTCATTAACCACGAAGTCACTTCACATTCAATGCTTTAGATCTCACTGGCTTGAAAATGGAATTGACTAACTGAAGCTCATAGGTCCAAAAAATGCACAATGCTATTTGTCTCGGGAGTGGATAGACTGGAGAACCTGATCTTTATGGTGACCATTAGACCATCACAATTGCAGTTCACAAACATAAAGCATTATAGGAGATAGTGAATGAAAATAATCCGGATTTGTCCGTTACCTATATGGAAATTCAAAATGGAGGAAAGAAACTACCATCTTATTCTAACTGTGTTTACAAGGACGATCACGAGGCTTCAAAAGTGCCCAAAAGTAAATGACTTTAGTAGCCAATGGGATGATGGATTTGCCTATGAGGTTGATTGCCTGTTAGGCCATCCACCGTGATTTTGATCTAAGGGAGATCTCCCATTCCAACTTGCATCGATTGGGCCATGCCCCAGTCATGGGTAATAATTTTGACCAAACAAATAACCTGTTAGTGGGTAGAACTTCAAGGAAATTTGCGAATATGGATCACGAGCATGAGGACGACATGAACTATTGACGTTTGTGGAAATTCCTTGCATCTTAGTGCAATTAAACGATGTTAAAAGCTCTACAGCCAACACGCCAACAAATAAATATTGCAACACGGCCACGCATTTACACCAACAAATAAATATTGCAACACGGCAACACATTTGCATGAATTGCAAGTGTCATTTAGAAATGTAGTTTGTCTTACTTCTACTCTTGGCAGAGTCGACCATTTTTTTTTTACCTCAGGTAGAGAGCATTTGTTCTTTGTTCCGCTCAGTCCTAACAGACCCCATTTCAACTTCCTCACTTACCAACCTAACCATCTCCCTCACTTACCAACCTAACCAGGACCAGAAAAGGATTCGTAGAGAATTTGAGCCAATGTGAACGCAAGGTTCAGATCTTTGAGTCAAATTTCCACCTGTTCCGGACTCTGAGATGAAGAGGTTATGCTATAGTCATGCCTACAAGTTATTCATTGCAGGATTGTCAACCAGTCTAGAGCCCGACCAAACACATTGTGCTATAGGTGCTAGTTGATTCAACGGCAGCTTCAGGGCAGACTACAACGCACATGCACATATATCAGGTGAGCTTATTTGTCGAAAATTTTCCATGTGTTTTTTTTGTTGGGTATTCAGTTTATAGAGTTCTAGGCTGGATGGGGAGAAATTTTATCGGTTTCTGAGATACAACTTGTATCGTTCAAGAGGATAGTGAAGAAGAAGAGCGATAGAAATAGGATCTTTTTATGATGGGAGTATTTTACTGAGGAGAATAGTGAAATTGGGTTCAGGTTTAAGATCATGTTCTAGCCTATAGGGAGGACAACTAACAGCGCTGGGTAGCTCACAGAGCCAGCAAAGTTATATTTTCACGGAGGACAGCCCGAGCTGTATTTGCGGATAGGACAACTCGCAGCAGGTAGGAAAACTCGTAGCGCCCAACTCGCAGCGTTCGGCAGCTCACAGAGCCAACTTGGTTTCTGGTCCAGCTTTCATGGCTCGCTGTTGCTACTCTTTTCCTCTGATTCCTTTGTACTGAAAGGTTCTTCTTCTTCTACTGCTTCTATCGTAGGAGGGCAAGTTCAGCCCACCTCCCCACTCGTGAATTTTCTCTTCTTTCCATAGTGGATTGAACAGAAAGCCACAAGAATACAGGTACCTGTCCTGCACATAGCGAAGAAGAAAATAAGCAGAGCGAAAAAAATAAACAGCAAGAGAGCTTTGCAAACCAATTTGTGGGGACATCATGCCCCACAAGGAGCTGCGTGCAATCATGCTATGGATCTACCTGTAACATGCTATGGGTCTACGTGTAATCATGCTAGGACCTGTAATGCTATGGAGCTACGTGTAATAATCTTAGGACATGTAATATAGCTAGCATTCCATATAGCTAGAGCTACGTGTAATCATGCTAGGACGTGTAATATAGCCGGCCTTCCATATGGCCATTTATGGAGGTGCAGTCTGGCATAGGATTATTTATGGAAGTGCAGTTTGCCATATGCTGAGCCCTCTGCAGCCTGACCCATGCAGATAAGAGATGAGCAGCTAGATTATTTATGGAAGTGCAGTTTTCCATATGTTGAGCCCTCTGCAGCCTGACCCATGCAGATAAGAGATGAGCAGCCATCTTGACAACATATGAGCCTGCATTGCTGCATAACATTTAATTTCAACCCAGCATTACTCAATTTTCCCATGAAAGTGTTTCCAACGACAGGTGTTCGAAGGAGAGGCACAGTGCCCATGCAGAGAACGAAGGCTTCTCTTTTCTTGTATTTTTCCAGTGAAGCTGGTGGATGATGAGACAGAATGTTGCAGTGAAGCTGGTGGATGATGAGACAGAATGTTGCAGAATTAGCCAGAGAAGGAAGAGATGAATGGCAACACGATATTGAAGAGCGCGAAAGTGAGGGAGATCATCCAAAACAAGCGCAGGCTGGTGGAGGTGCCACACACGGCGAGTGTAGCCGACACTCTCAATGCACTGCTTGCAAACAACATATTGGCGGTGCCAGTGGCAGCCCCTCCTGGGCAATGGATAGGAGCAGGGGGTTCCATGATATTGGAGTCTGACAAACTCACCGGCTCAGTCAAGAAACAATATATATGCATGGTTAGTATGTTGGATATTCTTCTCCATGTTGCCAAATGTGTCGTTGGGACTGATATAGAGGCCAATCTCATGTATGTTCCTGTTTCTGCTATCATTGGGCGCTCTTTGGAGGGACTCAGCTTATGGAGCGTCAATCCTGATACCAGGTACATCGCTTAGTTTCTGCTAAATTCCTATAACTTTGCATGTTTGGGTGTCTATAACAAACAACTAGGGCCACTTTTTACAGAATTCTAAACCATGGCTTTACCTATGTGTTTGCAGTGGCATTGAATCAGATTCCTGGGGACGCCATGCCGGAGAACAAAAGCTTGGAAGGTGCGAGAAAAAGCAACTGCCCAGTTCTCGCATAATAGGTTCGACCAGTTTGGGTTCTTTTTTTTCTTCGCAGAGCACCTACAGTGTCCATTGAACCTGTCCAGCTAGATCATGTATGTAATTAACTCGAGCTCAAAAATTCAAATTCAAGTTAATAGTATATTCAAATTCAAGTTAATAGTATCTTGTGATGCAAAAATTCAAATTCAATACTAGGATAAAAAAATAGAGAAATTCATAACATTTTAACAATATATGTGGCTTGAATTTCCAGCGACGGCTTCAGAAGCACAACCAGCACAGTGGGAAGAAGACAGCGAAAACAGTAATGAAGATTTTGATATCTCCTCTTCGAATTTCAGGTACACTGACATCGGTTTTCATTTCCAATTCTTTCATCATTTTCATCTGCCACAACTGTCGAGCCGCGATATAGACAGCACCGACTTGGAGGATCCTCTGGGACCAAAGGCTTCTTCTTGCGTTCGGCCGGCAAATTATTGTTGCCTCTGCCGCCTCTGCCTCTGCCTCTGCCGCCTTGTCTTTGAAGGTGATGGACACAATTTCACCCGCTTCCCCGTCTTTTGGTTCTTGGGTTGTCTCGATCCTCCTGGTTTCCTCCACCAAAGCGCACTGGGTGCTCACACCTTCATCAACCAGTATCTTTGTCTCTGTCTCGGCATCTGCTTTGAGTCTGCATAGTAGATCTCGCATAGTCTGCATAGAGATAGGTTCTTCCTTTTCTGTCTCGGCATCTACATATAGCTTTGAGTCTGCATAGTAGATATAGCCACCGAGGTGTTACAAAATAACCAGATGGCAGTGTCAAAGTACCAGATGGCAGTGTCATGTAAACAGATGGCAATGTCATGAAGCAAATCAACCAACTTTGATATTGTATTCGGTTGCATTCGGTACCTCCCATAGCATTTAATGCTTTGAACTAATAGTAACATTAGTTTGTTAAACTTTCAAAATGCAAAGAAAATGTAAATGAAACCGATGAACATAATGAATATAGTATATAGTTTGGCCTCCCCGCCTCGGGAAGAGGCCAAATAAGACGGTGAATTACAATGTGCAACAAAACTTTCAATATACACTCTCAACCGCCATTAAGAAGCAGCTAACAAGCAGGTTAATTAATGCTAACTCCAAACAAACTGATTCCTATAGTCCCTGGCCATTGCCAGATGGCAGGGACTAATAAGAAAGTTTTCATAATAAAAACAATTCCTTATTTGATGCGGGGTCAATGAGAAAATCCAAAATTTGAAAAGATGTTGGAGTTACTTACGGATAAGAAAGACCAACATTCCGTATTTGATATGAGCCAAATAAGAAAATCCAATGCGAAGATGTTGAATATGATGTTGAGGACTCATTTTTCTAATTTTCATTTTACTAAAATAAATAAATTGATAGATTACATAGATACACATATAGATATTATATAGTATTATATAATCATTCTAGATCCATCTTAACTCAGATTTATTAAACACCAAGAAAGATAAAATCTTTCAAGGTACAAATCTTCCTTCAAGTATTACACTGGATCTCTCGGCACTTAATAGATCTGGGTTAAGTTGGATCTAAACTGATATATAGATATTTAATATTGAAATTTTAATATTTAATAAATATTGAGATTTTTATTTTTTAAATATATTTAATAATAACAAATATATATTTAAAAAAGATGTAAATTAACATTTAGAAAAAACATAATTTATAAATTTATTTATTTTTTCTTTTTAAATTTATAAATATTTAAAATTCAAACATCAAACTATACTTAAATAAAAAGAAAATCAATATTTTTTTCCCTTGTATTTTTTTTATGAACGAGAATCAATCTTATCAAGAAAATATCATGAATTTAGAAAGTTTATTTTTAACGCTAAAATTATTAATTCAAAATATTTTTCCATTTAAAAAAAATAAATTAATTAATATTTAATCATCATATACAAAAATTTTAAACCATATTAATAGACAAAATGCCTTATGATGATATTTTTCCTTTCAAATTCCAACATAACTCCCCTAAATTTGAAAATTATTGATTTTTCACATTACTTCCATGTTCATGTAGCAAACTAAATTAGAATGATTTATCTAAAACCATTTTTATATTTAACTTACTTTAAAAATAAAACTTCAAAAAAAAATTATATGATATATTAAATTTAAATTATGGTATTTTATCACTCTCTCTCTCTCTACAAAGACCCTCATTAAGTTGTCTACAAATCAAGATAGCTAGAAGGACCTTAAAAACGAAGATCACATCATCTTGGAGAAAGTTGAAAGAAGTAGTTCCGATCTACATTACAAAATAATTCGAAGTATATTGAAGGCGAGAAGGCATTGTCATCATCTTCTAAGTTATAAAACAAGCAAGGATCGTCTCCTTGTCCTAGAAAAATTTCATCTGAAGAAGCAATTATTCATCCTCATCAAAAGGAGAAACCTTCTCTATTGAAGAAAGACTTTTTCATTTGGAAGAAGATCATCCAAGAGGAAGTTCTAACATATCTTCTTCAACCATCATCAAAGAAATTAAGGTGAAGATTTCATCTTCACATGTCAAGTAAGTATCTTTCATTCCTTAATAAATTTTGTAAAATGACTTCGTGTTTGCAAGGAGATCTATAAATTGGATGGGGTCATCAAAATTCCTTGCATGAAGAAGGAGGATAGACATAGTCATATAAGTAGTAGAAGTCATTGAGCATATCAAAAGGTCTCCTCTAAATTCATGGAAAGGGATACTTATGAAAGATCCCATCATATAGCAATATTGGAGACATCAAAGAGATGTATATGATAAACTCATTCTCTAAAGGTGAAATAAAGAAGGTCACATGAATTAGATATGATCTACACAAAAGTAAATGTATCAAAGGATGAAGAATATCTTCATAAGATCTCATATACAAGATCTAGGAAAGAAGATAATCATCATTGATCTATAATGCACTAGTATATAATCAAGGTAACAAATATCCATGGGATAAGAAAGCTACCTCATTCGACAACTTGTGATTTCTACACAAGATAGATGAAGACAAGTTGAGGGAAAAATTGTAGAACGTTAAGAACTCAAACATTTGTTTGGAGGAAAGGAAGTTTGGAAAATTTTGGTTCTGATAAAGAAAAGAAAAGCATAGCTAAGATTCAATGATGTGAACATTACAAGAAATATTATCCTTAGAAGGACAATAACAAGAAGGATATAGAAGAAATCCATTTCACCGAAGAAGTAGAATAAGATGAAAGAAGGAAGTATAAGAAAGGAGGAAGTAAGATCTCCACTAGGTCTAAGATAGTCTCCCTCTCAAAGGGGCTTGACATAGTTTCTAAATCTTATGTTATGAGATATGTCTATAATAATTAATAAGATGCATAGTGGCATCATGGAAGCATTAGAAGAAAGAGCACGTGACATCACCATAGGAGACATGAAGGATGTCTGATAATCAAAGGATATAGCTCTTGGTGACCGCATTGAAAAATCAAAGGAATAAGTCATCTAGGACAAGTCTCATCATACATCAGTTTAAAAGGGGAACATTTGCTGAACAAGAATATGTGAGATGGAATCCTCATTGAAGGATTCATCGATCTAGAAAAGAAGCAAGTGTTTCATCAAGAAATTTAACATGTGGATTTCATGGGATGATGGTCTGATGACATGAGAGATGAAGCAGGTCAAGGGGTTGAAGATATTTTTAATCAAGGAAGTTGTTGAAAGAAGCCTAGATGACCTAAAGGTAAATAAGGTACGTATGCTTGTATTTAATATTATAAAGTCATGTCGTATGGTTTCAGATAATAAGGATCACTACTTCTATCTTAAGAAGCACGATCAAAGGAAACGAATATCCTCCTATGAAAGAATGTCGAAAAGGAATGAGTCATACTAGATGAAATCAACATAATATTTCCTCATATGAAGTGTGAGGTGGTTGACTACGATTGAAGAACTCTAATTAGAAGCTTCTGGGAATGAAGTGTGTGAAAAGATAGGAAGAGATCATTATAATATGAAACGAAGGTAGAAGACATTCAAAATCCGAAGTCCAAGAAAATTTGAATAGAAGATCTCTCGGAGGAATGTGAAGGCTCTTATGGAAGTTGGAAAAAGATAAAAACCCTTGACAATGGATATCAGTAGGAGATGTGTCAATCCTCATGTAGGACATTGATACTTAAAGGAAGATGTCATGGTAAAGGTAATTTTGATTTGAAATGTTCATTGATTATTTATGAACTAATATATGAATGAGCTTATGAAGGTGGACCATATAGAAGTATGTAATGTCCTTCCAAAAAATATGGCATGACAACAGAATAACATGAAGCAAAGATAGATGGAAGATCACTTTCTGATGGGTTGAAAACATGACTAACTCATGGATAAAAGTGATGAATGAATGGTGCCCTATGTAGAAGTCCCTAAAGTTGAAGATTCCTTAACAAAGAAGAAATTCATGACATCGAAGGAAGGATCTCTTCAAGTAGCTGGTTGTTTCAGGATCTCCACATGAAGAGTTGCGATAGGTCCCTGGTTGAGAGGGAGCCTAAAAAGAAGTTTCTTACCTGGAAGAAACTTGGAAAATTCCTAAGCAGGGAGCTTAGTTACATTCCTTTTGTGATAGGAATGAGTACATTCCTTTAATGGAATAAAACCTCTTAGTATAGAAAGGAGTGATAGAAATGTCATTCTAGTCTTCACCTGGGAAGACAGAATGGAGGACTGTTTAATCGTTTGGCATCTGATGCTCTTTGAGGATGAGATAGGGCATCCAATAGTAAGAGTACTCGTGGAGGACTGATATTCTTTGAGGACTGGGGAGTCGAAGATAAGAATAGTCCTGGTGGAGCATACTCTGAGAGAAACCGGGTGGGGTATGTTCCGAGACAGACAATGATGTGTGTTCCTATAAATCATTGGTCTCGTTAGCATTGTGCTCTAATCTTGTGGAGAGATAGAGTTGTTAGTCAATGCCTTCTATATAACAATGTTGGTTGGTATGTTGTTATACAAATGAGTTACAAATCCTAATTTTTCTTATGAGAAATTCCTCAGATTGAGAATGACTAAGTACCATTATGAATACCTCCCTAGTTAAGAGGGAGTGTTGAAAAGTGTAACTAGGTTCGCTCTTCATAATGACGTGTAATTATGACTTTTATAAATGATGTAATAAAGGAAATAAAATTATTTTTGTAAGCCTTGCTTCATGGGTTTCATGAGAAAGTGACTTTATTTTAGATGGCTCCCACTGAGAGCCTTAGGATTTGTCATTAAGGTCAAATAGTCTATGTCATGTATGAAGATCCCTTCTTAGGCATGTAACAAATGTATTTGAGTTAATAGGTATATCTAGAAGCTCTCCAATGATAAGTACTAGCTCTCTTCTTCATGTCAACTTCAAGTTAAACAAAGACCATGTCGACCTTACCTTATGGAGTCACAACAATTCACATGGTTCATGTCGACTCATTTATGTAGACCAACCACTATATATAGCAGGTAAAGGAAACTCACAAAAATATAGTACAAAATTTCGACAATCCTGAAGTTTTTGGATCACAGTCACAAAATTTCGGATCAACGTATAGAAAGGAGCTCGAACTTGGGAATGAAGAGGGAGATTGGAACTCAGATTCCTCTAAAGATTGTATCACAGTGGAAGCGAGAAAGGGTAAGACACAAGCTCAGATTCCTCTATGAAGAAATATGAACAAAATTCAAATTTGGATGGAGAGGACAGTGTTGAAAATAGAAACAAGAAATGCTAAAAATAGCATTGCTATAGATATCATTTCAGGATATATTCCAATTTTAATTTGTTTTTGAATTAAAATTGATAATTAAAATTCGAATTTAGTCTCGCCAGTTGTTTGAAAAATAATTAATTAATTCATCTTGAGTTAATTTGTTGGAGAAATTCAAACATGAAGTCTTTGTGAAGACATGCAACAATTATCCCTTTGATTGAAGAAGTTATCCCTTAATTAAGGAGATAAGGATGAGTTATATTTGAGTTGTAATTAGTTAGCTCAGTTAACTGAGTTAAGTCCAGTTAAATTAGTTCCAAATAATTTGAGGAACTAATTGTGAGTTCAGTTAGTTAATACATGCATTCATGCAACTAGTGTTCTCCAGATAACTGAATATTCTCTCATAAATAACTCATGCATGTTAATTCAGACAAAGACCTAGTTGAGATTAAAGACAAGGACATTGTACTATCAGTTGGAGGAATTTTCCTATAAAGGAAACTCATCCATGCAGAAGGAACAAGATTCCTTGAGGATTGCGCAGTTTTACAGTGTGTAAGAGCAGTGTTCTGCTTGGTTGAAGGTAAATCATCCCAGAGGAACAACACAAGGAAATAGGAGGCTTGGAGGGCTGAGGAGAAGGTTTGTGAGAAGCCTTGTTTGCCTTTGAGCATCCAGGAGGGATTGTACTGAGAGTTGGATAGCTTGAGAGCTAAAGCTTTGTATAATGCTGAGATATTTCCACTTGTATGATAATACAGATAGCGGGTTTTTTAGCTGAGGCTTTCCCCAAAGTATTCTTCTGTGTTTTATGTGTGAATGAATCTTCTTCTCTATTATATGTGTTCTGTTTGATCTTTCTCAAAATCGATTAAGCTTCCGCAAGTTTGGTTGTAGAAGTAGATTAAGTATTTTTCTTTAGTACATTGCATAATCAGTTTAATCTACAGTGAGAACTTCTACATGGTATTAGAGCAAAGGTTATCAGAGCAGTGAGCAATATACGAAGAAGAGAATTCGAAGTTAAAAAAAAAAAATTTAAAATTAAAAAATTAAAATATATATATATATATATATATATATATATATATATATATATAAAATAAAATAAAATTGGGCCGCGAGTTTGTAGAGTAGATCTGAATTTTTTGTGCAAAATTTTTAGAAACAAATAGCAGATCTAGATTCCTTGCGAAAAAATACCCAAATTCAAAAAAGAATCGGCTGAATCGGAGTTCGGATGAGGGAGATATCGCTGATTTAAAATCAGCTCTTTTTCCAGAAAATTTCGTGACGGCAGGAAAGATGAAACAAATTGGTGTGCTAGCCAAGAACCTATATGCACTTGAGGTACAAGATGCATGCAAAGCCTTGAGGAGCAAGGCAAAGGTTAGATACTTGGTGGTTGAGAGGGACAATAAATTACCGCTCAACATGCAGCCCTAGAATAAGTCTCAGACAATTGTGGAGGAGCCACAATTGAAGATGCTAAGAGGAGACTGACGCATCCACTCATGAAAAGACCTCCAGTAGGGGAAATTTCGAGCCAAGTCAGCAGAGGGATCACATGCAGCCATACCTCCAGGTGTGAGGTGGGCTGATGTGAAGTGATAGTCCCATGAAAGCTGAAATAGGGGTAGGATCCTTGAGGTACCCAACCTCTTTGATTAGACCTTGTTACGGGAGCCCCGACGAGGAGTAGCAGGACTGACTGAGTGGGTAGAGACGGATGCAGATGGAGCAGCAGAGGGAGCTTCAGCATTAGAGGGTGTTTCTAGCTCAACAGGGAGGTCAGTTGGGAGATCAGTTACTTACTTCTCAGTAACTAAGTTGCAGTGCAGGAATGGGTAGCACGATGCAACATGATGAGAGGAGGTGCAGTGTGGATGCAGTGCTGGGAGATAGGACCAGCAACAACATGGATGCAGCAAGAGGAATCAATGTGATTGATGCAGTCAGAGATCAAAGTGACAGAGGCTAGAGCAGTCAGATACTAAAGAGCACAGAGGTGCAGAGTTTTTAGTCGACAGAGGCAATAACAGTCAGAGACTTTGATGACAAAGGCATCATTCTGATTCAAATTGGATATTTTTTGTTTTTTGAGTTGCTGGAGAAACAACACTAGAGAGAAGTGTTGCATGCAAAACATTCCAAAGGTTCAGGATCGAGATCGAGTTGAATTCATTTCTTGTTGAGAGGGAGTGTTGAAAATAGCAACAAGAAATGCTAAAAATAGCACTGTTATAGATAGCATTTCAGGATATATTCCAATCTTAATTTTTCCTTGAATTAAAATTCGAATTTAATCTCACCAACTGTTTGAAAAATAATTAATTAATTTATCTTGAGTTAATTAGCTGGAGAAATTCAAACATGAAGCCTTTGTGAAGACATGCAACAGTTATCCCTTTGATTGAGGAAGTTATCCCTTAACTAAGGAGATAAGGATGAGTGGTATTTGAGTTGTAATTATTTAGCTCAGTTAACTGAGTTAAGTCCAGTTAAATTAGTTCCAAATAGTTTGAGGAACTAATTGTGAGTTCAATTAGTTAATGCATGCATGCATGCAACTAGTGTTCTCCAGATAACTGAATATTCTCTCATAAATAACTCATGCATGTCAGTTCAGACAAAGACCCAGTTGAGATTAAAGACAAGGGCAATGTACTATCAGTGGGGGGAATTTTCCTATAAAGGAAACTCATCCATGTAGAAGGAACAAGGTTCCTTGAGGATTGCGCAGTTTTACATTGTGTAAGAGCAGTGTTCCACTTGGTTGAAAGTAAATCATCCCAGAGGAACGGCGCAAGGAAATAGGACGTTTGGAGGGATGAGGAGAAGGTTTGTGAGAAGCCTTGTTTGCCTGTGAGCATCCGGAGGGATTGTACTGAGAGATAGATAGCTTGAGAGCTAAAGCTTTGTGTAATTCTGAGATATTTCCACTTGTATGATAATACAGACAACGCGGTTTTAGCTTAGGCTTTCCCCAGATTATTCTTCTATGTTTCATGTGTGATTGAATCTTCTTCTATGTTATATGTGTTCTATTTGATCTTGCTCAAAATTGATTAAGCTTCTGCAAGTTTGGTTGTAGAGGTAGATTAAGTATTTTGCTTTAGTACATTACATAATCAGTTTAATCTACAGTGAGAATTTCTTTAGACAGTGATATATTTAGACTCATAGCATAGTTACACAGTAGTTTGGATCTCTACGTTAATGAACAGTTTCAGATGTCATATCACAGTAAGAAGTTCAAACTTAACAGAAGTGATAGCAAGGGTTTTTGTTTAGGGTAAAGTTCAAATCTCCACAGTGAAAGAAGTTCGGATATGTGTATAGAACCCACGGTTTAGTAATGTGAAGGAGCTTCCCTTAAAGAGGAGTATTACAATTTGTGACTATGCAGTAATATGGTACAGTGTCATCTCAAGTGAGTCAACATAAAGAAGATAATCTCAATGCGTAAGAGGAACCGAAAGGAGGAAGGACAAGACAATTAAGAGAGCTAGTGTCTTGATCTTGGAAGCAGCTAATAGGTCAAGGGTCTCGGTCTTGGTATTCGTCAATTGGAATATCTATAAGAATAATTTGTGCAGGCTTTCCTCTCAAAGAATGAGAGGTTTTGGCCCTAGCTCATAGCCTACATGTTGTGTCTCTTGTCCATTGTTTTTATTGCATTGATTAATGTTTGATGAAGAAGAACACTAAGAATCTAATGTAAAGAAGATCCTAATCTAATCATGTAAAAAGCATTCACAAGTAATCACCAAAAAATAGAAATCATCTAATATTAATACCATAGATTTCTCAATGCCACCCCTACCATTCCCGAAAGAGTACGAGAATGTCAATACCTATCAATATTAACATTATTTCCTCCTCCATGTACCATAAAAGAGCGGTATGTCTCAGTTTCCATCAATTTGAATATGCAAAGAATTTTACTTTTACCTACAATCGTGAATTTCTAAACGTTTGAATTTTGCCATGAGAGAAGTAAGTGTGAGCTAAAGTCTTCTTCGACATGAAAATATGTGATCATGGAGCATTCTAGATATGTGAGCTATATATTTAAATGGGCTAACAAGGAATTTGAAAAGAACAATCTTTTATGTGATGTATTGAAAGTGAAATTATCGGAGGTAACTTGCATAAGGAGTTGTTCCCAAAGGACAAAACTTGTAAGGTGTGGTGATCCCGAATGACTCCCCTATAACGAAGAAGTTAAATAGATACATATCACATATCGCTTGAGGGTATTGTAATGAAGCTGGTGAAAAGACAATCTTAAAGGCATAAATATGATTTTGGGGAGTAGCCCATCAAAAGCCTCCATGGCTTCCTCCCCGGAATAATGTATATGTCACTACTATGCAGTGAATAACAACATATGTTATGAAATTCAAAAAAAATATAAATTGAATCGCCACTAAACTTAGCAAGGTCACATAGCTAGAGTTCTCTGCCACTTAGTTTGATAAAATATTTTAATGTCATCATGTGTTATATGTACTCCAAACAATAATAAAATTGTAAAATGAGTTATATGAGTATTTGTTTAACCTTTTTTAATTAATTTTTAAAATATAATTAAACATTTTTTTTAGATAAAGGTTATATATATATATATATATATATATATATATATATATATATAATTGGCATTGAAGAGAATGATAACTAGTTAATAATATTTATTTAATATTGAATGATGGCAATTTTTTTATATAATGCTCATATTATAGTACACATGGATTGATATAATGAGAGTTGTACACATTTACTTTTATATATTTCAAATTTGTATTTTTTAAATTATTTTTTTGTAAATTAAAAAATAAGAACCATAAAAATTGTCTATTCAATACTTTACACCAATGAAAAAATGGAAATTTTGAATTTAATTACAAACCATGTCTTTATGATATATAGTAATTAATATATAATGTTATTTGTCAAATTATTTATATTAATTGTGCATAGTAATTAGTGATATAGTACATAGTAATTAATAATAGAGTAACACAAGTTAATTTTTGCCATCATTAAACAATAAGAGAGAAGGCATTTCAACCAATCATATTTGAAATAAATAAACATAAATTTTATTTAAAAATAATAAATTTTATTTCATAATGTTAAATTTTAAATAAATTTTAATTTCTTTTAATAAAAAAATAATAAATAATTATTTAATATGAAATATCTTTTAAAAATTATCAAACTTCGAAGATAGGATAATCTATAAAGTAATATCAAGAATAAGAAGGTTTTTATAATAAAAACGGTTCCTTATTTGATGCGGGGTCAATGAGAAAATCCAAAAATTGAAAAGATAGTGGAGTTAGTTACGGACGAGAAAGACCAAGATTCCGTAATTTTATACGATCCAATGAGAAAATCCAATACGAAGATTCTGAATATGATGCCGCGGACTCATTTCTCCGATTTTCTATTTACTAAAACAAATAAATGGATAGATTAATTGAATGAATAAGAATAAAACTACTTAAAAAATAGATTCATTATTAGAATTAAAATAGTTAACAATAGAAAATTGTAATTCCAAATGGATAGATCTTAAATCTAAAAGGATTAATAAAAAAGGTAAATCTTAATAAATTCAAAATTAAAAATATAAAATGTTTTTTTATTAAGTGTAGAGGAGACGATGAGGTGTTTTGTTAGAGTATTTTATGGCGTAAAGATTATCACTTTAAAATTTGGTGGGCAAAATCTAATCATACTAAAAATTGTGGTGTGGTTTTGAATGAATGCCATTCTCTAATAATTTTGATATATTTAGAAAGTTTTTAAATTTAAAAAAAAATTAGTAAAAAAAATAATTTATAATATTTAAACCATTACTTTTAAATATTCTAAAATCCTAATTATTCAAATTATATTTTAATTATACTAATCATTTCAAAAACACACTTAAACTAATAAATAAAAATATATAAAACGCGTAGTTTAATGAGGCAGAGGAGTTGCGCGGAAAGTTATGGAAATTCCGGTTATTTTTAAAGAAAATCCGACAAGGATTTTTATAAATCCAAGTTATAGTTGTTAAACTTCATAATTTTAGTTATGCTAGATGTTTCGATGGTGCTGAATCTATTTTTAGTATCAAAAATACTATTCAAACACTACCTCTACAAAAATTTTTGAAATTTTTTTACCCAAATTTATATTTATTATTTATATTATCAAAATTTTATTACAATTACTCCAACCATGCTACTATCTCAAAACTCAAACTAGCCACCAAAAAAAACAAAAACCATATAAAATGTCTGTTTGTTGTGGTTTCCACGTATGGTCGGGATTTCAAATACTCTCCGGGAAGATGAGTCCCGCTGACTCAGCATCCTTTTTCTCCTTATTCTTTAGGCCCAACCCGGAGTCGCGACAAAATCCGCCCACTACAAATTCTGCGGTCGCCCAAGGTTTAGTTCAGTCGGCCTTCATTCTCTCAATCAATTCAGCGGCTAAATAAATCTCCAATTTCGCCACAATCCACGCACTTTATTCATTATCAGATAGTTGGTGTACCCTACGTTTGTCCACAGTTCGATTATCACAATCCTGTATTCGCTGCTGATCTATTTTGCAACTGGTTTTTGCATACAACAATTATGGGATCCATGGCCTCATGCTTCCAGCGGACGGACGCGGTGAGTCCCGACGCTATCAGGATCGTCCACCTCAACGGCCAGTTGGACGAGTTTCCGGCGACGCTTAGCGTCAAGCGAGTGCTGCAAAACTACCCCTGCCATTTCATATGCTCTTCGCGTGATATCTTCGCCGTCTATTGCCGCCCGCTGCGGCCCGACGAGGATCTCCAGGTGGGCGAGCTCTACTTTCTCCTGCCGCTCTCACTCCTCGACTCAGACCTGTCGACCGAGAATTTACTGGCCCTGGCGGCCAGGTTGCGTTCCGCCGCCAGAAAGGAGGTGTCCAGGGCGGCGCAGCGGCAGATAAGTGCAGATTCGACTTGCGACCTCCCCGGCGAGGGGTGTAGTTCGATGGATGAAAAGTTTTTGCGGAGCTGCGATGAGCCGGAGTTGAAGATGGCATTTAGGGAGTATTTGATTTCCAAAAGCAGATCGTGGAGACCTCGCCTGGATACCATCCAGGAAACCGGCTTCGCTTGTTGAGCCCATGATCTCTCAAACTTTCTACAATTGTAAATTGATTTTTCTGTTCAAGATTTATTTGCTTCGATTCTCAGGAACAATTTGTGTATTGAAACAAGTAATAGAGAAATCGCCACATTTAGTAGTTAATCCATTATGATTCATTTTTCCTGCTCAAACGGCGGCCATTTTTGGGGTTTTTAATAACTGTAACACTCTTCCTTAGGTCGATTTAATTGTTATGACCTTCGTACCCTTTTTCTTTCAAAGAGGGGCGGTTACTTTGAAAGCTCTTTGCTCGAAATCTGTGAATATTTGTGTGCTCTTTTAAGAAATCCACTGCGAGATTCATTATTCCGTTTGTTATTTTTGGTTTAAGAATTTTATTATTAAAATTTTAGTCATGGATTTTAAAAAGGAAATATAAAGTAATAAAATTTTAGAATTTTTTTTTATTTGTGCCTAAAAAATAGAATATTAAAAATTTTACAAATGATAAAGGAAAGATATGAGAATGTGTAAAACAAAATTGGAACTCAATTGAAGGAAAGTCTTGAGACTTTCTCTGGTCTAAACAACTACCTCTCATTTGTTTTTCGCAATTTGAATTTGATTCTCACGCATATTCGATTTAAAAACTAGTAAAATGGAAAAGATGAAAAAAATACGGACTACCTTCCTCCTTATCTATTCTAATTCTCCTTATCTATCATAATTCTATTTTAAATATGCTCTAAATTTTAACGGCTTCTCAAAAGTGGTTAATTTCTTATTATCACCTTCTTTGAAGTGCTATAATTTTATTTTTATTTTTAAATATGATTACTCAGTTTATATATATATATATATAATATGCTCTAAATTTTAACGGCTTCTCAAAAGTGGTTAATTTCTTATTATCACCTTCTTTGAAGTGCTATAATTTTATTTTTATTTTTAAATATGATTACTCAGTTTATATATATATATATATTAAATAATAATAAATATTTTTTTCCAGATTTATTTAGCGCAATAATTTTTTCATTTAAATATGCAGAAATTATAATTTTTTTCTTTTTAAATTGATAAATATTTAAAAGTCGAACATTAAACTAAATTTAAATAATAAAACAATTTAAATAAGAAAAATGTCTACAGTTTTGAACCATCCAGTGTGGTTAATTGTTTAGACAAGATGAAATCATATCTAGGCAGTAGATTAAATAGAGATATTAATACAGAGACTCTTAGTTTATTATATATAGATATTTAATATTAAGATTTTTACTATTTAAATATATTTAATAATAATAATATATATATATTTCAAAAAACTATAAATTAAAATGTAGAGAAAGCATAATTTATAAACAAAAATTCTTACTAAAATCAATAAATATTTAAAACTCAAATATTAAATTATATTTAAATAAAAAGAAACTCTGAATTAAGGCTGGTTAATTTGAATGAGAAAAAGGTCCAAGCGTTTTGAACCATCCATTGTGGTTAATCATCACGATAAGATGGAATCAGATATGGAATCGGATCTAGGCGATAGATTAAATAGAGAGAATCGGATCTAGGCGATAGATTAAATAGAGAGATTAATGTAGGGACCAAACGACTAATTTAGAAAATAAATTTAGAAAATGTCTTAATTCAAAAATAGATTAAGTCAAATATTTACAATTGTAATATTTATTATTATTTTAAATTTAGATAAAAATAAAGGGTAAATTCATAAAGGTTGTTATAAATTAAAATAATAATAATAATAAAATAAAATTTGATTAAATAATTAAATTTAATATTTAATTAATTGAGTCAAATCTTAAAAATTAGGTTAAATAAATGAGAATATAGATTGAGTCAAATCTTTAAATAAATTGGAATTAATTCGAATAAAAAAATATAATATTCTATGTGATATCCCCAGTAATTGTAAATATTAAATCATTGTAGTCAAACAAACTTGATACTGTTAATTGACTTAGGAAGTCTAAAAATAATAAGTTTATATATTTATTTATGTTAAAGATTTTGATTAAGCTATGCAGGAAGAGAATGTCTTATGATGCCAATCACGTATTTCTCACATGTCAGGTAGTTAGGGTAGGTGGTTACCTACCCCTAACTACTTCTTTGGAGATTTATTCTCAAGGAAAAGGATTAAGAGGGTATGCGTACTTGAGGTCAAGAAAGGAATGAACTCGTGAACAAGGAATTTGTGCTAAAATGTGAGACGGGTTGTTCAGGCTACACCAGACTAAGTCTGGTTAGGACTAGATAGCTACATCATGTAAAAGTCGACAATTATAAACTCCCTTCATGTGAGGAGTAGCTCGGGGGGAGACTTAGCCTAGATTTTTTGATCTCATGGCTGGGAGGCACTTGGAAAACTATATTCAAGAACTAGACTAAGAAGTCGACACCGATTTGGCATATATTTCAGATAAGTGTTTACTTCTGTCTAAAAGGTTGAATGTGTTGATTGGGTAAAATTACATTCAAGAAGTGGACTAAGACATCGACACCTATTTGGCATATATTTCAGATAAGTGTTTACTTCTGTTGATCTGAAAATGGGGCCTAAAGGCTTCTTGTCTAGCTTACAAGAACCTCTCCCACTTCCAAAGCTTAAATGTTCCCAAGATATTATCATTAACCAATTATGGAATTAATAATGCTTGAAATAGGTGCATGTTTGTGGTTGTTTTTATACTATTAAGTGCTTTAATTTCACTTGCTTATGTTGATATAAAATACATATAACAATAAATAGAATAGAAAATAAGCAGCGAATTCAATGCAGCAATAAGCAAGAACACATAACAGCAATATAATATGGAGTTCACCCAAAACCCTTGGGCTACATCACCTTGAGCTCTAGTCAACTCGACTAGGCTTTCTGGGATTATGGCAAAGTCCGTTTACAAGATCCACACTCAACTCCACTGGTTTACACTGAACATAATGGGCTTAGAACACCATCTTATCCCTGGCTCTAAAGCTCTTAGGCTTTCTGCCTCTAGCTCTGGCTCTTGGCTCTGGCTCATGGCTATCGCTCTCACTCTGGCTCCCGCTCTGGCTCTGGCTCTGGCTCTGGCTCTTGGCTTTGGCTCATGGCTCTCGCTCTCATTCTGGCTCCGGCTCTCGCTCTCGCTCTTCGCTCTTGGCTCTGGCTTCTCTGAGCTCTCTCTCGACCTTTGCGTGCCTCTGTAATCTACTTGACTTCCAAGCGATTCTTCACCAACCTTCCAGTGACCTCTTTCAGACAAGAAACTCCCTTGGCAACCTTCAACTCCCCTTCAGCACTTGTGCTCTCCGTGTTTTTATCATACATCAGTTACAGTCCTCCATCATTGAATAACCCGGCTGTTTCCTCACAAGAATCCCTTTACAAATGGAAAAGAACAAGTGGGCAGGGAAACCCGGTCATTTTGCCTTCCTCTGGCTGTGTCAGCCAAATAACAGAAATACACAAGAAACACATGCAAAACACATCATGGGCCTTTAGCCTGGACTTCAAATATTATGGAATTGACTATATAAACCTATTGGGTCCATCCAATTATCGCTTATCGCTATCGCTTAGGCGAGAGGTCTAGAAACCTCAATACACAAGAAATACGAAGAAATCCCATAAATCCGGACTTCAAAAGTTATGAAATCACGCTTATAATCGCAACAGGTCTGCCTTTGGTCGCCATATTGCATTGCATTGTGACATGGTCAAAAACCATTTACACAGGAAATGCAAATAAATCCTGAAATTCCGGATTTCAATATTATGAAATCGCGTCCATAATTCGTATCGGGTCCACCTTTATATCGATGTATCGCAAGTCGCAATCATAATGTGCATTGGCCTTGGTATCGGGGGTTTGCCGATCGTCGATCACCGATATCGCCGATCACTCTATCGGTGCTATCGCGTTGACCCATCGAGACATTGGCATATCGCATATCGTTGTCGCAACTGCCCTGGGGGTCTTCCCTTTGGTCACGCCAATCGCCGATCCGCCGATTAGGTCCTGATCGTTGATTCACGACCACTAATCCAACGGCTGACAGTCCGTTTCGGGCGCGTAAGTTGTAGGGGGATTAACGGCCTGAAAAAGTGGTTTCCTCTCTCCTCTATCATGCCACACGTCGGCCAATGTATGGATTCGGGCGAAGCCCATCCTATATCACTTACCGCTTGAGGCCCGCCTAAAATACTGCTTATGGCCTTCCTTTCGGAATTCAAAAGGTTCACCTATTTGGTTTATAAATCTGTCGGGTCCGTCGAAGGTCTTTGCACTTGTTTAAAGTCCTTTCCCTTTGTTTATTGTGATGCGATAAATAAATGCGATGCGATGGGTTTTTAAGGGTTTTTATGTTAAAAACACATTTTTCCCTTAAGTCCCATTTATATAAGAATTTGCCTCCTTTTCAAAGGACAAAGACAAACTTTTTTTTGCGATAAATTCTGCATCCGAAGTCCATTTTAGCCCATTCAAGTTGCAGTAGATTCAGAATGAAAAGATCTACAGAATGGGGCTATTTCCAAGGGCATCCTTGGACTTTCATTTTCCTCTTTGAGGAACGCTTAGACTTAGAAGTCTATCCAAAATCCATTTTGGATCACGCCTTCCCACTAAAAGAACTTTTGGTCTCCAAAATACTGATATACAGATATGAATAGTAAATGAGAGTAACAACACCCTCTTCTTTCAGCCTCCACAAACTTGCCTTTGCATAGTGCCTTTGAACCAAAGCCTTTGACCACTGTCCTTACTGGATGTGTTGGTCCTCTTGGGAAGAACTGTTTTCCTCCTTGCCTTCATGCATAACTCCTGCTGAGATGGTCACAGAAGGTAGTTTGAACTTCCCTGCCTTGATCTTTGATCCAAGGTGGCTCAAAAAAATGTGAAGTACATCTACTTCACAAAATTCTCATTTGTACCTATTTGAAAAATTGTCAACAATAACTGTTAACAACAACAGAAACACAGACAACAACTGGATGGACTAACTCCTGCTTCACAAAAGAAACATATTTCACATCTTGTGAACACCTCCATGTCTTACATCTGCATACAAATGATGGACTAGATAACAATCCCACAAAACATGCCTTTAAAACAAATGGCCCTTCAAGTCAAGCATGTAGAAAAATACCATTAGGATTCTTTTTCAAAAGATGAAACACTTCATCATTATCTCCATCTTAGAGACCAAATCAACTTTTCTCAAGTCAACATCACATGCATGCCAAAGCAACCAACCCTTCAAGTTAATTACACATATATGTTCAAATACAAGGAAATCATTAACATCCTTGTGTTCATGCATATCAAGCTCATGCATGCATTTCATCCTTCAACTTTCGCTTAAGCACAATGTACTTTCGAAGCTGAAATGAAATATAATGCTGCATCAACAAAGTGAGCCTCCTACTCAACTTTTCCATTCACCTTCTTGGTAGAAACCTGCAACTTGCATCTCATTAACAAATAGATGTATCAATAGACATGCAATCTTAATTGGATAAGAACTTTAACCATTTCTCGCCAATCCCTTTCAAAGGTACTACCTTTGTCTGCACAGTCGGCATTAATATCTGATGCAAATAAAAGGTAGAACTATTTTCCTTTTAAAAGAAAAAGTGGAGATAACTGTGAGCGGAAGTATGAGGACCATTCAAGAACAAAACAATTCAATATTAGCTAATACAAAACAGAGGATGAAACCCCAGCCAGATGATGGTCACCGAAGATGCACGACACAAACATCATGGTAACCTTCTATGAGGAAAACCTGCCGAATACCCAGTGAGAAGAAAACCCAAAAAGATTGTGGCATATAATATCCATCTTGGCACGAATACAAAACATAACTGATCATTAAATTAGAAATATTCATGAAACTTAAGTCTCGGACCAAGAATTTTGGTATACAGAATGACCATCACAACTCCAAAACAATTAACTTAATGCCGGAGAAATCTATTCATTAAAGGAGAAAATTTCCAGAAATTATAGAAACAGACTTCCAAATTTCAAGTCTAAGGAATTACACAAAATCCGAAGCACATTTTATCTGAAGAAATTTAGCGAGCTAGTAAAACATTAACCCATTTTCTCTGAATTCAAACCGTCATGTTCTCACACGATGCAAGTTGTCTACATTACCCGGTGTCTAGACAGAGTTGTAGCTCAATAGCATTCTGTAACTCGGATGATGGAAGAGGGACACGATCTCGAGCCAGATAACCCAGAGTAGAAAAAGGTTGAAACCCTTTGGAAAGCCCTAGCCAAAAGAACACAATCATTAGAGAAAGAGGTTAATTAAGCAAATGATTCAAAGCATCATGCCAATAAAATGTTATTACTTGGGCTTGACAGTCGAGTTTCGTTGTCTCCATCTAGGTTTTGAGCATAACAATGAGTTTGACAGTCCTAAAAACATAGTAGGTGATTAGGGTTTCCATGGCAGATTTGAGGCAGAGATAGCATGGCCAACAACGTCTTCAGAAAAAAATGAAACCCCACCTGAATGAAACCCTAGAGCTAAGAACTCTTGCAGGAAAAATGAGAAATGTCGAGGCTCTTCTGCGCTGGAGGTACCATAGGAATTAGGGCTCCAACATCCACCATTTGATGAAGTCGCATTACAGAGAGTTGTGGATGAGGAACCCTTCCCGAGAACATGGCTAACAACTATAGAGCATTCAGAAGGATCCAGAACCTTGGTCCCGCCAACTCTAGGGGTGTTCAACTTTATATAATTAGACTATAAGAATGATATGAATAGAAAAACCGAGTCGCCAATTAAAACTTGGAACTATAATAATGGAAATAAATACAAGGAAACCATTTGATTTGTAAAGTTCCATTATGTTTTCGGTTAGTCAAAGAATTTATTCAATAAGAAGTTTTTGTACGTAGCAATCAATTCCATAGAATAATGAGTAAGGCTCTAATAAGAACTTTGTTATAATGTTTTAAAAAAAGAAGAAGAGTTATGTTCTTGGCCTTTTTTTTACTTTATAATGTTTAGCGAAGGTTTGTGACATTCTAAATTTTTTAAGATTGAGGAAAGGAGATTCATAAAGAAAACAAATTCAGTAGAGAATGTGAAAATAATAAATAAAATGGGGAATAATAAATTTAGAATAAAAATGATAATAATCATAAAAATAAAAATAGAGGAGCAATTATTATCATGAAAAAAGGCAAAAGGTTAGAAAGAGTTAAAAGATACAAATAGAAAAAATGAAAAAATAAAAACCTAAAATTCAATAGGAAAGGGTAGGGACCCAACAAGTACTGATATTCCAGCCATCGTCTAGGGATCCAATAACTCCTAATATTCAATCCATCATCTCTATTAAGATTGATTGGCCTCCTTCCAATCTCTAAGGCCTCCCTAAACTTGCAATGATGGAAATGAACTATCTTAGCAATGACCCAGGTGTCTTCAATACAGATGTGGTGTTTTGTCTTTTCCACATGTTTCGTCAATGCTAAGGAGCAGTTCCTCCTATGTTTGATGTCAGCTACATGCTCATGAATCCTTTGATTTCTTGAGCGGTCGGTCTCAACAACATAGGGTGTCCCACAAGAACAAGGGATAATATAAACACCTTTCATATCCTTAGGGCCTATCGGGTCTTTCACAGATCTAACATAACTTTGAATAGTATTAAGGGGCCTAAAGGTCGAGGGAACTTTGTGCTTCCTAAGAATCCTAGCAATATTTTCAGTGGTTCCTTGGATAAAAGGAAAGCACGCCCTAGAAATTTGATCTTCAGATTATTTTTTAATCCTAGAACCGTTGTTAGCTTTAAGGAAATCCTTGATACATTGATGTTTATTATATCCATTATTAAGGAAGACTTTAAAGAAATGGTTTTCTCACCATCAATGTGGTTGATATGAGAAACTCTAAACGCACGAGTAGTTAAGGTGTTGAGAACACCCAATGTTTAAGCAGGGAAATGATGAGACTTGGCATGCAAATACTGCTCCATGTGAGTATTCTTACAAAATACCTAGTGGGAGAATGTACCATCATCTTTCCTGGAAATCAAGACATCAAGAAATGGTAGGCTCTTGTTGACTTCACTTTCCATAGTGAACTTAATGGAGCTAGACGGGTTGTTAAGATGTTGGAGAAAGAGATCCAACTTGTCACAACCATGAGGCCAGATGACACAAGTGTCATCCACGAAACTCTTCCAAATTTTTGGCTTAAATGGAGCAGAGGCCAAAGCTTTGGATTCAAACTCCTCCATGAAATGATTAGCCACTACAGGGGAAAGCGGAGAACCCATAGCCACACCACGAGTATGTTCATAGAATTCCCCTTTGAAGCTTAAGAAAGTAGATGTAAAATAAATTTATACTAAATTGACAGTATCAGGATCTGTAACACGCTTGATAACTTCCGTGGCCTCATTTATAGGGATATTCGTATAAAAGGAGATCACATCAAAAATGACAAGAATTTCTCTGGGGTCAAACCTTATATCCTTGTTGGTTGCTGAAGCTGTTTATTGCGCTTTAAAGAAAAGTGTCGTTGAATTATTTTAAGTTTTGGTATGTGGGATTAAACTGTATTTATTGAAACCGTAGAATGTTCCTCATTTTTGTTTTGAGAAATACCTGTATATTATCCGACATATACGTCGCTTTACAGCACGTGACCAATCCTATGCTTACATGTCCTACGTCTTATTATTCCGAGTCTACCTGGAAGGTGAGGGGGTGTCAGTCGTGGCCACCATGTTTACCTAAGAGTTGCAGACAAAAGTCCGGACGCTTGGAGGTGGAACTCTACACGGTGGACCTAAATACCATGTGGGGCCAAAGCACCAACCAATGGAATGTGGATGGAAATTTCTTCTTGTTAGGACGGCACAACCCCTGCAAATGTCACGTGTTCATGGTGTTTATTGCGGTGTCAAGAAATAGCAGGCCCAATACTGCCCTGCAGGCCCATACTACAGATAAACAAATACATCGTAACATAGCAAGGGATGTGTCTTATTGAATTTGAAGTCATTTTATAGCACTGTTAGATCCAATACTCTCCATCTCCACAGACACAACATTAATGGTTTAGCTGAAGTGTATATTTATATAATTTGATGTCAACATTTTTAATGGTTGGAATTCATTGTGATAATGTGTGTGCATATTATTTCAATTTTTTAAGTTAATTTTGTTCGATATAGTTTATATATTTGAATTAAGAGTTTTTCCATTTGGTTTAATACCACAATAATTATATAATAATTGTTTTAAAAAAATATAATTTAATAATGTACAAACATATTTTTTAAAATAAATTTTATATAAGAATGTATTGAATTGAAGTTGATTGTATGAAAAATGGGTATGCTTACAAAAATATATTTTAAAAGGATGAATTTCATGTAATAACACATAGCTCTGAGTTAAGAAAGAAAATCTCTCAACAAGAGGCTCGTGACTATTAGGGTTTTGACCATGACTAGGGTTTTGACCTAGTTGACCATTATTTGCAGTCTTCCCCACCTTGTAGCAAGATTTTGCAGTCCATAATGGTGCATACCCATGTCCAATGGAGAAGTTAGTGTATCTTGAAGAAATGGAAGCTTGTTCTGCAAGTCTTTCTTCTCACACAAATCAAGTCTAGGTTTCTTATAATACCATGCTAAAATCCAGAATTGTTGTTCTAATTGTCCATGAAGCTCCTGCTTTTAATATCCCTATGGGGAATGAAGTCGTCAACACTACGAAATATTTTTCAAAACTTGGTTTTCTCTATAGATTTAATGGATTTTTTCCATGGTTGACTAATCTTCATAAGTGGATTTTTTATACATGGAAACCCTTCTTGTCTCAAGATCTGAATATTTTCCCTCTAGCTTGGGGTTTTTTTTTTTTTTATGTTCTCTTTGCTAACCATGAGGATAAGAATATCATTTAGGATTCCAAGCCCTAGTTCTAAGGTAGTGTTGGTCTCTTCATGGAGCCCTTATCCGCTTCTTTTTACTTAGTTCTGATGGAAATCTCCTTGGCTCTAGTACGAGTAAGGCTTCCAAACCTTCCCATGCATATTTGGAATTTCTCTATGTTTGCTACTATTGGAAATGCAATCAAAAAATTTTATGGTTGCGTCCTAGGACCAGATCATTTCTATAAAACTAATTATGCTTAAATATCTATGGAGAAGGATTTTAACTAGGGTTTTCCTGTCAAGATTGTGACAACCCCAATTATATTTTTCTTATGAATTCCATGTAAACATTTCATGTATTTTGATTTTTTAAATTAAAAAAAGAAATGGGCTAAGTAAGGGACACAAATTCTAGGGACTAAGGATGGTTACTTGCTTGGGATGTTTAGGTTTAATTGCTACAAGAAAAATATGAATTGTGCTGACAACCATTGAAGCTTGGTTGGTGAGCTTTAATGGCCTGGTGCTTCTCTAAATTTATGAGGCTGAAACAAAAGTATGCATACCATGCTTACATTGGAGGAATTGACAAGCAGAGAAAGGACACAAAATAATGGAGTTGTGGGTTGCGCAAACAGGTGGAAAAATGAGGAGGTCAACAACTACAGGAGAACGTTGTCTCGAGGAGGAAGTGGAGAACAAAATATGATACTAAGAACAACAAGCACACAAATTACAAAGAGGAGAAAAAAAAATTAAGGAAGAGAGGACGCTTAGGAGATCATGAACACATGAAATCACAGACAACATACTGGGGTTCAAAGAGAAGAACACAAATTGGGAAAAGAAGAAAAATAACACCCCCATGAGCAAGCTTGATAGGAAACAACACAAAAAAAAAAAGCATGTGCCTAATTTGGTATGGAAACATTTGAAGACATCTACAACAACATAGAGAGGTTCTAGGCATGTTACAACTCTCAGGAAGTTACTAATATTTTGGTTGAGCAACATGAGTACAAGAGGAATTTTCTCTAGGTGAGGGTAAATCTCAGGATGCCTTGGAGGCTGGAGGGTGGAGATTGTCTTTTCTAGAGTCCCTTGACAACCTAGGGTAGAAATTTAACCATTGGATTCCTAGTAAGGAAAATTCTAGAGTCTTCCTTTACTTGTTTCATCTGGTTTTGGCATTTGGGTTCTAGACTCGCTTCGGTCAGTGGAATCACTGTGTTGTATGTTTTAAGGGTGGAGGTGAAGCCTCTGAATCCCTTGGAGTTTATTGGTTGTGGAAAAACTATAGGGTGGAGGTAGTAGGCCTTTGGTCTCCCTGTGCATCACATTGGTTGTTGATTAGTTGGAGGGTGGAGGTGGGAGAGCCTCTAGAATTCCAAATTCAACCAACAGTTGGTATTCAATCCCTTGAGAAAACCCTCTCAGTCTTTGGAATATGGCTCAAAGGTGACAACTGCAAGTGAGGACTAGTTATAAGTCATTTATGGTTAGGTGGAGAGTGGTTGTCACTAACTTAGATGCCCAAATTCTTTCCAAGGTAAGTGTTTTATATGTAATCCTTATCATTAAGTTTGTATTGGACTATTAGATTAATGTTTTATCCATTACATGAATGGCTCATAGTTCTCCTGTAATAAAAGAGAAAATTAAGTTCTCATACTTACTCCTGAGTGGTTTTTACATTAATGTCCTTTATGCAGGAATCTCATACATATGAACATGTTTCTGACTGTTATGCACTTCGTTCAAAATGTCAATAAGTTTTTTTATGCAATAAAACATTAGCCATTGATGTATATAAAATAATATGAACCTCATTGATCTTTGTTTCTGAATAATGCATTTAATCCTTAATAATCTGAAATCATAATAGGCATGTACAAGAGTTATGTGACATCCTCGTGAAACTGGTAATTTAGTGGGCTTAACTGACATATAGAGGTGCATAGTCCTCATTGTCATGACTGTGAGAATGCTTGAAAGTTTAATGTAATCAGAAAAAAGCGAATGGTGAATACCTCATATATATATATATATATATATATATATATATATATATATATATATATATATATATATATATATATATCTATATATATATATATATATATATATATATATATATATATATATATATATATATATATATATATATGTATATATGTATGTATATATGTATATATGTATATACATATATACATATATATATATACATATATATACATATATACATATATACATATATATATATATACATATATATATACATATATACATATATACATATATATATATATATATATGTATATATGTATATATGTATATATGTATATGTATATGTATACGTATACGTATACGTATATGTATACGTATACGTATATGTATACATATACATATACATATATATACACACACGTGAAAATATATTCAAACTGAATACTAAAATAATTATAGTCTGGGCTTAATGGCTAATATGCATGGGTGTGGTCCAATACAAAGTCAAACCTTTTGCGTAAATGGTGGAAGGCGTATAAACAATAATATATGTAATAATAAAAGTCCAACAATGTTATATTAGCCCCAAGCTTGTGATGGGCGCATTGGATTTGTTCTCGGGTGTAAAGGAAAAGTTGTGTGTTTGGGTGCGGCCTATAATGTCGGAGTGGTCCCATAATGGTTCACTACTTGTGAGCATATGCTGAGAGGACTGACCTATGCATGGGCGAAAACTCACTTATTCATATGTGTCTGGACATATAAACCGATATAACTCGTAATGTGTGTGTGAATAAATATATCATGTAATAAAAATGTATTATGGATAAAGGTCAGTCGATCCACAGGTTGTGCTAAATATGTATGTGTTGAATTAGTTGGTCAACCCCCAAGGGTCAGGTTGTAAACACATGCAACCTCATAACATATATGTGAGTAAAGGACATCAAATGTATTATGGATAGAGGTCATTCAATCCACAGGTTGTGCTAAATTTGTATGTGTTGAATCAGTTGGTCAACCCCCAAGGGTCAGGTTGTAAACACATGCAACCTCATAACATATATGTGAGCAAAGGACATCAAATCAATATCGTATAATGTATTGCAATAGTACGTGATACCATAAACCACCGCATCTCAGGCACCAGATGGAATGTCGTAGCCCAGAAGGCTAGGCCAACAACCCATATAACCACACCACCATAACTAAAGGCAAAGGACATAACCCAATGGACGACAATGATATGTTGGATAAATCAACGTCGTGGGCCAAAAGAAAACCCCCCTTGTGATGTCAACAAGAGAGGAGGGGGTAACATTATTCGATATGAACGAAGGATGGTGAAATGGGTAGCGGACCATTCAATGGAAGCCAAGAACCTTGAGTTGGAAAGCCACTAGCAGAAGCACTTCGAGTCCCCCCAGTTGATGTCACTGAGGAGGGGGTGTAGCGCTATCGTTCAGGACCATCGATATCTATGGAATATTGTGGGTCATCAATGGTAGAGGTTGATATTAAATTAAAAGTTCTTTGTTGTATGAATGAACATCACATTGGGATCAAAGCCTATCAGTCTATGGATTAATGTGATCCCTCGAGTGACAAGGGTTCACAATGGTTGTAGACCATTGGATAGTGGGGTCACCATTGCATATGGGACCATGCTTCCCCAATTCATTTGCATATGGGACAATGGCTCCCTAATTCATTTTTCCCGATTGGAGTAACGTGCGACACCGACTAAATACATACACTTATCCTTTTCCATTATGATTTTGGACTATGCCTATATTCAAATTCATTAATTTCTTTACAACAGTTATGTGCAGAATTCATAACTGTAAACATCTACAAAAATATGCAAGCGACATCATTTCAACACTTTGATTCTTTATAAAATCATATATAAATTTATGTTTACAAATGTTACATCATAAGGAGGCAAACTGCCTTGACCTATTTTTACAGTTTTCTGCACGGGTTGGCATGCCCTTTGGGTCCGCACACTCAACTCGTTGCACAACCCGACCACAGTCATTTCACCGATTCTGCTCCACGTCACACCTAACCGTAATCACCTGACCAATTTTGCTCACACGTCACACCCGACCTTGCTACACGTTCCCAATGTTCTGTGCTTGTCGTGTCACTGCACACCCACAACACCCAGCGCTCGCCGTTGCACGAACTCAGTCGGACCCGACCTTCATGCTACACGTTGTCGCAGGTCTACGGTTTTACCCCCTTCGGTCACCTCCACCCGACCTGAACTTTGCTCGTTCAACAAATTCGCCCACCCTACGAGCTCATCTGCTCCTCCAACGTGTTCTGCACTACGTTATAATATGCTCACCCGAACTTCCATCTCTCACCCTATGACTAGATAGTTTCGCATTGGTTGATGTCCTTCCTCCATCTCGCATCCATAATATATATGGTGCTCATCATGTCGTTCGAGGGGCTTCGACCCATCCAACTTGCCCATGACACCATATCATCACGTCAGCCTACCAACATTGTGTTGCCAACCGCCCACTATAAACTCTTCACAGTTGCCCTCAACACTTAGCCACATTTTCCACATGCCTTGTCGCTCAGTTTTTTGCATCCAAGTGTGCACTCCTTGTCACACTTTCCAAACGGGCCCACTAAGTCGTCCTCCCTCATCTTGTTGACATGCCCACACACATGCCCACCCGTTCACGTGGTCACTCCCGTCCGTCACACATTTTGGGGCATGTTTTCCCATCACTCCATCATTGCACATGGGAGGGCATGTCGCACTTCGATTAAGTCACGTTGGGTGCCCGACTCACCCAAGGGCAGTGATGCCGATTTAGTGTCCTGACATCCTCCCCCACCATGAGTCATTGTCGTCCTCGTCATTCCTATCAACCGCATCAGCTCATCATTATACTCAATAATATCCTTCCTCCACAATGAATCCTCCATTTCCCAACTACTCTCCTTCGATGTGTTCTTCCATCGAACGAAGAACTCCCAGCACCTACAATCCGAAGATCCAAGACCTTGTCCAAAATCAAGTGTGGCTTGTCCACAATCATGGTTGGTCCTCTCGGTGGTGTTGTCCTCTCTGGATGATGTGAATTAAGTCTACATCTCCAGAGCTAACTCATATGGAACACAGGATGTTTTGAACAAATGTGGTTCGGAAGCTCCAACTCATAAGAAACTTCCCAACTCACTTCTTCACCCAGAATGGCTCTTCATACATCCTTGTCAAAGATATCGCATTCCCTTTTGGTGGCTGAAACTGATTTCCGGTGATCCTCAGAAAAACCGTATCCCCAACTTTGAAGTGTGTGTCCTATCTATCCTTGTCCACCCATTTATTCATCCTTCTTGCAGCATCATGCAAGTGCACCCATGGTAACTCCAAGGTCTCCTCCTATGCTGTCAAGAATCTCTTCACATGTGGAATCCTCATAGATCCTCTTGGTAGCACAGCGTGTGGAGAAATTGGCACCTTTCCATTAGCTAACTCAAATGGACTATACCCAGTTGCAGAACTCTTCTGCATATTCTAGCTAAACTAAATCATATCTAAGAGTTTAAGACAATTCTTCATATTAGTCATCATATAATTTCTCGAGTAGTCCTTCAGCAATGCATTAATCTGTTCAATATGTCCATCTATCTATGGATAGTAACTCGAACTCTGCAGCAACTCTGTCCCAAGCAACTTGAACAAAGTGGTACAAATTATACTCGTAAATCATGGATCTCGGTCAGACACAATACTCAATAGCATCCCCCAATACTTCACAACATGTTTGAAGAATAGCTCAGCAGTCTTCTCGGCCCCACATGGTATCTTCATCGGAATGAAGACGACATACTTAGAGAAACGATCAACAATAACCATAACTCCATTATACCCCTGCACCTATGGTAACTGAGTGATGAAGTCCATTGAAACACTCATCCATAGTCTCTCTGGAATCAATAAAGGCTACAACAATCCTCCTTGTCTCTGGTTATCTGATTTGTCTCGCTGCAAAATTATGCACGTATGCACATAATCCTCTACATCCTCCCTCATCTTCTCCCAAAAGTACTCTCTCTCCAACAATGCCAAAGAATGACGTTGCCCTAGGTAGCCAGCCCATGGAGAATCGTGACACTCCTTCAAGAGGTGCCTCCTAAGTCAAGATGAATGTTGAATGTAAATTCGGTTCCCATAGAACAAGAGTCCATCTCGTAGGAAAAAATTCTTAGTCTTCCCCTCCTTCACCTATTTTAGAATGCTCTTCTCCTGAATATTGGTCTCCAAACTAGCTTTAATTCTACTCTGCATCTCATCGATCATCTGTACTCGACTCCTACTATGCTCAGCACGATCCTCTCCCTCCTCAAGTGTAGCTAACTATCCCTTCTTGCTGAGGGCATCTGCAACTACATTGATTCTCCCAAGTCTATATTCAATAGTCATGTCAAACTTTTCCAAGAAGTCATGCCAATGATTCAGCTTCGCTGAAAGCTTCAGTTGGGATGAAAAATAACTCGCTGCAACGTTGTTAGTCTTGACAACAAAAATCTTCCCAATCAAGTAATGCCTTCATACCTATAAATAATGGAGGATCGCAGTCATATCCTTGTCATGAACCAGATATTGTCGCTCTCTATCCTACAACTTTCGACTCTCATATGCCACCAAATGCCCATCCTATAAGAGTACTCCCCCTATCGCAAAATCTAAAGCATCAGTGTGCACCTCAAATGGTCTCTCGAAGTCAAGTAGCCTTAGTATCGGTGTTCTAACCATCTTCTTCTTCAAATATTCAAATGTTGCTCGACACTTCTCTATCTAATTTCATCGCTTATTCTTCTTCAGAAGGTCTGTCAGTGGTGCAGTCACCATGGAGTACCCCTCTACAAACTTCCATTGGTATTTGTTCATCCCCAAGAACACCCTCATATCATGGACATTATTCAGTTTGACCCAATCCTCAATCACCTTTATCCTGCTCGGCTCCATCCGTATGTGACCTTGACCCATAGTGTGTCCAAGGAATGGAATATCAGTCTGGGCAACATAAACTTCGACTTCTTCAAGTACAAATAATTCTTCTTCAGCGCCTCAAATACCAAAGCCAAGTGCTTCTTATGATCCTCCACCTTATCACTAAATATCATGATGTCATCCAAGTATACTATATGAACGAATCCAAATATGGACGCAAAACATCACTCATCAAAGTGAAAAACGTAGTAGGAGCATTGCACAACCTAAAAGGCATGACAAGGAACTCAAAGCACCCATACCTCATCACAATCGCGGTATTATTCTCATCCCAACCTGCTATCCACACCTGATAATACCCATGCCTCTATTCTAGCTTGGAAAACACTCAAGCTTTCTCAATATTATCGAAGAAATCCGTAGCAAGTGGCAAATGATATATTTCTTTTTTTGTCTGCTTGTTAAGAGCATGATAATCACATCTCATCTGCAACTCATTCATATCTTTCTTCCTTTGGAACAATACTGAAGCACCATATGGGGACCTTGAAGGTCGTATGAAACCTGTATCAGCCAAATCCTTCAGTTGTCATTTCAACTCTTCCAACTTCGGTCCTAACAAACAATAAGGAGCTTTTTCTGGAGGTTGCTTCGCTAGCTCTAGCTCAATGTTATGGTCCACTACATGTCTCGATAGAAGTACTTTTGACAACTCATCGGGCATCAAATCTGCATATTTTTCCAATACATCGCAAATATCGGCTGGAATAGGTGTCCCCACTCCATCATCATCCTCAACCTCCTTGATGACTATTGTATATGTCTCAACATCTGAATCCCGCATCGCCCTACTCATACTTAGTGGAGAAACATGTTGCACCTTCACTTCCCTTCTCTGCTGGTGAGTAGGTAAATCCTAGGTTTGTGTGTCTCCAATCAACATGATCTCATTTCAAAAGGGGACAACAATTGCCTTGTTTCCCTTCAAAAATCATGCCCCAATATCATGTCAAATTCGTTCATCTCCATCACTGTGAAGTCCAAACAACCTTGTAAATCTGTAATTCAAACTAGCACTTCATCTGCCAATCCTAACACTTTAGCCTTCGAGTTCATTGCCTTGACCTCCACACTAGTTGGAACAATATGCAGCCCAAATTCCTTTACTAACCTTGTCGTCATAAAATTATGTGTGGCACTCATGTCCACCAAGGCTTGGACGGTTCTTCCATGAATCCCCAAGTCAAGAAACCCCAATTTATGCAGCGAAATTTTCTTTTCCTCCAAAACTTTGGCCTGCATACATCTCCGGTCTCTGCAACCTTCTGTTGTACTGGCTCTAATACCATTTGTCACGGCCGCAATTCGTTTTTCTCGATTGGAGTAACGTGTGGCACCGGTTAAACACTTAAACTTATCTTTTTCCATTATGTTTTCTAGACTACACCTACATTCAAATTCATTAATTTCTTTACAATAGTTATGTATGGAATTCATAACTTTAAACAGCTACAACAATATACAAGAGACATCATTTCAACACTTTAATTCTTTATAAAATCATATATAAATTTCTGTTTACAAATGTTGCATCATAAGGAGGCAAACTGCCTCAACCCGTTTTTACGGTTTTCTACACAGGTCGGCTTGCCCGTTGGGTCCACACATTCAACTTGTTGCATGACTTGATTGCAGTCGCCTGACTAGTTCTGCTCGCATGTCGCACCCAACCTTGCTTCATGTCTACAACATTCTACGCCCATCGTATCACTGCACACTCACAACGCCCAACGCTCACCGCTGCACCAACTCCATCGAACTCGACCTCTGTGCTACACATTGGCGTGGGTTTGCTATAAGCCTGCCCTGTAGTCACCACTACTCAACCCGAACTCTACTCGTTCACTAGACCCGCCCACCTTGCGGGCTCGTTCGCTCCTCTTTTGAGTTCTTCACTGTGATATAATTTGCTCACCCGAACTTCCATGTCTTGCCTTGCAACTAGATGGTTGCTCGTTCGTTGATGTCCTTCCTCCATCTCGCGTCCATAATATATATGGTGCTCATCGTGTCACTTGAGGGGCTTTGGCCTATTAAGCTGACCCATACAACTCGACCATGACACCCCATCATCATGTTAGCCCGCCAACATCGTGTTTCCCACCGCCCGCTATAAACTCTTCACGATCGCCCTCAACACTTACCCAAATTTTCCACTTGCCTTGTCACTTAGTTTTGTGTGTCCAAGTGTGCACTCCTCCTCGCACTTGCCAAATGCACCCGCTAAGTATTCCTCACTTGTCGTGTCGAATCACCCGGGAATGCACCCACTCAGTTTCCTACTACACGTGTCACCCAAGCACGTCTACCCGTTACGATTGTCCGTTGCACATTTTTGGGCATGCTCACCCATTTCTCCACCATTGCACATGGGCGCGCTCATCGCACTTTATTTAAGTTTGCCTGTGTTGGGTGCCCATCTCACCCGAGGACGGTGATGCCGACTCAGGTTCTTGAAAATGCCTATAACGGTAACATCACCTGGATAGCACTAACATATGTCGACCTTCATTTGTAATGCATAATGGGGGAGTTGGATGACTCACCATCAAGGTCGTTTGTATATATATGTAATATAATTGGAATTGAGTCGAGGAACTTCACATAGGAGGAATTACGAGGTATGAGGCACCAAAGTGCACCTCATGGTCAGATGATGAGGTAGGATAGTAATGTGCCATGTGGGCATCACGAAAAGGTGGCACTTTTAAACAAATAAACTTTGAAGGAGTATAATTTGTGACGAAGGAGTTTAAATTGGGAAAAACCTTATTTGTCGGAAGTGTCTCGTCGAGATGAGTACAATGGTGACATCCATTTTGAGTTTTAAAAACTTGGAGAAAGATATATATATATATATATATATATCCCCATTTCTCTAACTATCACTAGGAAGTTGGGTTTGTAAGTAACACTTCACCGAGAATAAGGTGGGGTGTTTTTACAAAGATCAACCTAACAACAACATATAATGTATGGGTTCAAAAGCATGATTATGAAAATGTTTCATTCTAATGTTGTGCATGTTATGAAACAAGGCATGTAAACAAGAATTATCCCAAGAGACTAAAGAATAATAGGGGTTGGAAAAGTAGCTAGAGGACAAATGGTGGGAAGGTGCTCAAGGAAAACATTATATTATACACAAGGAATAAGAGATCTAGGATCTGGAAGAAAAAGAAAATCAGGAAGAAGACAAAGAATATTTGTCAGAGGAAGAAAAGGACAACCAAGAAGAACACAAGTAAAGGATCCACTAAATTCAGAAACAGATGAGGAACAAGTTCCAAAAACCCCCATGAACTCTAGATCCCCCGCTGAGTTTACATGAAATAGGAATGAAAAAAAAATCTCCTGGGTTAATTGGGTATATGGACAAAGTGATAAAGACCACAAACAACACTCTTAGAAGAGAAATGCCACAAATCCACCAAAAGACACGGATTGAATCCAAGTTGGGAATAAAGGAAAAAATGTCTCGCCTAGGAAAATGAGAAGTTAAACAAGTTTATAGTACGCAGTAATGGAAATAAAATGCATTTGGATCTTGGGAGTTTTTTGGAAAAAAATTAGCTTGAAAGAAAACAAATTTGTTGTAAGACAAAGATCTCGCTTGAAGATTTCGATTGAGTCACCATGCTTAATTACAAACCCATAAGGGATATTGGTGATTCTAAAACATTGTAATAATTAAGAGCGAGATCTCAACTCTTTTTTTATAAAACACTTGCATTTGTTACATTTTTAAAAATGCATCCTGTTGAGTTGGGAATAATTGTTTGAAAAAACCAATTTGTTATTTTTTTTTATATCGATGATCCTTATCCAATGATTTTCTAAAAGAATAGTTATATTTTAATCCTATTTAATGTGTATATAAAACTTTTACTTATTTGTTATTTAGTTTCGATTTTTAATTTTAAAATTAAATTATTATTATTAGATATTTAAATATTATTTTTGTAATTATAATACATAAATTATAATTTTAAAATATTAAAAAATAATTTAAACGTAATAAATTTTATAATTATAATAATGTAAAAACAAAATATTTTAATTTCAAATAAGATACATTTTATTTCTTTTGTATTTCCTTGTGAATGCGCTAATCAAGCCTAGTTTATCACCATGGATCGAATTGTCAATTAAATTTGCATCAAGTTTATAGTGCGTTGAATTTTGACATCTTAAACAACATGAACGCATGAATGTTCTTGAATTCATCTTAAAGCAAATAGATTATGTTGCCACGCAAGAGGTGAGGGGATATATTCAATTGGAAAATTCATCAGCCTTATAAAATTGTATTAAATTTGAAAAAATATCGATGAATATAATAAAAGTCCAAAAAACATATTATATGTCAAATTTATTTTTTACACGGCTCTAACATGCTATGAAGATGTTTTATGTGTGGACATTACTTTTTTACATGCCTTTAACTTGCTAAGAAGAGGGGTGCAGAGTTGTTGCGAATAATATTTTTTTTATTTAATTATTGATGATGTAGTAAATTCGTAATTATGTAAAAAATTATATATATATTATGAAAAGAATTTTAAAATTGTTATTGTTTGGTTAAGTTTTTTTTTTATGGTCTAAGACTTCTAGACATTTGAAATGATCAAAAGCATGCCCCCTTACAGATCACCAAGAGGTCATTCTAGGTAGTGTGGATGTCTTTGAATAATAGTGATGAGTGATGAGTCAACCTGCATTCATGGATAGCAATTAGAGATAGTTGTCCTTACCAGTGGTTTGACAATTGAGTTATGATAGGTTTTTCCCATTGTTTGAATAAAAATATTATAAAAAGTAAAGTTTGATCATATTTTGAAGATTTACAATGAATAAGAGTAGTTGTACTTTTAAGAATCTCATCATCAAAGAATATTATAAGTATTTTTAAATGTGAAAGGAAAAATGTTATTTAATGGAATAAGCATGTGAGTCAAAGCATGGATTTGGGTTACACTTTTTTGAAGAAATAAGGGCACGTTTTGGTCAAAATGGATGCTTGATCGAGCAATTTTAATCGCTTGATCGAGCAATTAAGTGCTCAATTGAGTTGTTTAGGCGCTTAAAAATAAATTGATTGAGCATTTAAACAAACCCTTGATGGAGGCGTTTTCTAACCAAAGTTAAAGGCTTGATCGAAAAATATATCTCGATCCAGCGTTATTTCTGATTAAAAAACTACAACTGCAGCCTATGCAATTAATTTTTCTTAGACCGCAGGAGCAAAATTAGTTCGATAGAAGATTTATAAGTTTGACCAAAATGGTGGAACTCAATCCAACTAACCCTCAACCCCGCCAACAACCCAAAGGTTCAAACTGGGGTATGTTTCTTGTCCTTTCTGTCTCTTTTATATAATTGTTTTCTCCAAATAAAACAAATTAATTTCAAAAAAAACCTAGCAAACAAAAACTACAAAAAACAATCACGAAAACCACTAAGAAAATCCTTGAAACCCACAAAAAATAACCTAGAAAACCCCTAAAGACCAAAAACAACTTAGAAAATACCAAGAAAACCCTTGAAAAACACCAAAAAATCTATAATTTAAGTTTTAATTATTATTTTTTAATTTCATTATATACGTTATCTGCAATGGCAGTTTGTTTATTATAAATATTTTATAGGGTAAAAAATTTATTTTTAATTATTTTCCGTTTTATGGATGCAACTTGGGCAAATGACCATCTGGCATACAGAAGGGTGGGCGCGTGCAAACGAGTGAGGGTGTCCACCCGAAGACATAAGGGTCGACTTAAGGCAAGGTGAAGGGGCACACTCGAGAGCGTGCAGACATGTCGGCTGGATAACATACGTTCAGGCCAACCCAACTATGATTGAAGGAATGCGACTCTTGTAAATTCTGTGATTAACAAGGTCATATAAATAAAACAAGGGTGAAATTTGTTCAACCCATCATCCAAGTTGAGCAAGCAGTTCAAAGCAAGGGTGAACAAGGAGATTCACAAGGCAAATAAACTAAAGGCAAACTGGGTAGTGTGAGGCTTGTTCAAGCGAGACGTAGGGCTGTAAGATATCGCTGGGTGGATTTCAAATTTCTGCAATGTGGATGGGCACAAACCTCTACAGGTGGCGGCTAAAGTGTGGGCGTTGTATGAAAGGGCGCTATAGTGTAGGTGTTGCATGGTAGGCTGCTACATGAGGGAAAAGGGTGCTACAATGTGGGCGTTGCACGAAAAGCCACTATAGGCGGGCACTATAGTGCGGGTGATGCATGACAGGCCACTACAAGCAGGCAAAGGCTACTAGAGTGCAGAAATAGGCCACTATAGGCGGGTGGAGGTTGCTACAGTGTGGGTATTGCATGACAGGTCGCTATAGGCTGCACAAAGGGGGCATAGGAGTTCATAATTTGGGTAGAAGGTTGCACATACAGACAAAGGTCGGGAAGGCCTGCATGACAGGCTGCATGAACCAGTGAACTGGTGGGCAGATTGCTGCGCTACTATAAAAATAATTGTAACTTGTAAAATATTGTTGAAAGGATTTTATAAGTGATTTGGGTGAACTGTTGGGAGTTGTCCCTCCCTTTGTGTATGCTTTGTACATGTTTATTTCCATTGCACATTGAAGATGAATGAATGGAGTATAATTGTTAATAACACTACATTGTTAACACTTGAAGAAGAAAATTAACTAAGTGTTGGAGGTTAGGCATGGTTCATAAACTTGAGTAGTGAGCACTGTGATCATGTGTGGTTGGAAGTCACCACTATCGTGGCACAGTGACACAACATATCTGCAACCTTTCATTTCTCGAGTGCTTTATCAAGATTCCCCACTTAACCCCTATGACTGCTAAATGACCAGAGCCTGATAGTTGCTTCCTTCACATGACTGGTTGAGGGGGCTTTAGCCAGAATTACTTTGAAAAAGGCTACAATTATGATAGAGCTCCATGGGCCCCTTGACGAGAGCATTACTCCACCCGTCTAAAACTAAACAACAAAGAGAAATATTAGTAAGAAGTAAGACAACCATAAAATCTTCTAAGATGTTCCAAAACATATTACCTTCCCTAATGCTTGGATTTTCCTACCTTATACCCAATTCTAAACAACTAGCACAACCACATTAAAAGTATTAATGTGGTTGATATGAGCCAAAGGCTTCTTTTATATCTACCATTGATAAATATATTATTTGTATCTACCATTTCTATATACCAAGAAACACTACCATTTCTATCTACCCAAAAAACGTTATTGCATTAAAAATATTATTACTATAATTATAATTAATAATAATTATTTATTTATAATTATTATTATTTAATATTAAATGTTATTTATTATTATTTAATTTGAAATTATGTAATATAAATATGAAGCCTATGAATATGAACCCTTAGATTAATAAACTATAGGGATTGATATTATAAAGCCAAGAGAATAATAAACTGAAGGGGTTTATACTAAAACCACAAGGGATTATAAACCCAAGGGAATAACATTTAACATAAGGGATTATTACTAAAAACCATAGGGTTTATATTCTCTTAGGTTTATAGTATTAATCCCTTGGGTTTCTAATATCAATCCCTTCAGTTTACTAATGTAAGGGTTCATACTCCTAGAGTTTAATAGTAAAACCCCAAGGGATTATGAACCAAAGGCAATAATATTAAACCAAAAGATAATAAACCTAAGGGATTAATACTAAAAACCCAAGGAATTATTAATCCAAGGGAATAATATTATAAACCCAAGATATATAAACCCTAAGAGAAATATTATAAACCCTAAAATAAACATGGTTGACAATGATTGATTTTCATTTTGAGACATTGGGATTAATATTAAAACATGGTAGAGAATGGTTTACCATGGTTGAACATAGTTTACCATGGTTGATATTATAAATCGAAGAGAATAATAAACCCTAGGGATCAATACTAAAAACATAAGGGAATAAAATTAAACCCTAGGAATATGAACCCTTAGATCAATAAACCCAAGGGATTGGTATTATAAACCCAAGGGATAAAAATTATAAACCCAAGGTATATAAACCCTAAGATAAATATTGTAAACACTAAAATAAACATGGTTGAGCTTGCTTAATTTCCATATTGAGACCATCTTTGTTACAACACGGCGTTAGACTATGGTTAACCATGGCCCATTTCCATATTGAGACAATCTTTGTCACAGTGTGACATTCGACCATGGTTGGATATGGTTGACCATGATTAATATTATAAACCAAAGGGAATAATAAACCCAAGGGCTTGATATTATAAACCCAAGGGATTAATACTCAAACCCTAAGAAATTATGAACCCAACGGAATACTTTTAAACCCAAGGGACAAATATTATATACACTAAAATAAACATGCTTGAACATGGTTGATTTCCATTTTCGGACAATCCTTATCACAACGTGACATTGGACCATGGTTGACCATGGTTGATTTACATATCGAGACAATCTTTGTCACAATGTGATGTTGGTCCATGGTTGGTTTTCATATCGAGACAATCTTTGTCACAATGTGACATCCGATCATGGTTGACCATGATTTTCTATGATTTTCATATGGAGGAATTTTTTGTCACAAGGCGACATTTGACCATGGTTGACGATAACTGACCATGATTGACAATAATTGACCATGATTGACCATGGTTGGCTATGATTGACAATGATTAACCATGATTGATATTATAAACCCAGGGAATAATAAACATAAGGGATTGATATTATAAACCCAAGGTATTAATACTAAAACCCAAAGGGATTATGAACCAAAGGGAATAATACTAAACCCAAGGGATAAATTTTAAAAACTTGAGGCTATAAGCCCTAAGATAAATATTATAAACACGTGGTTTACCATGGTTTATTTTCATATTAACACAATTCTTATCACAATGTGACATTAGACCATGGTTGACCATGGTTGATTTACATATCGAGACATTCTTTGTCACAATGTGACGTTAGACCATGGTTGTCCATGGTTGATTTTCATAATGGGACGTTGGACCATAGTTGACCATGATTGATTTTCATATCGAGACAATCTTTGTCACAATGTTACATTTTAGCATCGCTGACCAAGATTGACTATGGTTGACCATGTTTCATTCTATAAAACATAGTTGACCATGGTCAACCATGGTTGACCATGATTGTCCATGATTTTCATATGGAGACAATTTTTGTCTTAATGCGATATTCGACCATGGTTGACCATTACTAACTATGATTGACCATGATTGATAATATAAACTCAAAAACCAAAGGTAATAATAAACCCTAGGGATTAATACTAAAAACCCAAGGGATTATGAACCCAACAGGATAATATTAAACCTAAGGGATAAATATTATAAACCCAATGTATATAAACCCTAAGATAAATATTATAAACATATGGTTGAGCATGTTTTATTTTCATATTGAGACAATTCTTATCACAATGCGATGTTAGACTATGATTGACCATGGTTGATTTACATATTGATCCAATCTTTGTCAGAATGCGACATAAGACCATGGTTGACCATGGTTGATTTTCATATCAAGAAAATATTTGTCACAATGCGACTTTAGACTATGGTTGACCATGGTTGATTTCCATATCAAGACAATATTTGTCACAATACCACATTGGAACTACCATGGTTGATTTTCACATCGAGATAATATTTGTCGCAATTCGACGTTCGACCATGGTTGACCATGATTGTCCATGATTTTCATATGGAGACAATTTTTATCACAATGCGACATTCGAACATGGTTGACCATAGTTGACTATGGTTGGCTATGATTGACCATGATTAACCATGATTGATATTATAAACCCAAAGGAATAATAAATCCAAGGGATCAATATTATAAACCCAAGGGATTAATACTAAAACCCAAGGGGATTATGAACTAAAGGGAATAATAATAAACCCAAGGGATTAATACTAAAAAACTAAGGGATTATAAACCCAAGGGATAAATATTATAAACCCAAGATATATAAACCCTAAGGTAAATATTACAAACCCTGAAAAAAATTGGTTGACCACAATTGGTTTTCATATTGAAAAAATCTTTGTCACAATGCAACATTGGACTATAGTTTACCATGATTGATTTTCATATTGAGATAACCTTTCTCACAATGTGACATTGGACAGTTTTTGATGATGGTTGACATATTGAGACAATGTTTGTCACAATGCAATGTTGGACCATGGTTGATGATGTTGTCACAATGTGACATTGGACCAAGAGACAATATTTTTCATAATGTGACCATGGTTGACCATGATTGACTATGGTTGACCATGGTTGATTTTCGTATTGAGACATTATTTGTTACAATGCAACGTTGGAATATGGCTGACCATTGATGACCAAGTTGTCACAATCTGACGTTTTTCCAAGAGATAATCTTTGTCACAATGTGACCATGGTTATAAAACATGGTTGATTTTTATATCGAGACAATATTTGTCACAATTCGACCTTGGAACACCGTTGACCATGTATGACCATGTTTTTCACAATCTAATGTTAGACCAAGAGATAATCTTTGTCACGATATGACCATGGTCATTGACCATGGTCATTGACCATGGTTGATTTTCATATTGAGACAATATTTATCACAATGAAACATTGGAACATGCTTAACCATGGTTAATTTTCATATTAAGACAATCCTTGTCACAATGTGACATTAGACCATGGTTTATTGTGGTTGACCATGATTGATTTTAATGTCGAGACAATCTTTGTCACAATGTGATGTTGGACCATGGTTGATTTTCATATTGAGGCAATCTTTCTCACAATGCAACATTGGACCATGGTTGACCATGGTTGACCATGATTGATTTTCATATTCAGAAAATCCAGTGATAAACCCTAGGATAAATATTATAAAACAAGGTATATAAACCCTATGATAACTATTATAAATGGTAAAAAAACATGGTTGACCATGTATGACCATGGTTGATTTTCATATTGATACAATATTTGTCACAATGTGACATTGGACTATGGTTGACCATGATTGATTTTCATATTGAGACAATCTTTGACATAATGTGATGTTGGACTATGGTTGACCATGGTAGATTTTCATATTGAGACAATATTTGTCACAATGTGACATTGGACCATGGTTGACCATGATTAAACCCTATGAATAATATTAAACCCTACTAATATGAACCCTTAGATTAATAAACCTAAGGGATCTATATTATAAACCCAAGCAATTAAGTCTAATATCCCAAGGGATTATAGACCCAATGGAAAAATATTAAACCCATGAGATTGATATTATAAACCCTAAGATAAATATTATAAATCCTAAAATAAACATTATTGACCATTTTTTATTTTCATATCAAGATAATCTTTGTCACAATCGAACATTCGACCATGGTTGACCCTGAATGATTTTCATATCAGGACAATCTTTGTCACAATGAGAAGTTGGACCATGGTTGATTTTCATATTGAGAAAATCTTTGTCATAATGTGACGTTGGACCATGGTTACAAACCAAAGGGATTTATATGAAACCTAATGATTAATATTATAAACCCTATGAATAATATTATACCCTAGGAATATGAACTCTTATATTAATAAACCCAAGGGAACAATGAACCCAAGGGATTAATACTAAAAACCCAAGGGATTAATACTAAAAACCCAAGGGATTATAAACCCAAGGGAATAATATTAAACCCAAGGGATTAATACTATAAAATCAAGGTATATAAACCCTAAGATAAATATTATAAACCCTAGAATAAACATGGTTGACCATGGTTGATTTTCATATTGATACAATATTTGTCACAATGCGACGTTGGACCATGGCTGACCATCATGGACGATGGTTGAAAATGGACGATGGTTGACCATATTGAGCCAATATTTGTCACAGTGTGACATTGAACCATATTTGACCATGATTGCCCATGGTTAATGATGGTTGACAATGGTTGATTTTCATATTAATAATTTGAAATAGTTTCCTCCCCTATGAATTCATAGATGTTAGTCACTTCTTTTTCGTTATGAAGGTCCACATCATTTGTGAATTCCAAAATCTCCACCAAAAGGTGATGTTCCTTAAAAACTTGGCAACAAGTGTATTTATAGTTTTTTTTTTTAAATATTCCCCCATGTAAGGTTTTTGGTATCCATAACAAAATCATAACAAATGTTTCAAATAAAAATTTGACAAGTGCCCATGGGAAAACATAATAGATCATATTGTATTTATTACTCCCATACTAAATTAGTCATTTTGAATTTGACTTCTTTAGGGAGAGCATTTGCAAAGTCAACTTCAACACACAACCCAATATATATTGTGTTATATATTTTAAGAGTTTTGTGAGAATAACAATCAAACTCCCTAATGTATTTAAAATGGAGGCTAGATATTCAAGTGCCTCAAACAATAAATGTGAGTTGAAAAGCTTAAGCAACATTGTTGTTGAATTTAAAGTGTTTTTAAAAGGTCCAATATTTCAATATTATATATATATGATTGATTGATTACTCAAATAAAAAAAATGAATGTGTATATAAATACACTTCTAAGAGTAATAATTTATGTCCTTTGCAATAACATGCAATCTCATTCTGATATTAACATTTTGAAATTAATATTATACATAATAAAGTATATAATATTAATGATTTATTTTTAATTATAAACATAATATATATATATGTATGGGGAAAACTTGTACATACCACAAGGGCACATTGTTCTATATAAGAGTTTGTTACATCCCTTGGATCCACTTTGATGAACCACATTGTATTATCTATATATTTAAAACATGATCACAATTGTGTTTTTTGTAAATATATTACATGGGGGATGTCACGATATGGATTGTGGCCATATACCAATCGCTCCAAAGTTGATTGGGCATATGCACCATGCTTAACTAAGAATTTGTCTTAAGTCCTTACACATTAGGAACTTTGCTTAATCTTTCTAGGTTTGCAATCTTTACCATTTCTTATATATATAATGCTTGTTAACAATTAAAAAATCTCAATCTCGTTGGGGCCGAGAAGTATTTGATAAGTAAAACAAAAGACGCTAATGTTACACAATATTTTTTCATACCTCCTGTTCACTTCTGTTTCATATCCCAAAGTGCCAAAACATTGACTACTGCATAGCATATCGATCATGATATACAGACAAAAACCTCCCTGAAGAATCAAAGGAAAACTGCCCTAAATCTAAAACCCTAAATTTTAGCATTAGCGTGTTTTTCTCCACTTCCTGCCCGTTCTCATGACAAGTTGCATCGTTATACACTAGCGTTTCCAATGTAGGTTTTCATAGGAAAACGCATGATGAACCTCTTCTAGCAGGTTTTCCTAAACTAGAGGAGAAACTTTGTACACTAGAACCTTCAAGAACATCGAGATGGATATTGGTTGTTGTTGATATGGTAGAGCTCTCCCATTTGGAACTCATCATCTTATCATCATGGGATTTCCCCTTGAGATGTGGACCTTCCTCCCTCTTTTTTGGATCCCTAAATCCCTCTCCCTTCCTATAAATTCACCCCTTTCCATCCCAAAATGGTTGGTCATTGATTGTTGCATCCCTATGTTGATATTATGCTTACATGCTACCCATTCTAGCGTGGAGAAGGAGTGCTTGAAGAGTATTTTCTTGGACTTGGACATCCACCAAAAGGAGGTCTCCAACATCAAGGAATAGGTTGTATGCTTCCCTTTTTAACGTATTAATATATACATATGATGTTCACTTTCCCTAATTTTTTAAATGTTTATGTTATTAGCTCAATACTCCTTGATTGATTAAGTAGTTTAAGTTTGATATATGCCATATATGCTCTTTTATATTGCATATTTCTTTGATCTTCCTTGCAAGTACTTGGACGTGAAGAAAAAGTAAGGAGTGAGGCCTGGAGTGAAAGATTCAAAGCCATGTCCAAGGATCGAGAGATTAGCATCAAAGCGATGTAGGTTTCTCCTTCTCTCTGCATTTGTTGAACATAAGCTAGGAAAGTGTATGTTAGTTTGTTTAGTTTGTTTCTAGACCCACTCATTGGGTTGGAGGGATCACCTGTATCTTAAAAGGGGATTTTACTTCACAACGAAATGGTGACTCTGCTAGGGAAGCTATAGCATTTTTGTCCTCCTTTCTCAACTGATCTCTTGATTAGTTTGACCATCCATCATGTTCTCAATTTGTTTGGGTTTGTATAGGTCTGCACAATCACTGGTTGCTACCTTAGAGTGCTCATTCTAGAAGTGTTGGTGAGATTTTTTTTTTTTTTTTTGCGTTATTCCTTGTTGAGTGTGCTTTTTTCTCTGATAGTCACGTTTCCAATGTGTTTTTTATTAAAACAGTCATGTTGATCCCCTATTTAATGCCACTTTGGCCATAACAACCAGACTGATCCCTGAGATTGGAAAAAAACCTAGGGTTTCTTTGTCAAAATCCAATGTGTCTAAGCCCCTCAGGTCTTGTTTTGTCTTGCATTACTAGATTTGTTTATGTTTTAATTAATTACCTCATTTTATTAGCAAATTCTTACTTCTTTGAACTGTCAAGTTTTTGAGTGCAATTGGATTGATTTTAGGGTTTATAAGTCTTTTTATTTTCACTTGCCGCTTGTGAGTGTCTTTGAGTCTTTGGTTTGTTGAATGATTAGGTCTATTCATCTGGTAAAATCACTTGAAACATTGATTTAAATTGGCTTCGGTTTGTCTTGTGCAAAGTTGTTTTTCATTTGTACTAGGTCACATTGCATTTGAAATCCATCTTTGTCATTTATGAGGAATATATTACATTGTTTGGTTTACAGGTTCTTCTGGTTTCTTTAGTTTCGAATGAACAAGAGGGAAATCCTCTAGTTCCCGAGGTGCATGAGAGCAGTTCTCTTGTTCCCATAGCGCAAGAGGGCAACTCTCACATTTCTACGACACCCCCTTCGAGTAGTTTAGTCACTTCTTTTGATTGGAGTCAACTAGCAAGATATTGTCTTCCATCTTATGTGCCTTTCCAGATTACAGTACATGCTTACACTATGGTTTTACCTAGCAAAGTCATAGACGAGGGCGTATCTCTTAGTATTCTCTCATCAACTGCTTGTGAAGAAATACTATATATATAAACATGATGGTTCTACAAGGTCTGTTGGATTTTAATCTACTCCTTCGTCATGACTATGTTTATGTCATGGGAGATCTTGTCTCTTCCCTCTTTTGAGTGATGTGTTTCCCGCATGAGGAAGCATTATGATCATCAACCATCTTACATTCATTGATCTTGAATCAACTCCCAATCAACCATCATCCCTAAATGGTTCTTATGTGCAAGAGTTATCTCCCCCACCACAGGTTAATTGCATGGCAACTTGTTACATGCCCTCATCTACTCATGATCTAGTAGACGATGTAGTACGCCATGTACTAGGGGTATTGGAGCTTGATTTTTCCATTGGATCCCTAGAAATGTATCCCTTCCAGAGTGTCGTTCTCTCGTCTGATGAGAACCTCTTGGAATCCATGGCCTATTTTGGTTTATGATCAAGATATTTGGAGTAGATTTCCTTGTCTTGTGTCAATCTCTTTAAAAAATGAAACAAGGTCCATGATGATAGTTCTTTTACTATGTCAACCTCATTAAAAAATGAAATAGGTTATGAGCATGGTTCCTTTCCTTGTGTCAAGCTCAGTAAAAAATGAAACAAGTTTTCATGAGCATGGTTCTTTTCATGTGTCAAGCTTGTTAAAAAATGAAACAAATCCCCTTCTAATACGAGTCTTTGATTAGATCTCGTAAAATCCCGGTCGAGTCTTTCACTTGATCTCATAAGTAAACCTTCATTCCATCCACCTGTTAGTAACCAGTAGTCTACTTAGGTGAATGAAATGAAGCTTGGGGGGTATGTACCTCGAATTGATTCATTATGTTGGGGGAATACAAACTTATCTCAAGGATAGTTTATCTTTGTTTCAAGCTTGTGTAAAAATGAAACTAAACCCAAGCATAGTTTGTTTCTATTTCAAGCTTATGTAAAAATGAAACCAAATCCAAGCATAGTTTTTTCTCATGTTTCAAGCTTGTGAAAAATGAAACCATATTCAAGTATCCTCACGCATAGTTTCCCATGTTTCCATATTGTGTAAAAATGAAACCATTCCTACTTTACCTTTTGTGATTTCCATCTTTAACAACTTGTTTTGTTGGATGAGCCTTGGTTTTTTCCTTCCCATAGTCACCATCTCTTTGGTCGATCATATGCTTTCACTTGGTTGTTTTACCCTTGCCTGAGGAACATCTACAATGAGTGGTCTTATTAGACAGCGTCTTGACCTTTACATGTTTTGAGCAGTTCCATCATCACCAGAACCAGTTGCTATCCTTTTATACCACTCGTTCCTCCAAGAGGAGTCCTCTTTCAGCTCTTTTCTAAATCTTGAAATATTAAAATATTGTTGATCACTTGTCTTTTCGAACTCGTAAAAGTAAATTAAAAGACGTCTACTCAACATAAGTTTAACCCTTTTCCGGACTTAAATAGACTATTGTATGAAAAAGGAATACCTTAGTTTAACATGGATAAAAGGTTCTCTTGGATATTGTTTTCTACCTTTACGGGTTCAAGAGACGATTTACGAAAAGGGACCTTTGGATTTTTCTTTTTTTGCTTATTTTTCAAACTTTCTAAACATGAAAAAGATGTCAAGTTTCACCTTTGTCGAACTCGTAAAACATAAACAACGTAAGAGTTGTCACCATGATGAACTGAGTTTCTCCTTACTAGGGTTTGTAAAAACCTACTAGGATGGATTCATCTGAAGGGTGAACTTAGATGGAAAGCATATGCTATCTCCTTCAAGATTGAGATAAAAAAGATATGGGGTACTGGCCAAAAATGGTGGAGGGGAACTGAAAGTAATAATCTCTTATATTCTGTAAAGGCATCATATTGCTCTTGAACATGATGCTCATATGTTTCTCGTGTCGGGTTTGGGACATCCTCACTTGGTCACTTGCCTTCCTGGGTTTGGGAAATCCATTTTGCCTCTCATCTGATTATAGAATTTCATCATCATGACCTTTGATCCTATGTTGAGTCAAATTTCATCAAACTCTAGAGTCGTGTCGTTGATATGTTCAAGAGAAGTCCTATTTGTAGTTCTTTACCACTTATACATTGTTTGCCTTTCTACCACAGTCTTGAATCACACTTATATACTCTACTACATCCTTTTGTTTCGTGTCAATGATGTGGGATTCATTATGGCCCTCCTTCGAGAGATAACTTCATGTTGACTTCATATCATTATCCAGGAAGATGATCTAGAAACTCCCTTCCATTACCTCAGCGCTTGCATGCCTTAATGGCAAGTTCTTTACATTCAGTGACAATTTTACACCATTGACCTTTAATCGAATGATTTCATGGGTGTTCAAATTTAGCTTCACTATTCATAGTCGTGGTTGTGCTGCTTGTACCTTGAGATCCATTATCATTATTGGTGGTTTCTCTTGCATCTGTTAATGGTTTACATAATTAACCGATAATCAGGTTGTTTTCTATCATGTTCTACTTTGACACATCTATTCGCCTGCTAGAATCCATACATAAATTGGATCGAGACGAAGCACAAGACCCTAGATTTTGTTTGATAACGTATAGGTTGCGTGGAGTTATGAGTTATTCATGATTGTATACATGTTTCCTCTAGACAGATGGTTGCGACCATACAGTGGGTCCATATTCATGATCCTTCCTATTCGGATGGTTGCGACCATAGCGAGGATCTTTGCACATGATCCCTACTTTTTGAATGGCTGCATCCATACTGTTGTTACAGGGAAAAGTGTCTATTTAGAACTGCTCTATCCCACTAAGGTGTGACAGCTACCTTAGAAACAAACAGAGAAAAGCTACTTTTGTATTTCCTTTATGAATTATAGATAGAGAGGAATAGAAAGAACCAACCTGTGTCTTGCATTAATCCTTTGATTCGATCCCTCTCTTCTTTGATAGTCTCCAGCTACCTACTCACTAGCACGCCCAGCTTCACAAAGTACCTGTAATATCACAAAAGCACAACACTATACAAAGACATGGATCTATATTCATAAACAACTTAGGATCAGATTTAAATTGACCATACAAATGTAACAAGCATCAATGATACAAAAGCATGGAGGAGAACTCAAATAGCTTTTATTGATAAACAAGAAAAGATCCAGGAGGAGTTACAACCAGCGGTTCCGACCTAGCATCAACCTCCCAGCAAATAAGCCCCTCTTCACCTCAAACAAAGCATAGATCACCCAACAATCTGATGTTTGTCTCTAGAAACCAACAACAATTCCTTACAATATGCAAAATTCCAGCCTCTGGATCTCTGGGATGAGGGATCCATATAGAGATATCAGTAAGGAGGATGAGTCAGCTTGTTATTTGATTAGTGTCTTCTCTCTGTCAGTTCTTGCTTCCACTTGGAGACTGAGGGCCTCTTACTCATCCTTGGTCGAATTCAGTGAGGCAAGTGTCACAGGAGAAGATTCTGGAAGCTTCCATTGCCTCTCCACCTCGCGGAATGACACTACCATTTGTCATTTCTCGCCCATCGCACCCCACAGAAGGGAGTTTTGAAATGCAACACACCCTCACAGTGCATTTGGGTGAGATGCAACGCACCTAGCCAGTGGAGCAGCTGCAATGATCCTGTTTTGACCAATTTTGAGTAGTTTTTCATGGAGAACTTCTGCGAGAAGCTGTAATCTGTTGACCTTGTTCCTTTAGGGGTTAGAAAAACACTTTTAGGGACTTAGGAGCCCTTGGTTTATGGACATTTCATGCTTGGAGTTGTAGGGCACAAAAATGTCTATAACAGTTGCCCCCTAAAGTATGAGGCCGTTAACCTTTTGGTGTTGGGTGAAATGCTTTATTATGAGGATCCGGAGTTCTTTCAATGCTGGGAGGAGACCTGTAATAAGATACAATACAATACATTATCTTCATAATATTTTCATGATCTAGCTGAGGCGGGCATTCCCATTCTCAGATTTATAAATTCATTTCCATGTATATAGGACAGACAACCGTCTGAGTGTAGACTGATGATTCTGATAGAGCCATCATCCTTTTGGTAGGATGATTATCTGTGCTGCAATGCTGTACATTTAATGTCTTTATTTCCCTAAATATATATCACAGCCTGGATGGATGAAACTAGATCTGGGGTCTTCAATCTCGTCCGATCTTCACTCGAAGTACAAGTCGATCCATGTGAGAAATGTTCTGAAGTCAAACATGGAAAGACATCGCTTGATTACCAGTCAATGGTGTAAACTGTTAACAAGCACGAGAGGAATCACCGATAATGATAATGAACCTCAAGGTACTACAGTACAATTCACGTGGTGTGAATAAAGGACTTGGTGTCGAACACCACGTAAAATCTTTCGGTCGAAGGCCATTGATGTAAACCTGTCGCCGGAAGTGAGAAACTTGCCCTTGAGGCATGCAAGCTTCAAAGTACTGAATGGGGTGTTCCTAGATCAACTTCTTGGATAATGAGCTGATGTCGACAAGAAGTGATCCGTCACGGGAGGGCCTTAATGAATCCCACATCAATGACATGGAACGGAGCAAATGATTTTGATGGAGGTGAAAACGATCTGGTGATATAAGGTTCAGGGTGGCGGTCATGAAAGAATGGAGTATAATGTATGGTAGTGGGTGAGACACAGGTGACTTCTCTGGATGACTTCTCTTGAACATATCGACGACACTGATGTGATGGATTGGTAGCATTAACCCCAAATGTGGATGGTATGGCGTGACCATGGTGATGTGACCGGTGAATGAAACAACCCAACCCGACTTGGACACGGAGTGGAAGTGTCATGTTCAAGAGCGACTTGCTACCAACAAAGTTTCTTTGAGTTTTCTTCCCAATTTTTCCCCAGTCATTGCTGACCAGTACCTCTTTATTTTTGTCAAGCTTGAAGAGGAAAACATATGCCTGTTCTATAATTTGCCCTTCGGGCAAACCCATCGCTATGTTTTAATGAGCCTAGCGATAGTGAAACTCGTTCTCGTCTAAAGACAAGTTTGTCGCTATTAATCTTTTTAATGAGTTTAACGACAAAGATAACTCGGTCCTTTTCAATTTTAGAGAGTCTGAGAAGGAACGTAAAGGTAACTCCAAAATTCCTTTTTTGTCATCTAATCCCTTAAGTCCGAAAAAGTATAAAACAATACAGAAGGGATGAATTTTCGATAGTTTTAACGAGCCGAACAAAAAAAGCGCTCGATCTTTTTGTGTAATAATCCCTCAGGTCCAAAAAGATTAAAATATAGAGGAGGGATAGCACTTCTTGTCCCTTTAACGAGCTGGAGAGGCCAATGGCTTGGCAATATTTTCTTATTTTACGAGTCAGTTGAAAAAAGCTTAAAGGAGACTCGTCTTTTGAGGAACGAGTGATAAAACGGGTAGCAGCTGATTCCAGGTAAGGTTTGGAATTTTCCAATCACGGCAGTGTCACAAGGATGTCTAGTGAAATCACTCTTCGCAGCTGTTCCTCAAAATGGGTAAACAATCAAATGGAGGTGAATGATCGGCCAATGAAAAAGTGGAGGTGACGGTGCAAACACGACCAAGGCTTTAATGGCTGAAGTACTACATTCACGATGGTTATTTACCGGGGAATAGTTCATTTTTTAATGAGCTTAAACGCGGGTGGAAACATTTGCTCATGTCTTATGTTTATTTTTTAACGAGCTTGAACTATGTGCTAAAACTGCTCGATGCGGTTTATTTTTTAACGAGCTTGAACCTTGCGGTAACACTGCTCAATTAATCCAGTCTTGTGATAAGAATGTCTCATATAAAAACGACAACTTTTAGAGATTTGTACCACATCCTTTCTTTATGCAAGTTAGGAAACGACCAATCCTACGAGTTTAAAGGGTTAGAGGTCCTAAAAATTTAAAAAATAAATAGTCGCTCTTCGCTTGCATTCCAAAAGGTTTGCATGCCCCCAGGTATAAAACAGATTTTCAAGGTTCCCATTCTTTAGTCCGTTAAAACATTTATTTTACCGAGAGAGGCCTATCTCTTACAGGTTACCCAAAGATTGTTCTATTCACAGTGCAAACAAAACACTTCTTCGGCGATGTCTACCGAGATAATCAAAGGTTAGCAGTGGTGCTCGCCAACTCACATAACTTTGACAAGAGAATCTTGTTCCAGTCCAACTCCCCCTTCCAATCACGGACGGGATTACAGAGGTCATATTCTCTCGCGGAAACCTACCCTATACCCGAAGTTTTCCTGCCGAAGCAGGCTAGGGTGCATGCCCCCTGGGTTTCAGTCATATCCCTCCGAATCACTTGCGCTCATCGGGAGGACGGACTGGAGATTGAGACATTTCTTGCGTGAAAAGACCATTCAGGGATGGTATATGACTATTTGCTCTGTATGATCTGGGAAATGAAAGCTGGTCCACGAGCTTGACCACTCTTCCTTCGTGCGGAAAACACATTACTCTAAAGAGTGAGGAGACAATTGCTCCCATGCAATAAATATAGTCTCGTCCAAGGAGTAGATTGTAATCCAGGGGTCCTTGAACTACCATTACGTTCATGTGAACGGTTTTCCCTCTCAATGTTATGGGCACATCGAGAAGGATCCCTAACGGTCGACTGGTTCCTTTATCAAAGCCTGTCAGATTTCTCATCTCAGGCAAAAGCGATGGCGAACCAAGCGCTTTCCAAGCAGTTGAGGAAAGGATACTCACAGAAGCCCCCTCATCTATGATGGTACCAGCCATAACCATTCTATATATTTGAACAATAATTCGGAATGGTACACTAGCTGGTAAACGGGGTCTGCCTAGTTGATTCCAGTCGAAGGAGACAACTAGGTTGCTTGGAGGTGGGATCGAATAGACGGCCGGGTACAACTCTGACGAACTTCCTTCCTGCGGTAAAGGAACGGGTAAATTGTCCCCATGTTCGTTGGAGTCTGTGCTTATGAAAATAATTTGGACAGTGTCATCCTTGTTCTCTTCAGTGATTGTATCATCTGAAGATGGAACCTCTGAAGGCAAGACCGGGTCAACTGCCGCCTCGACCTTTTGACTTTCGTCTGGTATGGATTCAGATGGTTCATCTTCAATGACAGATGCTTCGGCCGACCACCTGAGCGGGTCAGCCAGATTTTCAACTAGTGACGGACTTGGCAAGAGTTTTTTATATCCAGGAGGAAGTCGTAATGGTGAAACCGGACGATCATCCAAAACTATTTTAGCTTCATCTAAGAAGGGACAACGATGGACGACATGATCGCCTTCGCACAATTTACAAGGAAATCTATATTTTCCTTTTTGTCCTGGGGCTTCACTTTCACTAGTTGACGGTGTGTTTTCAACATGATCATCAGAGGTTGACGACACCGGGTTGTGCAAACGAGGAGACCAATCCCTTAAGATCCGAGGGATGCAAGGACAATCTCTGTGAAAGTGGTCTCCTTTGCAAATGACACATGGCGATTTAGGCCTGGTCGGTGCAGTGTGTGGATTTTCGTTAGACGACACTCGTTTGCCCCCATTCGCTTTCTGCTCCTTCTTCTTCTTCTTTTCCTTCTTCTCCTTAGGAACTTGACTTTTGGCTTTACGAGCCCCATCAAGCGAAGAGGAAGGAGGAGAGGAAGAATTAGAGGAAGTAGAAGGTTGGTGGGTAACTCTGGACTCGTCTAATTGCTGATTCGATTGTTCAGGAATAGTGGTGTTCTGAACGACAGAGGTTGAGAAGAGCCATACAGGCAAACCAATTGTCAGTCCTGGAAGCGACAATGTGGCCATATGGGGTGCACCAACATCTCCCCAAGAGGAGAAGGGACTAGGATTTCCTCCAAGGGGAATTCCTTGGTTGGTGGACTCCATTTTCTCAACCCAAGATCAACGTAGGAAAGGGGTAATGAATATTCCGTTTAAAATAAATTTTAGACGCTTTGACACAACTTGTTTTTTCAGTTTTCAAGAGTTGAGAAAAAACAAAAGATGACTCTAGTCGCCTTCGATTTTTAATGAGCCTGAAGTGACAAGTGCTCAGATGGACCTTTTCCGTTAAGGAGTCTGAAAAGGAACGAAAGGGACTGCTCTGGAGGTCTAGGTAGAGGGAGTACCAAACCAATTGCAAAACTGCAGAATACTTTTTACGGTACGGCAGTCAATCTTCCCGAATGTTATGTTCAGTGCAATGCGATCGATAGGGCGGCAGACACGGCTTCCTATGGATAAAGGATTTAAGCCTATAGGGGTCTCCCAAAATATACTCGACAGTACGTGGGAGCACAAGTCCGTACTGGCACTTATCGTCTCAAAGTGGAGGAATCACCCAACCATCAGTGAGGACAACAGTTACTAGGCTTTACGACGCCGGAATATGTCTCTAGCCTAGACCTCTAAATGTTGTGCATTAAGTTCCAAAGCATTGTTAGATTCATTGAATTTATTTTAAGTTGATCTTGTTTATGAAGTTTGCCTTTCGGGTTCACCACGAGATGTAGATGTAATTCCTAAAATGCAATCTAAAGATGATAACCAAACTTTTTATCTCTTTTGTGCAATGAAAATCCTAGCTACTAGGGAAAAGAAAGACAAAATCTTTTCATAAAGAGAAAAGAGCACACTGTAAATGCACTTTCCTAAATCAATCCAAACAGACTGTCTATATGAAAATGCACATGCATGTATTTTTTTTTTACTTTCTTAGTATTGATGCTAAAAAGAAAGTTGATGTACAAATCTGAATTTCTTTTCAAGCGACAAATATAAACAAGCTCTTTTTTGAAATCAAAAATAGAGATGATTACGACACCTTATGATTTTGAAATGAACACTCGTTCTTGACACTAGAAAATTACAAATTCAGACCAAAGGCAATAGTAACAGGATAATCGACCATCAACAACAATCAAACTTTCTCCTATGATCGAAATCGACACCTGCGACAGATTCAAATCAAAGGACGACAGTACGACTATGCTACTTTTGCAAAGGAAAACAGTAAATGACTCAACAAACACACAAAAACATCTACAGTTCTTTTGTACAAAGGAGGCGGAATAATAACAAGGAAAAGGGGTTTCAAACAGACATATACTGATCATAGGCAACAAAATTGAGGGATAGAACTGGAAAGAATGAAGCACATGAACCACAGCTACACAGAGGTAGTCTGATCAACGCACCTGTAACACAGAGAATCTGAAATGCAGCGCAGGTTGTCCCTTCGGGAAGTGCGTTGAAATTCAAAATCTCTGAACATTACCTACGCTGGGCCAGAAACGAGACTCTGTCCGGGTTCTGGGTCACAGTTTGTAGTTCAGTCCTTGGTTTTTGGCCAAGTAAAAAGCAATCAGTAATGCAACAATCAGGGGTAGATCTAAGGAGGATCTAAGAGCTATCACAAGGGCAATCAGATAGTTTGTGAATCAGCTGTTTAAATCATAAACAGATCCAGTGAATGGGTTGAAGCAGCAGTTATCTACTTTGAATTTGTTATGGCAAATGCAGTTCGAATGCTACTTATAAGTTTATGAAACAAACAACAAAGAATGATAAACAAACAAACTAATTATTTCCCTAGCGGAGTCGCCATTTTGTTACAGGGAAAAGTGTCTATTTAGAACTGCTCTATCCCACTAAGGTGTGACAGCTACCTTAGAAACAAACAGAGAAAAGCTACTTTTGTATTTCCTTTATGAATTATAGATAGAGAGGAATAGAAAGAACCAACATGTGTCTTGCGCTAATCCTTTGATTCGATCCCTCTCTTCTTTGATAGTCTCCAGCTACCTGCTCACTAGCACGCCCTGCTTCACAAAGTACCTGTAAGATCACAGAAGCACAACACTATACAAAGACATGGATCTATATTCATAAACAACTTAGGATCAGATTTAAATTGACCATACAAATGTAACAAGCATCAATGATACAAAAGCATGGAGGAGAACTCAAATAGCTTTTATTGATAAACAAGAAAAGATCCAGGAGGAGTTACAACCAGCGGTTCCGACCCAGCATCAACCTCCCAGCAAAGAAGCCCCTCTTTACCTCAAACAAAGCATAGATCACCCAACAATCTAATGTTTGTCTCTAGAAACCAACAACAATTCCTTACAATATGCAAAATTCCAGCCTCTGGATCTCTGGGATGAGGGATCCATATATAGATATCTGTAAGGAGGATGAGTCAGCTTGTGATTTGATTAGTGTCTTCTCTCTGTAAGTTCTTGCTTCCACTTGGAGACTGAGGGCCTCTTACTCATCCTTGGTCGAATTCAGTGAGGCAAGTGTCACATGAGAAGATTCTGGAAGCTTCCATTGCCTCTCCACCTCGCAGAATGACACTGCCATTTGTCATTTCTCACCCATCGCACCCCACAAAAGGGAGTTTTGAAATGCAACGCACCCTCACAGTGCATTTGGGTGAGATGCAACGCACCTAGCCAGTGGAGCAGCTGCAATGATCCTATTTTGACCAATTTTGAGTAGTTTTTCATGGAGAACTTCTGGTAGAAGCTGTAATCTGTTGACCTTGTTCCTTTAGGGGTTAGAACAACACTTTTAGGGACTTAGGAGCCCTTGGTTTATGGACATTTCATGCTTGGAGTTGTAGGGCACAAAAATGTCTATAACAACTATGGATTCATGTATTGTTAGATTCCTATTCATGTATCATTAGGCATGATCATAATAGATGTCAGATATGTATATGTATGTGTATATGCTTGATTTTCAGATCTCTTAACAGTTTTGTTCATGTCCTTATATTGACTTGTAAAGCATCTCAGCTACCACTCCATGTTCTGACTTCATGCTTTAGGGGGAATCATATACATAATATTTTTTCATACCTCATGTTCACTCCCTGTTACATATCCTGAAGTGCCAAAACATTGACAATTGTGGAGCATATCCATCATGATATACAGACCAAAACCTCCTTGAGTAATCAAAGGAAAACTGCCCTAAATAAATTTTGAAGAAGGTAATCTAAAACCCTAAATTTTAGAATCATCACGTTTTTCTCCACTAACTGTTCATGCTGATGGCAGGTTGCACAGTTATACACTAGCACTGTCAACATGGGTTTTCATAGAAAAACCCGCGTTGAAGCTCTTCTGGTAGGTTTTTCAAACTAGAGGAGAAGCTTCGTACACTAGACCCTTCGGGAACAACGAGCTGGATATTGGTTGTTGTTGATATGGTCAAGCTCTCCCATTTGGACCTCTTGATCTTATCATCATGGGCTTTCCCCTCGAGATGTGGACCTTCCTCCCTCTTTTATATATCCCTAAATCCCTCTCTCTTCCTATAAATTTACTCCCTTCCATCCCCAAATGGTTGGTCATTGATTGTTGCATTCCTAGGATGAGATTATGCTTACATGCTATCCATTCTAGCTTGGAGAAGGAGTGCTTGAATAATCATTGGTTGGACTTGGACATCCACCAAAAAGAGGTATCCAATATCAAGGCATTAGTTGTATGCTTCCCCTTTTAGCTTATTAATATATACATCTGATGTTCACTTTCCATAATTGTGTAAATGTTTATGCTATTAGCTCAATACTCCTTGATTTATTAAGTAGTTTATGTTTGATGTATGCCATATATGCTCTTGTATCTTGCATAGTTATTTGATCTTCCTTGCAGGTAATCGGACGTGAAGAACAAGGAGCGAGGCCTGGAGTGAAAGATTCAAATACATCTCCAAGGATCGAGCAATTAGCATTAGAGAGAGGTAGGTTTCTCCTTCTCTGCATTTGTTGAACATAAGCTAGGAGAGTGTACGTTAATTTGTTTAGTTTGTTGCCAGACCCACTCATTGGACTAGAGAGATCACCTTTGTTCGTAGAAGGGATTCGCCTTCACAAGAACTAACCAAAACTATGTAACACATTAAAAACAAACATTATGTAAAAATAATACTACAAAGGGTCCGCTAAAACATCAAACAATGAAATACAATGCTTCAATAATTTTGTTTGGATTGTTACTTAACAAGGGAGGCTGCATGGCATCTAGTCCCTTCCTTGAGCAGGAAGTGGGGCTTGAGCGTTGAACTAGTCATAAGCTGACTAGCTAGCTATAAAGAACGATAAGCAACCAGCCAACGAAGCAGCTTCTATACCTCGTACAACTCTCCTAGCTAGTACAAGTAGGTCCTATAGCTCAGACAAGTACGGGTGAGGGTCTCACAGCACAGAACCATAACGATCATGAGGAGTGGATCAAATTCCATGAGGAGTACAAGGCCTTAATCTAACAATAGAAGAACAACCAACTAAACCCTTCACGAATGGTCCCTTGCAAATACCATGCTTTAGTGGCAACCATGCACCTATGTAAAAACCAGTTGATCTAGCACCAGTCTGATATGATCCAATCAATTCAAGCAGAACCAGTAGATTAAGCGGTTGATTCAGTAGATTATTCAGTTGACTAAGCATCAGTAATCACCACCTATATCAGTTTACATAGTCGACTAAGCAGCTTAAGAGCCAGTTGGATAACCACCAGTAGTAGCATAAGTATGAGCAGCTCTATACCTAGATTCATATCCTGCACCAACAACAGTGGTTTAAATATACCCACCAGCATAAGCATATACATTAGCCGAACCAGTTGTTTACCTTGTTGAACCAGTTGACCCAGCAGTGGTTTAAGCAGGTGAACCAGCAGCGGCATAGGTAGCGTAGGCATAAGAAGCTAGGGCTAAGGCAATAGAGCCAGTTGTTTTTCCAGTAGCAGAGGTGGTTTAAGTCGATCCAGATGCAGGAGTAGCAGTGAGTGTAGGCAGTTCCTGTCCCTAAGATCCAGAGCTAGTTTACTTCGTTGCTCAACAAGCAAAAGCAGCATCATCAAAGGAAGAAGCAGATCCAGTAGCATATCCTGTTAGAAACCCAAAAGCATAGGTGGTTTATATATATATAAGCAGTGTACGATTTAGCGGTGTGGACGAGCAGCATGTGAATTGCTCTCCTCTGATGAGTAATAAATGACTCGGTGGTTAGTAGCATGAGAGTGAACCAACGGTGTAATGGGTGAATCCTGGTGATTGGGTAAGCAAGAGGATCCATTCTGACTCTACTAAAAATTTTATTGCAGTGGATTTTACACCCATCTGTACTATTGAGTTGGCAAAGATCGTTGACTACGCTGATGAATTTGAAAGGCGTGGGGTAAAACTTCTTGGGCTCTCATGTGATGATGTTGCAACACATCAAGCTTGGGTGAAAGACATCGAAGCCTTAGTGGTTAGTCAATTCTAACTCATGTATCTTTCTCTTCTATTCTGGTAATGATGATCTGGAATTGAAAATGATATATATGATAATGATGATCTGGAATTGAAAATGATGTATCTATATGGTGGTCATTTGTGATTTTGACAGAATGGGAAAAAAGTGAGGTATCCCATAGTGGGGGATCCAGAGAGGGAGATTCTCCTGCAGCTGAACATGTTGGATCCTAATGAGAAAGATGCCAAGGGGACTCCATTGCCCTCCAGAGCCCTTCATATTATTGGTCCAGATAAAAGGGTGTGTGAAAATTAACCTATTATCTATCTATTTCATATTCATATTCATGTTTTGAGTATTAATGTTTCAATGGCGGTGACATGTTTTGAAGCAGTTGAAGTTGAGTTTCCTGTACCCGGGCACAACAGGAAGAAATTTTGATGAAGTGCTATGTGTATTGGATTCTCTTCAATTGGCAGCTAAGCATCCTATGCCACCCCTGCAAATTGGAAAGTGGGTGAACATGTGATGATATCAGCCTCTGTCAAAAACGAGGTGGCAAAACAGAAGTTCCCACAGGGATATGAGACGATCAGCCTCCCATCTGGCAAAGATTATGTTCGGCTTGTACATGTTTGAAGTGGCAGTTTCCTTCGTTTTTTCTTTCACTAGTTTAGTGCTCTTACCAGATGTAATATCTCATCTTTTAGTAATATAAGCAGAGTGTAAATAGTTAATTTGATTATTTTTTTCCCATGGGTGTGAAACTTGTGAATCCGTGTTCATATTGTACATAAATTGAAGTTGAATGTCTATGTTGCAAAAGACACTATGGATTTTAATATTGCTTACAATCAATGTTTATATATGTTGTAATAGGAGATATATTATTATTATAATTTTGTATCTAATTCAATTATCGTTATAGCTCTAGCTTTGTAGATTTTATAATAGTCTAGTGGGCTTCTCACACTGAGAAAGGTATAAACTTATTCTACAAAGTCCAGGCCTGTAACTACACTGTCTTCACCGAACTTGTTGCAGTTAGCTATGCGTTCTTAGCGAAGGCGAAGAAACGAGCTTGGTAAATCGTCTCGTGGCTATATCTACGTAAAAGGGTTCATCGAGCAGAATACCCGACCTGTGTCCGCGAAAATTTTGTTCCATCACCTCTATAGTAGTGGCCACCTCAAATTATCATGTTTTTCCAGAGCATAACACCTGTGCACATAATTTATTCGCTGCATGTTTTTCTAGAGCATAACACTTGTGCACATAAATCATTGGTTGCATGCACGGATAGTGTAACATGTCAAATCCACTTTAACTCCATGATTGCTATGCCCAGGTATCGGCTTCAGCAAGACCAACGAGTTGTTCGTCGCATTTCCATTATCGCCTTCGTTGTAAGTTGTCCGTCGCATTGCCATTATCGCCTTCGTTGTAAGCAACCCAATCTGCTTATCTCCTTATGAACTAAGGAGAGCCGGAACAAAGCTTATTGTGGTGCTCTGAGTTCAATCAACATCATTATCATCGAATATGGAGGCCGAGGGCCACAACTCTGCCTTCAGGTTGCTCGCAGGTCTCAGCTTATCATGGAATATGCAGGCCGAGGGCACAACTCTGCCTTCAGGTTGCTCGTAGGTCTCAGCTGAAGAGAATTAACTTATTTATGATTCTCTCGGGTCTGAAATGAAGGGTCCTTCTCCCCTCGCTTCCGCAATATGTATGATGTTGCGGCTGTAACTGAATGCAGGGTTGCGGTGTCTCAGCGATCGACTTCAAGGGTGGGCTCTCCCTCTTCAAAGTGTGTTGGGGCGAACGCTTACTTCATATTAGGGAACACAGTAGAGCCAGTGATAAGAAGGTAAGGTGCCGCCAGGACCTGGTGGAGGTCTTTTGGTCTTTCACTAAATGGGAGGAGCTCCATCGTATGAAATAAGGAACTATGCTGGCAGTGTATGCGTATCCATAGCTCCATGAGGAACTATATTGTTTCGAAGACATCCAAGAAAAGGTAGCGCCAATACTTACTCGCTTAATTGGAACAATTTCTTTTAAACTTGAATTAGTTTTGTTTTAGGGTTGTCTCTCCTCTTATTCAGTTGCTAATTCAGGCCTAACACTGGCATTACCTGAACCTTGGGGCTTTCATATGCGAGTCTGCAAATTACCATTTTTCACCATTTGGAAGCTCATAAGGATCTCACCTCAAGAGCACTGGAGGAATCATGGCATAACGTAGACTGAAAATGTACAGAATTCAGAATTCACATTCATTAACTTCTAGGCAATGAATATAGTCTACTCACATTCACATTAGTTATCTTCTAGGCAATGAATATAGTGTACTCAAAGGTATTCAAATGTTATCCTGTATGTTGTATGTTTTCATTGTGATCCTGTATGTTTTCATGCATTGTAATTTCTTGTAACACAACAATCTTTGCAAGAAGAAATAGAAGCATTTTTTTCAAAATTGCAGAAATAGAAGCTTTCTTGCTTGAAAGCATAAATGAAATTCAAACCCTAAGCTTCCCTTTGAATTAACGCTTTGAACAAAACATTTGTGTTGGTTGAAGTTTGTGCTATATCTAATAGCTATAGCATATTGTGATCCAGGTGTCATGTTCACAGAGCGGACAGAATAGTCACCAAACAAATAGAATGAACAAAATGAACAAAATAGTGGTGTGCCTGTGTGTTGTCTGTCAACATATAGTGCCTGTCAGCGTATAGCTTATTCCAATTAAGTTGAACATAAACATAAATTGTTCCAAACCGGAGTATTCTTGAAAGAAGGAACAAAATGAACAAAAGATCAGGGGTCATGTTCACAGAGCGAACAAAATAGTTTTCGTAGAGGCATAGTTCGAACAAAAGAACCGTCATACGCCACTATAGAGAGGAGCGATAAGAGAGGCGTTCTAGAAGTCACAGACGCAGAGGCAGAGGAACTCGCAGAGGCAGAGGTCGAATAGGTTCTTGCTCATGTTCCACTCGCAGAGGCACAGGTTCTTTCATCATTCCAGAACTCGCAGAGGCAGAGGGCAGAGATGTTCTTGCTCATGTTCCACTTGCAGAGGCACAAGTTCTTTCATCATTTTTTCATCTTAACAGATGCTTTTGCTTTCATTTTAAGCCTAAGGCAGGCAAGTAAAGCCATTTTCTCTAGGGACAAATTTAAAGATAGAAAATTATCTTGAAGTTTAAAAACATTGGCGAATCTTACTAGTCCCTAATATGCAAACTATAAAATATTTATTGATATATTTGTAAAATTATTCAAATTTGTAATGATTTTATATAGCCTCTATATAATGCTGGTGATTTTTAAGGCAAAATAATTTTATATTGTAAAATTTGGGCGAATCATTTTTAGAAAAAAATGGAAGTTGGCGAATATTTTTTTTGGAAAAATCACAGAAAATTTGTCCACCTGCAAATATTAGCCACTAAATTTTTCCATGGTTGCTCTCATGCAAAGTGCAAACTACAATTTTGACACACAGGGAAATTTTGACACAACAGGGCAAGCATGGTTTGACACGACATGGATGACCTGTCTCAAAACTTATACTAATACCCAGTAGCGGTTGTTTATGAGCTAGCATTTACTGTTATCAACTAATGTAAGCATTAGTTCACCGGTTTCAAAATGCCAAGCAACCGGTTTTAAAATGCAGAGCAAACAAATAAATATATGATATGGTTTTGCCTCCCTGCGTCGAGAAGAAGCCAAATAAGACTGCAAAATAGAACGCAGTGTAAAATATGTAGTGTTGACCTAAAACCTTTGCCTAAAAACAATTGAACTAATACTAACTCCAAAATTTCGATTACTATAGTCCAATGCCATAACCAGATAGCATGGTAGTGAGTAATAAGATTTGTCACGTCATAAAATAAGTTATAAAATAAAACTTCTACCCATCTTAAAATTTCATAACATTCCGGTATGTTTTGGGCTTTTAAATCAAACTTGTAATAAAGCGTGGGCCCTACTTTCCCATCCACATATAAACCAATTATGATTTTGAGGAACAAATGACCGCTTCCGGGGGCATTCACAACAGTTTTTGGAAAGTACCACGATTTTTGGTTAATTGTCATGGAGCAAGGTGCCATCGGACACCACCGGATCTGGGCATGAGAGTTATGAATTGTTGATTGTTTCCTGCACCTATACGAAATATAAATTCCACTTTTGGAGATTATTATTATATTATTTCCACAAGAATCTTTAAACTCTTTGAGACATGCTTGGTGATAAAAGCAGCACATGTTTTAACCATATATTGGATGAATTATTAAAAGCCCCAATTTCATCTCAATAAATTAAATATATTTATACTTATTTAAAAGTGATTATGCCGAAAGAAAAAGTGAAGTACGACCGAGATGCAACACAAATTTTTTAATTATTTAAATGATAAAAGTTTTAACAAATTAAGTCAAATTTGATAGAAGCAACTGCATCATTGAAATCTTTCAAGAAGTTCTAAGCGGTCTTGTAATGAGTTATATATGCAACTACATACATAAGTCCTTTGTATTTAACCTGAAGTTGAAATAAAAAAGTCAATATTCACTCATCCCATGAAGTTGAAATACGGAAACCTTTGACTTCGACTAATGATATGTTGTGCAACCCTGCGAAGTATTTCCCTATCCTTCCTCCAACCAACCCAAGTCTTAGCATATCTATTCAACAAATTTCTCAAGAATCTAATGTATTAATTTCACATGAATCTAATCTCCAAATTTAACAAAGTGACGTGACAATTTGACTTTAAACCAAATATAATCATAGTCTAAAAAAAAATACATCTTTGTAATTACCATAAACATTACAAATATAAAAAAACGATAAAGGTTAAAATGATTTATTTAAAGAAGGTTTCTATAATAAAAACAATTAGTCATTTGATGCGGAGCCAATGAGAAATCCAAAAGGTAAAAAGACGCTGGAGTTTAGAGCGGCTTCAATATCCAGTTAAGGATAAGAAAGACTCAGCCGTCATATTAGACAAATAATTCCATATTTGATGCGAGGAAAATCCAATGGGAAGATCCTGAAAATGATGTCACATACTCATTCCTATAATTTTGTATTTATTAAATAAATGGATAAAAAAAATTCCTAGTAAAAATAAAAATATAAAATGTTATTTTTTATGGGCATAAAGTAGGTGGTGATAGGGCGTTTTGTTAAGCCATTACGTGGTGGAAATGTCACTAGTTTGGAACTCCTTACACAAAAGTCCAGCCACTCTAATGGTTGGTGTGGTCAAGGTCAGGTGTGATCCTCCAATGATTTTGACTACTTAGATACACATTAACCTATTTATTATGCTTTTTGTTTTTCCGTTCAAATCCAACAGGTTGTGGAGGTTTTTTTCTGTGAAAATACTACAAGATTTGTTGGAATCACAAGTTTAAGTTGTGAACTCTCCACAATCTAAATGCCCCAAGAGTTTTTTAGAGTGTTGAATCTATATGCACAGTGAAAAAATGATTTCAAACAACAAAGATCTAAATTTTACCTATAAAATCTCCCCTTTTAAAACACATAATGTTTAGACAACACCCTTAAATATTGTTGGGTGGCAATTAATCAAACCACAAGTCAATAGTACTAGTCATCTCAACACTCAGATAAACTAGAAAACTAAAAAATATAAAATCTCAACAATCATGTAAACTAGAAATTACTCAAACCACACCTTAATTATGCCTTTCATCTCAAACTCACTTAAATAGTGCACAAAAAACACAAAATGTATAAAATATCTTGTTGGCCGGATAAATCGTTCTTGCGAACAAGGCCGATCTCCCTAGTATCAAAAGATATCTAGCAACAAACAGGACAAGAAAATCTACCTTTCTCTAAACACATTGTGATTCATTAATAAAAACTAAAGAGGTGTTTTAGACCCTACCTTAAGTCCAACGCTAGTTTGCAGTAGTCATCCTTCAACTATCTGAAAGAGTTTCATTTTGAGAACCTACAATCACAAACAAGCACACATTAAAAACACCTACATAGCTAATATAATAAATCATATTCATCATGGTGATCAAGGAATCCATGAAATAAACCATAAAACACAGCTTATTGAGAAAAATAAACTTGATTGTATTAACTTTGAAAATAGAAGAACTTTACAACTTTTGGTGCCTTGATGTTGTACAAGCTCCTCCCAGGGTCCGAAACAGGAATCTCCTCTACTTTGACAAGCCTCACACTCTTCCAAATGAGATCAACAAGGTATGTAATCTTTCCTCACAAAATCTCAATTAGGAAGACTAAGTTCCAACATTATTTCACCTCAAAAATATTCAGCTTTCGACCTCCCAAGTAACCAGCGCAATGCTTCATTTTATAGTGCAAAGGAAGGAGGTTATAGGTCCACCTATGAAGGAATAGAGTCCTCCTTCAAAGGGATAAGCTCCTCACATCAAGGGGTTAGCTCCCTAAGGTATGGGATGCATGAACCTTAAAGGAGCGAACTTGCCACCTCAAGATTCCTTCTAGACGCTTCCAGAAATGACTCAAACTGAGTTTTTAAGAATGTAATTGCACCTTTTTTATTTTTACAGGGGTCCACACCCATTACACAGAGACAGAGTAGTTAGGTGTGTAGGGGACATGACCATTAGGTGCGGGACCGTAGGTAATGCTAAGAGAAAGTGCGGAACCAGAGTTTTAGAGACTTTTAAGGGCTTTCTCTTATTTTCAAGGCTTGACATGAAGAACTAAGGTTTAAAAATTGCAAAGGAGGAAAGTATGAGTGGTGATAGACTCACACAGATTGCAGAATGTCATGGTGACAATATTTTGTGCAACAGATTTCCCCCTAAAGTGCGAAGTCTGTAATAAATGAGGATAGCATTTGTCATCTAAGAAGAGTGAAGTACTTTATCATTTCAAGGACCATTTTGTGGACACCCCAGTTGGAACCTGTAAAAAAATTCAATGAAAAATATATATATGTGAACATATCATCACTGAGGTAGGCATTCCCATACTCAGATCAAAATTGACTAGAAAGCTAACTAAACTACTGTGATACAGGAATGATTTTGTAATATATCACGAGTATAGACATATGTAGACACAGTATGAACGCAACCATCTGTTTATGAATAGTCCACTTTATAATGAATAACAAAATTCCTCACAGCCTGGATGGTCGAAACTAGATCCAGGGTTTTGATTTCTACTTCCCGAACTAGTATGATTCTATCCATGTGAATGAATGTGTCGAAGTCGAACATGGTAGAAACCACTTGATTACCAGTCAATGATGTGAACTGTTAACAAGTGTGAGAGAAACCACCAATAATGTCAATGACTCTCAAAGTACTCAGTACAATCCATGAAATGTGAATAGATAAGCTGATGCCGAACATGTCATAGAATTCTTTGATCGAAGGTCAATGATGCAACCTGTTGTCGAAGGCGAGAAATCTTCCATTAGGGCATGCAGATTCCAAGGTACTGACGATTTCTAGATCATATTTCTGGATAATGAGTTGAAGTTGATAGAAAGCGATCTGTCGTAAGCAAGCCCACAACACGAAATCATAGATCAAGTTTTGAAGAAATATATTTGGCAAGGACTAACTCAGGGATGGTCAAAATGGATGACAGATATTTTGCAGATGAATGGTTTATTTGAACTGACCTCTTGAACACATAATGACACTACAGATGGTTTGGTGACAATTGACCCAAAGCTAATACTCTGAAACCCGTTGAAGACTTTCAATATGGTTTGCTTAACTGTTAGGTAAAGGATTTCCCAACCCAGGTGAACAAAAAGTGTCGTGTTCAAGAGTGGTTAAATGCTTTTCTAAAACACGAAGTATAACAAACAGGTTCATTTTTCTCTCTTTTCCCCCACCATTTCTGACAAGTACCTCTTTATTTTTGACAAGCTTGAGGAGGATAACATTTGCTTGGTTATAAGCTTATCCTTCGGATGAGTCCAATTTAGTTTAAAATTCGAACCCTAAGAAGGAGTGGTTTGTTCCTGTTTAAAATTGAACAGGTCCTTTACTGTTTAATTTTAACGAGTCCAGCATAGGAAAAACGCGGTTTTTTTCAATTTTAGGGAGTTAGAAGAAAAACTTAAGAAAACTCCATGGATGTCCTTTTTCGTAAATTTGTGTCTCCCAAGCCCAAAAAAGTATAAAATAATACTTGAGAGAACCGCTTGACCATTACGATCAATGAGTACTTTTCATAATTAGTGGCCCTAATCCGAAAAAGTAAAAAAATGATCAAAGACATGTCGTTTTATAACCAATATCGAACTTGAAATGACAAAAGTCCGGCAATCTTTTCATGTTTATATAGTCAGAAAAGAGTTGTAAGTGAATCGTCCTTTTAATTATGTTATACCACTCGTCCTAGAGGAACAAGTGGTATAAAGGGTAGCAATTGGTTCCGGCAATGGAGGAATCGCTCAAAACATGTAATGGTTATGAGGTTGGATAATAAAACCACTCATAGCTGCGGTCCCTTAGGAAGGGTAAACAACCAAGTGAAAGCATATGATCAGCCAAAGAGATGGGGGCGATGGAATGAAAACAACCAAGGCTCATCTAACATAATTTAGCGGATAAAAACGGCAATCACGAGATGTAAATTGGGTATAGGTTCATTTTTACACAAGCTTGAACCATAGAGAACTCTGCTTGAATTCGGTTTCATGTTTACGCAAGCTTGAAACAAAAAATTGTGCTTGTTATAAGTTCGCATGCCCCCAACATAATGATGCAAAACGAGGTACATGCCCCCCAAGCTTCATTGCATTCAACGAGGTGGATGGAATGAAGGTTCACTTTCGAGATCTTGGAGAGACTCGAGTTGGAAAGGGAGTTGTTTCATTTTTTAATGAGGTTGACACAGGAAATGAACTATACTCAAACCCTTGTTTCATTTTTTAACGAGCTTGACACAAGACAAGGAACTATGCTCATGACTCCTTGTTTCATTTTTTAAATGAGCTTGACACAAGACCAGGAACTATGCTCGAGACTTCTAGTTTCATTTTTTAACGAGGTTGATACAAGAAGAAACTATCCTCGTTGACTTCTTGTTTCATTTTTTAACGAGCTTGACACAAGACCGGGAACCATGCTCATGACTCCTTGTTTCATTTTTTAATGAGGTTGAGAAGGAACAAACTATCCTCACTAACTTCTTGTTTCATTTTTTAACGAGCTTGACACAAGACCAGGAACTATGCTCATGACTCCTTGTTTCATTTTTTAACGAGGTTGAGACAGGAACAAACTATCCTCACGATAGGTTAGGAATCAGAAAACAACTGTACTGCCTGATATGCAATTTCAAAGGGATTCAAAGGCATCGCGCCATCAAATGAATCCACCTTGGAATCGGAAGGTACGATCCAAGGATCATCAAAAGCAATTGTGTTCGATGAAATCATATGAATAGATGCAATAGAAGGCGATACGTTAGGAGGAGGGAAGGAAAAAGTTCCTAGTAAACCAGAATCTTTAATCAATCCTACCCCAACATCCTTGTAAGGGATAGTTGTTTTACTAACATGCTGAATGCTATCAGTAGAGGCTGGGTCAGATGAGAAATAACTCAGCTGGTCTATTGTAACGATCTTTCTGTTATGAGGAAACTTAACAAGCCGAAAGACCGATGAAACAATAGCAGTCATAGCATAAGACCAACTGTGACCCAAAAGAAGGTTGTAATCTAGAGGGGCATCAACCACTTCCACATCTAGATTTACAGTTTTTCCTTCTACCCCTATAAGTAAATCTTCCAAAATACCAAAACCCTCGGCCATCAAAAGCCTTTAGAATTGTCGGAGACTGATTGAGTGTAGGAAAACCAAGCGATTTCCAACACTGGATCAACATAATACACATAGAAGCTCCCTCATCAATCACAGTCCTAAAGCAAGGTTTGTTTTTGACTGAAACTGGAATCTGGAAAGCCATTTGATGAGGAAGGTGGGGTGTACTATTCTCTAAATCGAAGATTATTAGGTTCGAATCCTGAAGATCAACAACTCCTATAGCTGACAATAGTAATTTACGTTGTGCTGGGCATGATTGCAGCACTTCCAAAGCCGACATTGCTGAAGGGGCAATGGCTAAGTCTTCAACAATGTTATGATTCTGAGCAGATTTCGCATATGGATTGAAAGCTGATTTCCGAAATATACATTTAGCAGGCAGTTTGGTTACTAAGTCTGGGTTGGGCTTCTCAATTTATAGTGGAGCAGACCTAAGAGGAGGTGTAGTTGATGGGTTTAAATTAGAAGATTCTGTTTCTTTACCATCAATAGGATTTTTACTACTATAATCTTGCAATCGTGTCGCAATCCTGACATGAGACATCATCATAATGGGTTTTTCCAAGGTATTCGAGGAAGAAGCAACCGCTTTATTATCTTGAATAGGAGAGGGATCCTTCAAGACAACAGGCATTTGAGAACCTTTAACGAATTTTGAAAACTCCGCACGATATGGGCATTCTTTAGTAAAATGATCCTTGTTGCAGATGAAACAAGGATAGCGAGGTTTTCATTTTTCATCAATAGATTCATTTTTATTTGTTTTATCTTTTGAATTTTGATTGTTTTGGTTCTTCCCCTTCTCTTTACTACCAGATTTGGTCGTAGATGAATTTACGACATGGACGTCGGCAGAAACTTCAGCGAAAGAATCTCCTTTCGGGGAATCAGGTAAAGTTATTGTAGGAGAAGAATTCTTTGAAGATTTCTTCTTGCTTTTAATACTAACTGAACCAATCATACCATCAACAGCATGAGACCCTGAAGGAGTTGTAGTTTTCGGAAGATTAGGGATTTTTTCGTGTAAAGTACCTGACTGCGTATAGACGAGGTCAAGGTACTGAGCCTGAGCAATGACTTGCTCTTCAGTGACAACTCCTGCCTTAGCTACATCCTCAATGATTTTAGGTAACAATGATTTAACGAACCATTCTGCTAAAATTTGATCCGGAATGAAAACTTTCACTAAACGCCTTCTACGTCGCCATTCATGAATATGATCAGAAATATATGTGGACGTGGATTGTTTTAGTGAAGTTAACAATTCCGTGCCATTGTCGTATCTGACAGGAAACTGAAAATGAGTTAAGAAAGAAGTGGCTAACTGACTGAAATTATAAAAAGAGCCTCGTGGTAACTCAATGTACCATTTGGCGGCAAGACCAATCAGAGTTCGTTGAAAAAGATGTAATCGAATTGAATCATCAACAATTGAATTAGATGCACACCAGAGGTGATAAGTCATAACATGATTTGACGGATCCTCACCTGACTTACCCTCGAATTTTGGGATATCACTGGGCAACTTATTAGGCATTGGCAGCCAGTACAGAAGATAGTAAATCGGATCGTTTGTAAGGCGTGACAAATCAGGTAAATCCAAAGTTTCAATAAATGGTAACTGACGGTTAGGTTCACGAAAACCTTGTGTAATGAGACCAGCTTCAGGAGGAGGATATCTAGGATAACTTGGAATCAGATTTGCATTAGGAATGTTATAACCTTTCGGAAAACCAGGATTAACTGGATCAAACTGGGGTTGTTGCGGCTATTGATAAGTATAGCCAGGGTACGGTTGATACTGATAAGCTGGATTTTGTACAGTAGGACTGGATTGATACTGTCCCTGGTACGGTTGACTCATGGCAATTGTACTTGGACTAGCTTGTCCTGCAGGCATCTGGACCGAAGTCTGAACCGTAGGTCCTGGCTGGGGCACAAAAACTTGAGGAGTTGACATTGATGCAGGGATAGTAGAAATCGGAGCTACAGATACTCCAGAAACAGGTGTGGTAGATTGAACAGAAAATGCAGCAGTTCGAGGCGGAGTTTGTCGTGAGCTAGGCCCAAGCGACTAAACTAAACCAGGTGCAGAGGTTTGAACCATAGGTTGGACAGGTTGCTGGGTTGGACCAGAAACTAAAGGTTTTCCAGCTTGATAAGGTAACTTCGCATTAGGTTGCAAAATCTGTTGAGTTTGAGATGGATTCCACACCATATTCATTCTGGGACCCATAAAAGGTTGTACATATGGAGTACCATAACCTGGTTGAACGTAGAGCTGATAATTAAGTGGTACTTTTCCAGCTCCTTGTAAAAATCACTGACCAGAAGGCGGTTGGAAACCTTGAGTTGGGTACTGACCTTGAGGTTGATAACCCTGAGGCATGTAATGATTCTGGGGTTGATAAGCATCCTGAAGAATATGGGGTTGACCTTGGGGTATGTACTGTCTTGAAGGTTGAAAACCTTGAGGTAGCCCTCCAAGTGGAAACAGACTACCTTGGGTTGCCTCCCAGGCGATAACTGACTACCTTGAGGTTTCCCCCCAGGCCGTAACTGACTACCTTGCCCCCTAGGCGGTATCTGACTACCTTACCCCCCAGGAGGTAACTGACTACCTTGAGGTTGAGGGTTTGGAATACTACCAAACATCATAAAAATCTGTTCTACGTTCAACATTTTAGTTCCATTATTACGAGGTGATAATTGATGTTCAGTCAGTCGAGGAGTTGCTCCTGAAAAAATACCAGAAAGTGATTGGTACCCCAAAGGAACAGTAGGACCACCATATAAAAATGTTTCCGGTGATTGGGAAAACATGGATGACTGTCTTGACATGATTGATCAAGGATACTAATCTTTGGGTGTAGGATGAAAATAATCGCATGCAAACAAAGAAAATTTCAATAAAATCACCTAAAGTCTCTAAAGAAACAAACAAGTGAATCACACGCCTAAAAAATCTAAGAGTTAAAACCACACACAAACAGTAACTTTCCGTACTAAAAACCCTAGTTGGTGATGAAATCCAATGTTGTAGAATTTAATACAGAAAGAGTGGTTGGAACAGGTACCCCGACAACCTGCTTAATGAAACAGACTAGCACAAGTTTCTTCACATAACCATCTCGAGTGAAAAGAACCCCCTAGAAAGTCCAAGTGAGTCTAGTCGATGTTTGCTCTAGGTACAGTGAGACCCATCCTTCACCGTCACCTTAGGAAAGAATATTAAGATTATGGTCACTAAGGTTACCAACAGTAACAAATACAACTGGGGGAACAGTCTACGATCTGATCTATGTGCAAGGGCAGAGTAACAAAGATCAATCCACTTGAAGGCTCCTCGACATGATCAATCAGAGGTTTACCAACAAGTGACCCTAGGCTCCTTGACAATGGTTAATCTGAGGTTTACAATTTTTAATACACGCAAATCTTCTATCTTTCCCAATGAAACAGACCCGATTGTCTCAAAGGTTCGGGCATGATCTCGTGATTGACTCCTTTAAGAGGAGCTTCCCAGATTATATCAATTACAATTGGATTTATTGCCTACTGCAAGATATAGCTACTTATTTGTTTTAACTATCTTGGAGAGTTAATTACTCCCTACTCCAAGACACTAGCCTAAGCTATATTGGTGATAAGAGCCCTACAAATAATAAAAAATTGCTAGATCAATTTTAATTAAGAGTTACTTTTATGGGTTGTTTCTTAAGTCAATAGGTATGGAAATGAAACTTTGATGGTGTGAAGACTCGACTCCAAAAATACTAAAAATGCACCTAAAATGATAAACAATTCATTTTTTCCTTCAATGAATTTCTAGCTAAAAGAAAGGGTTGAGAATGCAATTCTTTTAAGAAACAAATCTTTCTTTCAACATAGAAATGAAAAGAAAATACTTTTGTCTTTTTCAGTAAGAACTCAAAACGAGACTACTCATTAAAGCTCACAAAAAATTCCTTTTCTTTCTCATCACTCAAAAACTACAAAAACAATTTTCTTTCAAAAGAGATTCTACAATTTCTAGAAAACACTCAAAACTATGAAAGACTAATCTTGAGATCTAAAAACTTGTAAAAATCTAATATATGAAAGCTTCAAATATTTTTGAGGACGTTTTACTTAGTTATTCAATAAACTAAGGATTAATTCATTCAGAAAAACAAATCAATCAAAAAACATCCAAATGTGTTTTCTTTTATAAAAATGAAATTCAAAACTTATAAGCAAGTTCGTTCAAAGCTTTGCAAAGAGAAAATGAAATATATTTCTCACCAAGGGCAGATTTCACAAACCAGTCAAACTCATCAAGAAGACAAAAGAGAGCAGGGTAATCTAAGGTTTCTTAGGCTTCTAATCTCTGAGTCACTACAAAGACCAAGTGCAAACAAATCCAGGCATGCAAAACTTCTAGAAAATCATCTAAAACAAAAATGCCAATGGAACTTACTTGCAAGAGATTTTGACAGAACACATGCAGATCTGGGTTGACACTAACAGTTGTAAATAAAAAACTAAACTTAACTGGATGCAAACATTTTAAGTTTTTCAAAAATTTTGACAGGGTTCGCAGGCTTCCAGAAGAATCAGATGCGATACCGCTCTGTGTACTAAAGGAAAAGTGCGGAGAGGTCTGCATTGTCTATAAACAGAAAGTGCGGTTCCCTGTAAACTTAGGAAAAAACAAAAAATAATCCAGATCCTAAAAACTACCCAATCCCACACACATCAAGCAAAAACCAAAAACAAGAACAAGTTTCTCAAGTCAAAGAAAAAGGAAAACCAAAAACCAAATTCAGTCCCCAGTGGAGTCGCCAATTTGTTGGCCGGATAAATCGTTCTTGCAGAAAAGGCTGATCTCCCTAGTATCAAAAGATATCTAGCAACAAATAGGACAAACAAATCTACCTTTCTCTAAATATATTGTGATTCATTAATAAAAACTAAAGAGGTGTTTTAGACCCTACCTTAAGTCCAACGCTAGTTTGTAGCAGCCATCCTTCAACTGTCTGAAAGAGTTTCCTTTTGAGAACCTGCAATCACAAATTTGTTGGCCGGCTAAATCATTCTTGCAGACAAGGCCGATCTCCCTAGTATCAAAAGATATCTAGCAACAAACAGGACAAGCAAATCTACCTTTCTCTAAACATATTGTGATTCATTAATAAAAACTAAAGAGGTGTTTTAGACCCTACCTTAAGTCCAACGCTAGTTTGTAGCAGCCATCCTTCAACAGCCTGAAAGAGTTTCCTTTTTAGAACCTGCAATCACAAACAAGCACACAACAAATAACACCTGCATAGCTAATATAATAAATCATATTCATCATGGTGATCAAGGAATCCATGAAATAAACCATAAAACACAGCTTATTGAGAAAAATAAACTTGATTGTATTAACTTTGAAAATAGAAGAACTTTACAACCTTTGGTGCCTTGATGTTGTACAAGCTCTTCCCAGGGTCCAAAATAGGAATCTCCTCTACTTTTACAAGCCTCACACTCTTCCAAATGAGATCAACAAGGTATGTAATCTTTCCTCACAAAAGCTCAATTAGGAAGACTAAGTTCCAGCAGCATTTCACCTCAAAAATATTCAGCTTTCAACTTCCCAAATAACCAGCCCAATGCTTCATTTTATAGTGCAAAGGAAGGAGGTTACAAGTCCACCTATGAAGGGATAGAGTGCTCCTTCAAAGGGATAAGCTCCTCACATCAAGGGGTTAGCTCCTTAAGGTATATGATGCATGAACCTTAAAGGAGCAAACTTGCCACCTCAAGATTCCTTCTAGAAGCTTCCAGAAATGACTCAAAGTGAGTTTTTAAGAATGTACTTGCGCCTTTTTGAATTTTACAGGGGTCCGCACCCATTACGCAGAGACAGAGCAGTCAGGTGCACAGGGGACATGACCATTAGGTGCGGGACCACAGATAATGCTAAGAGAAAGTGCGGAACCAGAGTTTTAGAGACTTTTAAGGGCTTTCTCTTATTTTCAAGGCTTGACATGAAGAATTGAATTTTAAGACTTGCAAAGGAGGAAAGTATGAGTGGTGATAGACTCACACAGATTGCAGAATGTCATGGTGACAATATTTTGTGCAACAGATTGCCCCTAAAGTGTGAAGTCTGTAATAAATGAGGATATCATTTGTCATCTAAGAAGAGTGAAGTACTTTATCATTTCAAGGATCATTCTGTGGACACCCCAGTTGGAACCTGTAAAAACATTCAATGAAAAATATATATATGTGAGCATATCATCGCTGAGGTAGGCATTCCCATACTCAAATCGAAACTGACTAGAAATCTAACTAAAGTGCTTTGATACAGGAATGATTTTGTAATACATCACGAGTATAGACATATGTAGACACAATATGGACACAACCATCTGTTTATGAATAGTCCACTGTATAATGAATGACAAAATTCCTCGCAACCTGGATGGTGGAAACTAGATCCAGGGTCTTGATTTCTACTTCCCGAACTAGTACGATTCTATTCATGTGAATGAATGCGTCGAAGTCGAACATGGTATAAACCACTTGATTACCAGTCAATGATGTGAACTGTTAACAAGTGTGAGAGAAACCACTAGAGTTTCCTTTTGAGAACCTGCAATCACAAACAAGCACACATCAAATAACACCTGCATAGCTAATATAATAAATCATATTCATCATGGTGATCAAGGAATCCATCAAATAAACCATAAAACACAACTTATTGAGAAAAATAAACTTGATTGTATTAACTTTGAAAATAGAAGAAATTTACAACCTTTGGTGCCTTGATGTTGTACAAGTTCCTCCTAGGGTCCGAAACAGGAATCTCCTCTACTTTGACAAGCCTCACACTCTTCCAAATGAGATCAACAAGGTATGTAATCTTTCCTCACAAAAGCTCAATTAGGAAAAGTAAGTTCCAGCAGCATTTCACCTCAAAAATATTCAGCTTTCAACCTTCCAAGTAACCAACCCAATGCTTCATTTTATAGTGCAAAGGAAGGAGGTTACAAGTCCACCTATGAAGGGATAGGGTCCTCCTTCAAAGGGATAAGCTCCTCACATCAAAGGGTTAGCTCCTTAAGTATGGGATGCATGAACCTTAAAGGAGTGAACTTGCCACTCCAAGATTCTTTCTAGAAGCTTCCATAAATGACTCAAAGTGAGTTTTTAAGAATGTACTTGCACCTTTTTTACTTTTACAGGGGTCCGCACCCACTACACAAAGATAGAGCAGTCAGGTGTGCAGGGGACATGACCATTAGGTATGGGACCGCAGGTAATGCTAAGAAAAAGTGCAGAACCAAAGTTTTAAAGACTTTTAAGGACTTTCTCTTATTTTCAATGCTTGACATGAAGAACTGAGGTTTAATACTTGCAAAGGAGGAAAATATGAGTGGTGATAGACTCACACAGATTGCAAAATGTCATGGTGACAATATTTTGTGCAACATATCTTTAAAATAGTATACATATATATGTGCAATGTTTGACACATTGGTAGAGTTTGTTGTGCTTTCCGCGTTTTGTCGGGACTTCAAATACTCTCTTGGAAGATAAGTAATATTTATCCATCATTGAGTTGTCATATGACGTGCCATTAACACCATCCCTATGACTCAACATCCTTTTTCTCCTTGTTCTTTATGCCCAAACCTAAGTCGTGACAAAATGCCCCCATTACAAATTCTGCAGTCACCAAAGGTTTAGTTTAGTCAACCTTCATTCTCTCCATCAATACATCGGCTAAATAAATATCCAATTTCACCCACAATGTACACCCTCTATTCATTATCAGGCACTTGTCTAACACTTCGTTTGTCCAAAGTTCACTTATCACAATTCTATATTCGCCGCTAATCTAATTTGCAACTAGTTTTTGCATACAACAATTATGGGATCCATGGTCTCATGCTCTCGGTGGACAGACACGATGAGTCTTGAGGCTATCAGGGCTGTCCACGTTAACGGCTAGTTAGACGAGTTATCAGCACCAGTTAGCATCAAGCGAGTGCTGCAAAACTACCTGTCACAGCCCTATCCTAGCGATAGTATTTCAATTGCACATAAGCAGGTGCTGCACCACTACACTTTTTCTTTTTGCCAATACTAGAGTGTATGGACCACACCAAAATCCAACACTTAACCAATTTTCCAATTCTTTAAGTGTTAAAAATCACGCAGCGAAATAACATTAATATTCATCATTTTCATTATCAGTATGGAGCGAAAATCAACATTCATACAAGTATACACAATTATACATGGGAGGGTCAACTCCCGTAAAGTATGCATGTATCAGTAATATAACAGTAATGTACAATAATATACAATTACAAGTTTTACAATAGTCTTATGTTTCCAATTACCTTGGCTTGCATAATCCACCAAAGTGCCATGTCACAACCTCACAACTGCCAGTTGCTTGTTGCCTACAGAAACATGAGGAAACCCCAAGTATCCTTGCCTTAGACAAATTATAAAAAATCACTATCACTTTGGTCGTTTAGCCCTGCCCATTGTGTCGTGCAGCCTATCTCGCCCTGTCATGTAGTAGTGCCTGTCATTCAAAACCCCTGGTCGGGTCGCCATGCTATGCCCTCGGGTAGGGTCGCCAGGTCATGTTGTCCAGGTTAGGTCACCCACAGTCGTGCAAACCTGCCTCCATGTTCCACACCTGCGCCTCCCAAAACTTTCACCTCTACCCACCGGTTCTGTAACTCATTCGCCCGTCCAATCTTCTGCCCGCCAATTCACTCATCCTCCTTATGCCTCCCAAACACTTAAACTTCATATCAAGTTCTTTGTGTTTCTTTCTCGTTGGCTCTTGGTTTGAATGCCTCCACCACACGGCAATATATACGTGCGCCCTCGTGTACGGAGGGGTGTCAGTGTCCAAGCCGACCTACCCAACATCATCGCACCTTTAAACTTCATGTTGGCTCATCCTCATACTTCGACCCACCCTCACAAGTTGGCCCATTGAGTCCACCCAGTCACCTGCCCATATAAGCTATGTCCGCACACTTCCATACTTAGTCATTTTTTCGAAAATCGTTCAACTCATGTTGGTCACCCGTCACGTTCTCCCAACTGACCATCGCTGCATAAAACTGAAAGGCCAACTCGTCGCACATAACTACTCTGCACGACTTGTCGCACACAACCAAAACGTGTTCGCACAACTCATCGTAGATAACTACTCCTCATGACTCGTCGCATCAAACTGAGAATGTTTCCCCATTGTCACACATAACTGAGTTCAGGCGCCCATCACACATGGGCACGCCTAGCTCAGCTCGTGGGTGTGACATACTCCCCCACTCTAAAGAATGTTGTCATCCTCGACAACTCCATCATATATCGTTACAAAGTGTTGCTAGCTCCAACATCTCCAAAATGTCCATGATGTCCACCTCTGCTTCGTCATCACATAAATCGCAAAGGTTCATGACTCCATGAATGGGAAAATCTCCTCAATCTAGGATCATTAATCACATCCGTCGCAATCTCCACATGCTGCCCCACTGTGGAAGGTTGGTCCCTCCAACTCAAGCTACATGCTATCACTGCAACATATATCGTGTCGACCCCATCATGTATCGTCATCATGTGAACTATTGCCTTGATACTCTAACTCAACTCAAACATATCTCTGTACACTTCCGGACCCCATGATTTGAACTAGTCGGATGGCCAATCCAACAGTCACGCTCAAACCATGAGAATGCACTCCCTATGCTATCGTCAATCATTTCTCTCAGCATCTCATCACAACATCAACTCGATCAAGAATCCATCCCATCTCTATCAAAGTGTAAATTAAGTTATGCCTAGGTCCATGAAGTAGTCTCCATCTCATTTGCAACATGCTTCCCATGATGTTGGTGTCGATGTGCTGCATATCAATCAGTCACATCTATCTAGGCATAATCATCCATATGTGTGAGGTTCATCTCCTCAAAATGAAGAGCTCCTCCCATCAAAACAGTGCTCAATGTACCATATCCAAGTCCATGAAGTAAACTCTACCTCATCTGGGATATGCTATACATCAAACCTGTCAAAGGGGAAATTCTACACCTACCTCATCATCCATGTGTGACCCATCATCATAAACCAATCATCCACCTTGTCTATCAAAGTGCACAAGTCTCATAAATTCAACCCATGCCCAAGTGCTATCACCAAGGCATCGCCATCATTGCAACTCCATCAAATCAAAAGTGTTTCGTCTTGATCACATCCATCAAGTCACTCCCTTTGAACACACCCCATAAATGTGCTCAAATGTATGCATCCCACACTGCATTAAAGTCAGGTACACCATTGACCTCAGATCCCCAATGAATCAACTATCTCAATTCATCATGAGCTCCATGAATCATCTCCATCAACATCAAACATCTCGGCAAGCATACATGTCTTGGTCTCAAATGTGACTACGCGATGCCTTTGCACTCCATGTGGTATAATTACTCTCATAGTGTACTCACAAATCCAACTAGTCCATGGAATTGTTGTACATAAGTGCACAACATCCCCATCACTCGTCTATAAAGAGTATCCATGTCGCATCGGCAAGTTCATCCACATAACATCCTTGCCTTAGCACTCCTCATTAAATGTCCATAAGTGACATCTCTATAAGTGCTCTTGCATAATGGCTGCCATGCTCCATCTATCCAACTCGATGTCCATGACTCAAGCTGCCCATGTTGTCTAACTAAGTAGACTCATCACAACATTTGTCATCTCATAGTTACGATGGCAATCTCCTTGGCTCTAGGATGACTAAGGCTCGTAAACCTTCCCATGCATATTTGAAATTTCTCTATGTTCACTACTATTGGAAATGCAATCAACAAATATTACAGTTGCATCCCAGGCCCTGAGCATTTCTCTAAAACTACTTATGCTTAAATATGTGTGGAGATGGATTTTAACTAGGGTTTTCCTGTCGATATTGTGATAGCCTTCGTTATATTTTTCTTATGAATGCCATGTAAACATTTCATGTATTTTGATGTTTCAAATTAAAAAAAGAAATGGGCTAAGTAAGGGACACAGATTTCTAGGGACTGAGGAAGGTTACTTGCTTCGGATGTCCAGGTTTACTTGCTACAGGAAAAATATGAATTACATTGATAGCCTGGAAGTCTTTTTGGCGAGCTTTAATGGCTGGATGCTTCTCTAAATTTATGGGGTTGAAACAAAAGTATGCATACGATGCTTACCTTGGAGGAATTGACAAGCACAAAAAAGAAAAAAATTAATGGAGTTGTGGGTTGCACAAACAGGTGGGAAAATGAGGAGGTCAACAACTGCAGGAGAATGCTAACTTGAGGAGAAAGGGGAGAACAAAAAATGATACTAAGAACAAAAAGCACGCATATTACAAAGAGGAGATAAAAAAATAAGGAAGAGAGCATGCTTAGGAGATCACCATGAATACATGAAACCAAAAACAAAATATTGGGGTTCAGAGAGAACAACATGATTGGGAAAAGAAGCAAAATAACACCCCCATGAGCAAGCTTGATAGGAAACAACACATTTTTTTGAAAAGTAGAGGAAACAACACCGAAAAAGATAAGAAGATAATCTTGTGCCTAGTTCGGCATTGAAACATTTGAAGACATCTACAACAACAAAGAGAGGTTCTATGCATGTTACAACTCACAGAGAAGTTACTAATATTTCAGTTGAGCAACATGATTACGAGAGGAATTTTCTACAGGTGAGGGTTTGGGGTTGGAGGGCAGAGATGGTATTTTCTAGAGGCCCGTGACAACCTAGGGTAGAAATTTAACCCTTGGATTCCTGGTAAGGGAAATTCTAGAGTCCTCCTTTGCTTGTTTCATCTAGTTTTGGCAATCGGTGGGTGGAATCATTGTGTTATATGTTTTAAGGGTATATGTGAAGCCTCCGAATCCCTTGGAGTTTGTTGGTTGTGGAACAGCTGTAGGGTGGAGGCAACAGGCCTCTGGTCTCCCTACATCAGATTGATTGTTGATTAGTTGAAGGGTAGAGGTAGATATTCAACCAATAGTTGGTATTCAATCCCTTTTGCAAATCCTCTTTGTCTCTGGAATATGACTCGAAGGTGACAACTGCAAGTGAGGACTATTTATAACTCGTTTATGGTTAGATGGAGAATTGTTGTCCCTAGCTCAGTTGCCCAAATTATTTCCAAGATAAATGTTTTATATGTACTCCTTGTCATTAAGTTATTGCACTATTAGATTAACCTTGTATCCATTGCATGAATGGCTCATGGTTCTCCTCTAATGAAAAGAAATTAAGTTCTCATACTCGTGAGGACTGTGGTTATTACTTTAATGTCCTTTATGTAGGAATGACATACATATAAACATCTATGTGAGTGTTGTGCACTCTAGTTAATATGTCATTAAGTTGTTGATGCAATAAAATGTTAGGCACTGATGTATATAAAATAACATTAACCTCATTGATCTTCGTTCTTGAATAATGCATTGAATCCTTGATAATCATAAGACATAATAGGCATGTACAAGAGTTATTTGACATCATTGTGAAACTAGTAATTTAGGGGCATAACTGACATATAGAGGTGTATAGTCCTCATTCTCAGGAATGTGAGAATGCCTGAAAGTTTAATGCAGTAAGTAAAATTCAAATGGTGAATACCTATATATATATATATATATATATATATATATATATATATATATATATATATGATGATGATGATGGTTAACGTCCACTGAGACCAAATAATGATCTATCGGACCTAAAAAGACAAATTTTTTATTTTGATTTAAGATTTTATTCCTATTCTCAAAAATCTTGGAGAGAAGCCTCCCGAGTTCACTATAGTTTTGGCATTGTAAAAGGTTAGGAAGGTCAGTATTGTGACAAAGGTTGTGAAATTGAGATCTAATGTGGTTGTATGCAGGGCACTCTAAGAGGAAGTGGTTTTCATCCTCAATGCTCCTATTCTCACAAATATGGCAGATCCTTTCTATCCATGGCGTTTTAGGGACTACCCAACAGCCAGTTTCACTATGGAGCTCATGAGAATTCGTTCTAATCTTTGCTATATTAATATTTTTCTTTGAGCTAGTTAAAATAGAGAGATACTTTTGAGATATATATATATATATAGACATGAAAATGTAGTCAAACTAAGTACTAAAATGGTTATAGTATGGGCTTAATGCCAAAAATACACATGGGTGTGGACCGATACACATTCAAACCTTTTGCGTAAATGGTGGAATGCATATAGACAATAAGATGTGTAATAATAATATTCCAACAATGTTGTATTAGCCCCAAGCTTGTGCTGGGCACATTGGATCTGTTCTCGGGTGTACAGGAAAAGTCGTGTGTGTGGGTGCGACCTATAATGTCGAAGTGGTCCCATAAGGGTTCACTAGTTGTGAGCCTATGCTGAGAGGTTTGACCTATGCACAAGTGAAAACTCTCTTATTCATATGTTTCTAGACATATAAGTCGATATAACTCGTAATATGTGTGTGTAAATATATCATGTAATACAAATGCATGATGGGTAAAGGTCGGTCGATCCATTGGTTGTGCTAAATTTGTATGTGTTGAATCGGTTGGTCAGGTTGTATACCCATGCAACCTCATAACATATCTATGAGCGGAGAAAACTAGATCACTATCGTATAACGTATTGCAATGGTACGTGATACCATAAACAACTGCATGTCACACACTAAATGGAAGGTCGTAACCTTAAGGGATAGGCTGGCAACCCATATAAAAACCATCGTAACCAAAGGCAAAGGCCATACCCCAAAAAACATCAACAATATGTAAGATAAATTGACGGTCATGGCCAAAAGTGCAACCCCCCTTTGATGTCAGTGGGAGAAGAGGGGGTAGCGTTATTTGATACGAAACATAGGATTATGAGATGGGCAAAGGACCATTCGGTGGAAGCTTGGAACCTTGAGCTAGAATGCCAATAGCAGAAACACCGTCCACCCCCGCATTGATGTCACTAGGGGGGATAGCACTATCATGGAACATTGTCGATCTCCATGGCACATTGTGGGCCATCGATGCCATAGGTCGATATTTAATTAAAAGTACTATGTTGTATGAATGAATGTCACGTCGGGCTTAAAGCCTATCAGTTGGTGGATTAATGTGATCCCTCGAGTGACAAGGGTCCACAATGGTTTTAGACCGTTGGATGGCGGGGTTTCCATATCATATGGGACCATTTCTATAGTAGTAATGTCATGGGGATAGAACTAGCATATGTGGATTGTGGTTTGTAATGCATAATGGGGGCGTTGGATGACTCGCCATCAAGGTCGTTTGTATATATATGTAATATAATTGGAATTGAGTTAACGAACTTCAAATGGGAGGAATTATGAGGTATGTGGCAACAATGTGCACCTCCTGGTTAGATGACGAGGTAGGATAGTAATGTGCCATGTGAGCACCATAGGGGTGCCATGTGGCAGAAAAGGAAGGTGACATTTTTAAACAAATAAAACTTTGAAGGAGTATAATTTGTTATCCAAGATTCTAAATTGGGAAAAACCTTATATCATTGGAAGAATCTCACCGAGATGAGTACAATGGTGATATTCATTTTGAGTTTCGAAAAGTTGGAGAAAGGTAAAAAAAAGAAGGTATTACCTGATTTCTCTAACTTCCATTGGGAAGTTGGGTTAGTAAGTAACACTTCACTGAGGGTAAGGTGGGGTATTTTTACAAAGATCAACCTAACAACACCAGATTATGTATGTATGGCTTCAGAAGCTTGATTATGAAAATGTTTCATTCTTATGTTGCGCATGTTATGAAACAAGACATGTAAACAAGAATTGTCCCAAGAGACTAGAATAATGGAGGTCAGAAAAGCACCGAGAGGCCCAAATGGTGTAAGGTGCTCAGACACTATACATAAGGAAGAAGAGATCTAGGATATGGATAAAGAAAAGTAAAATAAGCAAGAAGACAAAGAAGATTTGTCAAAGGAATAAAAGGACAACCAAGAAGAAACACAAGTCAAAGAGGATCAACTGAATTCAAAAACAAAGGAGGAACAAGTTTAACAAACCCCCATGAAATCTGGATCCTCCACTGGGTTTACTGGAAATAAGACTAAAACAAAATCTCCTGGGCTAATAGGGTATATGGACAAAGTGATAAAGACAACAAACAACACTCTTAGAAGAGAAATGCCACAGATGCACCAAAAGAAACAGATTGGATCCAAGTTGGGTATAAGGTCAAAAACATCTCGCCAAAAAAACGAGAAATTAGACAAAGTCTACACTAAGTAGTAATGGAAACCATATGCATTTGGATCTTGGAAGTTTTTTGGAAAATATTTAGCTAAAAAAGGAACAAAATTTTTGTATCACAAAAAATCTCACTTGAAAGTTTCAATTGTGTCACTATACTCAATTACAAACCCACAAGGGATACTAGTGATTCTAAAGCATTATAATAGTAGATAATCGAATCCAAACTCTTTTTTAATAAAACACTCATATGTGTTCATTTTTTAAAAATGCATCACATTGAGTTGGAAACAATTGTTTGAAATATTCTTTTTATATTGATGATCCTTGTCAAATGGTTTTCTTAAAAAATTAGTTGTTTTAATCCTATATAGAGAGTTTTTTAAATATATAAATAAAATATTTTATATATTTAAAATTTTAATTTTAAAATTAAATTATTATTATTATAATATATTTAAATATAAATTTTTAATAATAATATATAAATTATAATTTTAAAATATTAAAAAAATAATTTTAAAGTAATGAAATTTATAATTATATTAATGTAAAAAAAATGTTTTAATTTCAAATATGATACATTTATTTCTTATGTATTTCCTTCCTAATGTTCTAATCAAACCTAGTTTATCGAATTCTCAATTAAATTTGCATTAACCTTATGAATTGTGTTGAATTTTGACATTTTAAACAACCTAGAATGTATGAATGTTCTTGAATTCATCTCAAAGCAAATTGATTATCTTGCCATGTAAGAGGTGAGAGATATATTTTAAAAAGAAAATTTACCAACTTTATTAAATTGTATTAAATTTGAAAATATATTAATAGATATAATACTAACGTAACCATATTAATATAAATATTGTTAATATACAATAAATATATATTAATTTTTTTTTTATTAATGACTAAAAATAAATAATAGTAATATATATTACTCATAAATAAATAATGGAATAATAAAAAATAATTAATTGAATAATTTTTAATAATAATAATATATATTTAATAATAATAATTTATATTATTAAATAGTAATATTTGATGAGCCCCAATTTTTGGTATAATTTGGGCTCATTTGGCCTACTTGTTTTGCTCAAACCATTCACTTTTTACTGCTTATGCATGCATTTCTTAGTTTATTCGTGTTGTTTGTAGGAAGAAGGGTAGACACTTTATCTACGTGACTAATGCATTATGATTTCAGGTTTTTGCATTAAAAGGGAGAAAAGACCACGTGAAAAGGAGACAAGGAGACAATGAGGTGGCACTGCTGGTTTTTAGGAGAGGATGTCCACAATCTTGGGACCCTCCTCGTGATTCTCACCATAGCTCCGAGCTCCAATCCATCTCCCCACCGAGCTTAGAAGCAACCAGATGTTCTACAGGAACAACAGTTATAACTGTTCTACAGGAACAACAATTATGACTGTCCTACAGGATCAGCAAGTTAAACTTCAGTTGGACAGCCGAGCTCCTAAAATCAAGGACACTTGTTGGATGATCGTTTTGCATAAGTATGGAGGCTGTAGCCTTTGATAGGTTGTTGAAACTTTCGCATTACTATTGTAATTTTTGAGCACAGCTCGATGTAGTTCTTTTTGTAAGCCAATTTGGCATGACATCAGATTATGAATAAAGAAGGCAGATTTTGATCTAGTTCTGAGTTTTCTCAAGGAGCTATAGCTCTCAGGTTAGGGCCCAACCTGAGAGCAATAGATCTCCTCAGTGTTGTAATGTGTTTGCATTTCGTTCCAGCACTTTGAGTTTGTTTATTTTCACATGCAATTCGAATTCACAGTTTGGTAATTTAGTCGTTTTTCATGAGCATAGATAGGACTAGTTTATGGTTGAATTGCTTTCGGTTGTTTAGTTAGATTAGCAGGTTGATAATACATTGGAGCTCCAAAAAAAAAGGTTGAGAAAGTCTCCACTGCCATCTCTGCTTGGAGATTGGAGTGCAGCCTATACTAGCCACAAAAATACGCAGTTCTTCACTTTATACGCTGCAACATAGTCTCGTTTATGATAGAACTTTCCAGGCACTTCACTTTTGCACCATACACCTTCATCACTGCTTCATGCACATTCCTCTACACGCTTTATCTTGCTGTTCATTGAGTTCAGGTAGCTTAGGTTAATGAATTTTCATCTTGGTGACAGTCATAATCCATTTGTTTCATTTACACTGCTATTCAGCGTTCTATTACCTCCTTCTTCGTCTTGATCACGCATACAACCACATTCTTGACCTCTGTTCTGCTCTGTTATCTCCCAAACTCCTCCACTCCTCACGTAACTTCATTCTTTAGACATTTCGTTGCTACAACCTTCCATCCATAAAACTGCTTCATACACTCGTTCCCCATCCTACTTCTCCACTCCCGAGCCATCACCAGCCCTATTCCTACCTTACACACCTTCCCCTACCATTCCATCACTCCATCACTTCAAACATCCACGGTAGGTCATCCTGTAGCAATTTGTAGACTTCCTGTAGAAACCCCTACGTTTCCTGTAGAATCCCCTGCAGACATCCTGTAGGAGGCCACTCACTTGGTTGCTGAGCCTCTGAACATGAGGAACCTCTGTGGACTGATGCTAAGGATCTCTGGGAACCTCTCCTAGCCTCCCCAACCTTTCCCAAGCTTTCCTTCCTTCCGCATCACATCTGCACAACCAAACCCTAATAAGCACAAAATCACAATCACTCCATCCACTTAAGGAAAAATACAAAAACATGTCTTTTAAGATGCAAGTAGATTAGATTCATGCATTTTCACTTATTAGAAGTAATGGCATCATTGGTAGAAGTCTCCTTCACATTCTTTGCATCATAGAGGTTAGACTAGTTAAATTAGGGTTTCCTAGGGTTTCCATGTTTTGATTTGCTTTCAGTTCATTTTTGCCAAGTAGATTAGTCTTCTTTGAGCTAGCTTTCGTCCATCATTGATAAAGCTTCTTCTGTGAGCCTATAGAAGTTGGCTTGAGCCCTAGCGGACTTGTGCTAGCTGGCCAAGTGACAGCTGCGACAAGAGCTAGTACTTGTGCATACAGCACTGTCGCTTCCAAGTTTGTACGAACTACCGGATTGATAAAATTAAGAGACAGGAAGCCCCAGGAGTTGTAGCATTATTGCTACAATACTGGAGCTCACCATCTTTTTGGCGCCGCTGCCGGGGAAGCGTCAGAGTATTAGTAATTGTTGCTTTTCTTCTACTTTCTTACTCTTACCTTCTGCTAGTAGTTTACTTCATTTCCATTCTGCAAAAGTAGCATAGACATTTCCTGCTTTCATAGATTAGCATTTCCCGCTTTCATAGATTAGCATTTCCTGCTTTCATAGATTAGCATTTCCTTTCTACAAGCGTAGACTAGCATCTCCATTCCTGCAATTTCATTTGAGCAAAGTAGATTAGTTCTTTCCTGCTTTCAGTTAATTTTGCATCTTTCATAGTTAGTTGTAGATCAATATGTCTCAGTTTTGCAGGTACCAAAAGAAAAGAAAAGCAAAAGCAAGCAAAAGGAAAAAGAAAGTCTTTTCCATTTCATGCCTCGTAGGAACCGAGATAGATCAGGAAAATTCCTACCAAACACCCCCACCACATCACTGAGTCACCCTTCTCTCTTCTTTGGTGACAGTGACCCAGAGGAACCTATAGGTGAACAACCTGAGATATCCAAAGACCCTATAGTAGAAGAAGAGTTAGAGACTACTCCATTTGAAGCTATGTCTGATAATAGAAGAGAAGATGAGAGAATAGAAGGTGCCTTCCCCATCCGAGAGACCAATGGAGAGATGAAAATGAAAAACATTAGCCCCTCCGCCTTACCTCACTTCCATGGGTTGACCACTGAAGATCCAGATACCTTCCTGTTTGAGTTTGCTGTCCTTTGTAGAACCTATGACTATACTGAAGATGAGCAAAAGTTGAAACTTTTCCCTTCCACTCTCAAGGATGCAGCACTACGCTGGTTCATGGGTTTACCGAGGAATAGTATCACTACTTGGGCTCAGATGCAGCAAGCTTTCAACACCAAGTACCGGGATTACTGTAGGTCCAAGGAAACAAAGGGGGAAATCTTTCGGATGTCCATGGGAAATGATGAGTCCTTAGAGGATTATGAGGAGAGGTTCCAAGTAAGCTATAAGCGGGCCAGGTGCACACTTGACCCTGAATCCCTCAAGTTGGTCCTACTCCGAGGAGTCCCTGAGGACCTCTTAGATACCCTTCACATGTTAGCTGGGGGGGACATTTACCAACTGCCTTATGAGGACATCAAGACTGTGTTTAGAAACCACTCCAGGGCAGCTCGGAAACGATTTAGAGGAAACCACCTCTCAACTAGTGTCCCTTTCTCCTAACATGAGCTTGCAAACCAATTAGAAGATCTTAAGAGTGAGGTGAGACAAACCATTGCCATGCAGCTTGATACATTCAGGATTCAGCAAAAGAAAGAAGAGGCTGAGAGAGCCTTGGCTGTCTTCTGTCCTAGGTGCACAAGGAGGCACCCTAAGAACGAATGTCCTTTGCATTCGGTTGAAGTGTGTTTCGTTTGTGAGGAGGACCATCCCACAAATCAGTGTCCAACCTTACCTGGGTTTAAAGCCATGTACCAAGGGACCGAAGCTCCCACAGAGCCTCTCTATTACCTCAACCAAAGGAGGCCACAAGGATCTAGACCTTATCAACAGGGGATGCAAGGGGCATCTCAAGCTTATTACAACCCCAACCAATCAACTCCTATGCCTTCCTGGGGTCCCCCTGCTCATCCTTCATGGTCCATGCCTCCTCCATGGTCTTATCCACCTCAGTACCCCACTCAACCTACTTCTCATCCATATCACTCACATACCCAGCCGCAGCCTCAATGGAATGCACCTCAGTTGGGGTGGAGGCCCCAATACAACACTCCTCCTGCCATTTTGCCTCCACCACCAGTGCAACCTCAACCATTACCTCCTGCTCCTCCAAGGCAACCTCAAATGCCTGCTCAACCGAACCCGAACCCCAACAATAGACAGACCCAGCAGGTATACACTGGGGAAACCTCATGCCCTACCTATGCTGTGGAGATCCAGGAGATCAACCTTCGATCTGGAAAGACTCTTCCAGATCGCCAGCCTCCTCCCCCAGAGGATGAGGAAGACCATCAGGAGAGTGAACCAAAGCCTATTCCACCCTTTCCTGAGAGACTAACAACCACCACACAACCTAACCCAGAAGAAGATGAGCTTTTGGGTGAGCTCAAGCAGTTGTGTGTAAAAATCCCACTTCTCCAAGCCATCAAGGATGTGCCCATATATAACAAGCTGATTAAGGAGAAGTGTTTCAAACACCCAGGCAGACAGAAGAAAGATGCTTCAACTATCAATGTCATAGGACAACTGTCTGACCTTATGCTAGGACAAGTCATCTGCCCAAAGTACCTAGATCCTGGAAGTCCTGTAGTAGATGTTCACATCAATGGCACCATTATCCCCCACACCTTGATTGATCTGGGGGCGGCCATCAATGTGATGACCAAGGATACCATGCTTAAACTCAATCTTCAGGGTTCCTTGAGGAAGACCTCGACAGTACTGCAATTAGCAGATCGCTCCACCGTGACTCCCGAAGGGATTGTGGAGGATGTCTTGGTCTCGATTGATTCTTGGGAATACCCTGCAGACTTCCTGGTTCTGCAACCAAAGGCCAAGCTTACTGGATGTCCTCTCATTTTGGGAAGGCCTTGGTTAGCTACTGCGGATGCTTACATAAGTTGTCGGGCAGGAAACATGACCATCAAAAATGGTCCCATGTCCAAGAAGCTAGTCCTATACCCTTCTGCCCAACCTTCTTTAGAGCATGATTTACCACTCTCGTTGGAAGAAGGAGAAGAATACGAGGTGTACTCAGCACCTCTGTGCACCTTAGATACCACTAGAAAAGACCCTCCAACCGAGGATGACTTGATCGAGACCTTGATCCAGAATCCACCTACCAGTGCACTACCCTTAGAAAAATTGGTGGAGGATGCCCAAGCTAGCACCTTAGTGGATCTTTGTACAACCAACCCTGTCACTCCCAGAGTTAAGAATGTGGAGTTCGGCCCTGAGAGAGCATTGAAAATCAGCTCCTCCCTATCTCCTTCCCAGGAAAAGGAGCTGTGTAGTCTGTTGGCCAACCACCTAGATGCTTTTGCTTGGAGCTACAAGGAAATGAAAGGAGTCCATCCTTCGGTCTGTACCCATCATATATACATCAAAGAGGATTGTAAACCGGTTAGGCAACCTCAGAGGAGAATGAATCCAGCCCTTAAAGACATTGTCAAGGAAGAATTGCAAAAACTGTTGGATGACGGATTCATCTACCCCATCTCAGATAGTGAATGGGTGTCTCCTCTAGTGTTGGTTCCCAAGAAGAATGGGAAGTGGAGAATCTGTGTGGATTACCGTGAGCTGAACAAAGCCACCAAGAAAGACCATTTCCCTCTACCTTTCATAGATCAAGTGTTGGATGGACTAGCAGGAAAGAAGTTCTTCTCTTTCCTGGATGGGTTTAGCGGGTACAATCAAGTCCAAATCAGCCCGGAAGACCAAGATAAGACCACCTTCACTTGTCCTTGGGGTACCTTTGCCTACCGAGTCCTTCCCTTTGGGCTATGCAATGCTCCTGCTACCTTTCAGAGAGCTGTCTTGAGCATCTTCTCGGAGCTGGTCCATGATGCAGTGGAAATATACATGGATGACTTTACTCCTTATGGGGCCAACTTCCAGGAAGCATTGTCCAACCTGGGAAAAGTCCTAGCCAAATGCATTGAGATGAACTTGTCCCTTAGTCCTGAAAAATGTGAATTCCTAATGACTGAGGGGACTGTGCTAGGCCATACCATTTCTTCCCAAGGATTGCAGGTGGATCCTAACAAAATTGCTCTCATCAAGAGGGTTCCACCTCCTCAAAAGGTAAGGGATGTCCGGAGTTTCTTGGGATTAGCAGGATACTACCGAAGATTCATTAAAGATTTCAGCAAGTTAGCCTCGCCATTGTTTGGTTTGTTGGCAAAAGATGTGGAGTTTAAATGGACTGACGATTGTCAGAGGGCTTTAAATGAGTTGAAGGACAAGTTGGTGTCAGCCCCAATCCTGAGAGGTCCAAACTGGGCCCTACCTTTCCACATCCACACTGATGCCTCGAACAAAGCCATAGGTGCAGCTTTAGGACAAGTTGAGCAGAAACTTCCATATGCCATTTACTTTGTTAGCAAAAACTTGTCCAAAGCTGAGCTGAATTACACTGTAACCGAGAAAGAATTCTTGGCTGTGGTCCATGCATTGAACAAGTTCCGACATTATATTACCGGTTACCAGACCTTTGTACATACTGACCATGCTGCTATTAGATATTTGATGAATAAACCAGATGTGAATGCTCGTATTATTAGATGGTTACTTTTATTGCAGCAGTTTGATCTAACCATTGTTGATAAACCAGGTAGAGAAAATGTTGTTGCTGACTTTTTATCTAGATTGGATTTGTCTACAGATGAGGATGGAACAGTGGACGATCAGATGCCTGATGAACATCTGTTTGCTATTTCAGTACTCTCTCCATGGTTTGCTGATATAGCAAACTATCTTGTTTCAGCACAGTTCCCTCCACACCTATCTTCAAAAGAGAAGAGCAGAATCATCAGAAAAAGTGCCTCATTTACTTGGATCGGGGGCAACCTGTTCAAGCTTGGCCCCGATCAGATCTTAAGGCGTTGTGTAAGGGAGGAGGAAGTCTTTGATATCCTCCTCACTTGTCATGATGGGCCTTGTGGAGGGCATTTTGCAGCAAAGAGAACTGCCTTCAAGATCCTGCAGGCAGGCTACTATTGGCCCACACTTCATCAAGATGTCAGAAGATATGTCAGTTAGTGTGACCAATGCCAAAGAATGGGGAAACCGACCCAAAGGGATGAGATGCCTCTCCAACCTCAAGTGACTCTTGAGCCATTTGAGAAGTGGGGCATGGACTTTGTGGGCCCAATCAACCCCTCTTCGAGGCAAAGGACTTACATCATTGTGTGTACTGACTATTTGACAAAGTGGGCAGAGACCAAAGCAATCAAAGCAACAACAAAAGAAAAGGTGGCCGAGTTCTTAAGAGAGAACATCTTCTATAAGTTTGGCTATCCAAGAGAGCTGGTCACCGATCAAGGGAGCCAGTTCACATCCAACTTGGTTGAAGACTTACTGGCTCATCACAAGATCAAGCATAGGACTTCCACTCCCTATCATCCTCAAGCAAATGGGCAGGTGGAAGTCACCAATAGAGCATTAGAAGGGATCTTGACCAAAGTGGTGAGCAGCAGCAGAAAAGATTGGGTAGATCGCCTGGTTGAGGCCACATGGGCCTACAACACCACTTGGAAGACCACCACCGGTTTCACACCATATGAGCTGGTCTATGGGAAGAAAGCTTTGCTGTCCATTGAGTTTGAGTATAACACTTTGAGGATGGCAGCTCAGCTGGACCTAGATCTCAGCCATGCACAACAAGAAAGGCTGCTGCAGCTGAATGGCCTGGATGAGCACCGCATGCAGGCCCTCCTTCACTCAGAAGTCGTTCAACTTCAGAGGAAGGTGTGGCATGACCAACATCTCCATGACAAGCAATTTCATCCGGGAGATTGGGCTTTGTTGTATGATTCCAGATACAAAGATTTCAAGGGGAAGTTGAGAACCAGATGGCTAGGACCATATACAGTGGAGAAGTGCCATGACAATGGATCTGTCCTCATTCGAACCATTGATGAGGAAGCCATTCCCATGCTTGTCAATGGGCATCGATTGAAGATCTACAGGAGACCTCTCTCAAGACAAGAGTTTATCAAAACTATGGAGAAATCTGTATTGGTCATAGAGAAGGATTCTGCCTCTGCCTCTGGCACACCCTGAAAGAAGATCTGAAAAAAAAAAAAAAAAAAAAAAAAAAAAAAAAGATCCTTGGGTGAAAACCTCTCTGAGGCGCCCAAGGCAGGTAGTAGGGGTGAAAACCTCATTGAGGCGCTCCTATTGCTTTTTAAAAAAAAAAAAAAAAGAGAGAAAAGGTTGAAAAAGATCCTTGAGTGAAAACCTCTCTGAGGCGCTCAGGGCAGGTAGCAAGGGTGAAAACCCTTTGGGGCGCCCCTGTTATCTTTTCAAAAAAAAAAAAAGAAGAAGAAAAAAAATAATAAGCACAATATGAAAATTGCATGCAGGTTGCAGATGTTCTATGGAGGAGAAGAAGCCTCTTCAATCACAGCCAAGGGTCCTTATCATGCTGTCAAGGAACCTCATCAGTACCTTCTCCAAGAGCACCCATGTTTTTCAAGGTATGTGCAAATCTATCATGGTTTGAATCTTCTACAGGAAGCTGCTGTCTTTCTACAGGAAGGCACAGTCTTTCTACAGGAGGGCGCAGTCTTTCTACAGGAAGGCGCGGATTTTCTATAGGAAAGTGCAGACTTTCTACAGGAAGGCCGAACTTTCTACAGGAAGCTCTGTGTTCTATAGGAAACTTCCTGTAGAAGTTTGGAACGGCCAAAAATTTGTTTCAAACGAAGATCTAGCGGCTGAGGAATGGGTTGGATGCATGCATGCCACTGATTGGCACCCCTGAACATTGCTGTAACCTTGCTCCACCATCCTCGTCGCCATGCAACCAAGATGCCTGTACCAGCAAACCAGATCAATGAGTTCTCGTGGTAAAGCCATTTGTCAAAGAAAAACAAGCACCGAGAGCTCATACCATATCCATGTCGAGCATCAGAAGCTCCGGGAGCGTGATCAGAAGATTCCATCCATTGTCGTGCAGCATGCACCCAAGGAGGCGAGACTGTTACAAGGCACCCCGCGGGAATCCTGTAACAGTCAAACCTGCATGAGTGGATACCGTTCACAGCACCGCCCTCTGCAAGCAAAACACGGGCGCAGGCAACCAGAGCATCCACTCCATCGCCAGCATCCTGTAACCATGAGCCTCCGGAACTGTGTAAGCCGCATGCAGCAGGTAGATCCGCTCCCCGTCGTCCAAAAACTGAAAAATCGTGTGCAGCTGCGCGCAGGTAAGTGTCTCAACCCTTCCTTCCACCAAATCGCATGAGTATTACTTTGATTTGTTTTGCAGGGTGTAGAAATGAATGGTTGAGCGGCCGTATGGCCAGTTGACTGGCCACGTCGGCTAGTTATGGTATAGTCAGATGCTTGGGTGGCAGCCACGACAAAGAAAATATGCAGCACGCACGTGAGGATAGTCTCGTCAACCGAGAAACGAGTTTAACCGAAAAGGGCGGCGGCAGATCTGTGGGAATGAATGCGGCAGCGAGTGAATATGCAGGTGAATGATGGGTGATGTCGCCCAACGGTCCGGTGAGGACAACTCACCCCCTGCGCCACGAGCTGCGCCGATTCAAAATCTAATCGGCTAGATTATGCGCATGTATTCATCAACCTCCACTTCAAAACTCGAGTGGCTCTTCTGATTTCCTCTAAACGTTGATACGCCGAGCTTTCGGCTACCAGAACGCCGGTGAAACACATCTCGACCGCTGGCCAACTACAGTCCTCCCCGAAGTTTGCACACTGCTCCTACAGGAACAGTTTCTACAGGAACGCAGTCCTTCAGGAAGCAGTCTCTACAAGAACGCAGTTCTACAGGAAGGTGAATTCCTCACGTAAGAAAAGGTGGCAGAAAAAAGGTAACCCTGAAACTCCTTTCGCAATTGGCTTTCAAAGGTGGAAAGATCATTATTCACAGTCTGGTCATAAAAATATCGGATTGCTGTGCCTATACTATCGCTTCTACAGGATAGCAGTATAATTAGACTGTGTTTTGTGAATTGTATGCATGCTCTGCCTAAAATAGACCGAATCTCCTTTGCATTTGTCACCTTTAGTCAAAACCCCCGTGTTCATCATGCCGGGTGGGTTTATCAGGCGGGAACCCACAGATTCCACCAAATTAAGGAGAAACCCGGTAGTGGTAGAGCTCTTCACCAGAGCACAATGGATGCCTTTTTGTGATAAGCTGCAGGGCTACGATGATGAAGTAGCCGAGGAATTCTTGCAGGCTTTGAAGCCTAAATCCCAGACACTGGCCACAGTAAGCTTCAGAGGTCTAAGCCTCAAACTCACCCCAGAACATATCAGTCGGATCACAGAACTTCCTATGGGTCTGCCGTGGGATAAAGAAGAGTGGAAGAAGAGCCAGCAAGCAAAAAAAGAATTCTTTCCACCTGATGAAGAATTCTCGGAGGATAAAAACGGGGTGAGAAGAACAAGCCTATCACCACCTTGGAATGAAGTCAGTTTGCAGATCATGAAATATATTACTTGTGAAGGCCGGTTCAGCATCGTGTATGCATATCACTTTCGGTTACTCACTGAGTTGAGGCACCGAATTGACCTTCCTGTAGAGCAAAAACTGAGCATCCCTTATTATCTCCTACAGTCCCTAATGGAGTGTGCTACAAAGCTAAGAGAGGGCATACCTGATCAGATAGCCCACCATGGGTTAATAAAGCTGCTTGTGGAAGATGCACTGCACTCATATAAAGTTCCCCTCTCCTGGGAGTCATTTAGGAATCTAACACGAGATGGGGACATAAAAATGCTAGTTGAATATAGTGGCTCCTCCAGCAATGAAGACAAGGAAGCAGTGGCTGAGGAAAAGAAGGACCAAGAAAAAGATGGCACACCTATCCTGTCAGCAAGGGAAAAGAGGATGAAAGGCAGAATGGACAAAACAGAGGTGGCCCACGTCAGCCCAAGTACCTCCACAGCACCTGCACCCAAAGCAAAAAGCAAAACTCAAGCAGGCAAGCAAGCGGAAGTGGAGACACCTGTGTCTACAGGAAAGCAAAAACAGGCTTCTACAGGAAGCCCGAAAACACAAACTCAGGCTTCTACAGGAAGCCCAAAAATCATTGAAGAATAGGCTTCTACAGGAAGCCCGAAAACAAAGACAAAGGCTTCTATAGGAAGCCCGAAGATTAGTGAGAAACAGGCTTCTACAGGAAGCCCCAAAACGAAAAAAAAGGCTTCTACAGGAAGCCCAAAAGCAAAGACCAAGGCTTCTACAGGAAGCCGGAAAATCGTTGGAGAACAGGCTTCTATGGGAAGCCCAAAAACAGAGACAAAGGCTTCTACAGGAAGCCCGAAAGTGCAACCACAGGCTTCTACAGGAAGCCCAAAATTGGAGAAAGGGGCTTCCACCAGAGGCCCGAAAGTGCAACCACAGGCTTCTACAGGAAGCCCAAAATTGGAGAAAGGGGCTTCCACCAGAGGCCCGAAAGTCATTGAGAAACAACCTCCTACAGAGAGTCTGAAGACAGAGAAAGAATCTTCTACAGGAGGCCCCGAAGTGGGCAAAGCAGGGTCTTCCACAGGAAGCCCGAAATCTGAAAAGGAGGGGCCCTCTACAAGGAGCTCTGAGAGAACAAAACGCAAGAAAGAGAAGGCTGACATTCTCGAAAAGGAGGCAGCAGTGGCACTGGCTGCCCTCAGCACACCTCCAAAACCGAAGGAGAAAAGGGAGAGGGAGACCCCTCTACCATCTGAAGCTAGGAGAAGCAAGAGGCTGACCACGGGCAAGCCACAGCCCCCACCCAGCAGCCAAACCACTTCAGGGGACGTCCCTACTTCACCTAGTGCAAGAACCCCTTCTAAAACATCAGCCACCCCCGAAAAGGGGAGCCCAAAAATAACTTTCTGGACACGAGAGATAGGCCAGTCGCCTTCCGAAGCCCGGCTCAAGGAAATAGGAAAGGGGAAGGAAGCATCACCTTCGTCACCACCAGGGGCAGCAAAGGCAGAGCCGCCAAAAACGGGAAAGGAAGAAGCACCACCCTTGGCAGAAAATGCAGAACCACCAAAATCAGGGGAGGAAAAGCGTGCTCCGGGCTCTAGTTCTCGGCCAAAGACGAGGAGCTAGGGCAAAGTTGCTCAAGGATGAGAAAATAGTTTAGCTGGGGGGTGATGATGAGCCCCAATTTTTGGTATAATTTGGGCTCATTTGGCCTACTTGTTTTGCTCAAACCATTCACTTTTTACTGCTTATGCATGCATTTCTTAGTTTATTCGTGTTGTTTGTAGGAAGAAGGGTAGACACTTTATCTACGTGACTAATGCATTATGATTTCAGGTTTTTGCATTAAAAGGGAGAAAAGACCACGTGAAAAGGAGACAAGGAGACAATGAGGTGGCACTGTTGGTTTTTAGGAGAGGATGTCCACAGTCTTGGGACCCTCCTCGTGATTCCCACCATAGCTCCGAGCTCCAATCCATCTCCCCACCGAGCTTAGAAGCAGCCAGCTTCTACAGGAACGACAGTTATAACTGTTCTACAGGAACAACAATTATGACTGTCCTACAGGATCAGCAAGTTAAACTTCAGTTGGACAGCCGAGCTCCTAAAATCAAGGACACTTGTTGGATGATCGTTTTGCATAAGTATGGAGGCCGTTGCCTTTGATAGGTTGTTGAAACTTTCGCATTACTATTGTAATTTTTGAGCACAGCTCGGTGTAGTTCTTTTTGTAAGCCAATTTGGCATGACATCAGATTGTGAATAAAGAAGGAAGATTTTGATCTAGTTCTGAGTTTTCTCAAGGAGCTATAGCTCTTAGGTTAGGGCCCAAACTGAGAGCAATAGATCTCCTCAGTGTTGTAATGTGTTTGCATTTCGTTCCAGCACTTTGAGTTTGTTTATTTTCACATGCAATTCGAATTCACAGTTTGGTAATTTAGTCGTTTTTCATGAGCATAGATAGGACTAGTTTATGGTTGAATTGCTTTCGGTTGTTTAGTTAGATTAGCAGTTTGATAATACATTGGAGCTCCAGCAAAAAAGGTTGAGAAAGTCTCCACTGCCATCTCTGCTTGGAGATTGGAGTGCAGCCTATACCAGCCACAAAAATACGCAGTTCTTCACTTTATACGCTGCAACATAGTCTTGTTTAGGATAGAACTTTCCATGCACTTCACTTTTGCACCATACACCTTCATCACTGCTTCATGCACATTCCTCTACACGCTTTATCTTGCTGTTCATTGAGTTCAGGTAGCTTAGGTTAATGAATTTTCATCTTGGTGACAGTCATAATCCATTTGTTTCATTTACACTACTATTCAGCGTTCTATTACCTCCTTCTTCGTCTTGATCACGCATACAACCACATTCTTGACCTCTGTTCCGCTCTGTTATCTCCCAAACTCCTCCACTCCTCATGTAACTTCATTCTTTAGACATTTCGTTGCTACAACCTTCCATCCATCAACCCGCTTCATACACTCGTTCCCCATCCTACTTCTCCACTCCTGAGCCATCACCAGCCTTATTCCTACCTTACACACCTTCCCCTACCATTCCATCACTCCTCCATCACTTCAAACACCCACGGTAGGTCATCCTGTAGCAATTTGTAGACTTCCTGTAGAAACCCCTACGTTTCCTGTAGAATCCCCTGCAGACATCCTGTAGGAGGCCACTCACTCGGTTGCTGAGCCTCTGAACGTGAGGAACCTCTGTGGACTGATGCTAAGGATCTCTGGGAACCTCTCCTAGCCTCCCCAACCTTTTCCAAGCTTTCCTTCCTTCCGCATCACATCTGCACAACCAAACCCTAATAAGCACAAAATCACAATCACTCCATCCACTTAAAGAAAAATACAAAAACATGTCTTTTAAGATGCAAGTAGATTAGATTCATGCATTTTCACTTATTAGAAGTAATGGCATCATTGGTAGAAGTCTCCTTCACATTCTTTGCATCATAGAGGTTAGACTAGTTAAATTAGGGTTTCCTAAGGTTTCCATGTTTTGATTTGCTTTCAGTTCATTTTTGCCAAGTAGATTAGTCTTCTTTGAGCTAGCTTTCGTCCATCATTGATAAAGCTTCTTCTGTGAGCCTATAGAAGTTGGCTTGAGCCCTAGCGGACTTGTGCCAGCTGACCAAGTGACAGCTGCGACAAGAGCTAGTACTTGTGCATACAGCACCGTCGCTTCCAAGTTAGTACGAACTACCGGATTGATAAAATTAAGAGACAGGAAGCCCCAGGAATTGTAACATTATTGCTACAATACTGGAGCTCACCAATATTTATTAAATCATAATATTTGTTTATAATAATTTATATTGGTTTTATTAAATAATAATAATTATTATTATTTAATAATATACAATTATATTGATAAATAATAGTAATATAATATATATTATTATTAAATAAATAATTTATAATAGTAATAATATTTATTTTATAATAATAATCTATATTATTAAATAATCTATAATAGTAATAATATTTATTTTATAATAATAATTTATATTATTAAATAACAATAGTTATTAATAATAATTTATATTGATTTTATTTAAAAAATAATATTAAATAATAATAATAATATTTATTTAATAATAATTTCTATTATCAAATGAAAATATTTAATAAATTATAATATTTAAATTATAATATTTATTTAAATAATAATATATAGTATTTAATAATAATAATAATAATTGAATTGAGGCTTCTGTGATCCATATCAAATTTTTGAGAGATTCTTCGGCGTAAATTATATGAAATTTCATTTGTCGACGCGTTTCGAACCAACCAGTGTGGTTCATCATCAAGACAAGTTGAAGAATCAGATCCAGCTTTGCATATTAAATACTCAGAGCAGAACATCCAACAGCTATATTTCTGGACCAAGCAACAACTAAATTTGACCAAGAGACGGTTGGTTGGACATGATTAAAGGGAGGACCTATATTTTAATAATTAAGGTAATTCAAATAAATATCAAATATTTTAATAAGATTTTAACTAACTAACAATTTGATATTTATTTGAATTACCTTAATTATTAAAATATAGGTCCTGCCTTTAATCCTGTCCAACCAACCATCTCTTGGTCAAATTTAGCCGTTGCTTGGTCCAGAAATATAGCCATTGGATGTTCTGCTCTGAGTATTTAATATGCAAAGGTGGATCTGATTCTTCAACTTGTCTTGATGATGAACCACACTGGTTGGTTCGAAACGCGTCGACAAATGAAATTTCATGTGATTTACGCCGAAGAATCTCTCAATAATAATAATAATAATAATATTTAAAATAAATATATAAATAATACTTTTTATTTATAATGTTAATAATAATAATGTCATAATAGTATTAATAATATGATATTATTATTAGAAATATGTATTAATATTAGTAGTAATAATAATATTAATAATAAATAAATGTAAATTATAGGATAATTATGATGATGATGATGGTAAAACATCCACTCAAACCAAATTTTGGTCTATCCGACCTAAAGAAACAAATTATTTAGTTTGATTTAAGATTTTATTCCTATGCTCAAAAAGTTTGGAGAGAAGCCTCCCGAGCTCACTATAATTTTGACATCGTAAAAGGCTAGGAAGGTCAGTATTGCGACAAAGATTATGAAACTGAGATCTAATGTGGTTGTATGTGGGGCACTCTAAGAGGAAGTGGTTTTCATCCTTGATGTTCCTATTCTCACAGAGATGGCAAATCCTTTCCATCCATGGTGTTTTAGGAACTACCCAACGACCTGTTTCACTATGGAGCTCATGAGAGTTCATTCTAATCTTTGCTATATTAATTTTCTTCTTTGAGCTAGTTAAAATAGAGAGATACTTTTGATCTTTTAGGGTGGGGTTGATGACCTTCTTATAATAACTTAATTTTCTTTTAGTTGCTAAATCTTCCTCACACCACATTTTTTCTTTGAACTTAAAAGTAACAATATTTTTAATGTTATTAATGTTTTGCAATGCATCATTCTCGTTGACCTTCCAATAGTTTAACCAGGCCCTCGTGTCTTTATACCACCCCCGTTTGAGCCTCGGGTGGTTTTCGCTGGAATTTAAAGCTAGCTTAGGAAGTCTATGCTCTCCTATGTTATTGAGTTTGTGCTTGTACAACAGAAACCTAATCATAGCTAGGCTCTCGATAGGGGAAAGACATACTTCTATAAGGAGAATAGGATAGGGTGTATTGCTTTTAATTTTCAGGTTATACGTTATATAACGCTTCTGGATTTGCTCAATCTTTCTCCAGGATTCTCTAGAGATGCTGCAACCCCAAACTTCACATCCATATAAGATAACAGGAGTGACTAAAGTTTCAAAGAGGAACTCCTTTTTATCCCACATTACGAGGTTTGCCGTTTTACAATTATTTTCAAGACCAAAATAAGCTTTCCACCCTCCATTAATCTTTTTCTCAATGCTATAGTTCCAGTTGAGCTTGTGATGAATATCAATTTCAAAGAACTTGTAAGAATACACTTCCTCCAAGTTATTATTGTCATACATAAAATTAGCATAAGTGTCCTTCTTGGATTTGATAATCATAACTTTTTTTTTGTCAGTGTTAACAGTCATACCCATGGTAGAGCAGAAATCCTTAAGAAGCCTAAGTTGCTTATCAAGATCAGATGGGCACCTTGCGAGAAGAACAATATCATCAACATAGAGAAGAAGGATGACGACTATCCTAGCTAAGATCATGCCAGCACATCCTGCTTCCTCTAAATAACCTTCGAGCTAGTCGATGTAAATGCCAAATAGGGTAGGGGAGAGGGGGCAACCTTGTTTAACTCCGAGCCTCACCCGAGATACACTGCACATGGTTTAGCGTTTCCATCGAATGGGTTTGTCGTGCCCGTTGCACCTACCATTGGCTAGTCATTCACCATGGGCACACTTGCTTTCAGGCTCGTGTCGCCCCACTGCAACCTCCGTCTTCGTTCTACCACAACTTGCCACCACAGCGACTCACTGTGTCAACCTGTGGGCACCCTTACACTGGGTCGCCCTGGTCACGAGTTCGTGTACTCGAACTCCGTCACGTTCTCGTTTAGTCCTGTCGGATATTTTGCTACCTGGGCGGTGTGGCGGCATGCGGCTCGTCCACTTGGCTCGCCCGACCTGCGTCTAGCTCTACCCGACCTTCGACCGATCTTTGCGCTACGATATTTAACTCTACCTGACCAGTGGGCTCATCTATTGTTCCATCGCTTGGATAGCTCGCCCATGACTTATGAGCTCCTTTGCGATGGTCGTTGGATGATCTGCGTTATATTCTTGCCACCAAGGCTCTGTCTATATATACGATGGCCCAACCTTTGGAAGGGGCTTCGACATAGTCAAGTCGACCTTCACTTTGTTGTTTCTCCATGTTTTCATTGTCGGCCATGGTGTGGGGCACCCACACACGAAACCTCCCACCCATATAAGTTCGCCAAGTATTTTGACACTTAGTCATCTTTTCACAAAGACTTGCGCGTCGCACCCCAGCTCATTTGGCCAACTCGTCGCACCATTTGGGCACATCCACGACTCGTCGTTCCAACCGCCCATCTCGCCACTTGCTTGTCGTGCGCCCTCATCGGTTAAATGTGCTCGGTGGGCGTGCTTGACTCACCAACCTGCACCAACAGCTCATAGGCATTCCACCCTGGGTCGCGACTCTGTAAGCCATAGTTCAAGCCTGGAGGATCACAGACAACTTGACAAACAAAAGAATATATTATTAATAATAATTAATATTAATAATAATAATAAATTAAGGAAAAAAACAATATAAATATCAAAAAAATAAATTTTATTATATTTATAGGAAAATTATTTTTACAATAAAAAGTAAAGGAAATGAAGAAATCATAAATTAGCACATGATCGACAACTGTTGACAATCGCTAACAATGGTTGACTATAGTCGACAAAGGTCCTTTTTTTTCTTCATATTTTGACAATCTTTGTCACAATGTGACAACAAAAATTGACAAACAATTTAAAACGTTAAAACACCAATGGCAACAACATGGAATTTAAGGACATTGAAGAAACAAAAAATAAAAAATATTGAGACATATTTTAGTTCTCGCGACAACAACGAATTCCATAATGAAATCCAACTTTTAACACTACACCATAACATAATTATTCTATGCTAGCCTCTTCCAAAACACACTCATACTGTTGACAAAAGGAACACCAATTTAATTTAATAGGACAATGATCATGATACTTCAGGCTTTCTAGCCAGTCCCTTCTTGTTTTCCTTCTCGATTCTCTTTGGTGAAAATGATACAAGGTTTGAACATCTGATTTCATTTCATGCAAGACATGAATATGCTCATCAACAAAACTAGGATGGAAGCCATGTCTCCTATCAATCCTTGTGTGAATATAGACAACAAAATTTATGGTTTCTGCAATAGTTGTTATTTCTTAAATGTAATACAAACCGTCATTGTTCTCCACATCTGTATTTCATTGACAAAAATATAGGACTGAAATTAGTACATACACACACAAACATATATACATAAACAAAAATGTTGATATATGTTTTTGGTTCTGTTGTGTTTAATCCAGAGAAAATTTATTAGGCAATAATCTAAAAGGATTCAAAACAAAGATAAGGGAAATCATAAACAGGTATAATTTAACAAATAAAACAACAATATAACCAAAAACATAATTATTTACCCATCCAATTTCTTCCAAATGGCCAATTTACTTACTTTAACAATCAACAAATATATTCAAATGATCAACAAGCAGAACAAATAACTTATCAATGTGCATACAAATAATTTTAAGAAACAACAACAATTATAGAGAACTAATCATCTTTTTGTGAAAGACATGCTACAAGACTAAGCTTTACTCAAGGAAAATACCTGGAAGACGATATCGACTCCAATCGTTCTTCCTCTTTGTTTCTAAGTGTAACATATGCACTGTCTTTCATTTTCGCATAATGTTGAAAGAAAAGGGAGTGAAATCTGCAAACCATCTATCGAATTTGAACTCTTGATATAGTTGTAAACATCAAACCCTACCTCTCTCTATCTCCAATATTCATAGTGGCTCGTTGCAAAGTCATCCCATACGATTTGTGAATTGTCGAAGCCTATGCCATTTTCAATGACATTTGTCTAAGATTCCCCCTAAAAACAGGTGCAATCGGCACAACGTTTGGGTAGTTTTTATCAAAGGGAGCACCACAATACTTTTGAAAAATAACTGTAGCGAAGTGTGGAAGTTGTGACGGCTTTGTACCAGGTGCATAGAAAATATCTTCAATATATCCAAGTGCACCATTAACCAACCTAGCCTCAACCATCAAATTACACGTTAACATCACTTTCTATCCATGACATAGAAGCACTTCACACTCCAACATAGCATTAGCATTGTCACCAAATTCTATTTTTCTAATGCATTCTGCAACACAACTAGCAATAGGAAAATTTAATGATTTAAGCATCCTTCGATTGTGCAAATTGACAATATTATTTGTTATGAAACCAGCTCAAAAAAAGATAGAAAATATAAATGAACGCCTTATAATTCAGCCTCTTCGAGGGGGCAACCTCCTTTACATTACACAAATGAACAATTCTTGGATGATAAAAATTACAAGAACTCCTTTCTATATGTAGGAGTCTAAGGGGTCATAATATAATCAGAGCCGACATAACAATAATAATGTAAGGGCACAATAATAACAATAGTGGACTTCTATGGGGCACAATAATAACAATAGTGGGCATCTATGGAGACTACATGGGTACAAAAATATAATAAGGGGGTTGTACTAATAACAATAAGGGGTTACACTAGTAGTATAAGGGCCTAACATGCCCCTCTTCTTCAAAAAGTTTTGTCCTCAATGCTTCAGTAGTTCTTGATGATTCTGTATAAAATTCTTGTCCTTCCATGTGAAATCCTCAACAGGTAAGTTCTTCCACTTGATGAGATGCTTTGAAATTGATCGATTTCGTAGCTGTCGACTTCTCGGTTCTGTAAATGCTTCAGGTTCCAATATGCTTTTTCCTTCCTTGTCAAGTTTTGTCAATATTGTTAGAACTGGGATATTCGGCAACTTTTGAATGAGTTCCCACCCCGCTTCACCATTCTTCCATTCATACATTCCTTTGTTTATCAAATCTGGTTGGATAATAGAAATAGCACAAAACAATGCTTCCACATCCTCATCCTTTCTTGAGAGTGCATTTGCAACAAAATTTTACTTCCATTTTCTATAGATGATGTCAAAGTCATAACCCAACATATTTGTGACACATTTTTTCTATTCTTGTAAAGATAATAGTTGTTCTAAAAAGTATTTAAGACTATCATGATCCATTTTTACCTTGAAGTGTCTTCCCATTCGGTAAGGTCACCATTTCTTAAGTGCATGTAGTATTGCCAACATTTCCTTCTTATAAAACCAAATGTTATGAAACCAGCTCACAAAAAGATAGGAAAGATAGATAAATGCCTTATAATTCAGCCTCTTCGAGGGGGAAACCTCCTTTACATTACACAAATGAACAATTCTTGGATGATACAAATGACAAGACCTCCTTTCTATATATAGGAGTCTAAGGGGTCATAATATAATCAGAGCTGACATAACAATAATAATTTAAGGGCACAATAATAACAATAGTGGGCTTCTATGGGGCATAATAATAACAATAGTTGGCATCTATGGGGACTACATGGGTACAACAATATAATAAGGGAGTTGTACTAATAACAATAAGGGGTTACACTAGTAGTAATCGATGTAAACTTTGAAACGGGAACTGATACTGTTACCCGTTTCGTAGAGATAGAAAAAAAGTGACCTGATTTTGAAAAGAGGTGATGCAAAACACACATGTTTTTTTTAGAGCATAGTTTTTGGCACTTTAATTTTTTTATGTACATTACGTTTTAGAATGGTAGCGATTTTCATGTTGATTTGAAAATGTGGGTATTCTGCATTAGAATCTTTTTTTAAAAGACCTATTTTTTGGCTTTAAATTTTCTAATGTATAAAATGTAAATAATTATTTTGTAAATTTGATAACTTTTGAAGTGGTCATTTTCTTCATATTTTCTTGTTTTATATTTTTTATTTTTTTGTAGTAAGGTTTCTATTGTTTTGCATTTTTAAATTAGAAGGTTGATATTTTGAATTTTTGATATTCTCATATTTATGCATCCTTAATTATTTTTTCAATCCACATGAAATAATTGTTTCTAATTTTTTTTTTTTTTAACAATGGACATAAAAATAACCATTTTTAACATAAATATAACAAAAAAACTACACATTTTGATAATTTTTTGCTAGAATTGACATGTCAAAATCACAATTTTTATACGAAAATTTTAACTAAAAATGGTTAAATAATAGTTTTTTTTTTAATGAATTTCATGTCAAAAAAATAATAATAATAATTATTTTTCAAAAAATAATGATTAACTTAAAAATCAATGCGAAAATCACATATTACAAATATTGAATGCATAACAACCCTAATTGAGTGTTTATTCTTCTCATAAAATGTCAAAGTTAAAACATTGCAAAGCTTGATTTCCAATCATAGCTTAAATTTAATCAACAATGTCACATAATCCAAACTCTTCGTCCTCTAGAGTTTCATCATTGTCTTCTTCCACAATATTTTCTGCTTCCTTTTGCTCATCTTTCTCTTATAATGGATCTTTGATGTCTGTGAATCTCCCAATGTATGTCTTTCCAAACATTCCATGTAATGGTAGTTGGGGTTCCTTTGCCTTTTTTTCCGCACATGATTCACTAAAGTCCCCTTTCTTCAACCCAGTTTCTTGCATTGCATCTGGAAGAAATTGAAGAGCATTAATTATTTGTTGAATGAAATTCCATTGTACTGGATCCTTTTCAATTGCAATGCAATTTCTTCCTTTTTGAAGGCAACATGCTAGTGTTGTACCTAATTATCAAGCACAAAATAAATAATGAACTAAATTAGTACAATGACATATTAATTGAAAAATAACATATTGAAATTCAATTCCATATAATAAAACTTACCTGAGCCAGAAAATAAATCCAGAGCCCAATCTCCTTCATTTGAACATATGTCTATAAGATAGTTAATCAATCATTGTGGTTTTTGATAAATGTTAATTATCTCTCCTTTTTCTTCTTTGTCTTCATATGTTAGTTTTATCACAACCACATCATAAGTCGGTATTTGGCTGTGACTCTTTCCATCTACCCGATTAAAAATCATAGACAAATGGCTATCATCTTTTGTCCAACTATCAATATGAATGAACTCGCAATCATTATGAATTGTTGATCTTCATTGTTAAGAAGATTTGCCTTTTTCTTGTAACATGAAATAGTAAGTTCAATTAACTTGTACATAAATGAATTTTTCAACATTAATCAAATATACATTTTAAACGTCTTACCATGTAAGCTGCATCCTTGAATTTGTTTTCCCCTTGAAGCTTGATAATATCATTTCCAATTGTGTGTCTGAATGAAATGTCACAAATCTCCATAATGGTGATGATGTGACTTCTACAAATCCTGCAACCACTTTACTAAGAACTTGATAAGTATAAGGGTCACCATCATAGTCAATGTTTGGAATATTGAAACCATGGGGAATATCTGCAATGACTAGGGCATAATCCCTTTTAGGTATGAGTTTAGAAATGTTTTCACAGTCACCTTGTATTACTTGATATTTAATAGTGTCTAGCCCATTCCACGAAATGATTAAGAGTTGGATCAAGTTCAACATTCTTAATATGGTTCTTCCTCGGTCTTTCGGTCTTTATTTTTTCAATAAAGGTTTTTAAACTATCTGGCACTCCGTTATCATCCTTCCTCATCTTTTATGAAATAAAAAAATATATGTGTAAATTATAAACTAAAAATAGTACACAGATGAATAAAAATTAATATATAAATCAAGATACCTTTTTAAATGCAAGATAAAAATCTTTTAATGTTGATGTAGAACTTGAATCTAGATAGTTGCGTACAACATCATCCCAACTATCTTCATTCAACAATCTAATCATTTGTTCTTGAATTTTCATGTAAACTTTGTGACAACATAGATAAAGTAACAAAAAGTTAATATAATGATTTGTATAACAAATACTACCAAGAAAAACATGTTTTATTTAAAAGATAAATATAATCTCGAAATAAATAAAAATAATTCAACAAACTTACTTTTGAAATTCTTCAGACATTTCCTCCAATGATAATTCCCCTGACCTCACACGAGATAATATTGTTTTGACAATTTCTTCATATTTCACTCCTTGCATCACCCTCCAAGGTGTGATAGTCATATCGTCTAGAAGCTGCTTCATTTCAAGAGCTGATTTACTGTTGCTACATATCAATGGCTTAGACTTTTTGACCCTCTGGTTTTTAATGGCAATGTCTTCCCACATGTTAAAAATTTCATCAATCAACTTCCAAACATCTCTAGTTCTAAATTCCAATTGGAAAATGTTATCAAAACCTTTGAATAAATCACTATTTTTGTTGCCTTTTCCACCTTTTGAATTGGTTTTCTCTTCAACTTGATAGCCTATTTCCATACAACATTTCTTTCAGAAATCTGCAGTAACATTTATCCTATCCCCACCACATTTATCTTGGAATTCACTATGAATAAATCTAACCCTTTGGATAAAAGTCATAGACATCCTATATTCATTATCTGAATTATGATCCCATGCCAGTAACTTTGCTTCTGTATCTGATAAACCAGCATAAATGATACATTTCATTGTTTCAAAACGTGGGTTATTAGGATATTCCTCCATCAATTGTCCTTGAGCTTCTATAGAATGGTTCCCCCCAAGTACATAATAATTGTATTCAAAACATTTTGACTTATCAAATGCTTCTTTGTTGGGAACTTGAAGTGGATCAACAAGAAGCACATAACTAACCACATTAGCATATGGATTGTACCTCATCAATGTATTCAAGTTGTGAACATGCAGATGATGTGGCTTTCTGACTTGATATTGACATTGTCCTTCACTTGCCTTATAGGTTTGTCTAACATTAAGTTGAAATGTACGACCACCATCAATTAAGTTCTCTTTGTCAAATTCTGTCGAGTGGAATTTTGTTTTGTTTTGATAATGCCATCATCTAAATCAACTCCTGGTGTAATGATTTCTCTGCTTTCTTTTGAAGTTTCACTAGGTTCTTGACTGCTGGTAATGACTACTTCAAAATCTTCAACTTTACTTTTCTTCGTCATAACATTCTCAACAGATTTATTCTTGGGCATTTTTACTTTTGGTCTTTTACGACTCTTCTCAGTTCCAATGTCATCTTCAGTAATGGCAACATATGCTTCACTGTCAGTTTCAACTTCATCGTCCCCAAAAGTAACTTGTTTACCCTTGCTAGATTTATCCACCAGAGGCCTTTTTTTCTGATTCTTTGGATGTAGTTTTGTAGCATCATCAATTACTACATTTTTCTTGTTTTCCATATCTTCTTCTGACATTGAGTAAAAACTGCTGACAACTTTCATGATATCATGCTCTATGAAATGAATGCCTCCCAACCTAATTGAACAACTTTCAACAAAATTCTGCCAAACAAAATATCACATGTCAATAAAAACAAAGTTAAAAAATATAGCGAAACACTTTCAAGAACACAAAATACAAATATAAATAGCAATACTTACGATGTTTTCTATCATATCATTTACGATTTGTTTACATAACTTTGTAGATACCTCTCTCGTGTCATACAATGAATATGATAGTCGGTATTTAATCCTTTCATGTGACTTGGGAGCTTTTGTAAGTATGTAAACAACTTCAGTGTCCGGTACCAAACACATATCTATGACTCTTCCCATCACCTCAAAAATTCCATTATCATTCGGTATATCAATATATAGATATATATTCACATTTGTGCTTTCTTTTTCTTTCACATACCAAATTCTTGATGGAAATTTCACCTCTTTTGAATTCTTCCAGTCTGAAATCATCTTCTTATCACTTGAGGCACTTGAAAGATTTGTAGCCATGAGCTTAGGTGGAGTTCATTCACCAATGTTTCTTGAAGATGCACCTTTAAGAGTCTTTGGTCCAGAAAGATTCACAGAAATTTTCTTTGATGCCATTTTCCTGAAAAATAGAAACACATAAATTAGTAAATAACAAAAACATATTAACTTAAATTAACAACAAAAATATATCATAAATTTCTTATTTGTATAATTAGAATCGCCCAGCCACCCCTAACGGGATGGTGGGCGGATCAGTGGGCGGACAAGAGATCGGGTGAGGGACGGCAGGGTGGGGTAGGCAGCTAGGCGGGTGAGGGTGGGCAGGGTCGGCGGGTGGGCCGGGTGGGTGTGGGCGAGAGGGGTGCGCGTGTGTGGGCGGGCGGGCAGTGGGTGGGGGTGAGCGTGCAGGGGGGGCCGGCCCCCAACCTCCCCATTCTCACCCGCACCTAGCCCCCTTCCACCCCCATGCTGATCGTCTTCACTCACACCCTTACCCCCTCCTAACTAAGCCTCCCCCTCACTCGCCCTCCCCATGCCCTTCTCCACCTCTCCCTTAACCCACCTTCCCCAACCCTTCACCTCCTCCCCCTCCGCCTAACACACATTCTCCTCACCCACTCCGCTGACCCTCGCATCCCCTCCCCTCACCACCTCACCAACCCCACTCACCCTTCCCCTCCCCCTCCTTCCATACTAAATGGTGAATATCACCATTTAGAAACACCAAATAAATGGTGATATAACAACTAAATATCACGAAATACTCTATGATACTAAATGGTGAAATAGCAACTAAATATGACCATTTAGAAATAGCAAATATATATATATATATATATATATATATATATATATATATATATATTAAACATCAAATAATCTAAGTAAATATCAAATAAAATAAATATCACCATTTAGAAATATCATCATTTAAAAATAGCCAATATATATATATATATATATATATATATATAGCTAAAAAAAATTAACTAAATATAGCCAAAAAAATAAATTTAACTAAATATCAAATAAAATAAATATCACCATTTAGAAATAGCATAAAAAATGAAAAACAATAAATAGCATAAAAAATGAAAAACAACAATTATTGTAGATGTAGGACCTATATATAAAGACGAGTATAATATCACCATCTAGAAATAGCATAAAAATTGAAAAACAATAAATAGCATAAAAAAATGAAAAACAACAATTATTGTAGATGCCGGGCCTATATATAAAGACCTAAGTATAATATCACCATTTAGAAATAGCATAAAAAATGAAAAACAATAAATAACATAAAAAATGAAAAACAACAATTATTGTAGATGTGGGGCCTATATATGAAGACCTAAGTATAATATCACTATTTAGAAATAGCATAAAAAATGAAAAACCTCCCCTAATCCACCCTCCCCTCACCCACTCCGCTCATCCTCCCATCCCCTCCTCTCCCCTCACCACCTCACGCACCCCACCCACACTTCCCCTCCCCCTCACCCACTCCACCTCCCCTCTCTTCCCCATCCCACCCCCACTTCCCCTCCCCCCCACCCCCTCACACCTCCCCTCCTCTCCCCTTCCCTCGCCCACACCCATGCCCCCCCCACCTCCGCCCTCCCCCTCACCTCCGCCTCGTCCCCTCCCCCGGCCATCGCCCATGGCCCCCGGCCACCGCCCACGGCCTCCGACTCCACCTCCCGCCCACCGCTCACTGTCCCCACCCACCGCTCACTGCCTTCGCCCCCGCCCACGGCCTCTGCCTCCACCCCTTGTCCACGGCCCGCCTCCCCGCCCGACTGGTGGCTGGGCGATTCTTGGAATCGCCCGCCACTAATCGAGCAAGGAGGTTGGCATGGGCGAGGGCAGGCCGTGGATGGGGGAGGCCGTGGGAGGGGCAGGGGACAGAGGCAGATGATGTGGGCAGGAGCAGGGGGGTGGAGGCCGTGGGCAGGGGGTGTCGGCGGAGGCCGTGGGTGGGGTCGTGGGCGTGGGTAGAGGCGGTGGGCGGAGGCGGAGGCCATGGGCGGGGGCGAAGGCCGTGGGTAAGGGCCGGGGGAAGGGTACGGTGGGCAGGCGGGGCAGAGGCCTTAGGCGGGGGCCGGGGGGATGGCACGACGGGCGGGCAGGGCGAAGGTGAGGGGGAGGGCGCCTGGGGGGGTGGGCGGGAGTGGAGGGGAGGGCACGAGGGGTAGGTAGGGCAGAGGTGAGGGGGAGGGCGCGGGGGGGAAGGGAGGGTGTGGAGGGGAGGGTGGGCATGAGGGGGAGGGGATTGGAGGGGAAGGTGGGGATGCGTGAGGGGGAGGGGAGGGGAGGGTGCGGAGGCGTGAGGGGAGGGGGAGGAGGAGAGGAGTGGGTGAGGCGTGAGGGTGGAGGGGGAGGGGTAAGGTGGTGAGGTGTGAGTGGGTTAGGGGGAGGGGGAGAAGGTGAGGGGTTGGGGAAGGTGGAGAAGGGAGAGTGAGGGGGAGGGTTATTTAGGAGGGGGGGAGGTGAGGGGGAGGGCTTGCGGGTCAGGGCGGTGGGTGATGGGTCAATGTGGGGGCGGAATGTGGGGGACGGGTTAAGGGGGCAATGGCGTGGGGTGTGGGTGAAGGGAGTGAGGGTGTCGGGAAGGAGGGAAGGTGGTAGGGGGCAAGTCGGGCTGCGGCGCCCAGCCCGATAGCTCACCCGCCCACTGCGGGGTTTGGGCGATTCTGAGAATCACCCGACCCCCACGACAGACGGGCAAGTTGACGGGCCGCCCCCACACCCCCTACCACCCCTCCTCGCCCTCACACCCCACCCGCTCCCCGACCTCCTCGCCCACCTTGCGACACCACCGCGACCCACCCATGGCTATTGGGCGATTGAGTTTGATCGGACCCACCATGCTCACGATGGATGTAATTGTTATTTTGACTCAGAGAAATTATTAATTAAACAAAAAAAATCTTCTTCATTAAAGTAATTTAATATGAAAATTTTCAAGGAAAAAAATTTAACTTACCTTTCAATTGCGAGAATTCTTCGTTGAATATGTTGTTGATAGCAATGTAGCTGCTCCACAAATTCACGAGTCTTTCAACGAACTTTAGAAAACCTGGATGTGATGTGAGTAATAGTGATAATGAAATTTAATATATAAGTGAAATTACGGAGATGTTTTACCATACGGTTAATGTGGGTTAATTTCTTTTAAAATATTATAAAGCGAATATTGTAGAATTGTTTTACAACGGGTTGAATGTGAGATTAATTTATTTTAGAATATATTATAAAAAAAATTTCAATTGTTTAGTAAATATTATATACTTTAACTATTAAAATAATTAATGTAGAAGTTGTAGTTTACAATTTTAATTTTAATGATTTATTTCATAAAAAAAATTAGTTTACATTTTTCAATAAATTGTAGAATAAAATAATGAAAGTAAATAAATCTAACAAACTTTTTGGAGGGAAAATTTCATTCTTTAAGCTATATAATATCTTTAAGAGACTCTCCATTTGTATCATTCAACATCTTCTATTTGAAAGGGATGGATTGTTCTGATAGTGAAGTTTTGATTTATACACCATCAACATCTTCATCGCGTAACAACTATATTCATATTGATGAATATACCGGGAATTCTTCCACTATGAATAGAAAGTCAATTCTTCCACTTAGTCTTGATTCTAAGGAATATGAGAGCAACACTGATGAAAGAGGAGATGGAGAATTTCAAATAAATAAAGAGTCACAGATTCTACTTAGTCCTAATTCTAAGGACTATGAAAGCAACAATGGTGAAGAGCATGATGGTGAAGTTCAAAATAATGGAGTGTCACGGTGTGCACTTATTCCCAATTCTGACGACTATGAGAGCAGCAGTTTTGAAGAGCATGATGGTGAAGTTCAAAAGAATGGAGTGTCACAGTGTCCACTTAGTCCTAATTCTGAGGACAATGAGAGCAGCAGTTTTGAAGAGCATGATGGAAAATTTCAAAAGAATGGAGTGTCACGATGTCCACTTAGTCCTAATTCTAAGGACTATGAGAGCAGCAGTGATGAATAACGTGATAATGAATTTCAAAAGAATGGAGAGTCAAAGTGTCCACTTAGTCCTAATTCTAAGGATTATGAGAACAGTAGTGATGAAGAACATGATGATGAATTTCAAAAGTATGGAGTGTCATGGTGTCCTATTAGTCCTAATTCTAAGGACTGCGAGAGCAGCAGTGATGAAGAGCGGGATGAATTTCAAAATATTGGAGTGCAACAGTATCCACTTAGTCCTAATTCTAAGGGCTATGAGAGCAACAATCATGAAGAGTGTGATGATGAATTTCAAAAGAATGGAGTGTCACAGTGTCCTCTTAGTCCTAATTCTAAGGACTATGAGAGCAACAGTGATGAAGGACAGGATGATGCACTTAGTCCTAATTCTAATGAGTATAAAGGTAGCAGTGACAAAGGACAGGATGTAGCATCTTCAATAAGTAAACAGTCACATTTTCGATGTAGTCCTAATTCTATGGACTATGAGAGTAGCACTGACAATGCACATGAGGAAGAATATCCATTAAACATCGAGTCAAATTTTCCATTCAGTCTGAATTCTAAGGACTATGACAATAGCACTGAAGAAGGGGAATATGAAGAATATCCTCCAAGTCAATATTTGAAAAGAAAACTCGATCATAGTATGGATAACATTCCTCTTAATGATGATGAAAATCCTTATACAAATGATGATCCAATGATGGAGATGTTGCCAAGAAATATTGTATCAAGGAGTAGGAGCAGACCTTTTCGTATCAATGCAAGTTGTTCTAGTTATACAAGGGGTAGAGCAGAATATCTGACGAGAAGAAGTTCTATCAGCAGTCTCATTTCAAGTGAATGTTGCCAAAAAGATTGCTTGAAACATATGGATTTCAAATTTGCATTAGAAAGCAGGAAGAGATATTTGTCAATGAATAAAAGCATGCAAAATTCATATTTAGTTGGGTGCATGCAATCTACATTGTTAGGTTATGATTATCATATTAAGACCTTATTTATCTGTAGAAAAGCTTTTAAAATGTTTCTTTCGATTGGGAATTTTCGTCTCTCTAGAATTCAAGAAAATTTGGAAAAGGATCCCACATTTTATTCAGAAGTGCGTCATAAAAGACAGTTTGGGCCATTATCAAATACTCCAATGTCATGGATGAAAGATTTTTTTTCAAAGCATGGAGAGTGTATGCCAAATAGAGAGACAATACATATTCCAAATAATTTTTCAAGACGAGAAATCTACAAAAGAATATGTAGAAGTTGCTAAGGGAAATGGCAGGTTTATTACATATCAATATTTTGTGAAAGTATGGAAGAAAGAATTCAACAATGTCCGTATTCCTATGAAGACAAGGATGGGGATTTGCAGTACATGTGCTTCTCTTAAATCAAAAAGGGAAAAATGTGAAGGGTCAGAAAGAGGTAAGAATTCATAACTTAAAATTTTAAAATTGTATAGTCATCAACTATAAAAACATATTTCTTAATAGATTTCTTTTATGTTGTGTAGATTTAATTGTCAAAGAACTTCAGGAGCATCGCGAAAAACAAACAAACGAAAGGAAGAAGTTGTACAAGCATCGAAAGAAGTGTTATGATAATCCAAATAAATATTTTGGTTTGATAATTGATGGTATGGACTAGAAGAAAACGCTTTTACCACATTTTGTTCTCACACCAAAAAATTTACAGAAGGAAAATTTTATTCAGTTTCACTTGGTCGGTTGTATGGTCTTCAATGGGAAAATGTTGCAAAGGGTGTACTTCATAGCTCCAAATATTCATAATGATGCAAATCTGACCATAACCATAATTCATGATGTGATTTCTCATTGGTCTAGTAATCTTCCTGAAGTTCTGTATCTACAATTGGACAACACTTGCCGTGAAAACAAAAATTAGGTTGTTTTTGGATATCTAAACATGCTTGTTGAATTGAGAAATTTTCAAAAGGTAAAGGTTGGTTTCCTTCTTGTTGGGCACACTCATGACCATATTGATCAGATGTTCAGTCGTTTTTCAGTCATATTGAGGAGGAAGCAAGTTGGAAGCTTGCCATCACTAATTGAATGTCTTAAGAAATCATACATGCCAGAGCCTACTTTTGATGTGTTGGAAGAAACTTTTGACATGCGAAGGTTTATTCTGGGATCATATGGTGAGGGGAAATGCATTGAACAACTTAATGACATTAGCTTCCAACATCAATTTCGTATCAAAAAAATTGATGGGAAAACACTAATATGGGGCAAGAAGTATTCAACTACTGCAGAATGGGCACCATCATCAGGTTCGCAATTTTTGATGTTCATTCCAGATCATCCAATATTTGCATCAAAAATATTGTTATTACAATCAGTTGGTGAAGTTCAAAATGCACGCAAACAAAATAGAGATATAAATTATTCTGATTGGTTGGAAGAAATTAAAAAATGTATTAGATATACATATGAGTACTTTGACATTGTTGATTCAGTTTGGTGGGAGTCATTTTTCAATAATCAAAGTGATATCATTTCAACAACAACAAATGAAGATATACCTTTGAAAAATCCATTTATTTGGCCACAAAATGTGTTGAATGAACATGAAGAAATAAACATTGTTGAACAACAATAATCTCAAGGTATTATTAATTCTTCACAGGCAGAGGAAAGAGAGATGTATATTGGTTCTAGAAGATCTCGTGCACAACGTGAAGCCATGGAAGACCTTTACAGGGGTTCAGTACATGATATTAAGGAAAGTTGAATGATTGCAGTGCTAGCAGATGGAGATCCCAATGACTATCCATTCTGGGTTGCTAAATTTATAAAGGTCTTTACAGAAAATGAGGATGTTACAAGTGTTGAAGTACATTGGTATGCCACAAATACACACCCATTCAATGGTGTGTATAAGCTAGAGATGGTAGTTGACAAAAAAAATGGCGGAAAGAGAAAAAGAAAGGGTACAAATATAAATCGTCGCCGCACAAACATATTAAAATTAGAAGATGTTGGCATACTTGTTTATGACTTCAATTTAACAAAGAGAGGAACTCTTTGCTTCAAGACGATAGAGATTTTGAAAGGGTTGTTACCAGAAGGAACAACGTTGAGATGAGAGTCTGTTGAAACCAGTCGCAGATCTAGAAGAATTTTGAAACCTGAAATGTTGGGCATGCATGTGGACTCAGATGGGGCACTAGTTGATGAAAGAGAAGAATATGGAACATCTTCGTGAGCATCCAGTCACTCATCTAAAGATGTGAATTCTGATGGTGTGCAATAAAATATGAGTGATTTTGAATAATTTTTTAAGACAGTTTATATAACTGATGTATGCATCGTATCTTGAAATAAAATTGATGATTTCGATATGGTGTTAAATGAGAAGTTGTGAGGCATTTTTATGTTGTTGGATTGTATGTCTTAATTATGGTAATTTTTATTGTTTAAAATATCTACAATGCAATATTAAATTAGAGATATAATGTATGTTTTATTCAATATACAAATAATGACTTTTGAATTCATTTAGTGATGTAATTTGTTCATAATGTCATGGTTTTTTAATTTTATAGTTGAAAAAATTTCAATTTCTTTTGTATCTAGCATGTTATGGTTGAAAACATGTTGAATCTATACTTAGGAAAGAAAAATGATATTCTACCAAAAACATTAATGTGTTTTTTTCCTCATAAACAACTTTGTTTGGCACTTAAAAATTTGTTTTTACTAGCATTTTTTAAAAAGTTTGAAAATTGACTCGAAAAAAAAAATCGTTGTTCCAGTATCATCACTTTCGTTTTGAAGCTATATTTTGCACGAAAATTTCATAGTAAATTTCGTAGTCACTGCCATTTTTAAAACATGTTCAAAATTGACCCCTAAAAAATAAAATCTTCGTTCTAGTATACACACTTTTCATTTTTAGCACTGTTTTTTTATGTTTTTTTCGGGGTTTTTTGGCTAGAGTTCCTGTTTTGAGTTTATAGTTCCCATTTCAAAGTTTACATAGTTAGTATAGGGGCCTAACATTATTTGTTGCAAACAAGTGAATAGAAGAATAAAATAAACTCTTTCCTGACGATCCAATAAACTATCCACACGTCATAACAAGATTTGAGTCAGCAAAAAAAGGCTACACATTTCTAATATTGGTTAAAAGATTGCGAAAAGACGCATGTCTCAGATTTTATCCTTTTTGCCAATAAATTTTGTACAAAGTCACAACAATGTTGAAGACTTCCCACAGATATTTCCAAGTTGTTCTACCTACATACAAGGGTTTATCCTTGATAGGGGGTAGCTTTCCAAGGTCACCCACAAGAATGATAGCCCTACCACCAAAAGGATAATATTTATTTATTTATTATTATTATTATTTTTATTTATTATTTATTTATTTATTTATTTATTTATTTTCTCAGGAAAGGCTTCTCGCAAATGAGAATCTATTTGTGTGAATAACCTTGGACCTATAAAGCTCATATCATCAATCAATATATAGCTAATATGGTTCATTTCTTCTTGAGAGACTACTAGAGCCTGGTCGGACAATGATTTTATATCTTTTCTAGGAATTTTCAAAGCAGAAAGTATTGTTTTTCCACAAATTTTAAAAGAAACTATACTGGTTGGAGTGAGCAACAAAAATGGACTTTTATAAGTCATTGAATCTGAAAGAGCATGAGAAATACAGTGAATGAGTGAAGACATGTTAGTTCCAGCAGTACCTTGAATAATCATTTTCAAACCAACATCATTCACACCACTAACAAAGTGTTGAAAAACAATCTCAAAAGAAGCTAATTGTTTGTCTGATAGACACAAGGGCTAAAAAAATGTATCCCTAACCAAGCTCCCATTGATTCCTGCCAATTGTAATGAATATAAAATTCCCTTCTACCAAGATTGTTAAGGCCTAAAATTCTTACTTTGCTTGGAGGAACTATTCGGGGAAAAACCTGTCACTCTTCCAAGTATAGATCAAAATTTTCTTCATGTATAAGGGCTCAACATATTCTTCATTGCCTCCATCTTAAAAAGGGGCTTGATCAACATGTCACACATGATATCTGAAATTCCTCCAATTTTGAATGATACTTTCAGCCGAAACCCCTATATCAAGAAATGTCATGAAACGACTTGTATAAAAGAAACTCACTCCAACATAAGGTTTCAACCTCTTCTAACTCAACATCAGGAACAACATAAAATTCTGGCCAAACAAAAAAATAACATGGTTATCTCATGGCCTCCATGGCTCCTGCCTACAATTGGCATCAAAACTCCATGAACTTGTTGTTTCTATCAAGCACAAATGCTCCAAAAAAATAGGTCGGGTTTGATATACCTGAATGAAATTGTTTGCACACAAAACCTCATTGAAATGTAGTGATATCTTTTGCTACAATTTATTTCTAACATTCAAAGGGAAAAAATTGTGACTACAAATGAGAAGAATGAGTTTTAGCAACAAAAGGGAGGTTTCTTGAGCTCCAATGTCATGCTCAAAAAGCATTTCCGCAAGGAACCTTCGATACACAGACCACGTAGGAGCCTCAAATAAGCTCCCACCAGCCACTCTTGTCAACAATTCATGATAACGTTTTGATCTTCTATCTACCTTTGAAACATACTTCGCTATATATTTCAATACTACATGTCAAGACATAAGTGGCTAGAAATCAACATTTGATCGCCCCATTGTTAAAAGATATACATTATGAAAATTTAAACAGTCATAGTTTCGTGCTAGTTCATAATTTTTTTCCATTTTTCATCTATAGGTTGACTCCGCACAAACCTCCCATGGAGCATCATAGCAACACGAAAGGACCGATCCTTTTTTACGTAAACATGAATCAACGTTGCATTTCGTATGCCTCAAAACACGATCCACCAAATGTGTAGGAATTTACAGGGTAAGTTCCTCAGACAAAACACCAAAAGACACCACTCACAAACAGATCACAAATCACAGATCAATACACCAGTATTGTTGACGTGGTTAAAACCCTCAAAGAGGGAAACAGTCCACGGCCCGAGCCAACGCGACCACTTTAGGCAATTTATTAATAAAATAATGAAAATTTACATAAGCTTCTCTCATGAACAGTTACCCTACAAATGACCCTCCATGCTCTTTAAATAGAGATCATGGATCAATTAGGTGTCAAGCCACGAATCAAGTGTCGGTAATACTGAGGAGAGAATGAACTGTCGGATCACTACATATCGTGACCGTTGGATTGGAAGTTACAAAAGTACATAGTGAAGAAACACACTTTACCTAACTCTACACAAGACCAAGTTATACTTAACTATTTACTATGTGTCGGAATATCCTAACATCCCCCCTTAAGAATAACTTGGGATAGGATTGAAGGATGTACAAATATGACACAATAGGAGAAGGAAGGAGGCATTAGAGCCTATCCCCCCTTAGTGACAACTTCCTGAACTCCAACCATAAATCGAAGTTTAGTAAAATTCACCTCTGTGAGAGCCTTTGTAAAGATGTCTGCAACTTGATCATCTGTTGAACAATATTGCACTTCAAGAACATGGTCGTGAATAAGCTTTCTGATGAAGTGCATGTGTAGTTCAATGTGTTGGACTGGATCTTTGCATAGTTGAATAGCGCTTTGATTATCACACCAAAGTGTAGTCGGATGTTGCTGCTGAAAGCCAAACTCTGACAGGATCTGATGAAGCCACACGGCTTCCTTACTAGCTTCTACAACACCATGATACTCTGCTTTTGCTGAAGAAAGAGAAATGACACTTTGTTTCTTGCAAGCCCATGTAATAGGTCCTGAACCAAGAGTGAAAACATAACCTGAAGTAGACTTCCGATCATTAGGGTCACTAGCCCAATCAGAATCAGTGAAACCAACCAATAGAGGAGATGCTTCTGCATTGTAATCAATCCCAAAATGAACTGTATCATGAACATAATGAAGTATTCTTTTTGTTGCTTTCCAATGACTTTCATGTGGGTTTTGCATAAACCAAGCAATAAGACCAACGACAAAGGAAAGGTCAGGACGAGTATGGGTCAGATACAAAATTTTTCCTACAAGTTGACGGTATAAGGTGGCATCAACTTCAGGGGAAGTACAAGTGACTGAAAGTTTGGCTTTAGATTGAAAGGGAGAAGGGATTGGCTTACAGTCTTCCATGTGAAAATGGCGTAGAATATCACATGCATACTTGGACTGGGAAAGGGAAATACCTTCCTTAGATTTCAAGACTTGAAGACCAAGAAAATAATGCAAGTGTCCTCAATATGTCATTGAAAACTTATTTTTAAGGCTGGAATTCACATGGTTTATAAGGTTTGGATCACTACCAGTAAGGGTAAGATCATCAACATAAGAACAAGAATGATAAGAGACTTGCCCACTTTCTTGGTGTAGATAGTATTGTCAGAATGACACCTAGAAAATCCAGTTTCTAAAAGAAAGCTATCCATTTTGGAATACCAAGCCTGAGGGGCTTGCTTGAGACCATAAAGGGATTTCTTAAGCCGACATACAAGGCTGGAGTCTGTTTGTATAAAGCCAGTAGGTTGTTCCATATATATTTCTTCATGCAAGTCCCCATGCAAGAAGGCAGATTTAACATCCATCTGATGGACTTCCCATTTGAAAGAGGCAGCAAGGGAAAGAACAAGGCAGATAGAGTTCATTTTGGCAACAGGAGAGAAGGTTTCAGTATAGTCAATGCCTTCAACTTGTGAAAAACCCTTAGCAACAAGACGAGCTTTATGTTTATCAACATTTCCATATGGTCCATACTTAGTTTTGTAAACCCATTTGCATCTAACAAGTTTTCGTCCCTTTGGAAGGGGAACAAGATCCCATGTATCATTTGCCAATAATGAATGATATTCTTCATTCATGACTGCTTCCCAATCTGGATGGCCTGAAGCTTCTACAAAAGTGTCAGGATCATAATTAGCTAAAGCTTGAGCTAGTAAAGAATAGGCTCTATCGAATTGAGAACGTGTACATTGCTGATCTGTAGGATCATCGACAAGAGCACTTGCTGCATCCTGAGTAGCACGAACCCATTTTGGAAGCTGAGGAGCTGAAGTAGGGTCCTAAGAAGGTGGGGGAGGATTGTCATCCTCACTGTCATCATCTGAAGAAGAAATATTTTCATAAGTAGAAGGGATAGAGAAAGGTGGCACATCCGCCAAACTAGGCTCGTAGGCCGATATATTTTAAGAAAACTTTACATCTCTTCTAATAATAACATTTTTTGGACTTAAGTGGAATAATTTTGTATCCTTTGACATCTTCAGAATATCCAACAACAATACATTTTTCACTCTTAGGTTCTAAATCTTTATGTTTCACATCTGGAATATGGGCCCATGCTTCACTTCCAAAAACATGAAAGTGACCTACATCTGGTTTAATTGAGCTCCAAGCTTCTTCTGGAGTGATATTCTTTAAAATCTTAGTAGGAGTGCAATTTATTATGTAATTTGCACAGTTAATTGTTTCTGCCCAAAAATTAAGACTAAGTCCTTTAGATTGAAGCATACAATTAGCCATTTCCTTTAAGGCACGATTCTTCCTTTCAACTACACCATTTTGTTGTGGAGTATATGGAACAACATGTTGCATTTGAATTCCATTCTCAGTGAAAAATTTGATGAATTTGTTGTTAAAATATTCTCTGCCATTATCAGATCTTAGCTTAAGAATTTGATGTCCAGATTGTTTTTCAGCGAAGGCCTTAAAGGCCAAGAACATGTTAAATACTTCACTCTTGATTTTTAAGAAGTATGCCCAAGTGCATCTAGAGAAATCATCAATGAAAGTTAAGAAATACTGGTAGCCAGAGAATGAAACAACTGGAAGTGGAACACATAAATCACTATGCACAAGGTGTAAAGGGGCTGAGGCATGTCAAGAGGCATGTTTTTCAAAACTATCCTAATGATTTTTTCTGAGCACACATCCGGAACAAATGCCATCTCTGCAAGATACCATTGGAAGACCTATCACCATATTTTCTTTACATAGATTCTGAAGGGAGCAATAGTTTAAGTGACCAAATCGGTCATGCCAAAGTTTGCTCACTTCATCATTATGAGCAACAAATACCGAGGGAAGATTTGATGACCCAAAGTTGTTAAACGTATACAACCTTGTAGAATCATCAGCAATGCCAGTAGCTAAAATTTGTCGAGGATCTCTTAGGTCCTTAATTACAACATCATGAGGTGAAAATTCAATGATTTTACCTTCACGTGAATGAGTTAGCTGATATACAGATAGAAGGTTGCAGTTGTCTATATGAACAATTCCAGTCCCTACAACACTAAGAGATCTATCATCACCAACATATATATTTTTGGTGTTACAATCATTTAAAGAAGAAAACATGGCTTTATTTGGCCATGTGATAAGAAGCTCCAGAATCAATGAGCCACTGATGAGAATTAGAAGAAGAAGATACATTTAGTGCATATCCAGACTGATATGTTTGACAACCACATGCAAAAAGTGCTATTCTTGAAGATGAAGTTGAAGTTGAAGAGTGCTCCAAATGGATGTTATGCTTCTTCATTGCTACTTCAAAGGCTTCCATCTTCTTGAATCATTTGGATTCTAAGTGGCCATCTCGATTACAAAAGTGACAATGTCTATCAGTCTTCTTCCCTTTTGTTTTTATTTGCCTTATCATTTTTTTGAAATGATTTTTCATTTTGAGACTAAAATTGCTTAGGACCCTTGTTTGGTTTAGGACCATTCTTTTTAGGATACGGCTTCTTAGGATTCTTTGAATTTGGTTGCTGCTGGGCGGCTAAGGCTTTCTTAGAAGAGTTTCTAAGATTAATAAGACCAAGGTGTAAGAGTTTTTCTTGTTCTCTTATTAAAGAATCACAAAAGGCATCAGAGGAAGGGGACTTGTATTCGTGTCCTTGAGAAATGAAGGCTTATCTTGTAGAATGGAAGGTGGAAACAAACACATAGTAGGCTGGTCCCAACTTAGTAAGAATGGAATAGATAAGGCTACCATCTTCTTTCTTAACCTTAATACCTTCCAAGAGAAGTCTAAGGGTCTTGAACTTGGACAAAAAATCTTCAATGGAAGAAAAATTATTGGGGTCCAATTTAAGCAACTCATTTTCGAGTTGATGGGCTCTAAGTTCATTTTTAATTCCAAAAACTTTAGTGATCTGTTTCATTGCTTCATTAGGAGTATCAAGTTATGCGATATGGAATATAAGGTATGGAGAAATAGGCAACCCTATCAACCCACATTCTTGATATTGCCTATTTTCCCATTTGGATACCTTATCTTCATCTTTCAGTTTGGTTTTTTGGCCTGACGCTATTCTGTAAAGACATTTACTTCTAAGTAAATCCACAATGTAGGACCACCATTGGAAGTAGTTGATGCTGTCAAGAATAACTTGGCATGGAATTTCCATTTTAATAGAAACAGAAGCTATAGATGCTGAAACTAAGTGTTCCAATGGAAATATCTCGAAAAATTAGGCTGATTAAAAAAAAACGGCTTTGAAAACGTCTTCCAGATGAAGAAGTTATGGCATTTTGAAGAAAAGTTGTTGAAGATGCCGATGAACTGTGGGAATGTGTGGAAATGAATGATAATGTTATATCTATAAAAAATCCGCCCTCTTTCCAAACTTAATCTAATTAGCTCAACAAAGAGAAACACTTGAACTCAAGACCTCTATTCTCATAAAATAACTTTGGACCAAGTGAGCTAGTTTAAAAGGCTAGTAATTTTTTGAAAAGAGGAAGGGTTTTTTTTTTTTTTGGGTCACCGAAGCTTTGGGGCACGTGCGTTGGGTTTTGTTATATTCTTTCCACGTAGTTAATAGGGGGTTTGAGGGGCACCCGTAACCCCACTTTATGGGGTCCGGGGCAGCGCCCCAGAAAATTTTGGTTTTGGACCCTATGTTAGGATGGGCGGACCCACCTATGGTTTTGTGCATGATTTTCGCACATGTTTTTGGACGCGATGGTTTTTGGTACATGGTATTGGACGCGATGGTTTTTCAGTCCATGGTATTGGATACTTTGGCATGTATAAATATGTATTGTAACATTGAAAGGAACAGAATGAAAAATCAAGCTGGTAGTCCTAGTTTTGGGATCCAGGGGAAATCTCTGTGTATATGTGTTTTATGTGTTATGCTCTCGCATTGTTTATTTTCTGTGTTTTGGAATTCGTATGCAGGTAATTTTTGTACGGGGTTATAACCTACATTTGGTATCAAAGTAGATTTGGCTTCAAGGGGATGCCTTTGTTGCTGAGGGGTTTTGCTCAGGCTTGTGGTAGACCCTGTTCAATGGGAGATCTACGAGATTGATTCTGGTGGTGAAAGAAGATGGCGAGCAATGGAAAGATAGAGATCGAGAAATTTAATGGTTAGAGTTTTGAGTTTTGGAAGCTCAAGATGGAGGATCTGTTAGTGGAAAAAGATTAGTGGATCACAGTAGATCCGGGTACTAAACCAACGGGAGTGTCTGATGAAGAATGGAAGAATTTGGATTGGAAGGCAAAGAGCACAATACGATTGTGTGTATCAGATTCAGTATTGCTGAATGTATCAGGGGAAGCTACAGTAAAGGCTTTGTGGGACAAGTTAGGGACTTTGTACCAATCTAAGTCTCTGGTGAATAAACTGTTCCTACGGAAAAAGTTGTATAACCTAAGGATGAAAGATGGAGACTCGGTGATAGAGAATCTGAATGCATTTAATACTATGGTAAGTCAGTTAGTATCTGTTGATATTAAAATTTCATATGAAGATAAGTGCATTAGTTTGTTGTGTTCTCTACCAGATTCATGGGATAGTCTGGTTATTGCAATAGGTAGCAATGCAACTGCCTTGCAGTTTGATGAAATAGTCTCAGCCTTGCTGACGGAGGAGATGAGACAAAAAAATATGGAGAGCCAAAATGGTGATGCCTTGTCTGTACGAGGACGGTCCCAGAACAAAAACAAAAATAAGTCATCAAGTGGAGGATCTACCTCTAGAGGTAGATCTAAATCTCCAGGAAAACCTGTAAAGGTGGTGTGCTGGAAATGCGAAAAGGAAGGCCACTTCAAAAGGGACTGTAAATCTAAAGCTCCTGACAAAGGAAAGGGATTTGAGGAGGCTCCTTCTGCAGAGGAAGAAACCACCTCAAATGAAGGTGGGGATGTGTACTTGGCTTCTTCAAGTACACATGTAGATCATGAGGCATGGTTGATTGACTCAGGTGCATCCTTTCACTTCACTCCCCATAGAGAGTGGTTCTGCGAGTATGAGAAATATGATGGTGGTGATGTCCTCTTAGGGGATGAAAGGAAGGCTAGAATCGTTGGTCGTGGAAAAGTAAAGCTGAAATTGCAAGGTGGAAGGGTTAGAATGCTTCCAAGTGTTCTACATATTCCTGCATTAGCCAAAAATTTGATTTCTGTTAGCAAGCTGGATGATGCAAGTGTAAAAACAATGTTCGAGAAGGATACTTGCAAGATGGTTCGAGGAGCATTGGTATTGATGTGGGGAGTTCGGATTGGAACTCTGTACAAGCTGCAAGGTAGCACTGTTATTGATGGGTGCAATAGTTATGTGGTTCCTGAAAGTGGAGCAGAAAATCTAGTGGTCTCTCGAGTGAAGACCATGTTGTGGCATCAAAGGCTTGGACATATTGGAGAAAAGGGCCTTCGGATACTTCATGGTAAAGGTATGGTAGAAGGTATGAGTAATAGCTCTCTGGATTTTGATTTCTGTGAAAAATGTGTATATGGGAAGCAGAATTGGGTGGTTTCTGCTCTAGTGGTAAGAGGGCGAAACATATATTAGAGCTTGTGCACAATGATGTGTTTGGACCTGTGAAGGTTCCATCATTGGGTAAGTCTGTGTACTATGTATCATTTATAGATGACTTCTCAAGGAATACATGGATATATTTCCTTAAGAAGAAATCTGAAGTCTTTGATAGGTTTAAAGAATTTAAGGCTCTAGTGGAAAACCAAACAGAGAAGAAGATAAAGGTGCTAAGGATAGATAATGGTGGAGAGTTTTGCAGTAAGGAATTTGAAGAATTTTGCAAGAAGTGTGGAATAGCAGAGCAAAAGACTAATCCATATACACCTCAGCAAAAGGGAGTTGCAGAAAGAATGAACAAGATGTTGACGGAAAGGGCAAGAAGCATGCTCAGTGGTGCTGGGTTAGGACAGGAATTCTGGGTAGAGGTGGTGGATACTGCATGTTGCCTGGTCAACAGGTCACCTTCATCAGCGTTGGAGGATAAGACTCCACAAGAGGTATGGACTGGTAAGAAACCCCCTCTTTCACATCTAAGGGTATTTGGATGTGATGCATATGTACATGTTCCAAAGGAGAAACGAACCAAGTTGGATAGTAAATTTGAAAAGTGCATCTTTATTGGGTATAAGGATGGTTTAAAGGGTTATAAGCTTCGGAACCCAGTAATAAGGAAGGTTGTGGACAGTCGAGGTGTGGTGTCCAGAGAGGTGAAAGATGTTATTAAACTTGAATTCCAACCAAAGGAGCCTGAGAAGATAGAGTTTGAGCTAAAGGAGGAAGAATCAGACTCTACAGCAGAGGAGGAATCAGAAGATGAAGAGCGACAAACTCTGACTGTGAGAAGATCAGTTCGAGAAAGAATGCAGCTAGAAAGGTATAGTCCATCTGCTTTATGTTCAAATTTTGCTTTGTCTGTTACTGATGATGATCCCAGAACTCTGAAGGAAGCTGTGGATTCAGAGGATGGAAAACTCTGGAAAGAGGACATGGTTGATGAAATGGCATCTTTGCACAAAAATGAGGCTTGGGATCTGGTGGAGTTGCCGGCTGGAAGGAAACCCATTGGCAGCAAATGGGTGTTCAAGAAGAAGACAAATGCAGAAGGAAAAGTGGAGAAATACAAAGCTTAGTTGGTAGAAAAAGGTTATTCCCAGGTGTCGGGAATTGATTTTGGGGATATTTTTTCTCTTGTTGCCAAGGTAGCTTCTATTAGATTACTTTTATATGTTGTTGTTGCTTTTTATTTTGAGGTAGAACAGATGGATGTGAAGACGGAATTTCTTCACGGGGATCTGGAAGAGGATATCTACATGAAACAACCTGAAGGCTTTGTGGTGAAGGGTAAGAAAGAACTGGTATGTAAATTAAAGAAGTCTCTATATGGGTTAAAATTGTCACCAAGGATGTGGTATTAGAAATTTGATACATTTATATAGGTACTTGGCTTCACCAGAAGCAAAGCAGATCACTGTGTGTATTTTAAATTAATTGGTGACCGTGTTATTTATCTGGTCTTGTATGTGGATGATATGTTGTTGGTTGGAAATGACAAAGAAGTTATCCAGGATTTTAAGACCCAATTGTTCTCCAAATTCGACATGAAAGATCTTGGTGCTGCAAACTATATTTTGGGCATGGAAATTAAAAGAGATAAGGTAAAGAGGAAGCTTTGGTTAAACCAAAGGAAGTATGTCGAGACAATATTGTAGAGGTTTAATATGAAGGATAGTAAACCGATGAAGGTTCCTATTCCTGTAGGTGTGAGGTTATCTACTGAATAGTGTTCCAAGACACAAGAAGAGGTAGAGAACATGTCCCGTGTTCCATATGCAAGTGCAGTCAGTAGCCTGATGTATGTAATGGTATGTACTAGACCAGACATTGCACATGCAGTGGGAGTATTAAGCAGGTTTATTTCAAAACTAGGGAAGGAGCACTGGATGACAATGAAGTGGGTTTTCAGGTATTTGCATGGCACTAGTGATTATGGTTTGTGCTACCAAGGAAGACCAGGATTGGACAGAGTGTTGGATATTCGTGGCTTTGTTGATGCAGACTGGGTTGGAGATTTGGATCAGAGAAGATCTACAAGTGGGTATGTGTTTAACCTATTTGGAGGTGCAGTCAGTTGGATGAGTAAGAAACAATCTATAGTGGCACTATCAACTACAGAGGCAGAATACATGGCAGCCACTCATGCAAGCAAGGAAGCAGTTTGGTTGTAGAGATTGTGTTCAAGTATGGGGTTAGTACAGGAACCTATAAGGATAGACTGTGACAGCCAAAGTGAAATTTTCTTGGCAAAGAACCCCACATATCATTCAAAGACAGAGCACATTGATGTTCAGTATCACTTTGTGAGGGATATGATAGAATACAAAAAGGTGTTGCTGGTAAAGGTGGACACTTTGAAGAATACTGCAGATGCATTGAAAAAATCTGTGAGCTCTGAGAAGTTCTCTTGGTGTAGAGAGAAAATGGGTATTTCAGGGCTGGAAAAATGACTAAGCTCTCTTGTGACCCCCTGTGGAAATAAAACAACAAGTGGGATAATGTTGGGCTGTGTTATATTCTTTCCACGTAGTTAACAGGGGGATTGAGGGGCACCCGTAACCCCACTTTATGGGGTCCAGGGCAGCACCCCAGAAAATTTTGGTTTTGGACCCTATGTTAGGATGGGCAGACCCACCTATGGTTTTGTGCATGATTTTCGCACATGTTTTTGGACGTGATGGTTTTTGGTACATGGTATTGGACGCGACGGTTGTTTGGTTCATGGTATTGGATGCTTCGACATGTATAAATATGTATTGTAATAGTGAAAGGAACAGAATGAAAAATCAAGCTGGTAGTCCCAGTTTTGGGATCCAGGGGAAATCTCTGTGTATATGTGTTTTATGTGTTATGCTCTCGCATTTTTTATTTTCCGTGTTTTAAAATTCGTTTGCAGGTAATTTTTGTACGGGTTAAAACCTACAGCGTGCTTACTTGAGAAAGCTCTCTCTTTCCTACAAAACAAAAACTACAAAACCCAAAACCGACATACAAAAAAAACAATCCTTATGGTTTGAAGTTAGCTTTACCCAGAAACTAACAATTTTCCTTAATGTTTTTGATTTTCTGACATCACACTAAGGCGCGACAGAAAAGAGCATACGCATGAGAAAAATCCTTCCTTTCTGTTTCTGATTTGCCCAGATTGAACAGAGTCACAAGCCAAAGATCATACACAGAAATGAAAGGTATAGATCCAGTAATAAAAAACAGAGAGCTATATAAACCGAAATAAACAAAGAGAAAATAACTAAAAACTGCAAATAAACATTGTATACCTCAAGATCTTAAAAATGACGTAGCTAGGGCTACTGGAAACCTTTTCGTGTCAAACGAAAGGGGTTCCTCACTGGAACAGATGCTCCTAACACAATAAAGTAGTCCTCTCAGCGTGAAATCAGTCAGTAATAGTAGATCTAGGAAATGACAGTCGGATGCAGTTCTATCGGCTTCAGATTTGGATCACTAATGTATGCAACCCTCAAATAGCTCTGATACCATGTAAGAATTTACAGGGTAAGTTCCTCAGATAAAACACCAAAGGACACCTCTCACAAACATATCACAGATCAATACATCAGTATTTTTGACGTGGTTAAAACCCTCAAAGAGGGAAACAGTCCATGGCCTGAGCCAACGCAGCCACTTCAAGTAATTTATTAATAAAAGAATGAAAATTTACATAAGCTTCTCTCATGGACCAATCGGGTGTTAAGCAACGGATCAAGTGTCGGTAATACCGAGGAGAGAATGAACCGTCGGATCACTACATATCGTGACCGTCAGATTGTAAGTTACAAAAGTACATAGTAAAGAAACACAGTTTACCTAACTCTACACTAGACAAAGTTATACTTAACTATTTCCTATGTGTTGGAATATCCTAACAAAATTCTCAAAATATTCTTCAGGATTGCAAGAAAAAGTTTGTTGTGTATTTAATAGGCATGGATTGTCATTCAAACTTCAAGGGATCATGGCATTTTGATCATGTATGTCACGTAAATTCCAAGTTGTAACATATTTGTTCAAATAGCACATTGTTGAACCAACAACAACGATGTCTAGCCAATCTAATGTTTCCATATTCGGTGCTTTAGGAAACAACAAAAATTCGTGAATGTGGGTCGAAACTCTATGTTTCCACTCGTACTTGACATAGTTTAAAACACATAATTAACATACAACTAACAACCCATAAGAACATACATTTTGTTCAAGGCTTAAAGAAAGGGCAAAAAGGAACAATAACAAATCTATACCATAAGTACTTAGAGCCAAGATATCTCTACAAAAATATCTCTCAAAATATATTGAATATTTTGGTGCAGGTGCATAGCATCTATATGTGGGTACTTAATAACATTTTTAATTCTTTTGGCATGCTCACTTTTTCGATAACAATGGTTGTTTGAAGGCATTAAAATATGCAAGTCAGGCCACTTTGGGTCTGTTGCACTCAAAGTAAAAAAGAAAAGTAGGGAAACCCAGCTGGGTGATCATGTCTATGAGTTTAGAACAACACATTGTCCAATATGCCCTTGTCCCCCTAAGTCAATATCCAAAATGCATTAATTTTTCAGCTAATTTATTGTCTGGTAAATCATGTTGTTGTTGACGCAACTCCTGTATAGTTACAGGTGCATTTTCATGGATATTCTTATTTGATCATAATATCTGAGTAGATGCAAACCATATTCATTCATCTCAAAATTAAAAATACGTGGATGCAACCAATCACCATCTCATGTAGGGAATAAAGTTGGGAATGCCATGTCCAACAAGCCTTCAGTATTATATTCATTAATGGGAGATGCACCAATATCAGGAAATATATTGGTTCAACATATGTGCAATCCACATTCTGAATAAATCTTCTCATTCCATCAACTTCCCTAGATTCATTAGGCAAGTGGGAAAGAAACGAAAACAGGTGACAATGTGTAATACCCTCCTCCCACATCTACCCAAGTAACCAGCCAATTGAGGTAAACATGTGACAAAGAGTCACTACAATATGATTCAAATCCATATTTGTTAGTTAAGGAAGTGGAACTGACTAAACACACTATACAAACCTTCCAAACATACTGCAGAACCCCTAGAAGTCATCCAAACCTTCTAGGTGACTAGACCCTGAGAAAAACTGACCTTTTATTGTATTAAACCCTCAGTCGCTCCCATAACATGGGCATGATTGTGACTAGAACCCTATATTCACTCCCACAACATGGGCATGCATGTGATTGGGGACTTTCCCAAATAGTTTTGTGTCCGCGACTTCGATTTTAGTGCCACTTTTTTAGGGCCAGGGCTCAAGTCACTGCCGAGAACTCCATGAAACTTCTAGAATTGAAAGATAACATTGGAACAATGATACAAATGAAAATGATTTAACAAGTACTTGATTGGACCCCTACTAGCCATGACAAGAATTTCGTCAAACATGTCACAAATATGCATTCTACATGTTTAAACAATAGATATGAGCATAGCGGTCTCCTACTTATATGAGAATCACTAAGAAGCACTGATTCCTCATCACAATAACTACATTATCATCTATTAAGCTATATATTCATTGTGCATTGAGTGATTAACCAAAACATGATGAGAGCCATACATTTTCGATGTCATAAAACTCATTCATAACCAACATATAACCAACAAAAATATCAAGGATATAACTGCCATATAAGACACATATGAAAAAGTATATTTACCCATAAAATACCAATGAGAAAGGGAGCTCTTATCGATGATTGCATAATCCAACCACGTATGGGACTTCCATGAACCACCCGATCGTAGACTAGGCTGAACCAAATATTTCTTTCAGATAGCCACCTCCATGCCATATTCCAAGCATGAATGTGGGATCTCATAACAAAAATCAATCAAAACCATCCACGGCTTCCAAAAGCCAAACCACCTCAACCCTCAACCAGTGATTCCACCTCATGGTCGGACATCACTAACCCTCACTAGATTGGTCTCTACCCAAGTTGTCCAGGGCTCCAAAGCATTTATTCCAACCAGGGCTTCTAGGACTAGTAACTTAGCCCACAGCTGTTGACGGCTTCCAAAGTGTTTTTCCAACCATGGATTCCAGGACTAGTAACTCAACCCACCAAGGGCTTCCAGAGTGTTTTTCCAACCAAGGCTTCCAAGACTAGTAACTCAACCTAAGTTGTTACAAGGCTTCCAGGGCGTTTGTCCAACCAAGGCTTCTAGGAAATAATAACTCAACCCACTACCAAAGGCACAAGAAAACCAACTAGAAAACAAAAGTGAAACCACAACACCATGGCTATCCAAGAAATGGAAAGAATAGTAAAAACCACTATCAATCCAGGGAATCCTGCATGTTAATGAAATATCATAACCAAGAAACCACATGCATATGCCATGCATGCCAAAATTAATAAGGAAAATAAACATGAAACTCGATACCTGCAAGCAAAATCTATTGTAGTTGTTGATCCCAATATCCTCTTGCACTTTCTTGCTCTTCCTTTTCCTTCTTGCTCCAAAACTCCAAGTATGCCACACTCCTCCAAGAGTGCTCCAAGAAAAATCTAAGTGTCCAAGAGTATGAGAGAGAGAGCTCCAAAATGGAACTGACAAAGTTTACCCATTGATCCTCATAAGCCTTTTTATTAATGAGGCCTCTATTCTCCTCATTTTCCTCCTCACATGCAACCTATGACCTTTCACCTCCCTTTTCTCATAATTTCAATTAGTTTCATAAATAGAATGTTGATAAATGCCTCATGACTTTCCAAAGCATTTTCCATTTCCTTTTCTGGCAATTTCCTTAGCCATTAATTAATCACAAGTGTTCCCTATCACTATGACTTTTCACAAGATTCACCTTGGAATACGTGTCCCATTACCATGGTTATAATTTTTCCTTTATTAACTTTTACATGTATTTTTAACCAGGGTTGTTAAGAAACCCTCCCCCTTGGGGGAATACCATCCTCGGTGTTCAATGACACCTACAACTACAAGATTGTTGTAAGCAAAACATACTGCCCATGGAACTTTATAAATTAGCTCATTGTAGTATTTACAATGCTCAACCCACTGAGAAGAAAACCAACATGACAACATGACAAATATAACATCATAATGACATGACACCCATACTACTTATTGGAGATTTATAACATAGGTACATATACCAAAACATCATACCAAATCATGTACCAAAAAATTTGCTCAATCAACAAATAGAGAAGGATACATAGCCCACATCTGATCTGCCATCTCCCATGTAGCTTCATTGGGCCCAAAGTGCTTCTATTGCACTTTAACCTGCTCAATTGCTCAATTCTAGAGCATTAGCATCTTTCTCTGCAAAATTCACTAACGTTCCAGATGGAATTCGCCTAATGGATCCACCTGCAATACAAACTAGTCAATCACATGATAACCATCTTTAGCATACTTAAGATATGGCTTATGGGAAACATCTTGGACTTTCACTATCAGAGGCAGTGCAAGTCAATAGGCTACTGGTCTAATCCGTTCAATAATCTAGAAATGTCCACAAAATCTTGGTGCTAGCTTGGCACACGATCCAATCTGCAGGGAGCTCTTATTTGGCTTGATGTGAAAGTACACCTGTTCCCTAAAAAAAACTCCTTAAACAACCTATTTTGATCTGCATAATTTTTCTGCCTATCCTACGCTGCCTTTAGATTCTTCTTGATTACTTACATTTATTGTTCCATTTCTACCAACATGTACGGTCCAATAAACACCCTATTCACTGGATCACTCCAACTGATGAGAGTATTACAACTCCACCCATACAATGCTTCAAATGGACTCATCCTCAAAGATTCTTGATACTCATTGTTGTAAGCGAACTCAACCAGTGGAAGGTACTCTTCTCAATTTTGCTGTTGATGCATCGCATACATCCTCAACATATCCTCCAATATATTGTTGTCACTCTCTATCCATCCATCTGTCTATGGATGATAAGCTATGTTGAAGGCCAACTCTATACCCAAACCTGTAAATAACTCTTTCTAGAACCGAGAAGTGAACTTGGCATCCCTGTCTGATATGATTTTCTTTGCTACACCATGCAAGTTCACTATATCCTTGATGAATACATGTGCTACATCATTAGATGAATAACTAGACTTCACTGGAATGAAGTGTGCTACCTCAGTCAACATGTCCACCAAAACCGTGATGGAATCATGATGTCTAGATGATGTCAACAAACCTATAATGAAGTCCATGGAAATTACCTCCAATTTCCACTCTGGAATCGAGATCAATTGTAGTAGTCCACATGGATGCTTACACTCTACCTTTACCTATTTACAATCCAAGCATCTTGTCACAAACTCTGCCACTTCTTTCTTCAAGTTCAACCAGTAGTAGAACTTCTTCACTGCTGTCAATGTCTTCTTATATCTTAGGTGACCTGAATATGGTTTCACATGAAACTTTCTCAAGATAAGCTTCTTGAGCTCCTTGTCATCTAACACATATATCCTATCCCTAAATATGACCAAACCATCTATTTTGAGACAAAATTCCACAACATGTGCACCTGCACCTGTACTTGTACCTATGCTTGTACCTGTACTTTGTTGTAACCTGTGCCTAATCTCCATGTACCTGTTATCCTACCGAGTTTCCTGTAAAATCCTATCTTGTAGATTTGTCCAATAAGATTTCATAGCTGCTATATGATTCACCTGTATCCGCATTCTAAGAGCATTTGTAAACCTATTCTCTTTACCTTTAATATACCTGATCTCAAGTTCAAACTCACTTATTATGGCCAACCATCTAACAAGGTTGCAAGGTTGTGCAGGTTGCATGGTCGCAAGGTCTCATAGGTTGCAAGGTCGCAAGGTCACACAGGTCGCAGGGTTGCATAGGTCGTAGGTCACGAATTTATACCTATTGCAGTTTTTTTGGAGCCCAACCTATCCTTCGGTCAGTTCGACATGGGAAATGAGGCTTGGGTTACGCCTTTTGGGCCCTGTCTGGATTCTAAATCCTGGATCACTAGGAAACAGGGGTGAATAAACTAGGTATTTGCTAGATAGATAAGGCAAAGGGGAATCTAGATGGAGGAAACACAAGAATTAAATCAAAGGGGAAACCAAAATTAAATAAAACCCTCCTGATTTGGTCGGGTCACACTAACAGGGAGGGAAAATGTCAAGGAATAATGATCACATGGGAGAAGAAAGGTCACCTACCTGGAATAAGTCATGCACCTCCTTCATTCACCTAGCCTTCCTCCCACTCAAGCACTTCAGTGGAATAAAGAAAATGAATCGGTGGGAGAGCGACTTAACTAAAAAAGGTCAGACGTGCGAAGCTAACATAGTTCACTAGGTTGCAAGGTCCCGACGCTGCAGACAATGTCTCAGAGTCTTGTGTGACTTTACGATGTGACGACCTATAAGGTTGAGGTTGCAGGGTCACAAGGTAGCGGGGTCGCGATCTTGGTCTTGAAAAATAGGAATGGCTTGTGACCTAGTGACCTTGGAGTGAGAGCTAACTAAGTCACAAGCTTGTGATGGTCACAAATTTTTAAATTAGTCAATCAAACTAAATTGTGACCTTGCGACCTAACTTGGTTAGAGAGAAATTTTTTGAAAGGAAGGTCGTAGGTCATTGAGTTCAACTATATGAAAGCTCATTTTGTGCGACCTACAACTTGGGCAGAAGATGAACCTTAAGTACCACAGAACTGGGTATTTGAGGGGACCAAGGAGCCTTGGCTTACTGACAGTATGTAGAGGCGAGATTTTATAGGTAATTGAAAGGTACAAACTTAGTGTAAGGGTCCCAAAATTTTGAAGGGATGGAAATTTTAGGAGGGTTGTTGCGAAGGCTACAAATATTGATTCGCTAGTAGAACCTCAGTATCTTTGCTTGCCCTTGATTTAGGATGTAGTGGACCTTTGTGAGTGTGTCGTTCCAAGATCATGGGTCCCACTAATGTCTCCAGGTTACCCTTAGTATTGATTAGAAGCTCCCTACTACTTTGACTTGGCTTGTTAACCACACAGACCAAAGGCATTCCTGATGACTCAAAATAGGGGTCTGGATAATGATATGAGCCATAAAGATCTTCGGTATTGTGGCTATTGGTATCTGGTGTTGCTATATTTCCAGGGAGTCTAGATAGTACCTGGCAAGGTCAATCTCAATAAATCACAAATGTCACTCCCCTACCAGCGAGCCTAGACAGTACCCTAGCAGAGTCGTTGCATTATGTCTTTGGGCAAAAAGCCTTTCTCAATCCTTTTCCCTTTATTTAACTTTTATTCATGTGCTCATTGGAACTTATTCATTGGGCATTTATTTTCCTGGGAAGATGAGGGATCCCGACTTATTTTATTTGCAAGAGAGGTTGTTTCTAGTTTTCAGAGACTATTGTTTTCCTGAAATATGTTGCTCATTAAGGTTTTCCTTTCCCCTTCTCGATTCAGCAGGATGAACCGATTCATTCAAGCTATAGCCAAGTCAAAAGCAGGACTTATTGTTGAAAGATAGGGTGCCATGGATAACTAGATTTTCCCACTGAGATATATCTTCACACCTTCCCTAGGTCACGAATTTAGAAGTGATCAAATGTGCGAAAAGAAAAAGGTACAGCTCAACCATTGGTGTAGAGGCTACCCCGACCCTAAGGTGTTTGACTTAGGTGACGTTCCAAAATATTTTATTTAGGGTAGGATATTTATTAAATAATGGAGATACAATGATCAAAAGGCATGAAAGAAGATGAAACTAAGTGCAAAAGACAAAATCATGGCCAGAGCTAAGAAATTGTTGAAAACAAAAAAGAAAAGAAATTATAGTACAATGATGGGGAAGCAGCTAGGTGAAGTAAAATTTGAGGTCATGTCCATTTACAGGGAGGGGTTCAACCGTTTTTTCTAGGGTCTACAGTCTATAGATATGCTGGCCATTCTTCTCCTTAACCTAAAAGGGACCAATCCACAAGGCCTGAAATTTGGTGTGCTTACCTTTGTCCTCATAGGCTTTATCCCATTTGAGTACTAGGTCATCCACATTAAATTCGTTACTCCTTGCTGATTTTTCATCAAACCACCTCTTGAATTGGCTTTGATGCATGAAAAATGTCTCCCTAGCCTTCTACCTCCCTTCCTCTACATTAAGAAGGGTGTCGATTTGGCTTTGTGAATCTTGTAACAACTAGAGAGTGGGTAGGTACAAGTTTGGCGGTAAAATTACTTCTTTCCCATAGACTAGGAAATAAGGGGAGGTTCCAAGAGATGGTTCCAGGGTGACACGGTCGTACCACAGGGAATTATTCAGGGCATTGTGTTAGTTCCTTTGGTGTGATAGTAAGGTTTTCTTGATAATTCAGATTAGGTTTTTGTTGGTGGAATCTGCTAGGCCATTGCCTTAGGGGTAATAGTTAGCTGAATGTTTCGAAACAATACCATTTTCCAAAGAAAAATGATATAACCTGAAAGATGAGAAATAAGTAGAATTATAAAAAATTAGGGAGGGTTGAACGTTGAAGCTGGCCATGATGTGCTAACTAAAAAAAGGATATTACCTCTTGATCGTTGATTTTCCACAACGGGATGGCTTCCACCCACCTCTTAAAATAGTTGGTAGTTGTGCGAACATACATGTGTTATTTCACCGAGTGTGGAACAATTTCCCCACTAACATCTAGCCCCCACTATTGAAACAATTCTTCAACTCCTATAGCTTGGTGTGTGGCGGTTGACCAAGATTCTCTTCTAGTGCACTTTTGGTTGATTGAGCATTTACGAATGTACGCGTGAGAATACTTGAGTAAGGTGGGGCACTAGAAACTGGCTCTCATGATTTTATGGGTTGTGGTATCGCCAATGTAGTGGCCTCTTGCTGGCCCATAATTCATCTCCTTTAACACTCGTTGGGCTTTGTCGGATTTCAAGCACTTGAGAAATACGCCATTGTGATGTTTGCAAAACATAATTCCTTGTATTAACTAATAAGATGCAGCTTTAAGCCTCACAACTCATTTCTATCTCGTGAACAAGGTAGGAGGCAGGGTCCCTTGCCCTAAATATTATTTCATATCAACATACCAAGATGAAGAGTCATTTTCAGTTGTGAGGTCATTTTGGTACATCTTGATCTCATGGTCCTAGCCTTATAATTCTTCATTTTGTTGATCTGCGGCTTTAGTGGCCAATTTACATTGTCCATGCCCTTTTACTGTGTGAGCCGGGTTGAACTCCAAGTCATATTCTTAGAGGAAAGTCATCCAGTTATCTCTTCATTCACCTAAATCTTATTGGACAAACAATGACCTAACAACAGGATAAGGGATGAACATTGTTACATGGTTCTTCAGAATTTAGGGTTGGAAATGTTCAACTACTTTGTAGACTGTGTATGCCTGTTTATCCATGTCCAAGTAGTTGAGATCCAAATCTGGTAATCATTTTCTCATGAATGATATAGGTCGCTCATTGCTGTTACCATCCTTCTGAGCAAGCACAATAGTTAGGGATGAGTTTGAGGCAAAATTGTCAAGAATGAAAGATTTGTCGAATTATGGTTTGTGCAAAGAAGGGGCTTCCGTGATGGCTTTCTTGATATGGTCAAATTCTTCCTTCTCTTCTTGATTCCATCTAAATCCCACATCCTTCTTTATCATATTTTATAAGGGCTTAACGATCTGGGAAAAATTAGAAATAAACTTGTGGAGGAAGTTGATTTTACCCAGGAAAGACTACATACCTTTCTTGCTACTATGGAGTGGTATTTGCACGATAACTTTTATGCGTTCAGGATAAAAAATAATTCCATCTTCTGAAATGAGGAAGGGCATGCACCGAAATGAAAATGTTCCACACTTGGTCCTGAAAGTTGTCTTAAGCAATCTGGTTTGGCAATCAACACTTGGTTGTATCCAGAGAAGCCATTGAGCAAGGAGAAAATTTCAGAACCATATATTGTCTGAAGAATCTATTCCATAGAGGGGACTGGATATTTATCTTTATTTGAACCCCAATTAATATTCTAAAAGTCAACGCATAACCGAATTTCACCCAACTTCTTCTGCATGGGAACAAAATTTGAGACCCAAGTGGAATGCCTGACTTTGAAAATGATGTGTGCATCCAATAGCTTCTTCAACTCCTTTTGGATAAGGGGTTCCAGTGTGGGGTGTACTTTCCTTAATTTCTGTTGGAACGGTTTGACCCCTTCCTTTATAGGTATAATATGTTGGATGATCTAGGTGTCATACATCTTTAGGTCATCATACATCTAGGCAAACACATCCCAATACTTTATGAAAAAGTTGATAAATGATTGCCTATCATCAGGTGAACACCTGACACCTAGATTGATAAACATGGGGTGAACTTCAGTTTTGAGATTGATTTTTTAATGAGAAAATGTGGAAAATTGAGTCTTGGTATTTGGGGGACCCCAAAAATAGTTATGCAGATCAAGTATCTTTTCTAGCGTAACAACACCTTTGGGCATGGTATTTCCCTTTCCCTCATCTGCGTCTCCTTGTAAGGCTCTGTCATTCTCTTCTTCATCTATCATCGCATCCTTGAACACCTCATCGTTATCCATAAATCTAGTATCTATTGATCATCATTGAAAACAGGTAGATTAGTTACATTATTTGGGAGAATAGGATTATAAACAATCTCAATAGAAAATCCATCTCTTAAAGGTGTAATCCTAGCTGCGAAATTAGCTAAAGTGTCAGCGGTGAGATTATTGACCTGTTGTGCTGTACAACAACCCCCCATTTCATAAAATTTTTCTTTAAAAATCATAATATGAAATGGGTCCCTTTTAAACATAGATGTGTGAATAAATTGGTATTAAGTCATCATTAGGAAAAACCCTCATCAAAATGTCCAACTGAAATGTGATATACCTTTCAAGCAATGATAAAATAGGTCTTTTAATTAATCATAAAGCTTTTTATTATTATGATAAAGCGATCGCATATCGCAATAATAAGAAAAGCATATATAAAGACCCATTTAACTACTCCGATCTGAAAATGGAAATCGCTACCGGATATCGGGGAAACACAAAGCACATCGTGTATATAAGGCACCCCCCCAGTCCTTCAATGCGATAAAATGTATCGCTATCGGCAATCGGTCGTAGCAATCAATTCATTAACTGTGGCACCTTCAAATCTTCCGATGCGATAAGGCGTATCACTATCGGTGATCGGAGATTTCGCAATAGCATAAGTAATGTGACCCGAACCCTTTCCCGATTGCGATACATTAAATCAAGGCGCATGTTTTGAAGCATATTAAAGATTGGCATGTATTGTACCACCTTTGGTGATTGAACAATATTTTGGACTATTATTAAAACCTTTCCCTTTCACGTCACCAATCATCAAATGCGATTATCCGCCAAAAATCTAAGCCACACTTGAATCGATTATTCACCATATAGACGTTATGATGGATATTTAAAAGCTCCCTTATCATGATTAACAGGTGAAGCAGCCAATTAATGAAGCAGTTATGCCGAGATTTTCCACTTAGATTCTATCTGCGACAATTTCACTATAATCTTTGATTAGTCGCTAATAGATATAACTCTTTCATATTTGGCTCATGTTAACTATTTCTCTGTATCATGATGGTTTCATTCCTTGTGCAGAATTCAGTCGAAATAACAAGTTTGAAGCAAATGGGAAAGAAATCCAAGAAGACCACAGCAGCAGCGACCCCTGCAATAACAGTCCAGCCCACCAGCGACCTGGGACCAAGTAAAAAGGGCCTAATCTCAGACACTACATGTCTCGGCCTTGGAAATACAAGCTGGCAAAGCATCTATAATTTAATTGAGGCAGAAGAACCGGAGGAAGTGTCGGAAGAAGCAACTGCAGGCTCAACTAATAAATCAGAAGCCTCCCTGAAAGATTTAGCCGACTCATTTTTACACAGGATAGCAGCTCGGGAGAAAATTCTTCCATACACTGATGTAGTTAGATGGGTGGTCGAACAAATTCCAGTTTCAAATAGAACATTTTGCATAGTTGATGGAAGAGTTTTTGGTTCATTCCAGCCTTATGACTTGAGGAAAATGTATCATTTGCCCGAACCTGAAAAGAAATAAAACAAAGCCTTTCTGGAGAAATTCGTAGAGGATAATGAGACAGAATCAGCCCCGATTAGGCAATGGAGACGGAATCCCGCAAAGCACAAACATGAATCATCGGGTAAGTACTTTGTGGATTCCTTGTCATCTCCTTACTTTTACACTGGGGCAATGATGTGTAGGATATGGGGAATGCATGATTCATCAAAGTTTACTATCGAAATGGTTCCTTTAATGGAAGCGGCTATTAGTAGTTATGTCATGGATTGGGAAAATATATTTTCCGATAAATTAGCCTCTGCAATTCTCGATTTTAGATTCAATTCACGCAAAACCACCAGGACTATTCCCCCCTTCTATTATAGTGCTTATGTTATGGATATGCTTTGCTTTAATTCCGAATATCCGGTACTTCGGTGGAGATGGACGCCACAAGACCCAAAGCCAATCCACATTTATCAACAGATGTTATGGAAGGCACATTGTAAGGACCATTTGTATCAAATCTGTAACGGTTTCATGTTGCCTATCTATTATGCCATTTTTGATAAGCCTGCCCCAAGGATTTCTGAGGAGGCAGAAGTTGACTTGACTGTTGTGGGGAACTGGTTCGGGGAAGATAAGTTCACATATATAAGGGTGTATGGTAGCCTCACAAGACCCCATGTCCTCCCATTGTATGTACCTGATAAACTGTTGGCACGAGAGTTAGCTTATCAAATAACAACAGCTGGAACATCCAAAACTCTTAGGACTTCTAAAAAGCAATCATGGCCTATATTCCCTTTGAGATGTGGTGTTTATACTCTACATGATTACAAACATGCTGAGAAAGAGGCAGGAAAAATAAATATGCTCAATCTTGCAACCATCCCTAACAGGTAATTTGATCCCCGGAAGGTTTCCTATAATGTGCTTGAACAGGCCAAACTTACTAAGTTTGACCATGAAAAAGATGAATTTGAAGACCTATTCTCTTCAGCAGAATCATTGTCTCGAGTTAAAACATTGGCCAAGATGAAATATAATGATGAAGGACTGGTGGAATTCAATAGGCTCAGAGAACAGAGGTTGCAAACTCTGCCTCTGGACTTATTGGTTACTACACCAACAACTAAGTCAAGCGAGCCTGAACAGAAGATTGTTGACGAACCTCCTGCTACAGAGAAAATTTTCGAAAAGGGAAAAGAGCAGGAAACAGAGCAGGAGAAAGAGAAGAAGCAGGACAGTGAAGTTATTGATCTAGAGGCCCAAATTGATCACAAACTCCTCAAAGAATGGCAACAATTTGACTCTATTATAAGCAATCCCGAGACTTCGCAAGGATTCAACACACCCCAAATAACAGTTGGTCAAGAAACAACAAAAACTACGGTTCCAATTGAAGGAACCAGCAACCTACCCATTAGAAAAGATGCAGAAATAATTCCTAAAGATCCATCCGATCAATTTTTTTTGCAGATAGAAGAAATACCACCATTAGATGTCTTTTACAGTCCCAAACACAAGGCTGTGGTGAAAAGACAGAGGAAAAGGAGGAGACTTGATCAATATTCCCTTTTTCCAGATCAAACAGAGATGGCTAATGTAGTGTGGGAGGAGGAATTAAACCCTTTCGATGACCTTACAGAACTTTCTCAGTATGTCGGAGCTTATTCAGCAGCCACCATGGATAAGGCCTCAGAAGTAAGCAATCTACTTAATGAAAAAGATCAAACAATTGGTTCATTGCAGTCACAGGTGTCTGAAGCAAAACGAAAAATAGAACAGTTGGAACAACAACTATCAATACAGCGGCAGACAAACTGTCAATTAAATGAGCAATTGCTCAAAGAAAAACAGAGGATAGACTTGAATGTAGTACACAAATAAAAGGAATTTTCAGAAGCATTGGCCAGATTAAAGGTGATGAATGAACAAATGAGCAAGACTAAGGATGAGAAAATCACTCAACTGTCACAAGAAGTGGAAAAGTTCAAGAGTCTTCCTCAAGTCGCAGAGTTTAGAACCGAAGCTCTACAAATCAATAAGGCATTTATTACACAACCAAAACTGCTATGTCATAACATTTCTCTGGCTGAGCCTCTTTGTGAGATTACTACATTAATAGTTGATAAATCAGTTGAAGCCAGGCAGGATTTAGAACAGGCTGATGAGACCTTAACCATCTTTCTTTCTTGGCAAGACTCCAATGAAGGACAAGCCGCAAATCTGTCCAAAATTATAGATTCACACAAAGACATCCTTTTCCTAGAATGGCAGTCACAACTGATGAAGGCTGAAAGAGAAACCTCAAGATGTCGAATATCTACTAGCAATTTAATTGAATTGGTCAATGGCACTCTTTACCTGTCTAACATGATTTCACAGTGCAATCTAGGTAAATTGACATCGGCCAAAGCCTTGGAACAAACATGTAATCAGGAATTGGAAAAGAATGGAAGAATAATCACTGGCATTCAAAGTTTAACTTGGGATGCCTTTTGTTTTTTCTTAATTAAGCCATACAGTCAGAGGGCCACCCACACTCAAATCTTTAACTGATGCAATCAGTTACATGATTCCCGAAATCCATGATGCCACATATTCAGCCCAACTGCATTCTTGTCTAAGTCGCCCTCTAGAAGTGCAACCGATGCTATCTATCTGCCAGCTCAAGCCGAAGGGAAATCATCCGAAACAGTGAATCATGCTGCCAACTGAAGACAAGCCGATTTTGAGGAGATATTCATAATATAGTTGTTCCAATTAATAGCACTTTTATTTTGTAATTAGTTAGCGTAATTAGTATTTATAGGCCCTTTCATGCATTTAGAAAGGGTCCTCAGTTTTTGTATAAACTAAAATCAGTAAGTCACACTATTGTGCTTCTAATCTATTTTTTTATGAAGACTGGGCCAGTATTCTAAATTTTAACGAAGAAAGATTTGATGACATGTGCACTATTCCCTTTTGTGGAAGTGTTTCTAAGTTAGAAGAAAGAATTTGAATGCGATTGATATCGGGAGTGATCCAAATAACATATGGTACTAATATATATTCTCTTGTGTCATTCTTTTATGTGAATCGGCATTTGTTTAAATCTTGCTATCATTGAATATATGTATGTCTTTTAATAGCAATCCTTGTACTTTTCACTATTGAATGTCTAAGGATTGTTATTCTTTCAATCATATCTATGTCTATGATATATATGAGGAATAGTGTAATAATGTTTGCTTGATTGCTTTGTTCAACTATTTGGGCTTAGTAATTATCATATGAATAAATATCTTTGTTTATCAACAGTGTCATCTATATGCCTGTTTGTGGATGAAGACCATCAAAAGTTACGCTAAAAGCAGAAATTTCCCGGGATAGGATAGTTGTTTAAAATTTTACTTTTAAATTAAATCATTCATTCATTATCATTAGACACTATAGAATCAACCATTTATCCATTCTATTTACCAATCATTGGGAAGCTGGTCCCATTATATCCAGTCGGAGCCACCACACCAAACGAAAAAGGAGTTGCCTTTAAGGTCCGGACCAGGTGGTTATCCCCGATGTTGTTGCAACGATTTTTGAATTCAATAGGCTCAGAGAACAGAGGTTGCAAACTCTGCCTCTGGACTTATTGGTTACTACACCAACAACTATGTCAAGCGAGCCTGAACAGAAGATTGTTGACGAACCTCTTGCTATAGAGAAAATTTCCGAAAAGGGAAAAGAGCAGGAAATAGAGCAGGAGAAAGAGAAGAAGCAGGACAGTGAAGTTATTGATCTAGAGGCCCAAATGGATCCCAAACTCCTCAAAGAGTGGCAACAATTTGACTCTATTATAATTAATCCCGAGACTTCGCAAGGATTCGGCATACCCCAAATAACATTTGGTCAAGAAACAAAAACAACTACGGTTCCAATTGAAGGAACCAACAGCCTACCCATTAGCAAAGATGTAGAAATAATTCCTCTTACCACTTGATCAATCTTCCATTTTTCCAAATCAAACAGAGATGGCTAATGTAGTGTGGAAGGAGGAATTGAACCCTTCTGATGACCTTACAAAATTTTCTCAGTATGCCGGAGCTTATCCGACAGCCACCATGGATAAGGCCTCAGAAGTAAGCAATCTACTTAAGGAAAAGGATCAAACAATTGGTTCATTGCAGTCACAGGTGTTTGAAGCACAGTGAAAAATAGAACAGTTAGAACAACAACTATCAATACAACGACAGACAAATAGTCAATTAAATGAGAAATTGCTCAATGAAAAACAGAGGATAGACTTGAATGCAGTACAAAAACAAAAGGAATTGTCAGAAGCATTGGCCAGATTAAAGGCGATGAATGAACAAATGACCCAGACTAAGGATGATAAAATCGCTCAACTATCACAAGAAGTGGAAAAGTTCAAGAGTCTTCCTCAAGTCACAGAGTTCAAAACCGAAGCTCTACAAATCAATAAGGCATTGATTACACAACTAAAACTGCTATGTCATAACATTTCTCTCGCTGAGCCTCTTTGTGAGATTACTACATCAATAGTTGATAAATCAGTTGAAGCCAGGCAGGATTTAGAACAGGCCGATGAGACCTTAACCAGCTTTCTTGCTTGGTAAGACTCCAATGAAGGACAAGCCGCGAATCTGCCCAAAATTCTAGAGTCACACAAAGACATCATTTTCCTAGAATGGTAGTCACAACTGATGAAGGCGGAAAGAGAAACCTCAAGATGTCGATTATCTACTAGCAATTTAATTGAATTCGTCAATGACACTCTTTACCTGTCTAACATGATTTCACAGTGCAATCCAGGTAAATTGACATCGGCCAAAGCCTTGGAATAAACATGCAATCAGGAATTGGAAAAGAATGGAAGACTAATCGCTGGCATTCAAAGTTTAACTTGGGATGCCTTTTGGTTTTTCTTAATTAAGCCATACAGTCAGAGGGCCGCACTCAAATGTTTAACTGATGCAATCAGTTGCATGATTCCCAAGATCCATGATGCCACATATTCAGCCCAACTGCATTCTCGTCTAAGTCACCCTCCAGAAGTGCAACTGATGCTAGCTATCTACCAGCTCAAGCCGAAGCGAAATCATCCGAAACAATGAATCATGTTGCCGACTGAAGGCAAGCCGATTTTGAGGAGATATTCATAATATAGTTGTACCAATTAATAGCACTTTTATTTTGTAATTAGTTAGCGTAATTAGTATTTATAGGCCCTTTCATGCATTTAGAAAGGGTCCTCAGTTTTCGTATAAACTCAAATCAGTAAGTCACACTATTTTGCTTCTGATCTATTTTTTTATGAAGACTGGGCTAGTATTCTAAATTTTAACGAAGAAATCTTTGATGACATGTGCACTATTGCCTTTTGTGGAAGTGTTTCTAAGTTAGAAGAAGGAATTTGAATGCGATTGATATCGGAAATGATCCAAATAACATATGGTACTAATATATATTCTCTTGTGTCATTCTTTTATGTGAATCGACATTTGTTTAAATCTTGCTATCATTGAATATATGTATGTGTTTTAACAGCAATCCTTGTACTTTTCACTATTGAATGTCTAAGGACTGTTATTCTTTCAATCATATCTATGTCTATGATATATATGAGGAATAGTGTAATAATGTTTGCTTGATTGCTTTTTTCAACTATTTGGGCTTAGTAATTATCATATGAATAAATATCTTTGTTTATCAATAGTGTCATCTATATGCCTGTTTGTGGATGAAGACCATCAAAAGTTATGCTAAAAGCAGAAATTTCCCGGGATAGGATAGTTGTTTAAAATTTTACTTTTAGATTAAATCATTCATTCATTATCATTAGACATTATAGAATCAACCATTTATCCATTCTATTTACCAATCATTGGGAAACTGGTCCCATTATATCCAGTCGGAGCCACCACACCAAACTAAAAAGGAGCTGCCTTTAAGGTCCGGACCGGGTAGTTATCCTCGATGTTGTTGCAACAATTTTCGAGGCATCAACATGACCCTAGGAACATAATTAATACTGAAAGATTTAAAAGAAGGAACTAAACACCATACCTTCTGCTGATAATTGTTTAGATGTGGTGATAAACATTGAATAATATTTCATATTTGCCTTGTGATAATTTCAAAATCAACGATCACCTTCAAAAATTAAACTTTTAGGTCAGTATCCCTTTTTAGCCCAAGGATCAGCTCCTCATACTCTACAGTTTTGTTAGTGCACTGAATTATAACCTACAAGAAATCATATTTTTTTTTTTTTTTTGGGGGGTCCATAAGGATACAACCGGCACCAACTCCATCATGAGTCTTAGACCCATCATAATATAAAGTCCAAATTTCATTCTTAGTTACATCTATGTTAAAAGTATTTACATCTATGGTACACGGTTCATTAACATCAGTTGGAAGGAAAGGAAAGAGTTCTAGTTACATGTCAGGTGGAATAGGCGATGGTAGGGCTTCATAACACCCAATACCTATTTCCAAAAAACACATTCCCAACTCTTCCTGAGAGAAACTAATTGGCTTGTTTGGGGCTTCCATATGAGTGACTGTATGCTTCATGTAGGGCTCGCTATTGACTTTGATCTGGTTGTTCTTACCTTTATAAGGCAGCCATAAGTGGGACAAGTCAATCACAAAATATTCTTGTAGCTTACTCGACCAGTCTCTACTAAAAAAAAAACCATATGATTCTGGGATGTCAAACACCACTATGGCAATGCATTGATGCACCTTAGAATTGGAAGACAGCCTAATTATCACATTGTTTAATTCTCCCACAGCAGGAACCTGAGATCTATCCAATTAAATGATTTTGGCATTTGTCTTCTCAGGTTGGATGTTCAACTTTTTACAGATTGAGAAAGGCATGACGTTAGTTGATGCACCATAATCAACAAGATAGTCTTGTATGTTGTAGTTAAAGATCTCAAACATTAGGAGGGAAGGGGGGTTGAGCCCCTCGAATTTTCATTCACGACATTAACAATGGATTGGAGGTTAATCAAGGTCTGGCACTGGCCTGGTGAGCTAACCTTCGAGGAAGAGGTGGACCTATTGGTGGAGGACGAGGTAGCGAAGGTTTTAATAATTAACTCACGTTGTCTGGCTATCTTGGTGAGCTCATACAATGAAATATTGGCTCATGTATTATTCATATCTTCAATGATTTTGTACCCCAGGGCTGACTTAGTAGTTCTTTTCGTCGGTGCTTAAGGGATGGAAGGGGATTACGTGGAGTTAGTTGAGGGTTCAATAATTGAGGAGTTCCTCTTACCACTTACTAAAGTAACTTTTGGAGTTTGGCTAAACAAATTCCTAGGAGTGGAGGTTAAGGCCGATTCAAGCTGTTTGGTGGAAGAATCCTCCTCAACAATGTGTTCTTCTTATCCACCATAGTGGGATCTGGTTCTAACTCGTTACTCCTCAAGTTATATGTCTTAAGTGGCTTAGGGGAAGGGGTGTCTCATATGTTGACTTCTTGGATAGATTAGACTTCTCCTCCATGGATCCCCTCAAAAGCCAGAACAATAGAACCGACATTCTCATCACGAGGAGTGGATTCTTCATTAGGGTCAATAGACTCTTCCTCGTCATCTAAAATGGTCTTCTTTTCAAGAATCTTAAAAAATACTATAGTTATATTATGTATCTATTGCGAAGACGTTTTTTCTAAATGGGAAGCTTGGTGAAGGTGCAATATTTTTCCATAACTAGAACTTCTACATTGAAATTTTCATTGGAGCTCTGAGATGATTTCACAGGGGGATTGGTGTTCTTCCTAAAGGAATTCTTAGCCATTTTACTCCCCGATGAGCTCTCGCTAGCCTCCCTCTTCAATTCAGAGACTTCATTGGTTAATTGCTTCAAGGATTTGGCTAAACCCTCAAAATTGTGTAGGCTTTAACCCCCTACAGAAATTACCTGCATACAAATTCTAAAAAACACAGAAAATTAATAATGCGAGAGAAAAACACATAAAACACATATACACAGAGATTTTCCCCTGGATCCCAAAACCAGGACTACCAGCTTGATTTTTCATTATGTTCCTTTTAATGTTATAATACATATTTATACATGCCAAAGCATCCAATACCATGGACTGAAAACCATCGCGTCCGAAAAACATGTGCGAAAATCATTCACAAAACCATAGGTGGGTCTTCCCAACCTAACATAGGGTCCAAAACCAAAATTTTCCGGGGCGCTACCCCGAACCCCATAAAGTGGGGTTACGGGTGCCCCTTAAACCCCCTGTTAACTACATGGAAAGAATATAACACAACCCAACATTCTCCCACTTGTCGTTTTCTTTCCACAGGGTGTCACAAGAGAGCTTAGTCATTTTTCCAGCCCTGAAATGCCCATTGTCTCTCTACACTAAGAGAAATTCTTAGAGCTCACAGATTTTGTCAATGAATCTGCAGTATTCTTCAAAGTGTCCACCTTTACCAGCAACACCTTTTTGTCTTCTATCATATCCCTCACAAAGTGATACTGAACATCAATGTGCTTTGTCTTTGAATGATATGTGGGGTTCTTTGCCAAGAAAATTGCACTTTGGCTATCACAGTTTATCCTTATAGCTTCCTGTACTAACCCCATACTTGAACATATTCTCTACAACCAAACTGCTTCCTTTCTTGCATGAGTGGCTGCCATGTATTCTGCCTCCGTAGTTGATAGTGCCACTAAAGATTGTTTCTTACTCATCCAACTGATTGCACCTCCAAATAGGTTAAACACATACCCACTTGTAGATCTTCTCTAATCCAGATCTCCAACCCAGTCTGCATCAACAAAGCCATGATATCCAACACTCTGTCCAATCCTAGTCTTCCTTGGTAGCACAAACCATAATCACTAGTGCCACACAAATACCTGAAAACCCGCTTCATTGTTGTCCAATGCTCCTTCCCTGGTTTTGACATAAACCTGCTCAATACTCCCACTGCATGTGCAATGTCTGGTCTAGTACAGACCATTGTAGACATCAGACTACCGACTGCACTTGCATATGGAACATGGGACATGTCCTCTTCCTCTTCTTGTGCCTTGGGACACTATTCAGCAGATAACCTCACACCTACAGGAATAGGAACCTTCACTAGTTTACTATCCTGCATATTAAACCTCTGCGGTATTGTCTCCTCTGGTTTAACCAGAGCTTCCTCTTTGCCTGATCTCTTTTAATTTCCATGCCCAAAATATAGTTTGCAACACCAAGATCTTTCATGTCGAATTTGGAGGAAAATTGGGTATTCAAATCCTAGATAATTTCTTTGTCATTTCCAACCAGCAACATATCATCCACATACAAGACCAGATAAATAACACGGTCACCAATTAATTTAAAATAATGTATCAGATTTTTGATACGACATCCTTGGTGACTGTTTTAACCCATACAGATACTTCTTTAACTTGCATACCAGTTCTTTCTTACCCTTCACCGCAAAGCCTTCAGGTTGCTTCATGTAGATTTCCTCTTCCAGATCCCTGTGAAGAAATGTTGTCTTCACATCCATCTGTTCTACCTCAAAATCAAAAGCAGCAACAACAGATAAAAGTAATCTAATAGAAGTTACCTTGGCAACAGGAGAAAAAATATCACCAAAATCAATTCCCAGCACCTGGGAATAACCTTTTGCTACCAGCCGAGCTTTATATTTCTCCACTTTTCCTTCTGCATTTGTCTTGTTTTTGAATTCCCATTTGCTGCCAATGGGTTTCCTTCCAGCTGGCAACCCCACCAAATCCCAAGCCTCAATTTTGTGTAAAGATGCCATTTCATCAACCATGGCCTCTTTCCAGAGTTTTCCATCCTCTGAATCCACTGCTTCCTTCACAGTTTTGGGATCATCATCAGTAACAGACAAAGAAAAATTTGAACAGAAAGCAGATGGACTATACATTTCTGGCTGCCTTCTTTCTCGAACTAATCTTCTCACAGCCAGAGTTTGTGGCTCTTCATCTTCTGATTCCTCCTGCTGTAGAGTCTGATTCTTCCTCCTTTAGCTCAAACTCTATCTTCTCAGGTTCCTTTGGTTGGAATTCATGTTTAATAACATCTTTCATCTCTTTGAACACCACTTCTCGGCTGTACATAACCTTCCTTGTTACTGGGTTCCAAAGCTTATGACCCTTTAAACCATCCTTATACCCAATAAAGATGCACTTTTTAGATTTACTATCCAACTTTTTTCTTTTCTCCTTTGGAACATGTACATATGCATCACATCCAAATACCCTCAGATGTGAAAGAGAGGGTTTCTTACCAGTCCATACCTCTTGTGGAGTCTTATCCTCCAATGCTGATGAAGGTGACCTATTGACTAGGTAACATACAATATCCACCGCCTCTGCCCAGAATTCATGTCCTAACCCAGCACCATTGAGCATGCTTCTTGCCCTTTCCATCAACGTCTTGTTCATTCTTTCTGCAACTCCATTTTGCTGAGGTGTATATGGAGTAGTCTTCTACCGTGCTATACCACACTTCTTGCAGAATTCTTCAAATTCCTTACTGCAAAAGTCTCCACCATTATTTGTCCTCAGCACCTTTATCTTCTTCTCTGTCTGGTTTTCCACTAGAGCCTTAAATTCTTTAAACCTATCAAAGACTTATCTTCGGGGGGGGGGGGGGGGGGGGGGGGGGGGGGGGGGGGGGGGGGGGGGGGGGGGGGTGAATCAGTATTATCAGATCAATAAAACTTTTTCAATACTCAGAAACATATACGCTACTTTAGTTAGGTGAACCAGCGTGTACACGCTACTGTGTCTAAAGCAACCAGTGTATAACCAGAAATCTTATGATTCAGTTAGTTTATCTTCAGTAAATGCATCAGGACATTATTAACCATATTAAAAGTAAACAGGTGCAGTATAACAGAACAGATCATCACACAAAAGCCACACACATGAACACCATGATATAAGGTGGAAACCCAATGTGGGTGAAAACCACCTGCTGCAAGTCGTCTCTATCTTTCTTTAATAAGAAACTTCAGTTTACAATCTTTTGTACTGGTGTAGCCTTATACCAGTACGCAGGCTACAACCTGCAGAAGGCTCAACCTTCTCTCGTTTTCCAGACTCTCCTGGAAGGGAGCTCCAACCCCCTTTGCTCTTGTACTAGCTAAGATACTAGTACGTAGGTGCTGGCCTACAATCTTCTTTCTTTCAGGAACCACTTTTCATCAATTTTCAGACTGGATATTCCTGAAGCACAACATTACAATCTGAAGACCACAATTCATCAATTTTCATAACAGATCATACTAGCATCATCAATCTTTGAATCACTGAACCAATGAAACCCTGTCAACACCCAGTCACCAGAACATAGAGCAGACTACAGAACTTCTGCAATAACAGTCAGACCCAACTGCAACCCAAAAATTAAGCTTCAAAAGATATACGCTACTTCAATGAAACCAACCCGCGTATACACACGCTTTTACCAAAGAAAACCTGCGTACAGATCTAAAAATAATTTCTCATAACTTGCAGCTGTACCAGACATCAGTCATACCCAGAACATAACATTGCGTCAGTATGCAGATCTAAAAATATGTGTAATCAACCATATACCGATAGTTCATTTCAAACTATTTGATCCCGATCTATCCTTAGATCTAGTCTTCCATCAACCGGTGTGATCTCTCCTTAGCTTAGATCAAGCAACCCAGAACCTGCATACTAGATCTCTTTCTTTATCAGATATTCAAGACTTTTTCAGTGCACTTGCCTAATGATCTTCTTCTCCTTATATAGCCTTAGGCCCTTCACAATACCACGGTCCAAAACCATAGTAACCCAATACCATCAACTTCAAAACTCGGGATCAACACGACTGTCGAGATACCTTGGTCCAAAAACATAGGCTCAAGTACCGAGGACTAACTACCACGGACCAAAAGAAAGCTTCTCGACATGTACGCACTTTTCTGTTCATGAAACTGCGTGTATACGCGACTTCGTATATAGCTAGCCTGCGTATCTGCGACTTAGTATATAGCGTACCAGCGTGTATACGCAACTTGGGCTTAATGAACTTGCGTATATGAAATTTCTCTTCATTCTTGTAGTCTGGACTAAGATCTGTCATCAATGAGAGTTGCCATCAAGGACAACACCTGTACCGTAGCACCACACTTGTGCCAAAATGCCAACAATCTCCCCCTTTGGACTTGATGGCAACCCCAAGATCCTTAGAATCATTCTCCCCCTTTGTCATCAAGGGCAAAGGGCTGTGCTCCCCTTGAGAACATGCTGATATCTCTGCTCTGCTGTGCTGAACATGCTCCCCCTGACTGTAGGCAAGATCTGCAAAAGATGTTCTTCAAGAAGAACCAAGACTTATACATCATAAGGGACCTTCCTATCACCAAAAGACTCAATACATACATCCATAATCCCAACCAAGAGGGGATACATCAGAAATTTACATATAACAACCAATTACATTACATCATTCATCCCAGGCATAGTGGGGAAACCAACATAGGCCGTTACATGACCTTGACATCATAAAAGAGATATCACAAAAGAGATACATGACATAGAGACGAAAGATCTAGACCAAGACTTATGAAAGTCACCAGCAACATCTGATAATCATCTTTTAGATCAGCAACCAAGATTTCGTTCTGTGCTCCTTTTCCTGAAACCAACAACAGTTGTGAACTAGAACCAAAAACATCTAAATGCCAACAATGCTTTATTAGACTTTAAGCTTCTCCCCCTGAAACTGTGCCTGCTGCACCCCCTGAAACTGTGCCTGAAGGACTCTGGCATACCCATCTCAGACCTTCTCCAACCAGAGTCTGCCCTTGCTGTTCAGAACTCCATATACGCGACTTCACCTGCATAAATCAGCGTATGTACACGGATATCCCTTATACAACACACGTACACCAACTTTTCTTTAGAACATACAAGCTTCAACAGCAGGATGAAGCATCAACTATTCCCAGCTTTTGTCTGAGATATTCAAAAGTCTCCCTGGGCAGTGGTTTTGTGAGAATATCAGCAACTTGTTCTTTAGAAGAAACATACTCCAACTTGACCTTTTGTTCAAGCACTTGTTCCCGGAGGAAGTGATACTTGATTGGTATGTGCTTGGTCTTTGAATGCAATGACTGGATTCTTTGAAATGCTGATTGCACTTGTATTATCACATAAGATAGAGACAGGTGGAGTGCAAGTGATTTGAAAATCCTGCAAGGTCTGCATCATCCAAAGAAGTTTTGTGCAACAAGATGCCGCAGCCACATATTCTGCTTCAGCTATAGATAAAGCAATCGAACTCTGTTTCTTGTTGAACCAAGATACTAATCTAGAACCCATGAAGAATGCACCACCAGTTGTGCTTTTCCTGTCATCCACACTTCCGGCCCAATCTGCATTTGTGTAAGCATGAAGAGTGAGATCTATATCTCTAGGATACCATAAGCCATAGTTTTGAGTCCCTTGAAGATACTTGAAGATTCTTTTGACTGCCTGAAGATGAGTTTCCTTTGGGTTGGCTTGAAATCTTCCAACAATTCCTACTGCATGCATAATGTCTGGTCGGGTACCTGTCAAATAAAGCAAACTCCCAATCATGGATCTATAAGTTGGTTGATGAACTGCTGCTGATTCATCATTTGTACTGAGGCTGCATCCTGTAACCATGGGGGTACATACTGGCTTTGAATCTTCCATGCCATACTTCTTCAGGATCTGCTTGAGGTACTTGGTTTGAGACAAGAAAATACCTCCTTCATTTTGTTGGATTTGCAATCCAAGAAAGTATGTCAATTCTCCAAGTAATGACATTTCAAATTCTTTCTGCATAACCAAGGCAAAGTTTTGACTCATAGCCTCTTCATTGCTGCCAAAGATAATATCATCTACATACACAACAAGTATTAGCAATTTGTTATTTTCAACTTTCATATAGAGATTGCTATCTGCTGATCCTTTTGAAAAACCTTGTTGGTGAATATATTTGTCCAAACGATAGTACCAAGCCCTTGGAGCTTGTTTGAGACCATAGAGAGCCTTTTTCAATCTGCATACAAGGTTTGGATCATTCCCAAGAATGAAACCATCTGGCTGCTCAATATATACTTCTTCTTCTAAGTCTCCATTCAGAAAGGCTGATTTCACGTCCATTTGAAATACCTTGAAGTTTTGAAAGCTTGAGAGAGCAAGGAACATTCGGATGGCCTCAAGTCTTGCAACAGGAGCAAAGGTATCTTCAAAATCTATTCCTTCTTGCTGCGCATACCCTTTACAAACAAGTCTGGCCTTGTTTCTAATTACTTCTCCATTTTCATTCAATTTATTTTTGAAGACCCATTTTGTCCCTATGACATTCTTATCTTTTGGTCTAGGAACCAATTCCCAAGTGTTGTTCTTTTCGATCTGCTCAAGTTCTTCATCCATTGCTTTGACCCAACATTCATCTTTTCATGCCTCTTTCACATTTTTTGGTTCAGTGGAAGAGAGTAATGCCAAATAGCTTGAAGCTTCTGCAATTGTTCTTCTTGTTTGTACTCCTTCTTCTTTCTGCCCCACAATCTGAGATTCTGGATGATTCTTCTAAACATATCTGGATGGAGTCTTCTCTTCTATTCTTGTCTGCTCCTCTGGTTCTTCTTGAGGTTCTTCTTCATCATTCTGTCTTTGAGGGTAGCCTTCATCTTCTTCGATGTCTTCATGATGAACTTGCCTAGGAATGTATCCCTTCTCATCAACCACAACATCAATGCTGTCGACAATTCTGCCAAGTCTTTTATTGTAGCACTTGTATGCTTTGCTATGTGGAGAATAACCAAGAAGAATGCCTTCATCTGCTCTTGGTTCAAGTTTGCCAAGTTGCTCATCAGTATTCTTAATATAACATTTTCTCCCAAAGATTTTGAAGTGCTTCACCGAAGGAGTCTTACCACACCAGAGCTCATGAGGAGTTTGAGTGTTGTTTACTCAGACATTTGTTTTGTTGAGAATAATAACCGTAGCATGTGCAGCTTCACCCCAGAAAGTTGCGGGAGTACCTGATTCATCAAGCATAGCACGAGCCATTTGTTGGACTGTTCTGTTCATTCTTTCCACAACTCCATTTTGCTGAGGAGTTCTAGCTGTAGAGAATTCTCTTCTTATCCCATGTTCTTCACAGAAATCGAAAAATTCATTCGAGGTAAACTCCCCACCTCTGTCAGATCTGAGGCACTTAATTTTGTGTCCTGATTCATTTTCAGCCAAGGCTTTGAAGGATTTGAATTTTTCGAATGCTTCATCTTTGTGCTTCATAAGTCCTAACCAGACAAACCTGGAGAAATCGTCAATGAATAATATCAAATATTCTTCTCCTCAAGGTGTTCTTTTTCTGAATGGACCACATGTATCTGTATGTACTAGCTCAAGAGGCATGCTAGCTGATCCTTCCTTCTCAGGAAAATTAGTTCTGGTTTGCTTTCCAAACTGACATGATTTGCATATGGTGTTGTCTGGAATTTTGATATCTGGAAGATCACGAACTGCCTGATATTTGCATGCTTTCCTTATTTGTGGAAATTTTAGATGCCCCAACCTTCGATGCCATAGCTAGTGTTCATCATTCTTGCTCAAATAGCATTGTTGTTGTCTTTCTTCAAATATGTATAGATTATTTGGAGTCCTTCTTCCTTTGATCACTGTTTCACCTGTATCAAGATCACAAACACAACATCCATTTGATCTAAATATTACCTCTGTTCCTTGATCGCACATCTGACTGACACTCAGAAGATTATGCTTCAATCCATCAACATACAAAACATTTCTAGCTTTGACCTTCTCTTTCAACGGAGCAACGCCTTTTCCTTTTATGGCTGCAGAGATATCGTTTCCAAAAGAAACTTTCTTTCCCTTTTCTAATGCGGTATATGATTCAAGTTTTTCTTTGTCCCCTGTCATATGCTTCGAACATCCGCTGTCAATGTACCATAGACTTTCTTGACCTTCTGCATAAAAGGCTATCCCACATCTTTCTGGTTGTGGTTCCTTTATTCTCCATGTTCTGACATTTGAGGTTTGTTCCTTCTGAGTTGTCTTCCAGAACCTGCTCCTGCATTCAGAGTCTTCATGACCAAAGTTATTACAAATAGAGCATTCAACTTCATTTTCAAGAACCGAAAAGTTGTTATAAGTCCTTTTCATGGTTCCAGTCATACTTCTTTGCTTTTGAGCTTCTCTAGTCATGATTGTCTTGTAGGAAACACATTGAGCTGCTTTGTGACCGAAGTTATGGCAAGAAAAACATTGGCCATTAAAGAAATTTCTCTGATAATCAGATCTATCATCCAACCGATTGTAGCTTCTATTGACATCCATTCTTGGGGCAAATTGGGAAGATTTTACCTGTGGCTGATTGTAGCTTCTGTTTGTCCTTAAGACAGCTTGTCCCTGAATTTCTTGATAGTCTTTATTTGTTCTTGAGGTAAACTGTCCCTGATTCACCTGATGACTTTTATTTGGTCTTTGCTCGCTCCTCCTTGCTGCATCAAGATAACTTTTAGAGGTAGAACCTTGAGATGTTTCTCCATTATATCCCAGACCTGTCTTGATCAGAGGAGAATGCTGCACATTGATAATCTCATCCAAGGTTTCAGATCCTTTAACAAATTTAAGATTAATCGCTTTTGTTTTCTCAATCTCCTTTCTAAGACAAGCAATCTCACATTCCAATTTTTAAAGATGTTTTTCCTTTTCTGCCAGTTGACATTGTAGAGAATCAATAATATCACTTTTCTCTTCTAAGCAAACTTTGAGATTATTCATTTCTTCACAAAAGCCTTCTACATCTATAGCATCCATGTAGTCATCATCTTCAAAAGCCATTAAAAACTTTATATCTATAACCCTGTTCATCTTCATCACTATTTGAAAGACCATCACTATCTTCATGAGTGTAATAGCTTTTCTTCTTTTCATTCTGTTTCTTGTTCCATTTAACAGGTTCCTTTCCCTTGTCATTCTTATCTTTGTGAGGACATTTGGCAGCATAATGACCTACTCTTCCACAAGCAAAGCATTTAAAAGGTAACTTACCTCTGAACCTTCCAGAACCCCTTTGAAGATTTCTGACAAAATTTGATTCTTCTTCTTCATCTTCTGGTACGTGACTTGCTTCATAATAATCTTCTTTGCCTGAAGCCTTGAAAGCAGCTTCTCTTCTGTCTGATGGACCTCCTTTTCTCATTTTATAAGCAGTTAGAATTCCGTGAAGCTGAGACATAGTAAGAATTCATAGATTTTCTTTTTCTTCTATTGCAGACACTTTAGATTCAAATTTGGGGGACAATGATCTTAGAACCTTTTCAACCACAATAGCCTCTTTTATTTCTTCACCTAAGTTTTTCATGCAATTAACAATCTCATCTACCCTAAGGAAATAGTTAGCCACACTTTCATCATTATACATTCTAAGAGTCTCATACTTAATCCTGAGAGTTTGAAGTTTAGCACGCTTTACCTGTTCGTCTCCTTCATAGCTCGTGACAATTTTGTCCCATATTTCTTTTGCGGATTTATAGTGCATTACCTTCATGAATTCCGATTGGGACATACATCCTAATAGAGTACTGACTGCTTTCGCATTTGTTTCATACTTCTTTTTCTCGGCTGGATCTGTAGGAGTAGCTGAAGGAAAAGTGTAGCCTGTCTCTACGATGTCCCAAACTTCTATACCAAGAGATTGAAGAGAGGCAGTAACTCTTACCTTCCAATAATTGAAGTTTGTCCCATCGAAAACTGGTGGCCTGATTGATGCTTCTCTCTCGTAGTTTCTCATGATGAACGATCTACCTTCAAGCGATCAAGCTTCTCTGAAGGACCTGCTCTGATACCAATTGTTGGAAATAATACTGAGAGGGGGGGTGAATCAGTATTATCAGATCAATAAAACTTTTTCAATACTCAGAAACATATACGCTACTTCAGTTAGGTGAACCAGCGTGTACACGCTACTGTGTCTAAAGCAACCAGCGTATAACCAGAAATCTTATGATTCAGTTAGTTTATCTTCATTAAATGCATCAGGACATTATTAACCATATTAAAAGTAAACAGGTGCAGTATAACAGAACAGATCATCACACAAAATACACACACATGAACACCATGATATAAGGTGGAAACCCAATGTGGGTGAAAACCACCTGCTGCAAGTCGTCTCTATCTTTCTTTAATAAGAAACTTCATTTTACAATCTTTTGTACTGGTGCAGCATTATACCAGTACGCAGGCTACAACCTGCAGAAGGTTCAACCTTCTCTCATTTTCCAGACTCTCCTGGAAGGGAGCTCCAACCCCCTTTGCTCTTGTACTAGCTAAGATACTAGTACGTAGGTGCTGGCCTACAATCTTCTTTCTTTCAGGAACCACTTTTCATCAATTTTCAGACTGGATATTCCTGAAGCACAACATTACAATCTGAAGACCACAATTCATCAATTTTCATAACAGATCATACTAGCATCATCAATCTTTGAATCACTGAACCAACGAAACCCTGTCAACACCCAGTCACCAGAACACAGAGCAGACTACAGAACTTCTGCAATAACAGTTAGACCCAACTACAACCCAAAAATTAAGCTTCAAAAGATATACGCTACTTCAATGAAACCAACCCGCGTATACACGCACTTTTACCAAAGAAAACCTGCGTACGGATCTAAAAATAATTTCTCATAACTTGCAGTTGTACCAGACATCAGTCATACCCAGAACATAACATTGCGTCAGTATGCAGATCTAAAAATATGTGTAATCAACCATATAACGATAGTTCATTTCAAACTATTTGATCCCGATCTATCCTTAGATCTAGTCTTCCATCAACCGGTGTGATCTATCCTTAGCTTAGATCAAGAAACCCAAAAGCTGCATACTAGATCTCTTTCTTTATCAGATATTCAAGACTTTTTTAGTGCACTTGCCTAATGATCTTCTTCTCCTTATATAGCCTTAGGCCCTTCACAATACCACGGTCCAAAACCATAGTAACCCAATACCATCAACTTCAAAACTCAGGATCAACACGACTATCGAGATACCTTGGTCCAAAAACATAGGCTCAAGTACCGAGGACTAACTACCACGGACCAAAAGAAAGCTTCTCGACATGTACGCACTTTTCTGTTCATGAAACTGCGTGTATACGCGACTTCGTATATAGCTAGCCTGCGTATCCGCGACTTAGTATATAGCGTACCAGCGTGTATACGCAACTTGGGCTTAATGAACCTGCGTATATGAAATTTCTCTTCATTCTTGTAGTCTGGACTGAGATCTGTCATCAAAGAGAGTTGCCATCAAGGACAACACCTGTACCGTAGCGCCACACCTGTGCCAAAATGCCAACATTCTTACTAGTCCATACCTCTTGTGGAGTCTTATCCTCCAATGTTGATGAAGGTGACCTATTGACTAGGTAACATAAAATATCCACCGCCTCTACCCAGAATTCATGTCCTAACCCAGCACCATTGAGCATGCTTCTTGCCCTTTCCATCAACGTCTTGTTCATTCTTTCTGCAACTCCATTTTGCTGAGGTGTATATGGAGTAGTCTTCTACCGTGCTATACCACACTTCTTGCAGAATTCTTCAAATTCTGTACTGCAAAAGTCTCCACCATTATCTGTCCTCAACACCTTTATCTTCTTCTCTGTCTAGTTTTCCACTAGAGCCTTAGCTTCTTTAAACCTATCAAAGACTTCAGATTTCTTCTTAAGGAAATATATCCATGTATTCCTTGAGAAGTCATCTATAAATGATACATAGTACACAGACTTACCCAGTGATGGAACATTCACAAGTCCAAACACATCACCGTGCACAAGCTCTAATATATGTTTCGCCCTCTTACCACCAGAGGGGAAACACACCCGATTCTGCTTCCCATATACACAATTTTCACAGAAATCAAAATCCAAAGAGCTATTACTCATACCTTCTACCATAGCTTTACCATGAAGTATTTGAAGGCCCTTCTCTCTAATATGTCCAAGCCTTTGATGCCATAGCATGGTCTTTTCTCCAAAGACCACTAGATTTTCTGCTCCACTTTCAGGAACCACGAAACTATTGCACCCATCAACAACAATGCTCCCCGAACCATCTTGCAGGTATCCTTATTGAACACTATTTTTACACCTGCATCATCTAGCTTACTAACAGAAATCAAATTTCTGGCTAATGCAGGAATATGCAGAACACTCGGAAGTGTTCTAACCCTTCCACCTTGCAGCTTCAACTTTATTTTTCCATAACCAATGATTCTAGCCTTCCTATCATCCCCCAAGAAGACATCACCACCATCATATTTCCCATACTCACAGAACCACTCTCTATGGGGAGTGAAGTGAAAGGATGCACCTGAGTCAATCAACCATGCCTCATGATCTAAATGTGTACTTGAAGAAGCCAAGTACACATCCCCACCTTCATCTGAGGTGGTTTTCGCCTCTACAGAAGGAGCCTCATCAGATCCCTTTCCTTTGTCAGGAGCTTTAGATTTACAGTCCCTTTTGAAGTGGCCTTCCTTTCCGCATTTCTAGCACAATACCAGTGCTCCCCAAACCATCTTGCAGGTATCCTTCTCGAACACTATTTTTACACCTGCATCATCTAGCTTACTAACAAAAATCAAATTTTTGGCTAATGCAGGAATATGCAGAACACCCGGAAGTGTTCTAACCCTTCCACCTTGCAGCTTCAACTTTACTTTTCCACAACCAATGATTCTAGTCTTCCTATCATCCCCCAAGAAGACATCACCACCATCATATTTATCATACTCACAGAACCACTCTCTATGGGGAGTGAAGTGAAAGGATGCACCTGAGTCAATCAACCATGCCTCATGATCTACATGTGTACTTGAAGAAGCCAAGTACACATCCCCACCTTCATTTGAGGTGGTTTTCGCCTCTGCAGAAGGAGCCTCATCAAATCCCTTTCCTTTGTCAGGAGCTTTAGATTTACAGTCCCTTTTGAAGTGGCCTTCCTTTCCGCATTTCTAGCACACCACCTTTACAGGTTTTCCTAGAGATTTATATCTCCCTCTAAATTTAGATCTCCCACTCGATGACTTATTTTTGTTTCTGTTCTAGGACTATCCTCGTATAGACAAGGCATCACCATTTTGGCTCTCCATATTTTTTCGTCTCATCTCCTCCATCAGCAAGGCTGAGACTATTTCATCAAACTGCAAGGTAGTTGCATTGCTACCTATTGCAATAACCAAACTATCCCACGAATTTGTTAGAGAACACAACAAACTGATGCACTTATCTTCATCTGAAATTTTAATATCAACAGATGCTAACTAACTTACCACAGTATTAAATGTGTTCAGATGCTCTAAAACCGAGTCTCCATCTTTCATCCTCAGGTTATACAACTTTTTCCGTAGGAACAGTTTATTCACCAGAGACTTAGATTGGTACAAAGTCCCTAACTTGTCCCACAAAGCCTTTGCTGTAGCTTCCCCTGATACATTCAACAATACTGAATCTGAGACACATAATCATATTGTGCTCTTTTCCTTCCGATCCAACTTCTTCCATTTTTCATCAGACACTCCTGTTGGTTTAGTACCCAGATCTACCATGATCCACTGATCTTTATCCACCAACAGATCCTCCATCTTGAGTTTCCACAACTCAAAATTCTTACCATTAAATTTCTTGATCTCTATCTTTCCATTGCTCGCCATCTTCTATCAAAATTGATCTCGCAGATCTTCCATTGAACAGGGTCTACCACAGGCCCGAGCGAAACCCCTCAGCAACAAAGGCGTCCCCTTGAAGCCAAATCTGCTCTGATACCAAATGTAGGTTTTAACCCCGTACAGAAATTACCTGCATACGAATTCTAAAAAACACAGAAAATAAATAATACGAGAGCAGAACATATAAAACACATATACACAGAGATTTTCCCCTGGATCCCAAAACCGAGACTACCAACTTGATTTTTCATTATGTTCCTTTCAATGTTATAATACATATTTATACATGCCGAAGCATCCAATACCATGGATCGAAAACCGTCGCGTCCAATACCATGGACCAAAAACCATCGCGTCTAATACCATGGACCAAAAACCATCGCGTCCAAAAAACATGTGCGAAAATCATGCACAAAACCATAGGTGGGTCCGCCCAACCTAACATATGGTCCAAAACCAAAATTTTCCGGGGCGCTACCCCAAACCCCATAAAGTGGGGTTATGGGTGCCCCTCAAACCCCCTGTTAACTACATGGAAAGAATATAACACAACCCAACAAATTGAAAGAATCCTTATCCTTATCACAAGAATTGCCAGTTGAGGCTTGGGCCTTCTTACCTTTTGAGTTAGACTCTTCCCAAGTGTCATGGTCAAGTGCTCCTATGGAAAAAAAAAAAAATCCTTTGGTACGACAAGAGCTTCTGTGAAGTTTTCCACTAAAGTAGATTTAGCTACTCACTTGACAAACACAGTGATATCACGCGGTAGAGATTTAGTGTAATAATCAACAATTATAGAATCATCTAGAGCTACATCCGTTGGGAATTTATTAAATATGGTAGTGAATCACTGATTAAAATCCTTTACCTTCTCATTCTTATGGCACTTTAATACGCTTAATTCAGTGAAGAGCATAGATGATGTCTTATCTTCAGAGAACATTTTGAGAAAGATGTTTCAGAACTCATCCTAACTTTGAATGGAAACCACCGGCAAGGAGTGATACCATGTCACAAATTTATTCTCCAAGGTGTACAAAAAAATCCTGCAAGAAACATCATCATAATACACTCTCATAATTTCCAAGGCTAAGTAAAAATTACTTATATGATCTTCAGTCGTGGTTCCATTTTTAGGGTCAAACTTTAGGAGATATATCCCATGGTGACAAGGCATGTCATGAAGTGGGCCTTGGATACCTAAAGGGAACTGAGTCGTCCAGGCTAAAGGTTTTTGACTGTTAAATTTTGGTGGTAGCGGAAATATGACATGGTTTGTGTTGCTTTCAAAATCACTTTCTGTCCCTGACCTAGATCCTTCACTAGTGTGAGGGGTTGTCTACCATTACCTCGAGGGGCCCTAAGATGTCCTAAATCCCTGAAGTTCCTGACATTTTTGAAATTTCACTAATTTATCGTGAACTTGAGAGGTCTCTTGTTGCGGGTTGGGGGGGGGGGGGGGGGGTCTACATTGTAAATTTTAATATGATTCTTAATATTCTCATCATCCCTCGGCCTTTGGACCACCTAAGGTTTTACCCTAGGTATTTTATCATTGGCCCGAGCATTTTCTGGTGGCGCTTGATTATTTCCCCATATATTCTCCTGTCGTGGTTGATTATTACCCCATGTAATGGTGCTTCTAAGGCCTTCTCTCTTGGATGCTAGGGGGATATCCTATCCTTCAATCGATAATCTTTCAATGACATCCACATAGTCATCCAAATTCATCCTAATCAAATGCAGTACCGAATTAACCAAGACGTCTTAATGGGTATGGTGAGGTTTAGAAGTGTGCAAGTTAGGGAGTGAACTTGTGGAAGGGATGCACATCATACCCTTAGAGAACTATCGAGTGATAAGGCATACATTCCTCAAATTCTCATATGTGACTTCATAGGGGGAGTTTCCTCTTCCACCAGAGCATCCTTGAGTGGAGGGGGTTGAAATTCCCCGAGGTGGAGATCCCAAAAAGGCACACCAAAGGCAGGATGAAGAAATGTTTTAGAGGAAGCGGGACAAGGTTGATTACTAGATTGTTGGTAAGTTTTAGGGCAAGAGCAAGTGTTAGTGTCGACCATTGGCCCTCCTTATAGCGCCAAATCTGTTGACAAGTTGGAATTTACCGCCAACAACTAGGGTATCTCCCCGGTGCAGAATCCAAACCAGACTCTACATTGTTGCCTTTGTGGGGCCTAACCTAGGTTCAGCATTAGTTATCCAAACAAATCCCTACACGACTGGCCCTTTCGGCATCAGCTCGTGAAGCACGAACCGAAGTCTCACCCAAAGTAGTATGGGGGGATGCTGGAACCAAGTTTCCGCACCCTGAGATGGTCGTTATGTCGGTTTATACCCTTTGTTTCAACTTTCATGCAGGTCACTAAGCTTTAGGGCTTTGTCAGTCTACCCTTTATTCTGCCCTTCAGTACCTCCACGGAGGTGTTTGATTGACTTTCGTGTAGCCTTAACCTGCGATCCAGGTACTTCCACGCTGCTAAGACAACGTATTGTATAGGTTCCTAAGTTATCTTAAGTGTCTTACTTATCTTACTAATCAACCACAGTTAGGGCCACATAAACTAATATGCTTACCTGCATTCAATTAACCAATACATTCACATACATTCACGCATCACATGAACATTGTAAATTAAACCCAAAACGCAATATAACCAGATGCATTAACAAGAAATAAATACACAGAATTTGCAGAATACTTCTCTTTATTGGTATCTTCATATTAATACAGACTTTATCCACCCTGTGCACACAGTTGCAGGGATCCACACACTCAGCTGTGAACTTCCACCATAGGCCTCTGCGCACTCAGCTGCAAAGCCTCTACCTACGCTAAGACCCGAGAACACTTAGACTCCAATGCTTAACTCTTTACTTCATTCTTCCTATCTTCTTTGAACTACTTAGAGTTTACTTACTTATCTCCTTTTTATACAATCCCATGTTCCGCGGACCATGGGTGGATCTTTATAGCCGACTTTACACTTTACAAAATAAGGGCGGAAAACCATTTATGAATCTTGACACCTTCGCGCTCCGCGACCACAAAATGCGGAGACTTTATAACTTTATTACAAAATTGTCCCAAAACATGGGCTTTTAGCCCCAAAACTATCCTTGGGGGAATTTGTTCCCAATAGGCCCCCAACACAAACATGGTGACTCACCCTCGAGTCACTCTACAGGCGCAAAGATCTTGGCATGAAGACCTCCTAGCTTGACCTGTATGACGACAACCTTGGCAGTGCACTATGCAGCCGCCTGCTTCGCTTCTTCAACCAACTGCTCTGTCGTTGGTCCTGAACTATCAACCTAGAGCTTTGTTGAGTTGCTTGCGGATTAGAAATCTTTCCTTCAATAGAGGCCATGACCGAATAAGCCTCATCCAACTAGGGCTTCAAGCATGCCTTCAGCACCACCTCTTTGTGCTACACTGCATCGACCTGTTCCTTCAATGTTTTGGCCTCCTACAATTTATCTAGTCTCTGCATGAGAGCGACAGTGCACACTATACCTTTTACTTCGTCATAGTACTACTATAGTTCTTGTGCCTCTTTCTCCAGCCATTGTACATTAGGATCCTCCTACAGGCTCGTCAAGACCTCGAATGACTGTTCAAAAAGTTGTGTGCATTTTGATACTACACTATCTATCGCCGATATCACCTCTATGATAGCGGTTGCGCACTGCTCCTTTACTTCTTACTTCTGGCGGATTTGAAGGCTGGGCCTTCAGCTATAAATCTGCAATCTGTAGGCTCAGCTCTAGTTGAACCTTATCCAACTTTCTGTGAGCATTGCACACCCCTATATCAAGCTAGTGAATTCGCACCTCGATTGGTTCTCCCTCGGGAATGTCCAACTTCGGGACCATTCAGCATGCCTCCTCCACGACCTGAACTATACACTTGTTTCAGTCAGTTTCCTCGGTCACAGTGGCAAGGGCAGAGTCTCGTTGTAGGGCCAGATACACATTATTGATATGTTGTTCACTGATCACCTACACAACGCAGTGTTCGCAGGCACTCATCTTCGTGATCACTCCATCTTGTAGTAGGTGGAGTGCCTTGCTAGGGATCACTGCTAAGTTCAACCCCATTCCCTTGAGGGTGCTGAAAGTGGGCCTGTCAGCTTCATTTTTTGTGGTAAGTGTTCCATTCGACAACACTATCGCACAGGAGTCCCTTGCACGCAGCATCTCGGTAGCTTTTGAAGTGCCAATAGCGAGGCTAGTGGACACTGTGCCAGCCTATGATGCATGGATCTACAGCTCATGCAGACTTATCTGGATGGCCCCCAGTAGTTGCTGTTGTTGCAGCTCAAATTGCTTTAGGACCTCCGTAGTGACATCCTGCACTATGTTTCTGATGTCATTCAAATCTCCCTCTGTGAGGGTGATTGGGTCTAGCGACACCTTAATGGCCTTGATTTCTTCCTTGACCACACTTTTTCTTGTTCCCTTGGATGCTTGATGTGGTCCAACGTCGTCTGCGAGTCTATTCCATGCTACTATGTTTTCTCGTCCATTTCTTCTTCTGTTGCAAGCAAAGGTGAGCTCGTGCCTTTTCCAGAGCCACACTTGGTTTCACCTCTTTGCTTTTCCACCTGCTGGGCAGCATCGCACTCTGCCTAGGCCTTGTCAGCAGCCTCCTTCTTCCTCTTCTCAACCAGTTGCATCATCTTGAGCTTGGCATCCTCTCTTTTGTGTTGTGTGACAGACTTGCTCGACCCCACCGCCAAGTCTGAGGTAGTGCGCCACTCTGCCAGCCAACGATCAAGAACTGCATCAATCGCATCATCTGTTGCCAAGTAAGGCAAGTCATACCATGTCTGCTCAGGGTCCTTCCGTGCCCTGATCAATATGTGGTGAAAGTCTGCCTTGAACTCTGTGTACTCCTGCAGTTTGGTAAACATAGTAGGTGACAACCGCGGTTTGCGATTGATAGCCATGCAAGTGTTCATTTCCATCAACATCCAGAATATCTTTCTATCCTTGATGCATTGAGCATCCTTGGTCACCCACAACAAAGCGTGCTTCACTACCTCTGGCAAGTCTGGCGTGACCAAGGGGAATTGACTATCTTCCGGTAGCTCCCAGACTACCAGCACAATAGACAGCAATAGCCACGCATAGTGGAAGGTCTTGTTGAGCTCCTATGCCTCGCGGCAGTTCGCAAGGAACTCATTGCAAAGATATCATGCCCAATTAAACTAGACTCCCTCAGCGCATTGGGCTGCAAGAGAAATGACTGGTGCCTACACTTCATCTGTGTGAGACTTCCTCATAACCTTTCCTACGAAAATCTGCGTGGCCACCTTGACCATAGGGTGACAAATACTCGAGATGGCATAGCCTCGCTGCTTCTTCACGAGCTTGAATTTCTCCTTCATGGCCTCTGTGAGGGCCTGGTCGCCTTCTTTTCCACCAAACATCATGACCGTGTTTTCCCCTATGTAGGGCAACCGCATGATCCCATGGATCAATCTGTCGGTGATGGGTATCGACTCCTCCAGCCATAGACACCCATCGTGCACCAAGCATAGCAGCTGCTTGATGACCAATACTATAATAGGGGTGCGATTGTTGTGCGACACCCATAGCAGGTTGAGCAAACCTGCCTTGTCTACTCCCTCGAGCCACTTCTGCGGTTCCAATGTAGTCATCCCAGTGGTTGTGTCAACAACATGGCACATTATTTGTTGTATCGCCAAGTGCGGGAACTTTTCTTGGTCAGCTAAGTCCCAATCTTCTAGTTTCAATAGAGGAACTCGCCCCAAGCGCGGTCCTTCAAAAGCAATTTCATCTGGAAGCAGAGGTGTGCAAGGCGACCTTGCTCTCGTCAATGTCCTTTATCACCTTGGTGTTGGCCTTGCACGGAGGGACGTACTCGGGCAACTTGGTGATAGGTTTAGAACCCTCAACTTCAACTTCATCCACTTCCACCCCCAAGTCCTCATGATCCATCGGGATGTCCTCAATTTCTTCCTCTTCCAGCTCCAAGTTAATGGTTTTTCCCTTTTCCTATGTGGTGGGCTTGCCCTTCTTTGGGTTTCTTCTGGACGACGCGTGCACCGATATCATAGCCTGCTTGCCCTTTTTGTCCTTCACACTGTCCTTGGTCAGGGTATCCTTCGGTCTAGGCATCCATGGTGATTTGGGGACTTCAGCTAATACCTCTGCAACCTCTAGAGCAGCTCCCTCTACCTCCCTAACAACCTCTGGCATAGCCCCCTCGACTGTAACTGCTTCAATGCTCATAGATTATGCGGGTGTTGACATGATGCTATGCAAAAACTCTTGTTTCTCCTTTGGCAACGTCTCAAATACTGAATACTTTGTAGTTTTCACGGTTCATGTGTGCCTGAGAGCTCAACAACTCAAATCTCAAAATGCCAAGTGTTTTTCGTTGGGCCTCCACCTGTAATTTATAGGCCATTTTGAATTCAAATCTGACCGTTCCCCCCACATTCGGTTCATTAATGTCGGATTGGCAACAGATTTCCAAGGATCTTACCCATAAAGTTTGTCTTAAATGCCAGCTGCTCGCTCCATTTGGTCATATTCTTACCATCAAATCATGAACAATGACTTTAACGGTCACTTTCCAGCTAACTTGCATGATTTCTCCCTGGGTAGTGCAGCTCTCTTCGCATTGTCTCAAACCCTGTGACATTTCCTCGTCCCACACAATCCTCCAATCATGCAGTTCCCCAACCCGGGCAATGTAGTTTATAGTCCTGCGCCTCCTTTCAGCTGCCCAGAGCATAGAGACTATGCTACCTTCATATAATCACCTGACAGGATCACCGGTGTATGGCTTCAATCGACTGCCATTCAACTATCCTGGGAAGGGATATTCATTTAATTTAACCAACTGAACTGCTCCACCATCGATAATCTCCTTAATGACATAGGGCCCTAATCAATGAATTATGAATTTTCTTGGAAATTTATCAAGCTTGTGTCATATAACAAAACCAGATCATTTACCTTAAAGGTGTGCAACTTAATGTGCCGATCATGCCATGCTTTTTCGCGCTACTTTTGGACCTGTTGGTGAAATCCGACCAGAAATATTTCTTCCTCAAGCTCAACACATTGCACAAGACTCTCTTCCAGGGCTCTGCGATCCTTCATAACCATGAGTTCTGCTATGCACAAACTAGGAATAATGTATTCCATGTGCATCACTGCTTCAACACCATATACAAGCCTACAGGGTGTTTGTCCAGTCAACGTTTTGCATGTCGTCCGATAGGCCCATAGTACTATGAGTATTCATAGGTCCCAATCACTTCGCTGAGTGTTCCAAACCTTGGTTAGCACATTCTCCAACACCTTATTGAATGCTTCCACCGTCCCATTAGCATGTGGGTGATAAGGCGTGCTTTTTTGGTGATATACCTGAAATTCCTCCGTCAGTGCGCTGATCGTTTCGTTTAAAAAGTGCGTACCATGATCACTCATCAAAATCTTTGGACATCCAAATTGCGTCAGTACATACTCAAAGATGAACTTCGTAGTAGTTGCGCCTGTGCAATCCTTCACAATTCATGCCTACACCCATCAAGTCAAATACTCAGTTTTGGTGACAATGTACCACGCTCCCGTCTTCTTTTCTTGGGGCTAAATGGGTCCCACAAAATAGATTGCCCATTTCTCGAAAGGTTGTAATGTCATCTATGAGTTCAAAGGCAGATCATCTCTCCGTGATGGCTTGCTAGTCCTTTGACACACATCACACGCCTTGCAGTAAGCTTTTGAATCCTGATGGAGGGTTGGCCACCACAACCCTGCATGTAGAATCTTCTATGCAGTCGCCCTTCCTGCATAATGCCCTCCCGTGGCACCCCCATGAGCATCCGCGAGAATAATTCTCCTTTAAAATTCTGGGGCATATCATCGTACTTCACCAGACCCCATTTTGTACAGATGTCCAGCAATGACAGAAAAGTCTACCGTGCACACCACTAACTCCTTTTTCTGCTGGACGGTGTAGCCTTCCAGGGCGGTTCCCATCATTAGGAAGTGTATGATGTCTTCAAAGTGACCATCTGTGACACGCACTACAAATAGTTGTGCGTCAAGCAATCCCTCCTCCAAATTAGTGGGTTCTTCCCCTGTTTCGATGCGCGACAGTTGGTCTGGTCCCACATTCAGTCGTCCAGGCTTCACAATAACATCAAAATCATACTCTCGAAACAACAACAACCACCTACAGATTATCCCCCCAACACAGGCTTATTGACTAGGTAAATCAATGTAGAATGATCCGTATACATCTTAAAATGTCCACGTAGAAAATAGTGTCTAAACTACTTGGAGCATGCATACCATGGCTAACCCTTAGTGCTTGGTGGTGGAATAGTTATTCTTAGCCTTGGATAACCTTCTACTTGCGAATGCTATAGGATGGTACAATTCTCCTCCGCCAACCTGTGTCAATACTACTCCCAATGCTATACATGACGCGTCTACATGTACGTGAAACTCCTTCTTCCAATCCGGGAAGACTAAAATCGGCACGATGACCATTTTTCTTTTCAATACATCCAAGATTTTCTGCCAATCCTCTTTCCAATAGAACGTGACATCCATTTTCAACAACTTCTCCATAGGTGCGGTGATTTGGGCATAGCCCTTGATAAACTTCCTGTAATACCTAGTATGACCTAAGGTTGCACGCAACTATTTCACACTCCTCATTGCTTCCAAGTTAAATATCACTGTGATCTTCACGAGATCTACCATAAGTCCCTGTCTGCAAACCACATGACCCAATAGAGTCCCAAAAGGCACATAAAACAAACATTTCTTCAAATTGAAAGCAATATGGTACATCCGACAGGTATCTAACATTAAGTGCAAACTTGCCACATGCCTTTTTACCAACCCAAACACAGTCCAGTCATCAAAGTACACCTCCAGAAAGTTATGAATAACTTCCTTAAATGCAGCAATGACTACGAGTGAAAAAATCGCTAGCGCATTCTTCGATCCGAAAGGCATTACAGTGTATTGGAAACATTCCCACTCAGTCATGAAGGTCGTCTTCATTCTATCTTCAGGTGTGATTTTTATCTGATGGTACCCAAAGAACCCATCAGTGAAGGAGTACACTTCCTGGCCACCTACATTATCCAATACCTCATCAGTGAACGGAGTCGGGAAAGGATCATGTATGCAAGCGTCATTCAACTTCTTGAGATCTACACATATCCTTATTTCATCCTTCTGCTTCTTTTCCTATACCACCATTGGGCTCACCCAATCAAATTCTTCTACTGGCTCAATGATGCCTGCCATGAGCATCTTATCTAGCTCTAAGCGGACCTTCTCCTTATACTTTGGATTGAGACGGTAAAGTCGTTGCTTAACCGGCTTCGCGTCAGGTTTTAACGTGATATTCATACCGCCCAGGTATCCTATTATCCCTTTTAGCTCAATAAAATTGGCTTTGAACAAATCTTGGTATTTGCAGAGCAATTCAACGACCTTATCTACTGTCCTGTCATCCCAGTAATCTCTGATCTTTGCGAATTTGGGCTCTTCCTCTGTACCAATATTTACCTATTTCTTTTTCAACAATGTGATTACATTAGGATTCTCGATCTGTGGTCCTTCAACCTCGCGATGACCCTTGGTTTCAGGGATATTAATCTTTCGTGGGTCCTCGCCTTCTTCTTCAGTAGTCACATTATAGTATTCCAGCGCATGGCTCAGCTAAGTAGTTTAATCAGGTTGAATGAGATCCAAAGGATCGTGTGGTATCCTAAAGATTGTTGCTTTAAATTCTTGTAGCGCTTCGTTAATACAGTCAAACCCATCTTCGAAGCTGAACATCATTATGAATCCTTCGCGTAGAATATCCCATTCTCCTATGCCATGGTAGAGCTCTATCTCCAAGTACCAGTTCATCGAGATGACATCCAAGGTATGACTGAACGAGTGCACCCATTCAAGTTGGGGCTCCTCTCCATAAGCCTTAGCCCATTTGGCCGAGTGTGCACATGAATCATCCTTTCCATCATATTTGTCTCTTATTCGTACCTTCAGCTTCCCAAAGTGTGTTCTCATCATCCTCCTACACTTGCGCCAATCATCAAAGCTACCCTTATGCGTACCCCACCATCTCGCAGGCATAGCGTGTAGCGCCCAGTCTAAAGCCTGAAAGCACTGCTTCTCTGGTACTTCCCTCTCAAAAGCATCCAAAAATACATCTACATCATTCAAGCCATCGTAATTGGGTAGATTTCTTACCTCTAACGATACACAGCACAACGACCGGGTCATCATGTTACAGTTCAGCGTGGTTACTTCATGTAGCCAATTCTGCTAGCGCTCTAATTTTTCATCAGAGTCTGAGGTGCAGGAACTCTCGCAATCCCATGTAATTCATCCATCTGCTGTTGGATTCACCCAATCTTGGTCTCGCGTTGTTATCTTATATATGCAGTCCAAATTGTCATCGCTCTCATAATTGCGGATTGGTTCAGTATAGAAAAATCCTGTAGCAGGATCTAGAGGTAATATTACACGAAGCGATTTCTTTTCAAATATCATCTTTCACTTCTTTAGGTTGATTACCCCATTCATGTCAGTAACCCAATCAATGCCAAGGAGCACAGGGTAGGGGTTGTTGTCATCCACAATTTCTATCACTTCAAAGTCAGCCAATGCGCTCATGCCTTCAATGTCTACAGTCACTCCTTGCAGTCGTCCCATGGGGATGATCTTCTGTTGATTTTCCATCCTTAACTAAATCGGAGACCACAATAGCGCGGTTCTCCCCATCCACTCCCAAGTTTGCTTTGGTAAAACATTCGCATCTAACCCCAAATCCAGAATAACCTGATCCATTTCATATTCTCATATCTGTGCGGCCAGTCTCATCTCTCATCCTGTCCTTGCTTTATGCTTACCAATCTTCCATACAACACACGGTTCACCTAGACTGTTTCTGACGCATCTATTTATAAGTTCTTGTAACCCCTTCACAGCCCTGCTATCGCGCAACAGCTTCATGTAGGTATCTAGAAAGGTCATAAGCATAGAAGGGTCAATTTCTTGAATAGGCTTATCCCAGCTCCCTGAGGTAGAGGCCTCAGTGAAGCTCTTCTTTGCTTCCATGAACGTTTCATGTGCGCGCTCTAAATCAAATTTAGGCTCCTTCGCAAGAGCTTTGCGAACCCATGTGTTGTCTTCAGGTTGTTTCCCCTTATCATCGTCCGTTGAAATTCCACTTTGGAGCACTATATTCACATTCGGATCCTCTTCGCAAGGCTCAGCCCTCGTCATCTGCAGGTTCTGAGTCGGCTGAGGTGGTAGCACCCATTTGTTGCGTATCCTCGCTATTAGTGTAGGACAATCCTCTACCTCATGGTCAAACTGAGTACAATATTTGCACGAAATATGCATTGGATTAGTGCATTCATGGGCATAGTGTCCTAGACCTCCATAATTGTAACAGATCATCTCTCTTTGACCTCTACCAGGTTCTCCTCCACCTCAACCTTGTCCGCGCCCCTGAAAGCCTATTTGCGCCATCCCAACACTCTGTTCAGGGGGGCATGTTTCTGCCTGAACTCTATAGGTGGGTGTTATGTCGATCATCAATTCATAACTTCGGCAGTTGCGCTCATCATGCCCTACCGACATGGAGAAGTTGCAAAATAGTTGTTGTAGTTTTTGTACAAACTTCTGTAGCAAATGGAAATTATCAGTTGTATGTTTCCCTACTACTTGACATATAGTGCACCATAACGTAGGGCTTGTGCTTGGTCCTGCTTGGGCTTTTGGCCTCAAAGGCATCGGTCCTCCTCCTGTAATGTAGTTCACAAAGACCGTGCAATGGTCTTTGTCATGCCCCTAACCATTACATTTCAGGGACCATATCTCTTCGTGCACCTTCGGTCGAATTGTTTTGTCCTACTTCAAACTTTGCATTTTTAGGCAAAGGTTTTGCAACTGCACATGGATCTGCTAGACCCCTAGATTTGGAACTTGCATCAACGTTTCATGCACTCTTATGGAAATCTCTAAGGTCTCTGCCTGAGTTGTAATGTTCTGTTGTGACAGTGCAATCGTTAGGTGAGGCAGGAGCAAAGCCACAAACCATTCATGGTGTTGTCCATCTGTTAAGTTCATATTAGCTTTGTGGATTTTACACTTCAATCTCTGATCCAATTCCCAAGGTGTCTCACTTGGTTTCATCGCAATTTCCTTGAACCCCACAATTGACTGTGCCTCAGATTTAGGCCTACTAAACTCTTTATTCAACGTTGTCTGAATTTCTGCCAACCCAGCATTTGGGTTATCACTAGAGTACTTGATGTACCACGTTAGCGCGCGACCCTACAAAGCGCTAACCGACGTTGCCTTCTTCATGTGATTGTTTGTGATGCCCTGAGCTTCCCATACAACTTTTACAATGAACCAGAACTGGTTCGGGTCTTCATTTCCCAAGCCCTTAAATAGAGGCAACTTCACTCAATTCACCATGTTGAATTGTGGTGGAGGTGGTGTGGGTGAAGTTGCAGGTGACGATGGTGAAGTTGGAGGTGGCAATCGCAGGAATCCCTATTTTATTAATTGAACTGCACTTTGCGGAGAAGCCTGCGCTACCTCGTCATCGTCACTCAATGGAGCTGAAATCAGTGGGTTGTATTCAGGACCCTTTCTTCCTTTGTTCCTGTAAGTCTTTCCACTTCGCGTAGCTTCGAACATCAAGGTAGTTGCATAACCTATTTTTCGCACAATAACATCTTAATCCATGTATTTATAGACTTCAAATACTTACCTCGCAGACCTTTGAAAAAGCGTCGCTCTGCCTTGCTATAACTAACTGAGGTATCTACCGTGAATTTAGTCACAAATCTTCCTATGATACGATCGAGCCAATGATCGATAGCGCGGGGAATCTTATCCTCAAAGGTTTCCAGTCTTTGTACTAACTCTGGGATCCAGACAATACGACTGTCAAGCCTCCACCTTCCTTGGTTATCCGCTAGCTTCGCAATCCACTCATATAACTCAATTGGAAAGGAACAGAAAAAGATCTCGTGGATTTTTGTATACAGGTACTTGTCCAGCCACTGTTCCTTTGTTAGCTGTGGATTTCTATTCTCCTTCGCCACGAATTTGTGGATCTTCCTATCCAACCAATCTTCGACCTCTTTCTTAGTTGGATTCCAATGATACAACATCCCACATCTCTCGTGCATATTCCAATCCTGGCAACGGAACCATTTTTTGGATTTGTGGGGCCTGACCCAAGTTCAGCGTTAGTTAGCCAAAAAATCCCTACATTACTGGCCCTTTCGGCATCAGCGCACGGAGCGCGGACCGAAATCTCACCCGAAACAGTATGGGGGGATGCTGGAACCAAGTTTCCGCACCCTGAGATGGTTGTGATGTTGGTTTATACCCTCTATTCCGACTTTCGCGCAGGTCACTAAGCTTTAGGGCATTGCTAGTCTACCCTTTATTCTGCCCTTCAGTACCTTCGCGAAGGTGTTCGATTGACCTTCCTTAACCGCGATCTAGGTACTTTTGCACTGCTAAGACATCGTATTGTATAGGTTCCCAAGTTATATTATGTGTCTTACTTGTCTTACTAATCAACCACAGTTAGCGCCGCATAAACTAATATGCTTACTTCCGTTCAATTAACCAATACAATCACACACATTCACGCATCACATGAACATTGTAAATTAAACCCAAAACACAATATAACTAGATGCATTAACAAGAAATAAATACAAAAAAATTGTAGAATACTTCTCTTTATTGATATCTTCATATTTATACAGACTCTATTCACCCTGTGCACACATCTGCAGGGGTCTGCGCCAAGGAAAATTTTAAGGATGGAAAATTTTCTTGAAGTTTAAAAACATTGGCGAATCTCACTAATCCCTACTATGCAAACTATAAATTTTTTAATGATATATTTGCAAAATTATTCAAATTTATAATGATTTTATATATGGTCTCTATATAATGTTGGCGATTTTTAAGGTAAAATAATTTTATATTCTAAAATTTGGGCGAATCATCTTTTATAAAAATTGGAAATTGGTGAATCGTTTTTTGGAAAAATCATGGAAAATTAGCCCACTGGGCGAACATTAGCCCCTAAAATTTTCCATGGCCGACTCTGCGCACTCATCTGCGGACTTCCACCCTAGGCCTCTATGCACTCAGCTGTAGAGCCTCTACCTATGTTAAGACCCGAGAACACTTAGACTCCAATGCTCAACTCCTTACTTCATTCTTCCCTATCTTCTTCAAACTACTTAGAGCTTACTTACTTAGCTCCTTTTTATACAATCCCATGGTTCGTGGACCATGGGTAGATCTTTACAACCGACTTTACACTTTACAAAATAAGGGCAGACAACCCTTTATGACTCGTGACACTTTCGCACTCCGCGACCAAAAAATGCAGATACTTTACAACTTTATTACAAAATTGTCCCAAAACATGGGCTTTTAGCCCCAACACTATCCCTGGGGGAACCCGTTCCCAACATACACCGTTTGGTTTATGGATACCATCTGGTATGTAGGCCCGACTTCCATCTTGTTGGTTGAATTTTTCTTCGGACAAGAAAGAGAGTATCAGTTAAGCGAAATGTATAAACTTCAACAAACACAAGTAGTTAACTAATGAACAAACAATAAAATAGATACCATAAATGGCAACAACATAACTTGAAAGCATGAATCCTAGAAAAGGCATTGATAGCAAGACTTTAAATAATACCACGTATAAATAAGAAATAAGTTTATAAAGCAAGAACGAGTTCATGATTGTTAGCCATCAAAACCACAAATGAGCACAGATTCCATGATGATACTATGTCAATATCAATAAAACAATTTATCAACATAAGCATAAGGTCAGCATATCATATACCATCCATGTTTTGCAAAGGAAATCCCACAACACTAGAAGACACATGAGGAGACATTACGCCAAAGCTCATAGGAGTTTTAAATTCATTAAGTTGATAATATTCATGGCACCAACATACAAGGTCTTCATAAATTCCAACAGTGTAAATACACCTTACTCCTTGCATTCACTAAAAGATCATAAGTTCTCAAAACAATATACACCAGAATGATGCCAAAGCTAAAAAGTACTTTACAATTTGTCATGAGGGTATTTTTTTAGAAAAGAGTGTTACTTTTGATATACCCGTGAATATTGTACTTCCTCATGAATTTTCAAATTCCTAATTGGTTCTACCCTGTTCTACAACAAAACAAATTGATCCTACTCTAACAATTTAGTAATAGAAAATTCTGGGACATCTATGTGCAACTTCTCCACAAGGTAGGTGCACCAAAGCTTGTACTCAACAACTATTACAACAACCTTCAGCTTCTCTTCATCATGTTTGTGGAGGAATTCAAGGGCATATGGAATGTGAGTGCTTATCTGGACCTTGATCTGATTGGACAGAGATACCAACTTTGTGTACACCCTCACTGGCTCCATCACACACTGTGCAATGTTTTCCTTCATGACCTGGAAATGTCCTATGCTAGAAGCCTCCCTATAAGGGTCGAGAAATGCTTGAATCTCCTCTACGATTTCCTCATGCTTCCTTACTTCTCCAATTTATCCAATGGAAGGAACCCCATGAACTTAAATCACATCCAACCCAATTAGAAGATGTCTGCAAGAGGAAAAAACCCTTTCAACATCCCTAGCTAGCTTGTCCCGTGATTGTATCCTAATGCGTATCATGACTTTTTCGTTTTGGGTTGTTATCCAATCGTTCTTTGGGAGAACTACTGGTGCTTCTGGATACTTATTTTTCCACTCATGAATATTGTTGAGAGTTTTCATAGCTTTTTTTAGCATGGAGTATTTTCCTTCATGTCGGCTTATATGGCTAGGATAAGGGACATGATGTGATGCAGCTTCGATATCTCCTCATAGACCACTTCCATGGCTTCTCTCAGGGTCTCAAATTCTTCCTTGATTGATGCTTGTAGTTCTTTTTTTCTTGAATGGGCAAGTCACAGGAATTCATTTTCTTCTTCGATCATTTTCCTATCTTCTTCTGCCTTGGCAACTCTATGCTTAGATGCATAGAGCTTGCCTTGAAGTTTTTTTATCTGCTTGTTCATTCTTCCCACATTTATCTCAGTCGTGGATAGAAACACAGTTTTGGCTGAAGAAATCATCTCGGGATTTACTGTATTATCTAGGAATATGCCTTTCACAGTGGTCATAGACAGGGGTTCTACAGGGTTCCCAACATAATACTTTCTTCTTTCCTGCATAATCTTATGATTGACTTGGTCAAAATTAAGTCTTCTGAGATCCAATACCTCCTCCTCTGCTTCATTGAGAATGCCCAATTCCTTAAGGGTTAAGTTCCCTCTGGTAATGGGGGTGGACATAGGAACATCTAATGGAGGAAGTTTAGCATGTGCATCAGACTCTTTGTAGTGTTGTTGTTATTGGAGATCTTTCTTGTTTTTCTCATTGATCTCCTCCTATCTTTTCTTTAGCTCCTCATCCTCTCGTTTCCTTTCTTCCTCACTTTCCTTTCTCCTTTGTTCCTCTTCTATCCTCTTCTTTTCCTGCTCTTCTTGATCCTTCCTCCTCTTGAGTTCTTCTTCTTGTTCCTTCTTCCTTTCCAACTTTTATTTCTCTCACCTCTCCTTTTCCTTTTCTTATTGGACTCACCTCTCCTCTTCCTACTTTTTCAATCGTTCTTCCTCTTGCTATTTTTATTCCTCAAGCTATTTCTCTTGAAGGTCCTTGTTGACACCTAATCTTCATGATTGGGGGAATTTTGTGTAAATAAATAAATTAGGAACGTGAACAGTCATTGGGAGATGAACTGAATAATCACTCCTATTATATATAATAGTGACCTACCTATGGAATAATAGACGAATCAGTTTTACTACATTTGGAGAGTTACTGCCTGGTCTGACATGGTATCAGAGCCAGATCCATTTTTGGCATAGTCTTGTAACCCCCTTCTGCTAGTTTCATGTAGTCTGTCCACTGCTGGGCTCTCTGTCCCTTTGTTCCCTCCACAGTGACTGCCACTGTCTAAACGTTGCGCATAGACCAGTCTGCCTAGTCCGCCCTCTAATAGTTCTCACGATTTTTTGCATGATTGTAACGTCTCTCAGTCTTCCAGAAGTGGAGCAGGAGTCGCCCATTCGACTCTGAAATACTTCTTTTGCAACTTCATCTTCTTACTTTTGAGATTTTTTTTCGTATCCGCTGATGCTTTCATAGTTGCTCTGTATCATAAAAGCTGTGACAACGTTTGGAGGTATTGGAGCAGTTAGTTGGATTCACCTCGCCTTTGTCTTACCAAGAATTTTTTTTCTTTGCCCTGCGTTGTGGTATCGACCTGCTTTCTTATCTCCATAAGCCCTGTCGGCTCAAACTGTATTCCATGGCCCTTTCGACATTATGACGGCGCCTGAAACGCATTATGACGATGTCTGCCACGTGCTTGAGCAGATGATCTAGAATTCTCTCAGAGTCTTCTGATTAGGGCCGTCGAGGTCTTCGATACCCACCACTGGAATACTCTCAGAGTAAGGGACGTCAAACATCAGAGGGCATTTTCTTTTCCTTTGTGTGTTGAAGCTTACTGCTTGTCATGCATTGAATACTCCCATGTCTCCAACATACATGCTTTCGAACTTCTTCTCTTAGCGCAGGCCGTAAGATTGGCTTGCCCGGAGCTGCTTTCTTTTCATAACCAGTGCTTTATTAATCGTGAGAAGATTTTTCCATTGTTAATAGAGCCTATGGAGGCGTTTTATCTGGTTCAACTGTACGTGACCGAATTATTAGAGCATTTTTAGTCAAAGAATAGAAGATTGTCAAGAAAGTTTTGAAGATGCAAAAGTATAGAAGCTGTTCACATATTTACCCAGTTTTAATAAGGCTGTTTGGTGTGGCATTTACGTTGATTATATTAATGCTATGTTGGAACACTGATATGATTAATACCATATGTATTTTTAATGTTGTCCCATAAGTTTTTAAGGTTGTTCCATATTATTTTTAAAGCTGCCATATGTTCTAACGCTGTCAAGCACTTTGGAAGGAAGTCTTGCTGCATGGCCTAAGCAACAACTATAGAATATAGATGAGATGTCTACCATCAGAGCTTGAAATTGTAATGTTGTTGCTGCTCCAACTTTGTAGAGCTCGTGGTTGATGTCGTTGCTGCTCCAACTTTGTAGAGCTCGTGTTGAATGATTGATTACTGACTGTGATATGAATTAAACAACCAAAATCATTTCCCACAGAAATTTTTAAGAACAATTTCACTATATATCAGCAGAAGTATTTTTTTCTATCAACAGAAGTATTTTTTTTTACAGAATGCATTCAATCATCTCTATGGTAGGAATAGTTCTCACTGGAAAGGAGAACTATCCTGAATGGTCCCGGATGATAAAACACACCCTCATCTTCAATGAGTTGTGGAAAGGAGTGTGTGTCGGAGAAGGAGACAATGACCCAGTACAACCTACCTCAGACAAAGATCTTGTCATTTGGGAAAACAAAAACAGCAAAGCCTATGCATTAATCGCAGCATCTGCGAATGAAGAGGTGAGTCACCATATTTCATCATATTCAACTGCCTTTGAAGCTTTACAAAAGCTGAAAGAACTCTATGACTCACATTCTGCACTTGAAGTTGTTCAGCTCATGATTAAACTCTTCACTCTTGAACTGAAAAATAATTATCCTCTTGCTCTTGCATTTGAAGTAAAATCTATAATGCATGATATCAAATCCACTAAGGTTGAGCTAGATATCCCTCTTGTTGCTTTTCTCAAGGCACTCTATCCTAATTACTCAAATTATCTTGAATCTTTACAAGCAAATGGAAATCTTAAAGATATAACCTTTGACTCTCTTGTGAAAAAGTTTGTTGAAAGAGAGAAAGCCTTTGGAAAGAAGACAACCCATGAATCTTCTGAAGAGACTGTGTGCCTTGCTCATAAAGAAAAGCATCCTGCTCAAGATTCTACAAGAGGAAGAGATGGACGAAGAGGAAGAGGAAGATACTTCAGAGGCAGGGGGGGCAGACATTCTCAAGGAGAAAAGGCAGACTTACATTGCATTCGCTGCAAAAGAAATGGATCACATGATGCCTCTACATGCAAGCTACCATGGGACAAAATTGAGCAGAAAAGAAACCAACAGAAAGGTAAAACTGATGATACAGAAAAAGGTAAAGCACCTGAATCCGCTCACTATATTGAGGCACAATGTAACATTGGAGTAAATGAATATTTGTTTAATGCTTCACTTGCTTCTTCGAAAAATGATTGGTTGCTTGATTCAGGAGCAACCTGTCACATGACTCATAGAAAATATTTTTTTGAAGATTTCATTGACAATGTTGATGGAGCAGTATACTTTGCAAATCAGTCAAAAATCAAGCCATCAGGGCTTGGCACAATCAGGCTTAAACTGCCTAGTCTTCCAGACTTTCTTCTGGATCATGTTCTATATCTCCCACAGCTCAAGAGAAACTTGTTGTTCTTGGTTCACATAAGCCAGCAAGGTCACTCCATTCATATGTTTGATGGCAAGCTTGAGGTAAGAAAAGCATCTGACCACTCACTTGTCATGAGGGGAATAAAAGAAGAAAGGCTTCTCAAACTGCAAGGAACCTCTGCTCATGCACAACATTTCTCATATATTTCTCATCATGAAGAAGGTACAATTCCATCAAGTTTATTATGGCATGCTAGATTTGGACATTTAAACTATGACAGTCTCCGCTTATTGAAGAAAAATGGTGTTGCTGGTTTGCCTACAATTCCTAGGAAACATAAGCAATGTGATGCTTGCATTCTAGGAAAGCATAACAAACAGTCTTTTCATGATTCACATTCAAGAGCACATAGGAAGCTTGAACTCATTCATTCAGATTTATGTGGTCCAATGCCTATTCCTTCTACAAATGGAAATAAATATATCATGACATTTATTGATGATTACACCAGAATGTGTTGGGTTTATTTATTGAAGAACAAATCTGATGCTTTTCAAACATTCAAGAATTTTCATAAATGGATTGAAAATGATGCACAATCTCATATTGGGTCTATTTTCATTGATAATGGAAAAGAATATACATCAAATGAATTTGAAAACTATCTTCACCAACATGGGATCAAACATCAAACAATTGTGCCTTATAATCCCCAACAGAATGGTGTAGCTGAAAGAATGAATAGAACAATCTTGAATATGGTACGATCCATGCTTTTCTTCAAAAATGTAAAGATAATGTTTTGGGCTGATGTTGTTCTATGTGTTTCATATATAAAGAATAGATGTCCATCTAATGCTATAAGAAACAAGACTCCTTATGAATTGTGGTATGGACATGTTCCTTCGGTAAAACATCTCAGGATCTTTGGTTCCACCTGTTATGCTTTGATACCAAAGGTACATAGAAACAAAATTGGTGCTAGAAGTCGTAAGTGTATCTTCCTGGGGTATTCAAACACCTCCAAAGCATACCGCCTCTATGACGAAGTAAATAAAAAGTTTGTTGTATCTATAGATGTAATTTTTCTTGAATCATCAAAATCTGACAATGTTGTTGAGCGGCAATTTGATCGCTTGGATAGATTCGCAAAAACGAAATCATTTCAAGAATTTGATAATCAGATTCCACATCTTGAAGGGGGGATTCTTATACTAGATCAACATGTGGAATCTTCTTCTGAAGAACACTCTCCCCCGACTGAAACTCCAACAACGGATGATGCTTTAAATGATGTAATTGATAGAATTGGGAGACTCAATCTTGATTCAATCCCAACTCAATCAACAGAGCAGCCTGGACCATCTCAGAAAGGTCCCCCAAAGTGGCTGACAAAGACACTTGAAAGTGTTCATCCTGATGAAATTGGAAAAACAAGAACCAGAAATTCAAACTGACAAAATGGAGGTGATGTAGATGACTCTAATTCACCTGTTGATATGGATGTTTCTTATGATTGTGAATTAAACTTGTCTACAGATTTTGAACCAACTTCCTTCAAAGAAGCTGCTTCTCATGATAAATGGAAAGAAGCGATGCAAAAGGAGTATGATGCCCTCATAAAGAACGGCACTTGGAAGCTGGTTGATCCTCCATTTGGAACCAAACCAATTGGCTGCAAGTGGGTCTACAAGAACAAGTACAAAGCTGATGGCTCACTTGACAAGCACAAATCTAGGCTTGTGGCAAAAGTTTTTGCACAGAAGGAAGGGGTCGATTATGAGGAAACTTTTGCCCCCACAGCAAAATGGGCCACCATCCGGACACTCTTTGCACTAGCAGCTCAGAACGGTTGGAAAGTCCATCAAATGGATGTAAAAACTGCCTTCTTGAATGGAGATCTAAAAGAGAATGTTTTTATGTCCCAGCTTGAAGGATTTGCTGTGAAAGGACATGAACATAAAGTATGCAAACATGTGAAGTCCTTGTATGGCCTCAAACAAGCACCGTGAGCCTGGTATGAAAAACTAACTGAGCATCTTCTGAAACTCAACTTCAATCATTTTGATCTTGATGATGCAACTTTATTTGTCAAGAAAGTTGGCAAAATAGTTGTATATCTTGTGGTATATGTAGATGATCTTTTAATGACATGCAACAATGAAAGCTACATTGCATCCATAAAGAAGGAATTTGGGAAAAGTTTTGAAATGACTGATTTGGGCTATGTTCATTACTATCTTGGCATTGAAGTAACCCAACATCCAAAATCCATATTTCTTTCTCAAAAGAAATACATTGGAGATTTGTTAAACAGATTTGGCATGATAGAGTGCAATCCTCTTTCTACTCCAATGGAACAAAACTTGAAGCTCACATCTATTGAACGAAAGGAATTTGAGGATGCAACAAAGTATACACAGCTTGTAGGAAGTCTCATCTACCTCACTACTACCAGACCAGACATTTCATTTGCTGTTGGAATCCTCTCCAGGTTTATGCAAAAGCCTTGTGAGGGACATTGGTCTGCTTCAAAAAGAGTTCTAAGGTACTTGAAGGGAACTCAAGACCTTGGAATCAAGTATACATAGGTGGACGACTTCAGCTTGATTGGATACTCTGATTCAGACTTTGATGGAGATAAAGAAACTAGGGTATCTACTTCAGGATATGCTATGAGTCTTGGATTAGGAGCTGTCTCCTGGAGATCATGCAAATAATCAGTTCCAGCAGATTCCACAATAGAAGCAGAATATGTGGCAGCAGCCAAAGCAACAAAAGAAATTGTGTGGCTCAGGAAAATTCTTGAAGATTTGTAGGTAAAACAAGTACAATCAACTCCACTCATGCTTGACAACACCTCTGCAATAAATTTGGCCAAGAACCCAAATTTCCATGATTGAACAAAGCATATCAATACTAAATATCATCTGATTCAACATCATGTTGAGGCCAAAACAATCCATCTCCGTCATTGTTCTACAAATGAGCAAATTGCAGACATCTTCACCAAAGCACTTGGAAGGGAAAAGCTTGAACGATTCAGAATGATGCTTGGACTCACAAACATCTCTTCAGATTAAGGGGGGGAATGTTGACACCTAATCTTCATGATTGGGGGAATTTTGTGTAAATAAATAAATTAGGAATGTGAAAAGTCATCGAGAGATGAACTGAACAATCACTCCTATTGTATATAACAGTGACCTACCTATGGAATAATAGACGAATCAATTTTACTGCATTTGGAGAGTTACTGCCTGGTCTGACAGTCCTCGGGATGCTGATCACTAGATTTTTGTGACTTACTCATCTCTTATTCTATTTTCCTTTTTAACTCTTGCTTTCTCCTAGCCAAGGTCACATTTATTTCTTCCAAAGTTTCACCATATTCCTCTTGCTCTTGCTCGCTTGGAGGGTCTTCTTGTTCTTCATTTTTATGCTTTGTAAGTATCCCACTTGCCTTTTGTTGCTACCCTTTTCTCTTGAGCAATGCAAGCGTAGCTTGTAGGCTTATGTTCTCTTGGGAATTCTCAACGTGCTCTTCTTCCTTTTCTTGTTGCTTTCTTAGCATGAATTATTTGGATGCATTGTACTAATTTATGACCTTATCTTCATGACTCTACTTGGTATGTATGTGTGACTAGTTACAAATATCCTTCTTACAATGAGTGACTACCATAATTTTGGGGTCATATGTACTTTGAATTAGAGTCACAAAATGAAATCCCTTCATGTCCTTAGCCTCTTCTTTGACTTCCTTAAATATCTCAAATGTATATGCTCCAATGGTGAGTGGGAAGGCATGTCATGGCTTTTGCTTTCCCTTATTTAGTGTCCTCGAGAATCATGTAGTCATCTGGTAACAACCTTCCTTTAGCAGTAATTTGTCTATGGTAAACTTGAGAAGTGCATGAGGAGGTTTGTATGATCCAAAGACCCTGATGAACATGCCCTCCTGGATGGGAAACCAATCTGCTACATTGGTAATTTTCTCCATAGCTCTCTTTGACATGCAAGGAGGGTCTTCTCCGAAGAGCAACTCATATAAAGGTGCGATGAAAGACTCAGAAGTGGACTCAATCATACTCCTATAGTCTGTGTCCCAAAAGATCTTATAATGTTGATGCATGAGTTTTACCGCAATTGTTATATAGTTATAACTCCAACTGTTGAAATGACGCCTTGCACATACCACATCTAACATGTATGATGCCGTATAGAATTCTGATGGTTGATTCGCCTGAGGATTTTCCGCATGTATGTTCGCCTTCAGTGCGAAAGAAAGGATGTTATCCCAGTTGAATATTGTGCCTTTGGTGGCAACAATGTTCATGATAGGTACCCATTTCTTGAGAAAGGTATCGATGTCAGGCCTTTTGTACAATTGATTCATCATTGCAGCCATGAACTAGTAAAATTTCTTAAGGACTTCTATCCTATACACTTGATCATTTTCACTCGGAACTTAGAAGGGTCCTTCCACCAAGACCTTAAAATATCTTTTGTTTGTACTACGAAGTTTGACAACCACTTGGTATTAAAGGTCTCTTCCTTATCTGGAAACCTATAATAAACAACAATTTTTGTGGATGAGATAGTTGTGAAGGCCTCACCTGTATGGTTCCTTACTACCCACCAATCTGTTTCAGTGTTCTGTATAATCCAATCGATGGTCTCTGCACACGGGAAGTTAGGTAGATGTGATGCCACTTTGTGGAGCCTAGACCTCTTGACATTGAGGTATACCTTGAAGTCTTCCTGGTCCTCAGGGATGTCTTGCTTAGAAAATTCTACATATATGTCAAACCAAGAGAGTTTGGTAGTGTTATTGATGTTGCATGCAGTGTCCCTGTAAATAGGAGGTGGTGGGCCTTGGTGGCTTTCTTGGACACTGCTTTCAACGCTCTTATGGGAAGGCTTGACTAATGGAGGTGTCATTTCTCTAGAGAAAGAAGAAATAGAGATGCAATCGATGTCTACATCGCCTGACATGTCTAACAAACAATCTCAGAATGAGAGAGATGACATGAATAATGTAAAACAGAAGCAAATGGCTAGAAAAGCTTCAGAATATAGGAAAATTTTGGGCTTAGAGTTCTGCTCAGACAGCAGTCAATCGATCACTAGGCATAGGAGGTTAGAGAAAGAAGGAGATCCAAAACAATGACTTGGTGACTTGAGTTAACTGGGCCGCAAACTAGGGTGATTCGCAGAATCACGGATCACAAGAGTTGCTAAGTTGCAAGGTCACATGGGTTGTGTGGGTTGCAAGGTCGCACAACTCATAGAGTTGCAAGGTCGCACAGGTCGTAGGGTCACACATGTCACAAATCACGACTTTAGATCTATTTTTTTTTTCGGGAGCCTGACTTGTGCTTCAGTTGGTCCAACAAGAGAAACCATGCTTGCATTGCGACTTTTGGGCCCTCTCCGGATATTAAATCCTGGATCACTAGGAAATAGGGGTGATAAACCATAGATTGGCTAGATTACTAAGGCAAAAGGGAATATGGATGGAGGAAAGACAAGCTAGAGGATTTCAGGGCTAAATGAACTCAAAGGGGCAACCGAAATTAAATGAAACCCTTCTGATTTGGGAAGATGCAGGGTCACACGACAGGGAGGAAAAATGGCGAGGAATAATGATCACAGGGGAGAGGAAAGGTAACCTACCTAGAAGAAGTTGTGTGCCTCCTTCAGTCGCCTAGCATTCCTCTCGCTCGAGCACTCCAGTGGAATGAACAAATGAACCGGCGGGCAAGCAGCTTAAATAGAAAAGGTCACATGTGTGAAGCCAACATAGGTCAGTGGGTCGTAAGGTCATGAGGTTGCAGACGATGTCTTGGAGTCTCATGCAACTTTGCGACCTATAAGGTTGAGGTTGCAGGTTTGCAAGGTCGCGGGTTCATGACCACAGCCTTAAACAATAGGAAATACATGCGACCTGAAGACCTTAGAGTGAGTTATTGCTAAGTCACAGGCTAGTGTGTGTCACAAATTTTTAAATTAGTCAACCAAACTAAATTGCGACCTTGTGACTTAACTTGGTTATAGAGAGACTTTTTGAAAGGAAGGTTGTAGGTCATTGATTTCAACTATATGAAAGCTCATTTTGTGGGACCTATGACTTGGGTAGAAGTTTATCCTTAAGTGTTGTAGAACTAGGTTTTTGAGGGGACCAAGGATCCTTGGATTACTTCCAGGATGTCAAGACGAGATTTTAGAGGTAAGTGAAAAGTAAAACTTGGTGTAGGGGTCCCAAAATTTTGAAGGAGTGGAAAGTTTGGGAGGGTTATTATAGCAACTACAACAAGACATTAATTCAAAATTTAGAACAAAAATCCCAAACATGTAAGAAGAAATAACACACATGCAACAAGTATTTTTATCCAAGGAAAGGAATCTTCTTAAAACACCAATGTCGGCTTTCATCAATCAAATGAATAGAGAAATATTACAATCTATTTGTTACACTAAGCTCACCTTGCAAGTGAACAACCTATCTCTCTTATCACTAAAGGCTTCTAACCCAGACTTAGTCAAATTTAGCCTCGACTTGAGCTCCTATTTCCTTGCATTGTTCCTTGAAGAATTAGCCCCTATTATTTAGTAAATTCCTCTAATTGAATTAAATTCCTTAGGTTGATCATCTGGATGAATGAAACACCTTTGCACTCAAAACTAGTCTACAATTAATGTTACACTGCATTAGAATCTCCACCTTAACTGGGTAACTCAAATTATCTGCATGAACTATCTATTTTGGGTTGATTTATTAGTTAACTTGATGATCACTAGTTTCACTGAAGTCCCACTGCTTAATTGACCTTCCACTAGTTCCTCCAAACGTTGGAACTAGTTTAACTGAAAACAACCTGAGATAACTGACCTTGATAGCTACAAATTAGTAATCACACATGAAGAATTGAACTCTAACTCCTCCAACTCGAATTTACTGAGTAAATTGGTTGACACAACCCATGTCACATAAGTTAATATCATCCAAGTTGTTTGTTGATGTGGAAATTCAAATTCTCTCAATTTAATCAAGGCAAAATCAAAGTGAGAATTTCTTGCTACATTGTTCAACACTCCCTCTCAGCAAGAAAGGGATTATTAACCACCCCTATCCTACACATGTGAAACCAAAACTTCCCTCTTGACAATGCCTTTATAAAAATGTCAGCATCTTATTCCTCTATCGAAATTTACTGCAACAACATTATATGCCTCTGCACATGGTCCCGTAAATGGTGATACCAGATATCTATATGCTTGGATTGATCGTGAAAAACAATATTTTCATAGAGCTAGATGCAACTCTGATTATCACAGTAGATCACAGTTGGATCCATCATCTGACCAAACAATCCAACAAGTATCTTTCTCATCCAAATCACCTCACATGTTGTTTGAATAGAATCCATGTATTCTTCTTTTTCCAAGTTGAGTGCCACCGATCTCTGCTTCCTGTTGTACCAAGAAACCGCTACAGACCCAACACTGAAAATCCCACTTGATGTAATCTTTCGGTCTTAAGCCACATAGATTCAATCCCATTGCTCATTTGTACCATAGTCGAAACTGGATAGTACCTCTAAGGTACCATAGAACATGCTTATCTTCCCTCCAGAATAATTTGGTTGGCCTAACCATATCTTGGCTCAAATGGTTGGCATGGCAAATATTTGGTCATGTGTTCACATGATACACTAGTGAACCCACTAATCACCTGTAAACAATAGCATCCACTTCCTCACCTGAAGTGGCATCCTTCTTCCTCCATTTGGTCAGTAGAGGTATCTCCATGGGTTTGCAACTTTCCATGTGGAACCTTTGAATTTTCTCGTTGGCATACTTTCCCTGAGAGACAAACAATTCCCCATCACCTTGTCATACTTCCAATCCGAGGAACTAGTGCATCAAAGCCATGTCCTTCATTTCAAACTCTCTTACAAGGTCCTCCTTGCAAGATTTGATCAACTATTCATCACCAGTTAAAATCAAGTCATCAACATATGAGACAATAATCAGTAATTTTCCTTCTACTAATATATGATAGAGGTTTGCATCCGCCCAAATTGGTGAGATAGATATCGATCCTAGTGTACCAAGCACGGGGTGCTTGGTTGAGACCATACAATTCTCACTTGAGTTTGCACACATGAGACTCTTGATCAAAAGTATCAAAGCCTTATAATTGCTTGATCAACACCTCCTCAATAACTCCATTGAGGAATGTTATTTTCATATCCATCTGGTGGATCTTCCACCCTATCTCTGTAGCCATAGCAAGAATTGATCTAATTTATGATACCTTGCTACAGGAGCAAAGGTCTGCTCATGGTTAATCGCCTCAACTTGAGAGTGCCCCTTGGCCACAAATTTGGCCTTGTACTTTTATATGCTTATTTTGTATTCATGCTTTACCTTGAAGATCCATCTCAAATCCACAACTAATTTATCTGCTGGGCTTAGGACCACTTCCCAAACTCTGTTCTTTACAATGGATTTGTATTCCTCCACCATTGCATCAACCCATATAGGTTGCTCTACTACTTCCTGAAAATAGGATGTCTCAGTCTCTATAAGCTCAGTCATTAGATCCATGTAGCTAGTGTACCAATCTAGTGACATTCTCTATCTGTGCTGATTTGAAGGAGCACCCACATCCTCCCTCGCATCTTGCACAAGCATCTCAGCTTCCCTAGTCCTTTTCCTGCTTTGTCTGGATGGTTCTTCTTGAGTGGTTGTCTCCACTCTCTTCTCCTTAAATTTTGGCTGCTCCACAACTTCTTGAGGTTCCTCCTTTGGAGCTAAAATCTCCTCTTCTGGTGGGATCTGAAGCTCCCTCTCAAGAGAGCGTATCATGTCTTTATCTTCGTCAAATTTTACATCCCTTTGCACAATTGTCATTCTAATGGATGATAAATACACATGGTAGTTATGGGGAGTTTTTATGTAACCCACAAATACCCCCAATTTTTCTGTCGACTCTAGATTCCCCCTTGATTCTTTGAAGACATGGCAGTAAACACAGGCTCCAAAAATCCTAAAGTGTGACACATTTGAATTTCTCCTTGAGAAATCCTCCTCCAGTGTAAACATGCCTAGAATCCAATGAGGACTATGGTTCTACAAATGGAATACTATGTTGCATGCATTGGTCCACAAATGCAGAGGTAGGCTTTGATCATGCAACATTTCCCTCGCTGCTCCCACAATGATATGGTTATTTCTCTCAGCCACCTCATTCTACTATGGGTTGTGGGGTGTTGCAAACTCTCGTCAAAAGCCTTCTTTTGCACAAAAGTTTTTAAATTCATTCAACACTTACTCACCTCCATTATCGCTCCTGAGAGACTTCACCTTCTTGCCCATTTCTTTCTCAACCAGTGCCTTGAATTCTACAAACTTGGAGAATGTTTCATCCTTCTTCTGCATGAAGAAGATCCAACACTTCCATGAGAAGTAATAAATAAAAATGAAAAATTATTTGTGCATGGTAGTGTAGGTTTTCAATAAAGTTCCACAGAAATCAAAGTGGATCCTTTCAAGGAATGCATGTGCTTTACTGTCTGAATCATGAAATGTGGATTTTGTGTACTGCCCCAAGGTACATCCTTTGAATACAACTTGCTGCTCAAGTGATCCTTTGGGGAGGCTCGTGGTATCTGCTGCATGATCTTCAAAGTTCCATGATGTAAATGGCCAAGTCTTATATTCCAAAGTTCACCGACATCACGACTTTGTGCCTTCTCCTCCTTTGTCCTCAATGCAACACAATCCTCCACATCTAGCTTGTACAGGTTCTTCACACAAACCCGATCTTCTTCACATGTCCCATGGCGATGTGTCTCAGGAATGTCTTTCCTTTTCTTAATATCACATCATAACCACGGTCTTCCAAGACTGCAACAGAGACGATATTTTTCTTTAGGCCTAGAATGAACATGAAATCCTTGAGCCTAGGGGGGAGCCCGACTCTCTCTGAAAGGTTACTGTACCAATATTGATCGTGCTATACCTTTTGTCGTCCCCCATCTCGATGTGCATCTGCAAATATCTCTCCTCCATGTTAGTGAAAAAATCTCTATTGCCAATTATGTCGAAGGATGCACCTGAATCCAAGTACCACACACTCCCCATCATTGTGCTATCCATGCAAGCAATGAGTGTAAATTCAAGCTCGAAATGTGAATCCAAAGCTTTACCTACTACTCCTCTTGAGGTTTTCTTGCTTGCCTTCTTGTGTAGACACTTCGTGGCATAGTTCCTAAATTCATGACAATGTAAGCATTTAGTTTTTGACAAATATTTCTTCTTGCCCCCTTGACTGGATTTTGGTTTGGATTTGGATTTCTTCCCTTTTCCCTTCTTTGCGTTTCCAGCCAATGCAATTTTTTCTTCATCCTCTCCCTTGGGTGAAGTCCCATCTCTAGTATTCCTCCTTATTTCCTATTGTACCAAATCAGACCATAAGCGCTCCCAACTCAGTAGTTTCTCCCTCCTATTCAGTGAATCTTGATAGTTATGCCAACTCTTGGGAAGACCCAGAAGGGCTAGGGTTACCAAGTCTTATTTAGGTACATAAAAACTGACCCTACCAAGTTCATCACGACACTATGTAAACTTTCTCAAATATTGCGGAATTTTCTCATTCTTCTGCATCTTGATACTTCGAAGTTTATCCTTGAGTGGTAGCTTTTTGTGGTCACTAATATTCTTGAACAATTATGTCAGTGCTTTCCACATTGTGAACATAGTTTCTTTTTTGTGGATATTTGAGACAATATGATCATTTACTCTCTCCAATATTATTCTCCTTACCTTGGCTACATATTTCTTCCACTGAGTAAGGTTTTGGGCATGAGATGCTTTTGGTTTTGCAACATCTGACTTGATGTATTCTAGCAACCCATTGTCATCCAATGTTGCCTCCATGTGTTCCTTCCATGCAACAAAATTAGAGGTTCCTTCCAATGCATGCTCTAGCCTTCGTTCATTGAAGGCCATCTTCTCAACTCTTAAGAAATATTGCTACACTGAATTTCAAATTTGAACCTCTGAGAAAAAAATTTGAATTTCCTGCTCTAATGTGAATCCAACTTTGATACCATGTAGAAATTAGGTTGTAGATTTTCAAATTCTCATTAATTTTTAATCAAAATCACAAGACACAAACCTACACTACTACTGTAAGGACATCAATTCACAATTTAGAACAAAAATCTCAGATATGCAAGAAGAAATAACACACATGCAACAAGTATTTTTATCCAGGGAAAGAAATCTGATAAAAACCCTAATTCATGCTTTCATTAATAAAATGAATAGAGATGTATTACAATTGCTTTGCTCAACTGAGCTCACTCTGCAAGTGCACAACCTATCTCTCTGCTCACTAAAGGCCTTTGACCCAGAATTAGTTAAAATTTTCCATGGCTTGAGCTCCTATTCACTTGAGGAATTAGCACCTATTATTTAGGAAATTCCTCCAATTGAATTCCGCAATTCTTTAGGTTGATCATCTTATGACATGCAACACCTGTACACTCAAGAATAGTCTACATCTGATGTTACACTCCCTTGGAATCTCCAACTCAAATGGGCAACTCAAATTCTCTGCATGCACTAGCTATTTTAAGTTGATGATCAGTTAACTAGAAGATCACTGAGTTTGATTGAAGTCCCACTGCTTACCTGGCCTTCCACTAGTTCCTCCAAAAGTTGGAACTAGTTTAACTGAAAACAACTTGAGATAACTGACCTTGATTTCTACAAATTAGTAATCACACATGTAAAACTGAACTCTAACTCCTCCAACTCAAATTTAGTAAGTAAAATGGCTGACACAAGACATGTCACACAAGTTAAGATCATCCAATTTATCTTTTGATGTGGAAATTCAAATTTTCTCAATTTAATTGAGGCAAAACCAAATTGAGAATTTCTTGGTGCATTTTTCAACACTCTACTGATCTGCGGAATTTAATTCAGAATTTAGAACAACATTCGCAAACATGAAATAATAAAAAACACACAGGCACAATATTTTTCTATGGGAACCCAACTGGGGAAAACCCCTCAAACCTCTTTGCTTTAGCCAGATGAATAGAAAATGTATTATAATTTCTTGCCCACTCTAAGCACAACCTGCAAGTGAATAACCTATCTCTTTGCTCAGTGAGAAGCTATGACTCAGACTTAGTCAATTCCTGCCTTTGTTTGAGCCCCTATTTCCTTGTGTAAATTCTAAGGAATTAGACCCTATTTTTTTAGGAATTTTCTTTCAATTGATTGCGCAAATTCCCAAGGATTGATCATCCGACTACATGCAACACCTGTACACTCAAACTAGTTTACAACTTCTTGTTACACTGCCTTGGAATCTCCACCTCGGTTGAGGAACTTGAATTCCTTGCATGAACTACATATTTTAAGCTGATTGATCAGTTAACTGGATGATCACTGAGTTAGATTGTTGTCCCACTACACAACTAAACTTCCACTAGTTCCATTAACTGTTAGAAGTAGTTTAATTGAACATAATTGAAACTAAATGACTTGGATTACTAAGATTTAGCAATCACACATGCATAGCTAAATTCCAAGCCCTTTAACTTGAATCTACTCAACTAACTGAGTGACAAGAGCCATGTCATACAAGTTAAATGCCTCTAAGTTGTCTTGTGATGTGGAAATTTGAATTTTCTCAATTTGGCCAAGGTACAAGCAAATTGAGACTTTACACTTCTCAACAGTTCCCAAAAGAAAAAACTTGTAAAACATGGTGATCCCAAATGGTTCCCCTATAAAGAAGAAGTTAAACAAAGACATGTCCCATATCACCCTAGGATATTATAATGAAGTTGAAGAAAAAAATATAAAAGGCGTAAATCTGATTTTGGTGAGCAAGCCATCAAAATCCTTCCTGACTTCATGCACAAAATAGTGTATTCTAATTCTGCGAAGCTATATGTCAGTGGTTGATGCACATTAATATGATTTTTTGTTCTGGCTACTCCATAGAAAATATTCATTCCTTGATCATATACAAAGTACAATATTCTATTGCTCCTATACTTCATTCTTGTTATTACAATGGAACAAAATAATCCAACAATTTTCATAGTCAATATTGGAACACAAAGCATAATCCCTCATCGCAAATCACTGCCTTTAGGTATAAACAACTACTGTAAATGAGAGGGACATTGACATGTCTTTGCCACAGATTATGTGCAACTTCACATGTGATAACATTGCGAGTTCTTCTTCCGGAGAGGGCATCGAACATGTAAAATCTTTTAACTTGCATTGGAAAAAACAGTAGTTCTAGTTCGCAAAATTTTGGTAAAAAGGGTAAAAATCATCTAAATCTCTTATGCAAGTGTACAAGTATACCTCGTCTCTCCGAATTAAAAAAAAAAAAAATTTCTTTAAAATTAAATATGTTAAAGTCAATCGTTTATGGCTCGCATAGAAATATATGACTGTTATGTAAATATATGAGCCATCACATTTTCAAATACCAGATTTATGAATAAAAAATTGTTGTGGGCCCATATATAATGTAAATTGAATGAGGAAAATTTTCAAACAGAACTGTCACTAGTAACTATGCTTCTGCCTTTCACTTACTATTCGTTGCCTCTGCTTCTCCGCATATGTCTTCGTTGAGAAGGTAGATCTAACCTTACAGTATGAATCCAGTCAGTGTCTAGTTCTTCTTCCTCTAGAGGGAAATGGCTCTAACCTGCTCTCCCACTAGTAGACCAGGATAAAGAACAACTTGGTAGAAGGACTCTCAATGACATCTCGAAGTTGTACTAATTATCACACAGCTAATGTCACATATTTTTATGGCTCACCTTGTCTGAGACACCTTCCACGAATCAGAACAACTGCCACATTGCATCACTGCACTAGCCCAACTACCCCGTCTTTCATTCATATTGACTATTAGGATGCAAATTTATTGGGGTATAATATTTTTAACTCTCGAGCCGACTAAGAGGATTAATGTGTCAATGTCATTCCCATTTGATATATTGATATTCACTATTGCTCCTGCATGTGATGGCACAATATTAGGATTTATTCCAATAAATGGAGTGGGTCCATTAGCTTTAGGTAGTGTGGATAAGTAAATGTTCGTAGATTTTGTGCGTGCACTAGTGTCCTTCATTGTGATCTGGTATTTTGCCTGTGTTCTTTTTTATGTTTTCTGACATGTGAGTAGAAGTGATGTGCATTCACTTAACACTTATATGGAAAAGGATGAAGAGCCATAGCTACCAGAGTCAGTCATATCTCTTTTTTATGTTTTCTGACGTGAGTAGAAGCGATGTGCATTCACTTACCCCTTATATGGCAAGGGATGAAGAGCCATAACTACCAGAGTCAGTCATATCTCTTTAGTCATTTCCATATGTACTACAATTTATGGTAGGTGCCTTCAGAATCAAATTCCAGGCCTGGTCACTTGTTGTCTGCTCCACTGATAAGTTGATTACCGCCACCTTGGTAATGTCAGGCATTTATTTACTTCTCCAGTTTCTCGGGCTATGTAATGCTAGTGTGGCCAGGGGTCGTCTTGCCACATCATTCTAAAAAAAACCCAAAGTTCCTAATAAAAATAGATCCTAATAACATATATTGTTATGAAATTCATTAAAAACATAAACAAATCGCCACCAAGTTTCATAAATAGTTATTTAAAGTGAAGTTCAAAAAAATTCCAAAAATCCAAAATATGATAACTTAGTAATATTAAGAATAAGAAGGTTTTTATAATAAAAACGATTCCTTATTTGATGTGGGGTCAATGAGAAAATCCAAAAATTGAAAAGATGTTGGAGTTACTTACGAATAAGAAAGACTAAGATATCTTATTTGATACGAGCTAATGAGAAAATCCAAATGGGAAGATGTTGAATATGTTTCGGTGGACTTATTTTTCTCAGAGCGTAAAGGTTTATTGAGCCAAGAGGCTCATTCTACAGTTTATTGTGAGGGAATGTGTAAGTATGTCTATTTATTGGTATAATCAGTTTAGATCCATCTTTACTATCGATCTATGAAGCCCCGAGAGGGATCAAATCTCTCGAAGTTCAAACGTTTTTTTTAGTGCAAAACTTGAGGAAAGATTTGCACCTCGAGAGATTTGATCCCTCTCAGCGCTTGATATATCTGTAATTAAGATGGATCTAGGTTGGTTTTAGTCGTGTGCGACCAAGGAATATCTATCGAAAATATAATTAATTTTATCAATAATATATAAATACATCTAATATTAATATAGTCATTTTAAATATGCTAAATATGTCTGAGATTAATCTGGTCATTTTAATTTTAAATTTGCTTAGTTACCCCATTTTGTTAAGATGATGAATATTGTTAATAACTTTAATGATGAAAAATGATGAAATAAAATTTTTAAATGCAAACTGACAATGTAATAGTGTTGAATGATAGAAAATGTGAATAATAATAATGTAGTCAATTACACATAATCTGATCAATCCCAAACTATTTTCTTCTGCTATTCTTATTGTCAACCATTTTAGTTTTCACTTTTCATATTGATTATATGAAAGGAACAGTTGAAATCATAAACCATTTAAATCTTTAGCTCGAGTTGTTGTAGTAAACATCATACCTTGTTTCTCTTTCTCTCCAATATTAATAGATTGAATTACTATAACACAAAAATCAATGTACATTACCAATAATTTTGTGTGCTTTTACACTGAAATCAATGCACATTGTTAATCCAATCACTTTAAAATTAATGTACCATCATGCATCCAATTACATCAAATCATAAATCAACATCTAGACTAAAATCAATGCATCTAATGAAAAAAATCAAATAATATTAGAAAACAACTTCTACACTGAAATCAATGCAAACAATCAAATAGGATTAGAAATCAACAATTACACTCAAATCAATGCATCTAGTGCAAGTAAGAAAATAGGATTAGAAACCGACATCTACACTGAAATCAATGCACTTAGTGCAAGCAATCAAATAGGATTAGAAATGACCATCTACACTGAAATCAATGCAATTAGTGCAAGCAATAAAATAGGATTGGAAGTCATCTACATTGAAATCAATGCATCTAGTGCAACCAATCAATTATAAATAGATATCAACGTCTACATTGGAATCAATGCATCTAGTGCAAGCAATCAAATAGGCCCAAAAATAACCATCTACATTGAAATCAATGCATTTAGTGCAAGCAATCAAATAGGATTAGAAATCATCTACATTGAAATCAATGCATCTAGTGCAAGAAATCAAATTTCATTATAAATAATCTACATTAAAATCAATGCATTTAGAGCAAGCAATCAAATAGGATTAGAAATCATCATCTACACTGAAACCAATGCATATAGTGCAAGAAATATTATTCCCTCTCCCCCCTCCATTCATATCTAGATCTCCCTCCATCTCTCATTTGTCTCTCTATCTCACCCCACAAAAAATACACACTCTCTCACTCCATATCTATCAATATCTCTATCCCTCCCTCCCTCTCTCCCTCTCTCTCTTCTTCCCTCTCTTCACCTTCCACCAATATCTCTATCTCCCTTTGTCTCTCTATATCACCCTGTCACGATCTCATCATAAACTACATATATACAACAGTAAAATTTTCTTTTTGTTTATAGTAGTTAATCCCTTAAAAGTCACCCCGTGACTAACAAGGAAACCATGCCTAAGGTATTTCAACCCAGGCCTACGCGCATGACTATAATTAAACTTTATATTAATTGTTCTTATTTTCCACCGAGAAGGTAATGTCTCCTACGCATATCACTTATGGTATAATGTGCAACCCTTGGGTGATATGGTGCAACCTTAATCCTTATATCCATTACACATGTTTAATATGGCGCCAGATGGTATACGAGAGTTAACCCAGCTCACCCAGTCCAGGGCCAGGTGGCATAGGCCCACGTGAACCCATGTGACTCTTGGGAGGTTGACCCTCTGTGGGTTTCGTGCCAGGACCTCCCGCCTAAACGGACAATGGGGATCATCCTACCACATCGTATGGCTCAGATCAGTTTAAGGGTTTGGCGGATAATACATAAGGCACCGGGTTCTTCGGCTCAGTTCATTTGCACACTGCAGACGCAGCCGAGCCATTCCGCAGCTCGATAGTTCTCATACAACCACACCAGCTCTTCCCTCACTGCTCAGGTATTGAACTTTCCGCCTTACTATCGGGTACTCTAGTTTCAGTTAAGCTCACCTGGTAAGCATTGCTTATTCCTTGAAACCCTTGGTTGCCTCGACTGATCCAGGTTATTTACATTGAATGGTTCTGTACAGGAGGGCTTGTCCCCACGGTTTCCTACCACCTGCAGGAAGAATTTGCTGGCTACAGATATTCCAGGTAAGTTTATCTCCGCCGTTTAAGCGTTTTCCCCTGTAAGAGAAAGTCTGTTTATGAAGTTGGATTGACATCATCTTCTGGTCCGAGCCGTGGCTCATGACATCCCATTTATATGTCTCAGGTCTGGCTACTGTTTGTTCAAAACCCTGGTTGCGTTATGCAGGCGGCCTCCTCATGCCAGACCTGTATTGCGTGAACCTTTTGGGTTAGCTAGGACATGATCATGGCTACATGTCGTTTGTATACTTGTATATTTGGAATTGAACTGGATTCTCCGGAACCGGAATGATTAAGTCAAATCTATGTATATGTTTAAGCGTTTCTATTACAGTTTAATAGAGCTTCTATGTTTCGGTACCGCTATGTTATTTCTTTTTGGACCATAGTCCTTCGGTATTCATCAGGGCCTTATGCCACTATGTTAACAGTTCACATTTGTTAATGAATACACTATGCTCGGCTTACAGGCTCTATCGATGGGTTTTATGACCGACTCTGTCTTCTATACTGCCAGTTATGTATGAAATGCTTAATCGTTCAACTGTTAATACTGCATTAACGTCTTCGTTTACATGTAACTTAATACCCTACAGGGTTTACCGACAGTAACGAGTTATTCTGCTACAGACTTTGGTATAATTCTTGAATCCTTATAGATTGGTTATATTTCGCATGACATAACTCTCAAATCTTTATAGATTGAATATATTTCGCATGCATCTGTATTCGAGGTTCTTTATGTGTCTCATGTTTCTTTTATTGCGGCACTACGGGGTAAGACTTGCATTCGATATGATGAATGCCGAGTCAAACCCTCTCCGCATACACAGTCACTATTAACCGTGGCTGGTATTGCCTGCGTTTGATAAATGCACAATCTTTAGTTTCCGTGCTTTTCTGATAGCGTTAGCCCTAACAATATTCTGCGAATAGCGCTTAAGATCTTAACTTGCATGGTTAAGCGGAGTTCCCTTTCATGGTTAAACACTCAAGTTTTGGCTAACAATGAACATAAACCCTCGACAACAATTTCTAATGTCTTTTACTTACACAGTGTTAATATTCTTGTAAAGGCTCTCGGATTCTGCAGTCTTATTATTTATGAAGAATCTCCTTGATTTACACAGCGTTGATATTTGTATGAGCGCTAGTTCTGCGCTGGTTCTATGACTGTGTTTATTTAAAGTTCTGTAACTTCCTATGACTGTTTAGCTCGACTTCATCTCGCAACCGAGAGGTTCTGTTTACTCATTCATTCATTCCTGTCTACTGATGTACTGCTGCGGTCTCTCCAACCGCTTTAGGGTTTAGTTCTGTTTTAAGCAATTTTATCATAAATACTCAGAATCATTACAGTAGATGAATATGTGACTTTAGTCACAGTAGTCTAATTTGCAGACTGGAATTATATGCATTAATCTTTACAATAACTACAGTTATCCTCTTATTTATTATCTAGTGAAAAGAAAGCACAGATAACTGTACTCTGTCGGTACACTACCGATACCTGTTTTCAAGCTAGAACTCTGTAGAAAATGCATACCTGGCAACCTGCTACCGGCGTTCCTACTCCAAGAGTTCACCTGCAATCACTTTTGCTCTTATCCTCCCAACCTTGAGATCCACTTCACGTTGGATTCTCCCCCCGAGCCGTCTTGCAGGCCTGCAGCCCTCAACAAGACTTACGCACTGCTGTGCTAGGTTATCTGGTCTCTACCAGACTTAACCTCTTTTCTCTCTCTGCTCTCTTTCTTGGAATTCCTTTCCTGTCTGTTCCTGAACAGCCCAGAGGTTTTCCTTCCCCAGGACTTTTCCTGGGTGAGAGACAGTTCTTTCAGTTTCATAACTGATTCTTTTCTTAAAATAGAAAATCCTCCCCAGGAGGCTGCCAGCATTTCCAGAATATACACATGTGAAAATAAATCAATATATCAACTTCCTTAATTAAATAATGTCATTCAGTAACAATAAGTAACCACTCATACAATTTCTTACCACAGTAATTACTCAAAATTACAAGTTACCCGGGGTCATCACACACCCCCAAAACATACACTTTATTTCTCCAATGTATCTATCTATCCCTCCATCATCCTCACCCTCTCTTTCTCTCTCTCTCTCTCTCTCTCTTCCCCTTCTCTCCCTCTCCCTCACTTCTCTCTCTCTCTCTTTCCTCTTGCTCTCCTTTCTCCCTCTCTCTCCATCTTCCTTTTCACTACCTCTCTCTCTCTCCACTTTTCTCTCTCTAGGACTTTCTTCTTGTCTTCCTCTCTCTCCCCCTCCAACTTCCTCCCTATTTCCCTACCTATCTCCACTCTCTCACATCCTGTGTCTTACTTCCTCTCTCTCCCTCTCTCTCTCCAACTATGTTATTATATCCCTCCCTCTCTTCTTCTCTCTCCTTCTCACCCACCTTCTCTCCATCTCTCCTTTTTTGTCTCTCTCCATATCTCCCTTGTCACACCCTCTCTCTCTCCACTTCTCACTCTCTATGTCTTTATTCTTTCCTCCCTCTCCCTCTCTCCTCCTCTTTCAAGTACTCTCTCTCTCATCCTTCCTCTCTCTCCCTTTCTCTCTTACCTCCCTCTCTCTTCGCCCATCTCTCTCTCTCTCTTTCCCCCTCTCTCTAATCCTCTCTCTTCCCCCATCACTCTCCTCCTCTCTCTCATCCTTCTTCTCTCTCCCTTTCTCTCCTACCTCCCTCTCTCTTCCCCCATCACTCTCTCTCTCTCTCTTTGCCCTCCAATCCGCTCTCTCTCTCTCTCTCTCCAACTATGTTACTATATCACTCCCTCTCTCATTCTCTCTCCTCCTCTCCATCTCTCTTTCTTTGTCTCTTTATCTCACCTCTAAACATACACACACTCTCTCCATATCTCCCTTGTTACTCCCTCTCTCTCTCTCTCCACTTTTCACTCTCTATGTTTTTTTTCTTCCCTCCCTCTCTCCCCTTCCAACTCCATCTCTCTATCCCTCTCTCTCTTCTCCTCTCTATCAAGTCATCTCTCTATCCATCCCTCTCTTCTCCTCTCTCTCAAGTCATCTCTCTCATCCTTCCTCTCTCCCTTTCTCTCTTACCTCCCTCTTTTCCCCATCTCTCTTTTTCTCTCTCTGCCCTCCAGTCCTCTCACTATCTCCCCCCTCCATCTTTATGTGTCCCTTTACCTCCGTTACCATTCTCTACCTCTCTCACTCCTCTTCTTAACTCTCTCTTCATTTCTCCTCTCTCCCATCTCCTTCAGTTTATCTTCATCTCAACCTTGTCAGTCTCTCTATCTCTCCACGTCTATCACTCTATGTCTTTGTTCTTCCCTCATGTATATATCTAGAGTTAATATATATCATGATTTTTTTTTCCCCTGGGAAAAAGTCATAATTTCTATTATGTGTTAAGAAATTACATTTTGCAGATTGTTGTAGGGAAAAGTATCCGACTCGGATGACCCTATCCCACTCTAAGGGTGATAGTACCTCAGCAACAACTGTAAAGCAAACTACTTAAGGTTTACTTCTTTATGAAAGCAAAAGAGAGTGGAGAAATGCACTAACCGTTGCCTTGCACTTAATGTCGAATCCAAACTCTTTTCTTTGGCCGCTTGCTCCTAGCTCCTTGCTCTTTTGCTAGCCCAGCTACAATGAGATCCTGCAAAATAACAAAGAAGGAAACTACAAGAGGCATGCAATCATAACTGGTTCAAGGATTAGTGTAAACCAAATATACAATTATCACAATATATCATTGAAACAAGAGCATATAGAAGAACCTCAATAGCTTTTATTAATGAAGAAGTAAAGGTTCTGAGAGCGTTACAACCATTGAAGGCCCCAACCAGCAACACCTCCCAGCAGAAAGAATTTCTCCTCTTCACCTCTCTCAAGCAATCACCCAATAGCTCTATAGTGAAACCAACAGCATATCATTACTTTGCACAAAATTCCAGCCTCTTGAGCTCATAGGAGAGAGCTCAATATATAGATGAATTGAGAAAGGATGAGTCAGCTTGCAACTGATGTGTAGCTGCCTTGTGTCCTCTCTCTCTTCAGTTAATCTTTAGTTGATCTTCAGTTCTTGAGTCCACTTGGAGAACCTTGCTTCCACTTGGAGAAACAGAGCCTCTGACTCATCACAAGGCGAAATCCTTGATCCAAGTGTCATTTTTGGAAGATTCCAGAGCAATGACTCAGTGTGCCACATGTCCAAACTCGCTCAACGTAGGTGGCCTTTGTTCTACCTGCTTTGCAACGCAGGTACACCATGGAGGAGTTGTGTTTCAGCGCAGAAGCCTAGTGGAGCACCTGCTTTGATTTCAGGATTGCTTGTTTTTTAGTGTTTTCAGGTGGAGAACTGATCTGAGAGTTGTTGGTTTGCTGACCTTGTTCCTCTAGGGGTAAGAACATCATGTTTAGGGAACTTTGGATCCCTTGGATTATTGACAATTCATGCCTGTTGCTGTAAGGCACAAAATTGTCTATAACAGATGCCCCCTAAAGTATGAGGTCGTTTATCGGGTCAAATGCTTTATTGAGAGGATCCGAAGTTCATTCAATCTGCTGAGAAGTGTCCTGTAATAAGATACAATACAATACATTATTTTTCATACATTTTCATGATCTAGCTAAGGCGGGCATTCCCATGCTCAACTTTATAAACACATTTTGGTACATAGAACAGACGATCGTCTGATTGTAGACTGATAATTCTCTGCTGAAATTATCATCCTTTGAGAAGGATGATCATCTGCTGCAATGATGTACATATCAAATGTCTTAATATCCTGAATATATATCGCAGCCCGGATGGATGAAACTAGATCCGGGGTCTTCAATCTCTTCCGATCTTCACTCGCTGTACAAGTCGATCCATGTGAGAATTTTTTGAAGTCGAACATGGAAAGACATCGCTTGATTACCGGTCAATGATGTAAACCGTTAACAAGCGCGAGAGGAATCACCGATAAGGATGATGACCCTCAAGGTACGACAGTACAATTCACATGGTGGGAATAAAGGACTTGGCGTCGACCACCATGCAAAATCTTCTGGTCGAAGGTCATTGATGTATACCTGTCGCCGGAAGTGAGAAACTTGCCATTGAGGCATGCAAGCTTCAAAGTACTGAAGGGGGTGTTCCTAGATCAACTCCTTGGATAATGAGCTGATGTCGACAAGGAGCGATCTGTCAAAGGAGGGCCTTAATGAATCCCACATCAGTGACACGGAACGGAGCTAGTGATTGTGATGAGGTGAAAACAAACTGTGATGTATGATTCAGGGCGGCGGCCATGAAGTGGATGAAGGATAATGTATGGCAGTGGATGGGACACGGTTGACTCTTTGCAGAACCACATCTCTTGAACATATAACGACACTGATGTGATGGATTGGTAGCATTACCCCAATTGTGGATGGTGTGGCGAGGACCATGGTTATGAGACCGGTGAATGAAACAACCCAACCCGATGTGATACGGAGGACAAAGTGTCATGTTCAAGAGCGACTTGCTACCATTAATGCTGTGAGGTTCTCCCAATTTTTCCCCAGTCATTGTTGACCAGTACCTCTTTATTTTTGTTAAGCTTGAGGAGGATAACATATGCTTTTTCTATAACCTGCCCTTCGGGCAAGCCCATCGCTATGTTTTAACGAGCCTAGCGATAGGGAAACTCGTTCTCGTCTAAAGACAAGTTTGTCGCTATTTAATCATTTTAACGAGTCTAACGACAAGGAAAATTCGGTTCTTTTATTTTTAGAGAGTCTGAAAAGGTACGGAAAGTTAACTCCAAAATTCCTTTTTCGTCATCTAATCCCTTAAGTCCGAAAAAGTATAAAACAATACAGAAGGGATGAATTTTCGATTTCTTTAACGAGCCAAACAAAACAAGCGCTAGATCTTTTTGTGCAATAATCCCTCAGGTCCAAAAAGATTAAAATCTAGAGGAGGGATAGCTCTTCCGGTCCTTTTAACGAGCTGGAAGGCCAAAACTCGGCAAACTTTTCATATTTTACGAGTCAGTGAAAAGAGCTCAAAGAAGACTCGTCTTTTGAGGAACGAGTGATAAACGGGGATAGCAGCAGATTCCAGGTACAGGTTGGAATTTTCCAATCACGGCAGTGTCACAAGGATGGCTAGGTGGAATCACTCTTCGCAGCTGTTCCTCAAAATGGGTAAACAAACATATGGAGATGAACGATTGGCCAAATGAACGGATGGAGGTGATGGCATATAAACACGACCAAGGGCTTTTAATATGGCTATCAAAGGTTACATTTCTCAAGGTTATTTACCGGTTCATTTTTTCTGGGTGAGCTTGAACTGCTAGGGAAAGATTGCTCACAATTTATGTTTATTTTTTAACGAGCATGAACTCTGTACAAAAAACTGCTCGATTATGGATACCCCCAGCATAATAATGCAGACGAGGCATATGCCCCCTAAACTTTAAGGGGCAGTTCATTTTTTAACGAGCTTGAATGCGTTCAAACCTTGCTCAATTTATACCAGTCTTAATACAAGGAATGCCTTAGGTGAGGTAATCTTATTTAAGGAGCGATACCTCACTAATTACTCCAATTTGGCAGGTTTTAACTTTTGCCCTTCATCCTTTCTTTATGCAAGCTGGAAACGGCTAATCCTACGAGTTTAACGGGTTAGACCTACAGGTTTAAAGGGAGGACCTAAAAATTTAAAAAAATAAATAGTCGTCCCGTGCTTGCACTCCAAAAGGTTTGCATGCCCCCAGGTATAAAGTATAATTTCGAGATTCTGTCCTCTTACTTATTATCCGAAAAATGGTTTTGTTCGCTGCCGCAAACTAAACTCTCTTTTCGGCGATGTCTATCATTAGGTTGCTAAGGATGGTGACTACTTGTTTCAGCAATTTCATCTCTTTCTTTGGAGACTGCCCCTACTTATCCTTCAAAACATATTGTTTTAATGGGTGAGGCTTGACATTCAAAGATGGTGGCTACTTGCTGCCACAAATGGATCTCCTCCTTAGGAGAGCCTACTTTTTAGACAAAGGGAGACGATCTTTTCGCTCACATAACTTTGACAAAAGAATTTTATCCTAGAACAACCCTCTCTTCCTTTTTCGGACGGGGTACGGACTAGTCCATTCTTCTGCGGAAATTAACTTTATACCCAAGGTTTTCTCTGCCCAAGGCAGGCCAGGGTGCATGCCCCCTGGGTCCCAGTTCTTTCTTTCCGAATTACTCACATTCATCGGGAAGTAGAACCGGGGGTGGTGGCATTCCTTGAGTGAATAAACCGTTAAGGGATGGTATTTGACTATTTGCGATGCGTGATCCTGGAAATGAAAGTTGGTCTACGAGCTTGACCATTCTTCCTTCGTGCGGAAAACACATGACTCTAAAGAGCGAGGATACTATTGCCTCCATGCAATATATATAGTCTCGTCCAAGGAGTAAGTTATAAACCAAGGGTCCCTGGACGACCATGATGTTCATATGAACTGTCTTCCCTTTCAATGTAACTGGAACATTGGGGAGAATCCCTAACGGGTGACTGGTTCCTTTATCAAAACCTGATAGATTTCTTATCTCAGGTAAAAGCGCCGGGCAACCCAGTGCTTTCCAAGCAATAGAGGAAAGGATACTCACAGATGCCCCTTCATCAATGATAGTTCCAGCCATCACCATTCTGTAGATTTGGACTATGATTCTGAATGGGATACTGGCTGGTAACCGGGGTCTGCCTAGTTGATTCCAATCAAAGGATACAACTAGGTTGCTTGGTGGTGGGACCGAATATACGGCCGGATACAACCCTGACGATGTTCCTTCCTGCGATAAAGGAATGGGCGCATTGCCCTGATGCTCATCAGAGTCTGTGTTGATGAAAAGAATATGGACGGTGTCATCCTTATCCTCTTCAGTGAGGGTGTCATTTGAAGATGGGTCTTCAATGACGGAGTCATTGGAGGATGAAACCTCCGAAGGAAGAACCGGGTCAACTGCCGTTTCGACCTTTAGACTTTCGTCTGGTCTGGATTCAGTAGGTTCATTCTCAATGACCGACACTTCAGCCGACCACTTGAGCGGGTCAGCTGGATTTTCAACTATCGAGGGATTAGGCGCGAGTTTTTGGTATCCAAGAGGAAGTCGTAACGGTGAAACCGGACGATCTTCCAAAACTCTCTTTGCCTCATCTAAGAATGGACATCGGTGGATGGCATGATCGCCTTCACACAACATACAGGGTGATCTTGGTCTCCCTCTTCGTCCTTCACTCTCGCTAGTTGACGAACTGCAATCAACATGACTACCAGAGGTTGATGCTACCGGATTGTGCAACCTTGGGGACCAGTCCCTTAGTATCCGGGGAATACAAGGACAATCACGATGGAAGTGGGCCCCTTTGCAAATGACACATGGCGATTTAGGCCCGGTCGGTGCAGTGTGTGGATTTTTGTCAGCTGTCTTTTGCTTGCCCCCAGTCGCCTTCGCCATAGGCCCCTTCTGCTTCTTTTCTCTTTTCTTCTTTTCCTTCTTCTCCATGGGAGGCTGACTTTTGCCGGCTCTACCTTGTGAAGATGAAGGATCAGAGGAAGAATTGTAAGAAGTGGAAGGCTGGTGGGTAGTTCTAGACTGGTCTGACTGTTGATTCGACTGCTCAGGATTAGTGGCGATCTGAACTACATTAGTTGAAAAGAGCCATATAGGTAGGCCAATTGTCAATCCTGGAAGTGACAATGTGGCCATATGAGGCGCACCAACATCTCCCCAAGAGGAGAAGGGATTGGGACTTCCGCCAAGGTTACTTCCTTGGTTGGTGGGCTCCATACTTTTCAACTGAAAGATCAACGTGGGAATAACAGGTGATTATGTTCCGTTTAAAATAAATTTTATTAACGACGCTTTTAGACACAAACTTGCTTTTTCATGTTTTAAGAGTCGAGAAAAAGCTAAAGATGACTCTAGTCGCCTTCGATGTTTTAACGAGCCCGAAGTGACAAATGCTCGGATGGACTTTTTCAGTTATAGAGTTTGAAAAAGGCCAAAAGAAACTTCTCTGGAGTTCTAGGCAGAGGGTGTGCCAAACTTTTCGCGAAACCACAGAATACGTTTTACGATACGGGTGGTCGATCTTCGTGAATGCTGTGTTCACTGCATCGCGATCAGTAGGGCGGCCGACACGACTTCCTATGGATAAAGGATAATTGCCTATAGGGGTCTCCCAATATATACGCGACAGTACGTGGGAGCACAAGTCCGTATTAGTGCCACCGACTCTCAGGAGGAATCACCCACCTTCGTAGAGATCGACAGTCACTATGTTTAACGACGCCGGAACACGTCTCTACCTAGACCTCTATGCGTTTGCGTTATGTTACAAAGCGTTGTTATGTAAATTGGATTTATTTTAATGTTGATCTTGCTTAGCAGTTTGCCTTTAAGGATCACCACGAGATGTATGTAACAAATTCCTGAATGCAGTCTAAGATGAGAAGCAAACTTTTCAATCTTTCAACTTTGAAAACCTTAACTACTGAGGGAAAAGAAAGGCAAATCTTTTCACACAGATCATAGAGCACACACTAAATGCAAATTTTTCCTAAATCGTCAAGCAAACAGTCAAATGCAAAATGCACAATGCATGTATTTTCTTTTCCCTTTCTTAATGTAGATGGGTTATAAAAAGAAAGTTGTTATATAACTTTGATTTCGATTTAAAGTGAAAACAAACAAGCTTGTCCAAAATCAAAAGACACCTTAAGATTTACTTGCTTAATCACTGGAAATGCATGAAATCAAACCATAATGAAGAAAGTAAAAAGACTAATCAGCTATGGATAGCAAACAAGCTAACTCTTTAGACCAGCAAAATGCCTAACACAGGTTCAGATCTAAGAGGCCAAAAGCAAGACTAGTTTACTCTTCGTTATGGGAAATTGTAAATGATTAAGAAATACAAAAGAACAAGTACAATTTCGTTATATAACAGAGGCAGAATGATGGCAAGTAATGCTGGTTTCAGAACAGCTGCAAGACTGGTAACTGGCAGCCAAATCTATAGTGAAAACAGGCAAGAGAAAGGGAGGAAACCCCACCTGCACTAGGCAGAATTGGGCCAACGCAGGTGCTGCACAGCCAGTCTGGCTCTCAGCGCAGGTAGCCCCTTCGGGACCTGCGTTGCAAAGCAGGTAGCCTGTGTACTACCTGCTTTGGAAAACGAAAGTTGCGTTTTCACAGTTTCCGGGTCATAATTTTCTCAAAAATGCACAGTTTTTGCTCAAATGAGAAGCAATCAGTCAAGCACACTCAAAGGGATGATTAGGAAGGTGAAAAGCTATCACTAAGAGCTTACAAGGATCCTTGTAGATCAGCTCTTCAAATCAAGAACTTGCTCAGAAATGAGCTAGAGTAGCTGCCCTCTACTTCGCTTTTGATATAGTCAAAAGCTTTTCGATTTGGTACTCTTTTGTTCAGGAAATGAATAGCAAAATACTACAAACACAATCAAACGGATACGATCCCCAGTGGAGTCGCCAGTTTGTTGTAGGGAAAAGTATCCGACTCGGATGACCCTATCCCACTCTAAGGGTGATAGTACCTCAGCAACAACTGTAAAGCAAACTACTTAAGGTTTACTTCTTTATGAAAGCAAAAGAGAGTGGAGAAATGCACTAACCGTTGCCTTGCGCTTAATGTCGAATCCAAACTCTTTTCTTTGGCTGCTTGCTCCTAGCTCCTTGCTCTTTTGCTAGCCCAGCTACAATGAGATCCTGCAAAATAACAAAGAAGGAAACTACAAGAGGCATGCAATCATAACTGGTTGAAGGATTAGTGTAAACCAAATATACAATTATCACAATATATCATTGAAACAAGAGCATATAGAAGAACCTCAATAGCTTTTATTAATGAAGAAGTAAAGGTTCTGAGAGCGTTACAACCATTGAAGGCCCCAATCCAGCAACACCTCCCAGCAGAAAGAATTTCTCCTCTTCACCTCTCTCAAGCAATCACCCAATAGCTCTATAGTGAAACCAACAGCATATCATTACTTTGCACAAAATTCCAGCCTCTTGAGCTCATAGGAGAGAGCTCAATATATAGATGAATTGAGAAAGGATGAGTCAGCTTGCAACTGATGTGTAGCTGCCTTGTGTCCTCTCTCTCTTCAGTTAATCTTTAGTTGATCTTCAGTTCTTGAGTCCACTTGGAGAACCTTGCTTCCACTTGGAGAAACAGAGCCTCTGACTCATCACAAGGCGAAATCCTTGATCCAAGTGTCATTTTTGGAAGATTCCAGAGCAATGACTCAGTGTGCCACATGTCCAAACTCGCTCAACGCAGGTGGCCTTTGTTCTACCTGCTTTGCAACGCAGGTACACCATGGAGGAGTTGTGTTTCAGCGCAGAAGCCTAGTGGAGCACCTGCTTTGATTTCAGGATTGCTTGTTTTTGAGTGTTTTCAGGTGGAGAACTGATCTGAGCGCTGTTGGTTTGCTGACCTTGTTCCTCTAGGGGTAAGAACATCATGTTTAGGGAACTTTGGATCCCTTGGATTATTGACAATTCATGCCTGTTGCTGTAAGGCACAAAATTGTCTATAACACAGATGCCGTAGCATATTCATATGAAGGCAACATCGCCTATCAGAGATTCAAAAAAAATAACTGTAGAGCAGTCCATGATGTCTCCACGCAGGGAGCATTTCCAAAATAATAAAAACTGTTAAGTTTATCAGAGATCAAAATTTGACTATGCTCTTCGCAGAGAGCAATATATATATTGTGTATAAGCAAAATAAAGTGTGCTGTAAACATATCTAGACAGTATCTATGTACATACTATAAACAAAAACTGTTCTGATATAATGTGGCCTTTATAGCCCCACGTCGAAGTGGTCGTCAAAAGGTCTGTGGTAATGCTGGTAGTATGTGCCATCTATTTCCTCTTGTATCAACCAGTCTTCTCCATCTCTATGCGCGGCCTCTTTGGAGAGCTGGTCGGCGACGATGTTATGTTCCCTGTAAACATGTTGGCAGACAAAGGATTCAAAAGCAGCAGTTAATCTCTTTGCTTCATCAAGTATATGCCTCAAAGAAAATGCATAACAATGGGATGCATCAGTCAGCCAATTACAAACAATTTTAGAGTCTCCAAATAGCTGTAGGTGTTTGCACTGCTTATGAAGAGCAAAATGGATGATGTGTTTGGCGGTGCATAGCTCAGCAAAATTATTAGTGCCTCTTCCAAGGTTGATTTGCAGCTTAATATATATCATAATATATTAATATATATTATAATATAAAAAATTTAATATTGTTTTATTTAAAGTTATTAAATTCAATAATATTAATATTATAATATATTAATATGAATATTAGATTTAATAATAATAATACTATTAATATTAATATTTGGGTTATATTTTTTTTGTTGCATGATATTAATAATAATCTTGCCCATGCTATTTGGGCCATAGACTTCACCAAAATAAACCTCTCTTTTGAGTGTTCCTAAATATAAAGAGGATTATGAAGTAAATATAAAAAGAAGTTTTATTTATTTACCAAACCATTGGTTTATTTATGTTTTTATTTATTTGTCATACCTCTATTTTTATTTACCACGGGATTTGGCCCATGTTATTAAAATGGTATTTGGTCCATAAGCTTCACCTAAATAAAACCTATTTTTTGAATTTTTTTAAATATAAATAGGTTTATGGTATAAATACATTAAAAAAAGAAGATTTATTTATATTTTTATTTATTTATCATACTTCTTTTTTATGGTTAGTAAAACTCTTTATATTTTAAATTTATATTGTCATTATATATAATAATAATTAGACTCATTTTTAAACAAGGTGAACATTAGATTAAAAATGTTAAATGTTAAACATTACATGTTAAATGTTTATTTTATGTGAGATTTACTCCCATTATGTGTTAAATGTTAAATTATTACATTTACATTTACATTTACATTTAGGTGAGATCTATCCTTATATTGGGTTGTAGAGTACCTCTCGGTGCAATAATATATAGTTATATTTTAATAATTAATCTTAGTCCATTAATAAGATTAAAAAATTATATATAATTTAAGATTTAGCCTAATGTTTTGGCTAACATTAATAAAAAAATATTTTTATTATTTTTTGAGGACATGACATACTTATACATCCAAACCACACTGATATGTAAAATATGACGGTGTATGTTATAAAAAATGACAGGTTGGTAATATTTGTTGTGGTTTCCACGTATTTTCGGGATTTCGGGATTTTAAATACTCTCTCGGAAGATACGTAATATTTATCTGTCGCTGATCTGTGGTATGGCGTGTCATTAACACCATCCCGCCGACTCAGCATCTTTTCTCCTTATTCTTTATGCCCAACCTGGAGTCGCGACAAAATCCCCCCCTTAAAAATTCTGCGATCGCCCAAAGTTTAGTTCAGTCGGCCTTCATGCTCTCAATCAACCCAGCAGCTAAATAAATCTCCAATTTCGCCCGCAATCTATGCCCTTTATCCATTATCAGGGAGTTGGTGTACCCTACGTTTGTCCACAGTTCGATTATCACAATCCTATATTCGCCGCTCAACTAATTTGCAACTGCTTTTTGCATACAACATTTATGGTATCCATGGTGTGAGGGCCAACAGTTCCGATGGAAGTGTGACCACGTTCAAACGATGAGCGACTGGTTGGAAACTTGAACAAATGATGGAGTGCGCGCTGGACTTCATGTGCGACGACGTTATATGTTATAATGTACACAAGGGAGATAGCGACGATGGTTTATAGAGATGTGGGGAGCATGAACGCTCAACCCACGGCCGACCTACAACATGGGCAAGCCGACATGTGTTTGGGCGAGATTGCAATGGAGTAGGGGCGTTGGGCAAGTCGGCTGGGCAGCCAAGACTTCGCCCTACCACTTGTATATATTAACATTGCGTTGGAGTCATTTGGACATTCAACCATCGTACAACAACTTCGCTCAAAGAGAAGTGCGCAGATCTAAGAGGGTGGACGCACAAGTAGAAGGCGCAGTTTAGGAGATGCGCCCGTTCTTGGGCAAGGCCGCATGGAGGTAGATCGCTTCTCGGTTTTGGGTGAAGGGTGCGGGCAGGGTCGCCCGCCGGTTGGAGTGAGGCGTGCATGGGTGTGTGGCGCCCGGTTTGTGTGACGACTTGGCACGGGTTCTTGGGTGGCTTGGGTGAGCGCCCGCCCGTCGTGCAAGTGTGCACGGTGACTTGGTGAAGTGTTGAGATTGTGAACGGAGGTGTTTCTTGGGTAGAGGCGCCCGTGTGTGGCGACTTGGAGGCGCGCCCAAGTTGGGAAAACAACACGATCGTGCGACGAGGTGAATGAAGGTTTGGTGAATCGTGCGGCGACCGTGTGGAGGCGCCGATGAGCTGGGTAACTGAGTTCGCTGAAGATTGTAAATTTGGCTAAGTATGAAACTTGGAGTTTCCAAGTATACTTGTAAAGCTTGTAACTTGTAAAAGATTGTATAATATATTATCGGACAGACCCATTGTTTAGAGAGTTGCCCCTCCCTTTATACTGTGCAATTGTGTTCTTCATTTATAATTGTTAATGATAATAAATGTGTATGGGTGTTCATTGGTATAAAGGATAACATAATAATACTTGGTTGCGAAACACAAACTAAGTAGGAGTAAGTGGTTAGGCGTAGTCCACAAACATAGGTATTGGTGAAAAGAAAGTGTTCGGTGGTGCCACACCTCGCTAAGAGCGGTTGAAAGACTACTGCCAGCTTGGGGGCGTGGTAGGTGGTATCAGAGCAGGGTTGCTTGTGATGAAGTGAAGATATTGAAGCTGATTCAGGGTTGAAGAAGCTTGACAGTTGGTGACAGTGAAGCAAGTACTTGCAGGTGAAAGAAGTTGTTTCACATACAAGTGGAACAAGGGCTGGTTCAGGTTGCAAGCATCTTGGTGAAGCTGTTGAATGGTCGAAACTATATCGCAAAGAAGAAGGAAGCTGTTAGTAATGGCAGCTGAATCTCAGGCTAGGTCTAGTCACGGTGTGAAGGATGCTACTATAGCACTTATGGAAAAAGTGTTGGAGAAGATGGAGGACTTGGAAGCTTCCTAGAATAAGAAGATGGATTTGATCGAGAGAGATCAAGAGGCCAATTCGAAGATGAAGGAAGAGCTCGATGAACTCCGGACTCAACACGAGTACACCGATCTTATGTGTACACAACTTGAAGTAAGGGTCAAGGAGGTTGAAGAGGCAAGAGACCAAGGTCTTGTAGAGCTCGTGGGCTTGCGAAAATCTCTTGACAAAGCCAGAGATGAGATCGCGCTGTTGAAGAAGACCGTGAGCCATAACTCAGGTGGAGGAGTGCCTCATGTGAAAGTCAAGGAATCGGAATCTTACGATGGTACAAGGAGTGAAAAGACTCTTGACAACTTTCTATGGGACATGGAGCAATACTTGGAACGCTTGGGTCTATCTGATGATGAGACGAAGGTTAACGTAGATGCTCAGTGCTTGACGAAGGATGCGAAGATGTGGTGGTGAAGTAGGATGGATCAGATTGCCAATGGCAGTGCTGGTGACATTACTTCATGGGATGAGATGAAGAAAGCTTTGCAGACCCATTTCAGTCCTCAGGATGAAACGTAGGAAGCAAGGATGAAAATTAAGTTCATAAAGCAGACCAGGAACCTTCAGACATATCAGCGGGAGTTTGCAAGTGCGGTTCTAGAACTTCCTGACATAGCGGAGAGGGACAAGATGTTCAATTTCATTATTGGGTTGAAGCCTTGGGCCCGCAATGAAGTGAAGACGTGGAGGATTAGAACACTTGAGGAAGATTTTGCTGCTATGGACAGGTTGGTGGAGCATTAGGATGAGACTTCTGATGATAGGAAGAAAAAGCCTGATAAGCCGAAAGAGAAGAAGAAGGATGATGCTTCGAAATCGGATGATAATTCGAAGACGAAGAAGGCCTTGAAGTGTTGGATATGTGTTGGACCACATACAGTGAAGAATTGTCCTTCTAAACTGAAAGTGGATGCGATTGCACAATCTAATGCGAAGAATGAAGAAGCTTCTGTGGCGATGATGCAGATACTTGGTGCTACTGCAACTACAGAGGTGGTCTCTCGGAGGGATCCTGAGAGGAATAAGCTGGAGTATGTTCGGATGAAGGTTGGAGATGCTGATATACTCACTATGGTGGATAGTGGGGCCTCTCACAACTTCATGGGAGAAGATACTGCGAGAAGAATTGGGCTGAAATTTGTACCGGTGAAGGCACAGATGAAGACAGTCAATTCTCCTCCTGATAATGTTCTTGGTGTAGCTGAAAAGGTGGACACGACACTTGGTGAGTGGACAGGGAAGGTCGACTTCACTATAGTGCAGATTGATGACTATGAGGCTGTGCTAGGAATGGAATTCATAAAATATTTTGATGCTATGATTGTTCCACATTTGAGGAAGCTGTACATTTACAATGGAAGGGAAGATGTACCGATTGGTGTACCAACCATTGGAGTGACAAGACCTGATTGTAAGTTGGCAGTGATGCAAATGAAGGACGAGAAGCGGATGGAAGACATGAGTAAGCGGTTGTCCACAGTTGAGACAAAGCTTATCGAGTAGTTATTGGTCATCAGGACACTTTCAAATAGTATCTTGGATTTGTCAAGAAGGCTAGAAGTGGTTGAGGATGATGATGATGATGATGAGGCATATGTGAGGCCGAATGTCCAGGAGGAGGATCGGGTCACTTATCTATAGAGGATGGAAATAGAAGATCCTGACAGGTGGATTGAGATGATTAGTGAGGGTGAGCCTTCAGGCTCTACTCCCTCCACATCTTCTTAGATGACAAGAAGATGGGGCTCATTGTTAGCTGCTCATGGCAGTGAGTCCTTAAAACAGGTTGAGCAGGTATGGCAGATGGTGCAGGGATGGCTTGGCATCAAGCATCATGACATGTTGCAGATGGGATGGAGTTTCCATGGACCTGAACATGGTGGTGAGATTCTTGGTGAGTCCGAGATGTGGCAGAATCCGAGATAGACTGGTGAAGGCATAAGGATGTTCACTCTCATGGCTTGAGCGTGACAATGGGATTAGCTACCCAACTAGTTCAGACATGGGATCCGGAAGTGCACAGAGAGATGTTGACATCAGGCAGGCAGGCAGGACGACAGTTCACAGGATGAGGACGACACATGATGGAGATGGAAGTTCTACATATGTTGTAGGGATGTTTGCAGTATGTGGAGGAGTTGACATCATGGACCAAGGATGAGACAGATATTGATGATGATCTTGGTGGATGGCTACCAGGATGGTATGTTGTTGAGGACGACAACGACTTCAGGTGGAGGAGGATGTGAGGACCTGTAGTTCTGATGAAAGTGCGACCACGTTCAAACGATGAGCGACTGGTTGGAAACTTGAACAAACGATGGAGTGTGAACTGGACTTCATGTGCGATGGCGTTATATGTTATAATGCGCACAAGGGAGAGAGCGACGATGGTTTATAGAGATGTGGGGAGCATGAACGCTCAACCCACAGCCGACCTACAACATGGGCAAGCCGACATGTGTTTGGGCGAGATTGCGATGGAGTAGGCGCGTTGGGCAAGTTGGCTGGGCAGCCAAGACTTCGCCCTACCACTTGTATATATTAACATTGCGTTGGAGTCATTTAGACATTCAACCATCGTACAACAACTTCGCTCAAAGAGAAGTGCGCAGATCTAAGAGGGTGGACGCACAAGTAGAAGGCGTTGTTTAGGAGATGCGCCCGTTCTTGGGCAAGGCCGCACGGAGGTAGATCGCTTCTCAGTTTTGGGCGAAGGGCACGAGCAGGGTCGCCCGCTAGTTGGAGTGAGGCGTGCACGGGTGTGTGGCGCCTGGTTTGTGTGACGACTTGGAACGGGTTCTTGCGTGGCTCGGGTGAGCGCCCACTTGTCGTGCAAGTGTGCACGGTGACTTGGTGAAGTGTTGAGATTGTGAACGGAGGTGTGTCTCGGGTAGAGGTGTCCGTGTGTGGCGACTTGGAGGCACGCCCAAGTTGGGAAAACAACACGATCATGCAACGAGGTGAACGAAGGGTTGGTGAGTTGTGCAGCGACCGTGCGGAGGCGCCGACGAGCTGGGCAACCGAGTTTGCCGAAGATTGTAAATTTGGCTAAGTATGAAACTTGGAGTTTCCAAGTATACTTGTAAAGTTTGTAACTTGTAAAAGATTGTATAATATATTATCGGGCATACTCATTGTTTAGAGAGTTTCCCCTCCCTTTATAGTGTGCAATTGTGTTCTTCATTTATAATTGCTGATGATAATGAATGTGTATGGGTGTTCATTGGTATAAAGGATAACATAATAATACTTGGTTGCAAAACACAAAGTAAGTAGGAGTAAGTGGTTAGGTGTAGTCTATGAACATAAGTATTGGTGAAAAAAAAGTGTTTGATGGTGCCGCACCTCGCTAAAAACAGTTGAAAGACTACCGCCGACTTGAGGGCGTGACACATGGCCTCATGCTTCCGATGGACGGATGCAGTGAGTGCCAAGGCTATCAGGGCCGTCCACCTCAACGGCCAGTTGAACGAGTTTCCGGGGCCGGTTAGCGTCAAGCAAGTGCTGCAAAACTACTCTTGCCATTTCATGTGCTCTTCACGTGATCTCTTCGCCGTCAATTGCCGCCTGCTGCAGCCCGACGAAGATCTCCAGCTGGGCGAGCTATACTTTCTCCTGCCACTCTCACTCCTCGACTCCGACCTGTCGACTGAGCATTTAGTGGTCTTGGCGGCGAGGTTGCGCGCCACCGCCAGAAAGAAGGTGTCCAAGGCTGCGCAGCGGCAGAGAGGCGCAAATTCGACTTGCGACCTCCCCGGCGAGGGGTGTAGTTCGATGGATGAAAAGTTTTTGCGGAGCTACGATGATCCGGAGTTAAAGATGGCATTTAGGGAGTACTCGATTTCCAAAAGCAGATCATGGAGACCTAGTCTAGATACTATCCAGGAAACCGGCTTCGCTTGTTGAGCCCATGTCTAAGAATTTCTGCAATTGTACATTGATTTTTCTGTTTCAAGATTTATTTGCTTCAATTCTCAAAAACAATTTGTATATTGAAACAAGTAACAGTGAATTCGACAATTATCCAAATTTAGTACTTAATCTATTATGATTTTCCTTGTTCAAGCGGCGGTCATTTGTGGGTTTCTAATAACTGTAACACTCATCCATGAGGCCGATTTAGTTGTTACGCCTGTCGTTCCTTTTTTCTTTGAAAGAGGGGCGGTTACTTTGAAAGCTCTTTGCTCGAAATCAGTGAATATTTCTGGGCTGTTATAGGAAATTCATTGTGAAATTTATTCTTCCGTTCGCTATTTTTGGTTTAAGAATTTTACGATTAAAAATTTAATCGTTGATTTTGAAAACGAAATATAAAATAATAAAAATTTAGAACTTTATTTTTATTTGTGCATTGAAACCAATAGAATTTTACAAATGATGAGGAAAAATATGAGAATGAGTAATAAAACTCAGAAAAAAATATGAGAATGAGTAAAATAAGAGGGAAAAATATGAGAATGAGTAAAATAAACTTAGAACTTAAGTGAAAGAAATTGTTTTTAATAAAAACGATGAATGGAAAAAATGAAACTTTCCTTTGTCGAAACAACTACCTGTCCTTTGCTTTTGGCAATTTGAATTTGATTCCCGCACCTATTCGATTTAAAAACTCGTAAAATGGAAAAGATGAAAAAAAATACAGACTACCTTCCTCATTATTGTAATTCTATTTTACATATGCTCTAATGTTTGCCGGCTTCTCAAAAGTTTTTCCCATTATCACAAGTGGTTAATTTCCCAGTTTTATAAAAAAAATTAAATATATTTTAATTTATAAACCCAATGATCTTTTTATTCTTGTTAATTTTAATTAAAATTGGATAATTAATTTTAAAATTTTTAGTTTAAATTGTTTAATTTGCATAATTTTGAGTATCCCATAACTTTTTCATGATATTAAATCTATTATACATTCAAAAATATATTTTAAACAATAAAATTTACTAAAATTTATAGCTAGATTCTAATGAATTCTAGTACAAATAGTTATATATATATATATATATATAGAGTGGGCCTAATGGTAAAGAGCATGTGTTTACTCCTAAAAAGTCAAAAGTTCAAATCCAAAAGAATGTAGAGTATGAATCCCTGGTATAGATGGTTTTATATATAGATAGAGTGGGCCTAATAATTAAGAGCATGTGTTTCCTCCTAAGAAATCAAAAATTCAAATCTAAAAAAGTATAAAATAACCACAATATATATATATATAATTAAAAATTTTATTATTTAAATATATTTAATAATAAAAATATATCTTTTTAAAAAATCTATAGAGGTTCATAATTTTTTTTTAAATATGATTACTCAGTTTATATTATATAGATATTTAATATTAAGATTTTTTAATATTTAAATATATTTAATAATAAAAAATAAATGTTTTTCAAAAAAATATATAAATTAAAATTTAGAAAAAACGGAATTTATAAATTTATTTTAAATATGATTACTCAGTTTATTATATATAGATAGTTAATATCAAGATTTTTAATATTTAAATATATTTAATAATAAAAAATAAATGTTTTTAAAAAATATATATAAATTAAAATTTAGAAAAAACCGAATTTATAAATTTATTTAATTTTTCTTTTTAAAATTGACAAATATTTAAAATTCAAACATTAAACTAAACTTAAATAAATTTAAAAAAAAATCTTTATTCTGAGGCCCTCTTATTTTGAGGTCCTTCTTATAACTTATTTTGTCCCTTATATTTTTAAGGGATTTGGGCCTTATAAGGTCCTTTTTTACCTTTTTGTATATACTCTTTAATGATTCTTCTAAATAATATTAATTTTATTCTATCTTTTTCCTTTAACTTATGGTAATTAACTTTGATTTCTAACTTAATTTCCTTTTATTTATTAATGAAATTTAAATAAAAATATTATTTTATATTAATAAAATGAAAATAAAATTATTATTGGTCATTTATTTAACTAACTGCCCTTTAAATTATTAATCAACTTATAATTTTAATGATTCTTTTAATTAATATTATTTTATTTATATACTCTATTGATGCATTCACTAATTTTCCCATTAACTTACAATAGCTAACTTTGTTTTTCTAACTTAATTACCTTTTATCTATTAATTAAAATTGAATAAAATTATTATTATTTTATATTAATATAGTTTAAATAAAAATATTATTTCTATATTAATTTTTAGGTATTATATTATTATAAGGCCATTCACTCAACTAACTTTCCGTTAAATTATTAATAATTTTTAATTAATCAAATATAATAATTTTGACCTTTGTCCTTGAGTCAAACTAGCCGTTAGATAAGATAGTTGTTGGAGGGTCCGATTAGACTATTTAACATGATGAGCTTGATCTGTTTCTTCAACTTGTCCTGACGATGAACCACACTGGTTGGTTCGAAACGCGTCGACAAATGATATTCCATGTGATTTTCGCCGAAAAATCTTTCTTAACGAGAATCAAGTAATTAATCATCCTATAATAAAATTTTAAACCATATTAATAAACAAAATGTCCTATAATGAAGATTTTTCCTTTCAAATTCCAACATTGCTCCCTCTAAATTTAAAAAGTACTTATTTTTCACATTACTTCCATGTTCATGTAGCAATCTAAATTAGAGTTTTGATTAATCTAAAACCATTTTTCTATATTTAAGTCACTTTAAAAATAAAATTTAAAACAAAATTATATAATATATTAAATTTCAATTCTGGTGAATTATTAATTTATACTTAAAAACTGAAAATATATATTTTTCCGTTATCACTCTTATTTAAAAAGATTTTTCTTTCGGAATTGTGTAATAAATATTTAATTGTTTTTTACTAAGTTGTCAATTTTTTTTAAGCAGAAATAAAATCTTTTAATAGTACACATTTCAAGATGTATTTAAAATGAAACTTAAAAACATTATTATAAAAATTGCTATTTACCAATAATTACTTACAAATTCCTTATAATAAATAAGAATACACTAAATCTATATAAAACTTCCCTTTTATAGCCGTCTTCCAAATTGAATTTCATAAATAAATTATGTTTATGACACATATAAAATCTCTACAAAATTGTAAGTTCTATGGTCCATTTAAAATTAATATAATTTATGAATGATTTTCATTAAATTTATGTTTTTCTTTTAGAAGAAAAAGATAATGGATTTATGTTAATATGGATAGGGTGTAGAGTATGCTTTAAAATCGTTTTTGTTTGGCTATAGGAAACAGGATAATGGCCCAAGACCAAGAGGTATCTGGCAGGAGCGAAAGTCTGCCATGTTATGGACTATAGCGGGTTATTCCAGGTGATGAGGTTTTCCTTGGGTGATGAGTCGGGGGTTATTCGTTTTTCCTTGAATAAGGGTGATGAGTCAGCTTGCCCTGGCAGATAGCAACCATAAATAGTTATTCTCACCGCTGGTTTGACAATTAAATTACAATAAATTTACCCAGCCTGTAAAAAAAAAAATATATAAATAAAGACTAGTACATTTTTCAAAAATTTGTTACAGTGATGGACTGCCTGTCGTCACCATTTTTAAAAGGAGTTGTTTTCAGTGCGACTTTTTTGGGGCTTTTCTGCTGTGTTTTTCCGGTCAAATTTCTCTAAAATTCCCCAATAATTTATTGAAATCACAAGTTTGATGGGTAATCCCTTCACAATCAAAGTGTCCTGAAATTTTTGAGGTTGCTGAATCCAAATATCTAGTTAAAAAACCAGTTTGAATAACACAAAACAAGATTTCACCTCAAATTTTACCCCGAATTCCAGCACCGGAATCTCCAAAAAAATCACACCAAACACAACTCTTTTTAAAATGCTATCACCCTTTTTAAAATGATGCTCATGCACAGTGAGCAATAACATTTACAGCAATCCGTTGTATGGTTGTTGGACGGGTATGAATTGTGAGTACCACCTAAAAGCATTGAAATCTCTGCCAATAATTTTACATATAGTAATGCATCTTGTCAGTTGAAAGGAATGCACAAGAAATGCGTGATTTGCTGTTACAGACACGTCGCTTTACAGCACGTGACCAATACTGTGCTTACATGTCCTGCGTCTTATTATTCCGAGTCTACCTTGATGGAGTGTCAGTCATGGTCAGCTTGTTGACCTAAGAGTTGCAGACGAAAGTCCGGAAGCTTGGAGGTGGAACCCTGGACGGTGGACCTAATTGCCATGCGGGGCCAAAGCATGAACCAGTGGAATGTGCATGGAAATTTCATCTTATTAGGAAGGCACAGCCCCTGGGAATGTGCATGGAAATTTCATCTTATTAGGAAGGCACAGCCCCTTCAAATGTCACGTGTTCATGGTGTTTATTGCGGTGTCAAGAAATAGCAGGCCCATTACTGCCCTGCAGGCCCATACTACGCATAAACAAATAACATAGCAAATAGTGTTCTGATTGCGGGGATGCGCCTGATTGAATTTGAAGTCATTTTATAGCACCGTTTGATCCAATACTCTCCATCTCCACGCACACATCCTTAACTGCAGTGTATAATTCTATAACTTGATGTCGTCAACATTTTTAATGGTTGGAATTCATTGTGATAATGTGTGTGCATGTCATTTCAAATTTTTAAGGTAATTTTGTTCGATATAGTTTATATATTTGAATTAAGGGTTTTCCTAAGATCAAGATTTTGTGTGTTTAATATCACACTGATTTTGTGTGTTTAATATCACACTAATTATATAATAGTAGTTATTTTTAAAAAAATTACAATTCAACAATGTATAAACACATTTTTAAAAATAAATTTTATATAAGAATGTATTGAATTGAAGTGGATGGTATGAAAAATGGGAGTGTTTACCAAATACATTTTAAAAGGATAAAATTCATGTAATAATGCATAGGATTGAGTTAAGAAAGCAAATCTCTTAGTAAGAGACCTTGTGATTACTATTAGGGTTTTGACCTAGTTGACCTTTTTGTGTGGCCCTCCCACCTTGTAACAAGATTTTGCAGTCCATAATGGTGCATGCCCATGTCCAATGGAGAAGTTAGTGTATCTTGAAGAAATGGCAGCTTGTTCTACAAGTCTTTCTTCTCATGGAGATCGAGTCTAGGTTTCTTATAATGCCATGCTAAAATCCAGAATTGTTGTTTTGATTGTCCATGAAGCTCTTGCTTACAATATCCCTATGGGGGATGAAGTTGTTAGCGCTGCGAAATATTTTTCAAAACTTGGTTTTTTCTATAGATTTAATGGATTTTATCCACGGTTGACTAATCTTCATAAGTGCATTTTTATACATGGAAACCCTTCTTGTCTCAAGATCTGAATATTTTCCCTCTAGCTTGGGGTTTTTTTGATGTTCTCTTTGCTAACCATGAGGAAAGGAAGATCATCTAGGATTCCAAGACCTAGTTCTAAGGTAGTGTTGGTCTCTTCATGGAGCCCTAATCCCTTTCTTTTGACATAGTTACGATGGCAATCTCCTTGACTCTAGTATGGGTAAGGCTTCCAAACCTTCCCATGCATATTTGGAATTTCTCTATGTTTGCTACTATTGAAAATGCAGTTAATAGATATTATGGTTGCATCCCAAGACCTGATCATTTCTCTAAAACTACTTATGCTTAAATATGTGTGGAGATGGATTTTAACTAAGGTTTTCTTGTCAAGATCGTGACACACCCGTTATATTTTGCTTATGAATTCAATGTAAGCATTACATGTATTTTTATTTTTTAAATTAAAAAAATAAATGGGCTAAGTAAGGGACACGAATTCTAGGGACTGAGGATAGTTACTTGCTTGGGATATTTAGGTTTACTTGCTACACGAAAGAAAATGAATTGTGTTGACAGCCATTGAAGGTTGGTTGGTGAGCTTTAATGGTCTGGTTCTTCTCTAAATTTATGAGGTTAAAACAGAAGTATGCATACCATGCTTACCTTGGAGCAATTGACAAGCAGGGAAAGGACAAAAAATAATGGAGTTGTCGGTTGCACAAATAGGTGGAAAAATGACAAGGTCAACAACTACAGGAGAACGTTGTCTCAAGGAGGAAGTGGAGAACAAAAAATGATTCTAAGAACAAAAAGCACATAGATTACAAAGAGGAGAAAAAAAATTAAGGAAGAGAGCACGCTTAGGAGATCATTATGAATGCATGAAACCATGGAAAACATACCGGGGTTCAGAGAGAAAAACACAACTGGGAAAAGAAGAAAAATAGCACCCCCATGAGCAAGCTTGACAGGAAACAACACATTTTTTTGAGCAAAAGAGGAAACAACACCGAAAAAAAGAGAGAAGAGAAGCGTGTGCCTAGTTCAGTATGGAAACATTTGAAGACATCTACAACAACATAGAGAGGTCCTATTCATGTTACAACTCTCAAATAATTTACTAATATTTTGGTTGAGAAACATGAGTACGAGAGGAATTTTCTCCACGCGAGGGTAAATCTCAAGATGCCTTTGGGCTAGAGGGTGGAGATGGTCTTTTATAGAGTCTCTTGATAGCTTAGTGTATAAATTTAACCATTGGATTCCTAGTAAGGGAAATTCTAGAGTCCTCCTTTACTTGTTTCATTTCATTTTGGTAGTGGGTTCTAGACTCCCTTCAGTGGGTGGAATAATTGTGTTATATGTTTTAAGGGTGGAGGTGGAGCCTTTGAATCCCTTGGAGTTTATTGGTTGTGGAACAATTATAGGGTGGAGGCAGCAGGCCTTTGGTGTCCATGTGCATCACATCGATTGTTAACTAGTTGGAGGGTGGAGATGGGAGAGCCTCTAGAATCCCAAATTCAACCAACAATTGGTATTCAATCCCTTGAGAAAACCTTCTCAGCCTCTGGAATATGGCTCGAAGGTGACAACTACAAGTGAATACTAGTTACAAGTTGTTTATGGTTAGGTAGAGAGTTGTTGTCACTAGCTCAGTTGCCCAAATTCTTTCCAAGATAAGTGTTTTATATGTACTCCTTATCATTAATTTCAAATTAGACTATTAGATTAATGTTGTATCCATTTCATGAATGGCTCATAGTTCTTCGGTAATCAAAAGAAAATAAGTTTTGATACTTACTCCTGAGTGGTTTTGACATTAATGTCCTTTATGCAGGAATCACATACATATGAACAACTATGTGAGTGTTGTGTGTTGTGGTTAATATGTCATTAAGTTGTTGATGCAATAAAACGTTAAGCATTGATGTGTATAAAATAATATTAACCTCATTGATCTTCATTCTTGAATAATGCATTTAATCCTTGATAATATGAAGACATAATAGGCATGTATAAGAGTTATGTGACATCCTTGTGAAACTCGTAATTTAGGGGGCATAACTGACATACAGAGGTGTATAGTTGTCATTGTCACGACTGTGAGAATGCCTGAAAGTTAAATTTGTCAGGAAAATGAAAATGGTGAATACCTCATACATACATACATACATACATACATACATACATACATACATATACATATACATATACATATACATAACATATACATATACATATACATATACATATACATATACATATACATATACATATACATATACATATACATATATATATATATATATATATATATATATAAGTGAAAATGTAGTCAAATTGAGTACTAAAATGGTTATAGTATGAGCTTAAGGGCTAATACGCATGGGTGTGGTCCAATACACAGTCGAACCTTTTGCGTAAATGGTGGAAGCCATATAGACAATAATATGTGTAATAATAATAGTCCAACAATGTTATATTAGCCCCAAGCTTGTGTTGGGCGCATTAGATCTGTTCTCAGGTTTATAGGAAATGTTGTGTGTGTGGGTGTGACCTATAATGTCAGAATGGTCCCATAAGGATTCACTAGTTGTGAGCCTATGCTAAGAGATCCGACCTATGCACAGGCGAAAGCTCACTTATTCATATGTTTCTAGGCATATAAACCAATATAACTCCTAATGTGTCTGTGTAAATATATCAGGTAATACAAATGTATTATGGCTAGAGGTTAGTCGATCCACTGGTTGTGCTAAATTTGTATGTGTTGAATCAGTTAATCAAACCCCAAGGGTTAGGTTGTAAACTCGTGCAACCTCGTAACATATTTGTGAGCGGGAACACCAGATCAATATCGTATAATGTATTGCAATGGTATGTGATAACATAAACCACTGCAGGTCAAGCACCAAATGGAAGGTCGTAGCCCTAAAGGCTAGGCCGACAACCCATGTAAACACACCACCATAAGTAAAGGTAGAGGCCATACACCAATGGACAACATCGATATGTTGGATAAATCAACGATCGTGGCCCAAAAGCGCAACCCCCCCTGTGATGTCAACATGAGAGGAGGGGGTAGCGTTATTCGATATCAACCGAAGGATGGCGAAATGGGGAGAGGACCATTCAGTGGAAGCCAGGAACCTTGAGTTGGAATGCCAATAGCATAAGCACTCTCCAGGGATGGAATTTGATGGCTAAGATGCTAGAAAAGTAATTTTGATGGTTAATAAATTTCTCAAAACATCATTACACCCATTTATTTTCACTTTATTTTCTAGCTACCAATAGAAGATTCTCCAAGGCCTTGGTGTTGTTAGCAAGTTGGCATCTACTTGGAAGTTGGAGCTCGCATAAATCTTCAAGTCCCTGAATCCTTCGTGAGCCACGCAAGTTGCAACTGCAAGGACAATTGAGATTTGACAGCTATAACTGTACAAAATAGGCTTCGGGTGGTGCGGGACTCTTGACAATGTATTATTTCTCTTTGAGTGTAGACTGGTATAACAGTTATCCTTTCACAATAATTTCCTACAAATGCACTATATGGCCTATATTTCTCCTAATTTGTAGATGGGTCGAGCTCGGAGCGAGTTAAGTCAGCAGTCTTGGCATAGATTTCTCATAACCTGGAGATGGGTCGAGCTCGGAGCGAATCAAGTTAGCAGTCTCATTCTCGTGTAGTGTCTATATATTAAGGCTCCATACCTTAAATCACTGATTGGCCATTATTAATATGTATGTCTCCATTTCAATAGAATTTATTGAAAATCACTGAAACACCAAGGAAGTGCATTTAATGATATAAAGGGATGCATTCAATAAGTGTATACCAGTGAAGCGTGTCATGGTTCATGAACATCCAGTGTAGCTTTGATCAATTTTAGTGATTTTAAAACACATTTTTTAAATATATAAATGAATTTTGATTAAATAAATTACATCCTTCCAGAGGAGAAAATATTAGATATATACCTCTCCAGTGCACATATATATTTAAAATATAAGATAAGTGGGGATTCATATACGAGGGATAAGTGGGGATTCATATATACACCTCTCCAATGCTATTATATATTTTTTTAATCAACAATGGTAGTGCTCTACCAATTTCCAAACTAAATAAAACTTGCAATTGTCCCAAAAGGTATGAATAGAGGCTGATAGGATTATTAAATTGAAATTGTTGAATTGGAAAAGTTGTAATTTGATTTGAAATGATAATTGTTGTATTAGATTTAGGTTGTTTAGGGTGTTTGTGTTAAGTTGGTAATACACATTTTAAATAATAACTGAAATATTGAAATGATGAAAGTTGACTATTCTAGTGGAAACTCTTGTTAAGTCATAATTTATTGGTATATTTGGCTTGTGGGATGTTGGTTATACTCTTTCTATTATAATTTGATGATACAAATTTCTAAATATTTCACAATTTATATTTAAATTACATTCTTTAGTTAGTTTTTTAAAAAGTACTTCAAATGTATAAATATATTGAATATTTATTAAAAAAATTAAAATTGAATTATATAGAAAAAAAAAAATAAAAAAATAACTTACCATTCCAATAAATCAAATTTTAAACAAAATTGGAAAAAAACAAAAACAAAAACAAACTTATACCCAAGAAAACAAAAATAATAAATAATTAAATGAAACTTTTCTCTACAAACTCGACCTTCTAAACATTTCAAATCATTTTCTATGCAAACTCGTCCTCCTAAATATTTCAAATCATTAACACATTAGCCAACATTATTTACTTTTTCTCTTAAATATTTATTTTGTAACCAAAATTCCATCACATTTATGACATTTATTAGGACGTTGGGCAGATCTATGAAGGATGTTATGAAGGTAGATGTTAGTTGGTGGAGGGTGAGTTGGAAGTTGAGATAATGATTGTTTGACTTGGATTTGTCTATGGCTCTACAAGGAAATGATTTTTGGGTTTCCCCCCTTGGTGGGGTTTTTCCCTAGCCTCTAGGCTATCTTTGGTGTGTCTCATCTCTTGTATTTACTTTCTTTCATTCTAATGATAATTGCTTGATGAAGAAGATTAATAAAATAAGAAGAAACAAAAAATAATGTTCACAAGTAATTATCATATTAAAGAATTCCCTTTGCATTAGAATGCTAACACCAACTCCCTCTCTCACCTATCCCCTCCCTGTTCCTCTCTTTCTCTCTCCCTTCTTCCATCTCTCTCTTCCCCCTTCTTTCCCTTCTTTCCCTCTTTACCTCCCACTCCCTATTTCTATAACCCCTCTCTCTCTCCCCCCCTTCTCTCTCACCCCCCTCTCTATCCTTCCCTCCCTCCCACAAATTTCTCTCTTGTATCTACTCCTTTCTATCTGATGCAGTGTTCCCACCATAGGTTCTGCCACTTAAATAAAACACACAAGAATACTCTAAAATCCACACTACAAGAATTTATATAACTCTCAAATATAATTTATTAAAGACATAAAATATTTACAGGAGAACTTCTCATTCCTCACTCTCACACTTCTCTCTCCCCCATGCCTCATGGGCTCCTCTTAATTTATACAAATGGATTAGAACCCAAGTAGGTTCTAGATCCCTTAACAAGCTCCAACTATATCTCTCTTGATCCCTACAACTCTCATCCAAATCCTAAAAATCCTCTAATTACACTTTTAACTCAACTAATCCTCTATTCTAGGATCCCCTAATCCCTAAGATCTCTATGAGATATTTACAAGTCTATCATCATTCATATTCTCTCATAATTGAGAATATTTACAATTAAAACCTCACACACAAATTTTCCACTCAATTTATTAAAAAATATACAAATAAATTAAAACATCACACCCCTAATCAACCCAATATACAATGATTCTCTGAAGCAGGATGCTCGTTCATCACTATCCTTTCCTTCCCCACAACTTTCTCTCTTGCATCTACTCCTCTCTCTTGCCACTTCATATCCCCACATCACTCACACTCTTTGTTTTTCTCCCCATCTATAAATATCTCCCAAACAAGAACATAAATAATGTGAATTTAAGTATAAGTATATATATATATATATATATATATATATATATATATATATATATATATATATATATAAACAGAACTTGAGCATCATGCTAACCATGCTTACAATTTTCCTCAATCTTTCTTTCCAAAGCATGGAGTAGATCTTGTACTTACTCAAGTGATCCAAATATAATCTCCATGTGTCACTAAAGAATACACAAATTGACTTCATGACATGTATTATTATGTAAAGTAAACATCTTAATCTTTTCCAAAGTTAAAAAAAATCTGTGTGTTCTCAAATTCATGAGTGTTTTGGTATAGCCTTAATTCATTTTTATTTTTCAAACGGTTTTATCATTAACGTTGATCCAATCTGAAGTTTCTATGTTTAGATTAATATTGTTTTGATTTGCACCATATGAGCTTCTATGGATTTGATGGGTTAAATATTCACGTTACCAATCTCTAAATATATAGTTTCCTATTACAACCAAGACTATGACGAGAGTTAGAGAAATAAATATTTGAGTTTTGAATTAGAGAAAGTTCTTAGTAATTTAGCACGATCAACTTATAAAACAAATGTTTATAGGTTATATGTTAGTTAATCAATTCAACTTAATTTTCGTGTGATTATAATTTCAAACTTTAGTTTTATAATATGAAGAATTTGACTTGTCATGAAATTCACTCTCATTTATTGCTCTAAAAAATCTATCTAGATTCATTTTTTTCATAAATGACAACACCTATCTCACTTTCAGAACAGGTTGAATCCCTAAAATCATTCCTTGCAAATAGAGTGTCGATATTTATATATTAAATTAATTAGCATGCTAAGCAGAACTTGAATATGCTATTTATGAAAATAATGACAACATAGGAGCATGGGCAGCCATAGACACGAGAAATATCTACATAGATGAATGTGCGGCCTTGGGATTAAAAGTACCATCTACACAATAACATTATATTTCAAGGAAAAATAAAATAGCTCTAAATTATCGTGTCAATCCTGAAATGATGTACCAAATAAATAATGCAAGTGCCTTGTACCGATGCAAGTCTAAGGGAAGCCAAAGAAATAGTTGCCACAGAAGAGTTGAAAATGAAAATATCATTCTTTGGGTGGAGAAAAACCGATGATATGGAGTCTAAGCCCACAACCAACCAACTACCAATTCCATGCCATATTCTCCTATTTCCATCAAAACGTTCCTCTGCCAGTCTCCTCTCTCTCATTTCTCCACCCTTTAACATAATCATTTGTACATTTGCCAAATGTTTTAATTATCGCATCCTCGAAATAGTTAAGAGGTCTATAAATATGTACCTAGTATTAAACGTTGGCGTGGACCCTTCTAGAAAATATCTATGAGCAAATCCTTTTACCAAGAATGCTAGCCTGAACAGACACATTGTAAAACATAAAAAATTAAGTCAGTTGGTCTTCATCATAAAGGGGACCCTACATGAAGAACAAGATCAGTATTCCCCTGAAAGATAGAAAAGGGGAGAATAGTTCATCTCCAACTCCTAATAATAATTAGATTAATAATTAGATGAATAAAATACAGTGATATGGGGTTTAAAGGTAAGTTTCGCTCGGTGAAACCCACGAGATGGAGGTTCAAATCTCATTGAGTATATGGCATGTTGTGTCTTGGCTAAAAGAGTAGGCCACCCCCAAGCGGACGTCTCAGCTCTTGTTGAGGCATAAGTTAATTGCTATTGTGTGCAGCTTGCAGGATGTTGCACCTAGCCTAGGTTTATAGTGGCAGCCAGTTGGATTTGATCTTGGGCATGTTCAGGATAACTCTCACGAGTTACTGATTATCCTAGATTAGAAAAAAAAAAATTAGATGAATAAAAGCAGTTAGCTTCAATTTCTGACTGTACCGAGGAATTTTGTGGTGCAGAGAGTGAAGAAAGGTGAGCCAAAGTTCAAAGTTATAGGCAGGTGGAATGGTGGGCATTTCAGTTATGGGTGGAGAGCTTGAAAAAAAAACATATGCTAGGCTTTTCTTTGCGATTCTTCTTTTTATGCTTGAGGTCTCTCTGGTGAAATTGTCCGCACAAGAGGAGGGTTGAGGGCAGATGTAGGCCTCTTGGTTTGGCAAGAGTTATCTCAGGTTTTTTTGTTTCCTTTTCTGTGCCTTCGGACTCGGGCTTACAGTAGTAGCATCTTGAAAAATTGCTTCCATCTTTAATTATGCTCCTTGAAAATGTTATAACAGTGTGACTTTGATATTACAAATACCCCTTTTAGACTCTTTTAATGTTGAAGGAACTAGAGAACTGTTGTAAGTTGAACCACTCATCTCCACTGACGATAGTTTGGAACGGTGCTTGTCTTATCTGAATGAAGCGAATATGCCTTTCCCAAAATGAGAGTATTACAAGAAAGTGTAGTAGGTTACAACCTTGAAAAATTATTTCTTTAGTTAAAAAGCCACATGATTAGGTAATCTGTTTATTCTATCAAATTCATTCAAGATTTGCGTCTAGCCTAACAAATACCTTGCAAAGAAACCATGTCTCCAGAAGTTTGAATCCTTGAGATTATCACCACAGTTGTTTAACGTGCGAACCAAAACCTTGTTTACAGAACTGGACATTAACAAGATCAGTTGATGGAAACCCCATAGATTTGACCCAAATATCCACATCAAAACTCAGTTTTCTTCCTTTGAAAACAAAACCCAGAAGACAATGTGGATTTTTTTGTCAAATCTATGGAATTCCATCTGATGATGTTGTTTCCATCCGTATTCGTTGATGAGATATTTCTTGACTGATACCTCCGTCTGCAACTGTGGATGGGGTTGGATGAATTTTAATTGGGGTTCCGCGTGAAATGAAAGCAGGGAGGGCATTAGCGAAACCGATCACAGGATAACAGTTAGGTTTCTTTCTTGATCATTGGGTTTCGATGTTAAGTAGGGTTTTGAGGATTTAGGGAACCACTATGCTTGACCTCCTTCGCTCGACTCCAGGGCATGGAACATTACCCAATATGTGTTGTTTACACATTTTTGGTGAGTTGTAGAACTGTGACAGTGACGATAATTAGGAAACAAAGAATACACCAAATCTATATAAAACTTACGCTTCTATAATTAACTTTCTTCTCCATCTTCCCACTTGAATTTCATAAATAATTAACTTTCTTCTCCATCTTCCCACTTGAATTTCATAAATAAATTATGTTTATGATACATTTAAAATATCTGCCGAATTGTGGTTCTATGGTCCATTTAAAATTAATATAATTTATGAAAATTTTTCATTAAACTTATGGGTTTTTTTTTTCAGAAGAAAAAGACCATAGTTTTAAATTTTATAGCTTTTTTTTTTGAGAAGAAAAGACCATGGTCATCTTGTTGACCTAAGAGTTGCAACGAAAGTCTACAAGCTTGAAGGTGGAACTCTGGACGGTGGACCTAATTGCCATGCGGGGCCAAAGCACGAACCAGTGGAATGTGCACGGAAATTTCATCTTAATAGGAAGGCACAACCCCTTCAAATGTCACGTGTTCATGGTGTTTATTGCGGTGTCAAGAAATAGCAGGCCCATTACCGCCCTGCAGGCCCATACTACGCATAAACAAATAACATAGCAAATAGTGTTCTGATTGCGGGGATGCGCCTGATTGAATTTGAAGTCATTTTATAGCACTGTTTGATCCAATACTCTCCATCTCCACGCACACATCCTTAACTGCTGTGTATAATTCTATAATTTGATGTCGTCAACATTTTTAATGGTTGGAATTCATTGTGCTAATGTGTGTGCATGTCATTTCAATTTTTCAAGTTAATTTTGTTCGATATAGTTTATATATTTGAATTAAGGGTTTTTCTTTATATCAAGATTTTGTGTGTTTAATGCCACAATAATTATATAATAATTATTTTTAAAAAATTACAATTCAATAATGTATAAACACATTTAAAAAAATAAATTTTATATAAGAATATATTGAATTGAAGTTGATTGTATGAAATAGGGGTGTGTTTACAAAATACATTTTAAAATGATAAAATTCCTGTAATAATGCATAGCATTGAGTTAAGAAAGCAAATAAGGATAAAATTCATGTAATAATGCATAGCATTGAGTTAAGGAAGCAAATCTCTCAGCAAGAGACTTCGTGATTACTATTAGGGTTTTGACCTAGTTGACCTTTTTCAGTGGCCTTCCCACCTTGTAACAAGATTTTGCAGTCCATAATGGTGCATACCCATGTCTAGTGGAGAAGTTAGTGTATCTTGAAGAAATGGCAACTTGTTCTACAAGTCTTTCTTCTCAGGCAGATCAAGTCTAGGTTTCTTATAATGCCATGCTAAAATCCAGAATTGTTGTTTTGATTGTCCATGAAGTTCCTGCTTTTAATGTCCCTATGGGGGACGAAGCCGTTAGCACTACGAAATATTTTTCAAAACTTGTTTTTTTTCTATAGATTTAATGGATTTGTCTTTTCAAAGCTTGTTTTTTTTATAGATTTAATGGATTTTTCTTTTCAAAACTTGCTTTTTTCTATACATTTAATGGATTTGTCTGATCTTCATAAGTGGATTTTTTATACATGGAAACCCTTCTTGTCTCAAGATTTGAATATTTTCCCTCTAGCTTGGTGTTTTTTTGATGTTATCTTTGCTAACCATGAGGAAAGGAAGATCATTTAGGATTCCAAGACCTAGTTCTAAGGTAGTGTTGGTCTCTTCATTGAGCCCTAATCCCTTTCTTTTGACATAGTTACGATGGCAATCTCCTTGACTCTAGTATGGGTAAGGCTTCCAAACCTTCCCATGCATCTTTGGAATTTCTCTATGTTTGCTGCTATTGAAAATGCAGTTAATAGATATTACGGTTGCATCCCAGGACCTGATCATTTCTCTAAAACTACTTATGCTTAAATATGTGTGGAGATGGATTTTAACTAAGGTTTTCTTGTCAAGATCATGACACCACCCGTTATATTTTGCTTATGAATTCAATGTAAATATTACATGTATTTTTATTTTTTAAATTAAAAAAAAAATGGGCTAAGTAAGGGACACGAATTCTGGTGACTGAGGATAGTTACTTGCTTGTAAAGGTTTACTTGCTACACAAAAAATGAAATGTGTTGATAGCCATTGAAGGTTGGTTGGTGAGATTTAATGGTCTGGTGCATCTATAACTTTATGAGGTTGAAACAGAAGTATGCATACCATGCTTACCTTGGAGGAATTGACAAGCAGAGAAAGGACAAAAAATAATGGAGCTTTCAGTTGCACAAACTGGTGGAAAAATGAGGAGGTCAACGACTGCAAGAGAACGTTGTCTCAAGGGGGAAGTGGAGAATAGAAAATGATTCTAAGAACAACAAGCACACATATTACCAAGAGGAGAAAAAAAAAATTAAGGAAGAGAGCACACTTAGGAGATCAATATGAATGCATGAAACCATGGAAAACATACTTGGGTTCAAAGAGAATAACACAACTAGGAAAAGAAGAAAAATAGCACCCCTATGAGCAAGCTTGACAGGAAACAACACATTTTTTTGAGCAATAGAGGAAACAACACTGAAAGAAAAAAAGAGAAGCTTGTGCCTAGTTCGGTATGGAAACATTTGAAGACTTCTACAACAACATAGAGAGGTTCTAGGCATGTTACAACTCTAAGAGAATTTACTATTATTTTGGTTGAGCAACATGAGTACAAGAGGAATTTTCTCCAGGTGAGGGTAAATCTTAGGATGCCTTGGGGGCTGGAGGGTGGAGATGTTCTTTCCTAGAGTCTCTTGACAACATAGCATAGAAATTTAACCATTGGATTCCTAGTAGGGGAAATTCTAGAGTCCTCCTTTACTTGTTTCATCTCGTTTTAGAAGTGGGTTCTAGACTCCTTCAGTGGATGGAATCATTGTGCTATATGTTTTAAGGGTGGAGGTGAAGCCTCTGAATCCCTTGGAGTTTATTGGTTGTGGAACAGCTATAGGGTGGTGGCAGTAGACCTTTGGTCTCCCTATGCATCACATTAATTACTGATTAGTTGGAGGGTGGAGGTGGGAGAGCCTCTAGAATCCCAAATTCAACCAACAATTCGTATTCAATCCCTTGAGCAAACCTTCTCGGTCTTTGGAATATGGCTCGGAGGTGACAACTGCAAGTGAAGACTAGTTACAAGTTGTTTATGGTTAGGTAGAGATTTGTTGTCACTAGCTCATTTGCCCAAATTCTTTCCAAGATAAGTGTTTTATATGTACTCCTTATCATTAAGTTCATATTGGAATATTATATTAACATTGTATCCATTGCGTGAATGGATCATAGTTCTCCTGTAATCAAAAGAAAATAAGTTCTCATACTTACTCCTGAGTGGTTTTGACATTAATGTCCTTTATGCAAGAATCACATACATATGAACATCTATGTGAGTGTTGTGAGCTCTGGTTAATATGTCATTAAGTTGTTGATGCAATAAAACATTAGGCACTGATGTATATAAAATAATATTAACCTCATTGATCTTTGTTCCTGAATAATGCATTGAATCCTTGATCATCTGAAGACATAATAGGCATGTAAAAGAGTTATGTGACATCCTTGTGAAACTCGTAATTTATGGGGCATAACTGACATACAAAGGTGTATAGTCGTCATTGCCATGACTGTGAGATTGCCTGAAAGTTTAATGCGGTCCATAAAATGAAAATGGTGAATACCTCATACATACATATATAGATATATATACATGTGAAAATGTAGTCAAACTGAGTACTAAAATGGTTATAGTCTCGGCTTAATGGCTAATACGCATGGGTGTGGTCCAATACACAGTCAAACCTTTTGCGTAAATGGTGGAAGCCATATAGACAATAATATGTTTAATAATAATATTCCAACAATGTTATATTAGCCCCAAGCTTGTGTTGGGCGCATTGGATCTGTTCTCGGGTGTATAGGAAAAGTTGTGTGTTTGGGTGTGACCTATATTGTTGGAGTGGTCCCATAAGGGTTCACTAGTTGTGAGCCTATGCTGAGAGGTCCGACCTATGCACAGGAGAAATCTCACTTATTCATATGTTTCTGGACATATAAACCAATATAACTCATAATGTGTTTATGTAAATATATCAGGTAATACAAATGTATTATGGATAGAGGTCAGTCAATCCACTGGTTGTGCTAAATTTGTATGTGTTGAATCTGTTGGTCAAACCCCGAGGGTTAGGTTGTAAACTCATGCAACCTCATAACATATCTATGAGCAGGAACACCGGATCAATATCGTATAATGTATTGCAATGGTATGTGATACCATAAACCACTGTAGGTCGGGCACCAGATGGAAGGTTGTAGCCTTAAAAGCTAGGCTGATAACCATATAACCACATCACCATAACTAAAGGCAAAGGCCATACACCAATGAACGACAACGATATGTTGGATAAATCAACGGTCGTAGGCCAAAAATACAACCCCCGCTGTGATATCAACATGAGAGGAGGGGGTAGCGTTATTCAATATGAACCGAAGGATGGCGAAATGGGGAGAGGACCATCCAGTGGAACCCAGGAACCTTGAGTTGGAATGCCAATAGAATAAGCACTCCCCAGGGATGGAATTTGATGGGTAAGATGCTAGAAAACATATTTTTTATGGTTAATAAATTTATCAAAACGTCATTATGCCCATTTATTTTCACTTTATTTTCTAGTTACTAATAGAAGATGCTCCAAGGCCTCGGTGTTGTTAGAAAGTTGGAATCTACTTGGAAGTCAGAGCTAGCATAAATCCTCAAGACCTTGAATCCTTAGTGAGCCATGCAAGTTGCAACTGCAAGGACAATCGAGATTTGACAGCTATAACTGTACGATATAGGCTTTGGATGGCTCCAGACTCTCGACAACGTATTATTTCTCGTTGGTTGTAGACTGGTAAAGTAGTTCTCCTTTCACAATAATTTCCTACAAATGCACTATATGGCCTATATTTCTCCTAATTGGTAGATGGGTTGAGCTCGGAGCGAGTCAATTCAGCAATCTCATTCTCATGTAGTGTCCATATATTAAGAATCCATACCTTAAATCACCGATCAACCATTATTTGTAGAAATTCTCACTGTAGATTAACCTGATTATGCAATAGAATAAAGCAAAATACTTAATCTACTTCTACTATCAAACTTGCGGAAGCTTAATCGATTTGAGCAAGATAAAATAGAACACATAAGAGAGAAGAAGAATCAATCACACATGAAACACACAAGAATACTCTGGGGAAAGCCTCAGCTAAAAACCCCACTATTTGTATTATCATACAAGTGGAAATATCTCAGGATTACAAAAAGCTTTAGCTCATAAGCTATCCAGCTCTCAGTACAATCCCTCACTGCTGCTCATAGACAGAATAGACAACACATATGCCTTCCTTCAGTCCTCCAAGCCTCATATTTCCTTGCACAGTTTCTCCTGGGTCCTCCAGCTGCCACCTGTGTGATTCTCACCTCACACACTACTCTGACCTGCACAATCCTCAATGAATGAATTCCTTATGCATGCAAGAGATATTCACATGGGAATATTCTAGCAACTGATAGTACACTATCCCTGCCTTTAATCTCAATTGGGTCTTTGTCTGAACTGACATGCATGAGTTATTTATGAGAGAATATTCAGTTATCTGGAGAACACTAGTTGCATGCATGCATGCATTAACTGATTGAACTCACAATTTGTTCCACAAACTATTTGGAACTAATTTAACTAGACTTAACTCCGTTAACTGAGCTAACTAATTACAACTCAAATACAACTCATCCTTATCTCCTTAATTAAGGGATAACTTCCTCAATCAAAGGGATAACTGTTGCATGTCTTCACAAAGACTTCATGTTTGATTTTCCCCAACTAATTAACTCAAGATGAATTAATTAATTATTTTTCAAACAGATGGTGAGACTAAATTCAAATTTTTAATTATCAATTTTAATTCAAGGAAAAATTAAAATTGGAATATATCCTTAAATTATATCTATAGCAATGCTATTTTTAGCATTTCTTGTTGCTATTTTCAACATTATTAATATGTATGTATCCATTTCAATAGACTTTACTGAAAATCACTAAAACATCAAGGAATTTCATTTAATGATATAAAGGGATGCATGCAATAAGTGTATACCAGTGAAGCATGTCATCGTTCATGAACATCTAGTTTAGCGTTGATCAATTTTAGTGATTTTAAAACACATTTTTTAAATATATAAATGAATTTTGATTAAATAAATTACATCCTTTTTCCGGAGGAGAAAAAATGTTATATATATACCTCTCCAGCGCACATATATTTAAAATATAAGATAAGTGGGGATTAATATATACACCTCTCCAATGCTATTATTCTATATTTTTTTAAGCAACAATGGTAGTGCTCTACCAATTTCCAAACTAAATAAAACATGCAATTGTCCCAAAAGGTACAAATAAAGGCCGAGAGGATTATTAAATTGAAATTGTTGAATTGGAAAAGTTGTAATTTGATTTGAAACGATAATTGTTGTATTAGATTTAGGTTGTTTAGGGTGTTTGTGTTAAGTTGGTAATACACATTTCAAATAATAATTGAAATATTGAGATGATGAAAGTTGACTATTCTAGTGGAAACTCTTGTTAAGTCATAAGTTATTGGTATATTTGGCTTGTGGGATGTTGGTTATACTCTTGTTATTATAATTTAATGATACACAATTCTAAATATTTCACAATTTATATTTAAATTACAATTTTTAGTTAGTTATTTAAAAAGTTCTTTCAAATGTATAAATATATTAAATATTTATTAAAAAAATAAAAATAGAATTATATAGATAAAACAACTTAACTTCCATTCCAATAAATCAAATTTTAAACAAAATTGGAAAAAAAACAAAAACAAACTTATACCCAAGAAAACAAAAATAAATAAATAATTAAATGGCACTTTTCTCTACAAACTCGGCCTCCGAAACATTTCAAATCATTTTCTCTACAAACTTGTCCCAAACATTTCAAATCATTAACACATTAGCAAACATTATTTACTTTTTCTCTTAAATATTTATTTCATAACCAAAATTCCATCACATTTATGACATTTATTAGGACGCTGGAGAAATCTATGAAGGATGTTATGAAGGTAGATGTTAGTTAGTGGAGGGTTGAGTTAGAAGTTGAGATAATGATTGTTTGACTTGGATTTTTATATGGCTCTACAAGGAAATGATTGTTGGGTTTTGTCCCTTGTTGGGGTTTTTCCTTAGCCTCTAGGTTATCTTTGGTGTCTCTCATCTATTGTATTTACTTTCTTGCACTCTAATGATAATTGCTTGATGAAGAAGATTAATAAAATAAGAAGAAACAAAAAATAATGTTCACAAGTAATTATCATGTTAAAGAATTCCATTTTACATTATAATTCCAACACCAACTCCCTCTCTCACATATCCCCTCCGTGTTCCTCTCTTTCTCTCTCCCTTCTTCCATCTCTCTCTTCCCCCTTCTTCCCCTTCTTCCCCTCTTTACTTCACTACCTCCCGATCCCTGTTTCTCTAATCCCCCTCTCTCTCCCTCCCCCTTTCTTTCTCATCCCCCTCTCTATCCTTCCTTCCCTCCCACATCTTTCTCTCTTGTATCTACTCTTTTCTATCCTTCCCTTCCCCCGCAACTTTCTCTCTTGCATCTACTCCTCTCTCTTGCCACTTCCTATCCCGACATCACTCACACTCTTTATCTCTCTCCCCATATGTAAATCTCTCCCAAACAAGAACATAAATAATGTGAATATATATACATATATAATGGACCTTGAGCATCATGCTAACCATGCTTACAATTTTCCTCAATCTTTATTTCTAAAGCATGGAGTAGGCCTTGTACTTACTAAAGTGATCCAAATATAATCTCCATGTGTCACTAAAGAATGCACAAACTGACTTCATGAAATGTATTATTATGTAAAGTAAACATCTTAATCTTTTCCAAAGTTAAAAAATCTGTGTGTTCTCAAATTCATGAGTGTCTTGGTCTAGCCTTAATTCATTTCTAATTTTCAAAGGGTTTTATCATTAATGTGATTCCAATATGAAGTTTCTACGTTTAGATTAATATTGTTTTGATTTGCACCATATGAGCTTCTATGGATTTGATGGGTTAAATATTCAGGTCACCAATTTCTAAATATATAGTTTCCTATTACAACCAAGACTATGACCAGAGTTAGAGAAATACATATTTGAGTTTTGAATTAGAGAATTTTCTTAGTAATTTAGCACGTTGAATTTATAAAACAAATGTTTATAGGTTATATGTTAGTTAATCAATTCAACTTAATTTTCATGCAATTATAAATTCAAACTTTAGTTTTATAATATGAGGAATTTGACTCATCATGAAATTCACTCTGGTTTATTGCTCTCAAAAATCTATCTAGATTCATTTTTTTACATAAATGACAACACCTATCTCACTTTCAGAACAGGTTGAATCCCTAAAATCGTTCCTTACAAATAGAGTATTGATATTTATATATTAAATTAATTAGCATGCTAAGCAGAACTTGATAGGGTATTTATGAAAATAATGACAACAAACACAACATATTCTTTGGATTCTATTTATGAAAATAATGACAACATAGGAGCATGGGCAGCTACAGACACAAGAGAAATATCTACATAGAAGAATGTGCAGCCTCAGGATTAAAAGTACCATCTACACAATAACATTATATTTCAGGAAAAATAAAATAGTTCTAAATTCTCGTGTCAATCCTGAAATGATGTACCAAATAAATAATGTAAGTGCCCTGTACCTATGCAAGTCTAAGGGAAGCCAAAGAAATAGTTTCCGCAGAAGAGATGAAAATGAAAATATCATTCTTTGGGTGGAGAAAAATCGATGATATGGAGTCTAAGCCCACAACCAACCAACTACCAATTCCATGCCATATTCTCATGTTGCCATCAAAACGTTCCTCTACGAGTCTCCTCTCTCTCATTTCTCCACCCTCTCATAGAATTATTTGTACATTTGCCAAATGTTGTAATTAACGCATCCTTGGAATAGTTAAGAGGTCTATAAATATGTACCTAGTATTAAACGTTGGCATGGACCCTTCCAAAAAATATCTATGAGAAAATCCTTTTACCCAGAACGCTAGCCTAGACAGAGACACTATAAAACATAAAAAAATTAAGTCAGTCGGTCTTCATCAGAAAGGAGGATCCTACATGAAGAAAAAAATCAGTGTTCACCCGAAAGACAGAAAAGGGGAAAATAGTTCACCTCCAACTCCTAATAATAATTAGATGGATAAAAGGGATCAACTTCAATTTCTGTACCGAGGAATTTTGTACTGCAGAGAGTGAAGAAAGGCGAGCCAGAGAATACACAAAGTTCAGAGTTACAGGCGGGCGGAATGGTGGGAATTTCAGTTATGGGCAGAGAGCTTGAAAAAAAAAATATGCTAGGCTTTTCTTTGTGATTCTTCTTCTTCTACTCAAGGTCTCTCTAGTGAAATTGTCCGTGCAGGAGGAGGGTTGAGGGCAGGGCTCTTGGTTTGGCAAGAGTTATCTCAGGGTTTTTTGTTTCCTTTACTGCGCCTTCGAACATGGGCTTACAATAGTAGCATCTGGAAAAATTGCTTCCATCTCTAATTATGCTCCTTGAAAATGTTATAATAGTGTGACTTTGATATTACAAATACCCCTTTTAGACTCTTTTAATGTTGAAGGAGCTAGAGAACTGTTGTAAGTTGAACCACTCATCTCCACTGCCGATAGTTTGGAAGGGTGCTTGTCTTATCAGAATGAAGCGAAGATGCCTTTCCCAATATGAGAGTATTACAAGAAAGTGTAGTCAGTTACAACCCTGAAAAATTATTTCTTCAGTTAAAAAGCCACAGGACTGGGTAATCTATTTATTCTGTCAAATTCATTCAAGATTTGTGTCTAGCCTAACAAATACCTTGCAAATAAACCATGTCTCCAATCCTTCAGATTATTGCCACAGTTGTTTAACATGTGAACCAAAACCTTGTTTACGAATTGGACATTAACAAGAACAGTTGATGGAAACCCCATAGATTTGACCCAAATAACCACATCAAAACTCATTTTTCTTAATGTGAAAACAAAGCCCAGAAGACAATGTGGATTTTTTGGTCAAATCTGTGGAATTCCATCTGATGATGTTGTTTCCAACCATATTCGTTGATGAGATATTTCTTTACCAATACCTCCGTCTGCAATTATGGATGGGGTTGGATGAATTTTAATTAGGGATCTGCGTGAAATGAAAGCAGGGAGGGCATTAGCGAAACCGATCACAGGATAACAGTTAGGTTTCTTCCTTGATCATTAGGTTTTGATGTTAAGTAGGGTTTTGGAGATTCAAGGAACCACTATGCTTGACCACCTTTGCTCGACTCCAGGGCAAGGAAAATTACCCAGTATGTGTTGTTTACACATTTTTGGTGAGTTGTAGAACAGTGTCTATGACGATAATTAGGAAACTAAAAAATAAACTAGCGAGGATAGCGTAACTAACTAACGAATATAAATGTGAACATACTGATGCCAGTCATATATGTGGTCATAAATGTGTACACATGTCATTTGCACATGAAAAAGGTAGACAAATTTTTGAGGTGAAACTGATTAAAAGAAAGGCTTATTATCGGCCTAATAAGCCTGAAGTTAAATAATAATAATGTCTTAGATCAAGCCAAATATTTGTTTAAGAGTTAGGTGGTGCATATTTTTTCATTGAAGTTCTGACCCACTAAGCTTAGGGTTGGTAATTTAACAAACCATTCCCAACTACGCTGATGCGTTATATAAGGAATAGAAGAGCGATTTTCCCTGCGGCCCGCTGAAATGGTTGGTTCTTTGGTGGTTATCACAAAGTATCTTATTAGCGTAGTAACTAGTAAAAACGTCAGCCATAAATTTCAAATAGAGAAAGGAAACGAGTATAACTGCGTCTTTGAGAAGATTTAAAAAAACCAAGTTTAAATTCTGCATGTATTTTCAGCTCGATGGTATTTAGAGTTAGGACTTTCATTGAGAATGAGAGTATATAACATTAATATGCTCGGTAGTTGACAAGTAGTAATTAGGAGTGCTAAGTGATTTTTTGAATACGAAAAATGTATTATTTAATTTAAATTAGGATGATTTAATGCATAAACTTAAAAAATCACACGAAAAATGTATTATTTAATTTAAATTAGGATGATTTAATGCATAAACTTAATTTATTTTAAGAAATTATTTATTGGAGTGAGGGATGTTACTAATGGTATAGCTATGAAAAATTGATATAATATATTAAATTTAAATTTAAATTTAAATTTGTATATTTTAAAGGTTTTATATTGTGTTTTGTGAGTTTTGTCTTTTCATTGAAATTTAATAATATAATTTTTTAAGTAAGAGTTTTAATTTTTAATTATAATTTAAAATGAATTTAATGTTATGAATTTTTTTTGGAGTATTTGAATTTTATAACTTTATTAATTATTTTTTGTAACGGCAGTAAATTATATATATATATATATATATATATATATATATATAAATTAATTAGAAAATATTTCTAGAAAAATGCTATAACATATAATATTTAGATCATGTTTATTAAATCTAAGATATGGAAATCTTTATGATAAACATGTGACAATCTTAACATAATCATGTTATTGAAGGGCATTTTTTTAATGAAATTGTTATTGGTGAAAGGTTAATTTATTATGAGAATATCATTTTTGAAGGGTAATTTTTTTAATCAAATTTTTATTGGTAAAGGGCTAATTTATTATGAGAACATCATTTTTGAAGGGAAAAATTTTGAACATAATGTTTATTGACGGGAAGAACAAAGACCCAAAACGTAAAAAAAAAATTGTAAGACGAGTAAAGAGAAATCCAAATTCCAACCCTGCTCCCCCCGGTTGATGTCACTGAGGAGGGGGGGTAGAGCTATCGTTTATGACCATCGATCTCCATGGCACATTGTGGGCCATCAATGGTAGAGGCTAATATTTAATTAAAAGTTCTGTTTTGTATGAACGAACATCGTACCAGGATCAAAGCCTATCAATTGGTGGATTAATGTGATCCCTCAAGTGACAAGGGTTCAAAATGGTTGTAGACCCGTTGGATAGTGGGGTCACCATTGCATATGGGACCATTCATGTCATAGCCCCAATTTGTTTTTCCTGATTGGAGTAACGTGCGGCACCGGTTAAACACTTACACTTATCTTTTTCCATTATGTTTTCCGGACTACGCCTACATTCAACTTCATTAATTTCTTTACAAAAGATATGTGCAAAATTCATAACTTTAAACAGTGACAAAAATATGAAAGAGACATCATTTCTACACTTTAATGCTTTATGAAATCATATATAAATTTTTGTTTAAAAATGTTACATCATAGGGAGGAAAATTTCCTCAACCCGCTTTTACAGTTTTCTGCACGGGTCGGCCTGCCCATTGGGTCCACAAGATCAACCCGCTGCATGACTCGACCACATTCACCCGACTAGTTCCGCTCACATGTCACACCTAACCTTGCTTCACGTCCACAAAGTTTTCTCGACGTCATGTCGTTGTACACCCGCAACGCCCAATGCTCATTGCTGCACCAACTCCACAAAACTCGACCTTCCTGCTACATGTTGTCACAGGTCTATGGTCACCGCTACCCAACTTGAACTCTGCTCATTCAACAGACCCGCCTACCTTGTGGGCTCATCCGCTCCTCTGCTGAGTTCTACACTGCGCTATAATCTACTCACCTGAACTTCCATCTCTCACCCGACGACTAGATGGTTGCTCATTGGTTGATGTCCTTCCTCCATCTCACGTCCATATTATATATGGTGCTCATCGCATCGCTAGAGGGGCTTCAACCTATCAAACCGACCCATCCAACTCGACCATGACACATCATAATCACGTTGGCCCGCCAAAATTATGTTTCCCACCGCCCGCTATAAACTCTTCACAGTCACCCTCAACACTTAGCCAAAATTTCCACTTTCGTTGTCACTCGATTTTGTGCATCCAAGTGTGCACTCCTCATCGCACTTGCTAAACAAGCCCACAAAGTCTTCCTCTCTCTTCATGTTGACTCGCCCGGGTGCACGCCTACCCGATCACCCACTATACAGATTTCCCTGACACACCCGCTACACAGATTTCCCCGACACACCCACTCGTTACGACCCCCCATCACATGTTTTGGGGCACACCTTCCCATCACTCCACCGTCGCACTTCAATTAAGTGAACCTGTGTCAAGCACACGACTCACTCAAGGGTGATGATGTCGACTTAGGGTCTTGACATCCTCCCCCACTATGATTCATTGTCATCCTCGACAATCCTATCGACCACATCAGCTCATCATTATACTCATTAATCTCCTTCTTCCACCTCCATAGCGAATCCTCTATTTCCCAGCTGCTCTCCTTCGGTGTGTTCTTCCATTGAATAAATAACTCACATTTTGTAGTACTCCCAACACCTACTGTCCGATGATCCAAGATCTTGTCCAAAATTAGGTGTGGCCTATCCATAATCATGGCTGGTCCTCTCGGTGATGTTGTCATTTCAGGATGACGTGCATCAAGTCTACATCTCTTGTGCTGACTCATATGGAACACAGGATGTTTTGAACACATGTGGTTCGAAATCTCCAACTCATAAGCAACTTCCCCATCTCGCTTCTTCACATGGAATGATCATTCATACTTCCTCATCAAAGATCTCGCAGTCCCTTTCGTTGGATGAAATTGATCTCCGGTGATCCTCAGAAAAACCATATCCTCAACTTCGAAGTGTGCATCTTGTCTATCCTTGTCTTCCCACTTCTTGATCCTCCTTGCAGCATGCAAGTGCACCCATGCTAACTCAAAGGTCTCCTCCCATGCTATCAAGAATCTCTTCGCATATGGACTCCTCATAAATCCTCTCGGTCCGATAGTGTGTGGAGCAACTGCCACCTATCCATTAACCAACTCAAATGGACTATACTCGGTTGCAGAACTCTTTTGTATATTGTAGCTAAACTGAGCCACATCTAAGAGTTCAGGCCAATTATTTTGATCAGCTATCACATAATGTCTCAAGTAGTCCTCTAGCAGTGCATTAATCCGTCAAGTCTTCCCATCTGTTTTTGGATAGTAACCCATCTATTTGTGGATAGTAACTCAAACTCTATAGCAAGTCTGTCCTAACCAACTTGAACAAAGAGGTCTAAAATCTTCCTATAAATCGCGGATCACAGTCAGACACAATACTCAATGGCATCCCCCAATACTTCACAATATGTTTGAAGAATAGCTTAGCAGTCTTTTCGGCCCCACATGCTATCTTCGTTGGAATGAAGATGAAATACTTAGAGAAACGATCAACAATGACCATAACTCCATTATACCCCTACAATTGTGGTAACTGAGTGATGAAGTCCATTGAAGCACTCATCCATGGTCTCTCTGGAATTACTAAAGGCTGCAACAATCCTCCTTGTCTCTCATTATCTGATTTGTCCTGCTGACAAATGATGCACATATGCACATACTCCTCTACATCTTCCCTCATCATCTCCCCAAATTACCCTCTCTCCAACAATGCCAAAGAACGATGTTGCCCTCAGCGGCTATCCCATGGAGAATCGTAGCACTCCTTCAAGAGGTGCCTCCTAAGTCCAGATGACTTTGAAATGTAAACCTAGTTCCCATAGGACAAGAGTCTGTCTTATAGGAAAAACTTTTGAGTCTTCCCCTCCTTCACATTCTTCAGAATTCTCTTCGCTTGAATACAGGGAAAATTTTAAGAACCCCCCCTAAATTTATAAATATAATAAATGGGCGAATCTCCATGGTATATAGGAAAAATGGAAGGCGATTTTATCAATAATATAATATGTATATATAATTTTTTGGCGAATCTCTCACCAGGCATGGCGAATATTTTACTCAATTATAAAATCTTGTAAGATCTTGGCGAGTCTTTCACTAAATAATAAAACTTTGTAAAGTCCTAGTGAATATTAGCATAGGCTACATGCTGGTTTAATTCCCCCATTTAAATAGGCTAAATTCCAGGTGAATACCATGGGTCAATACCATGTGCCATTTTGGTGAATACCATGGGTCAATACCATGTGTAATTTTTATTTTTATTAATTCTAATATTAGGGTTAATAATGGTATTTTGCATGGTATTAATAACAATCTAGTCCATGGTATTTGTCCCATAGTATTTTGGCCATAGGTTTAACCTAAATATAACCCATTTTTTGAGTGTTCGTAAATATAAGGTAACTTATGGAGTAAATGTAAAAAAATGTTTTATTTGTTTACCATACCTCTCGTTTATTTATATTTTTATTAATTTACCATACCTCTTTTACAAATATGGTATTTGGCCCATAGGATTCACTTAAATAAAACCTCTTTCTTGAGCCTTCATAAATAGAACGAGGGTTATGGACTAAATATAAAAAGAGGTTTTATTTATTTACGATACGTCTAGTTTATTTATATTTTTATTTATTTACCATACCTCCACTTTACTTATTTTTTTATTTGTTTACACCCTTACATGTATATAAGGTGACTTATGGAGTAAATATAAAAAATGTTTTATTTATTTACCATACCTCTCATTTATTTATATTTTTATTAATTTACCATGCCTCTTTTATAAATATGGTATTTGGCCCAGAGGATTCACTTAAATAAAACCTATTCTTGAAAATGGACGAATGGATTCACTTAAATAAAACCTATTCTTGAAAATGGGCGAATGGAAGGTTGTAAGTCCTAATTTCAAGGGCTAAATTTACCTTTTTTACCCTCTCCCTTAAAATAAGGCGGGCTATTTGAGGTGATTTGTAAAAATGTACTATGATACAAAATATTCGCCCACTAAAAATTTAAAACCCCTTAATTTCGCCAAAGGGCGAACATTCGCCCCTAAAATCATCCTTGCTTGAATATCAGTCTACATACTAGCTCAAAGTCTACTCTACATCTCATCGGTCATCAGTACTCGACTCCTACTGCACTCAGTCTGGTCCTCTCCCTCCTCAATTGCATCTAACTTTCCCTTCCTGCTGAGGGCATCTACAACTACATTGAGTCTCGCTAGTCTATACTCAATAGTCATGTCAAACTCTACCAAGAAGTCCTGCTAATGAGTCTGCTGCTACAACAATGTTAGTATTGACAACAAAAGGCTTCCCAATCAAGTAATGCTTCCATACCTGTAAACAATGGATGATCACATTCATCTCCTTCTGATGAACCGAATATTTCCGCTCTCTATCCTGCAACTTTCGATTCTATATGCCACTGGATGCTCGTCCTGCAAGAGTAATCCCCTTATCGCAAAATCTAAAGCATCAATGTGCACCTCAAATGGTCTCTCAAAGTCATGTAGCCTTAGTATAGGTGCTATGACCATCCTCTTCTTCAAATATTCAATTGTTGCTTGACACTTCTCTGTCTAATTCCATCACTTATCCTTCTTTAGAAGGTCTGTCAGTGGTGCAGTCACCTTGAAGTACCCCTCTACAAACTTCCACTGGTAGTTGGTCATCCCCAAGAACACCCTCATATCATGGACATTCTTTAGTTTGGCCCAACCCTCAATCACCTTTATCCTGCTTGTCTCCATCCGTATGTGACCTTGACTCACAATTTGTCCAAGGAACATAATCTCGATCTCGGCAAACATACACTTCGACTTCTTCAAGTACAATTGATTCTTCTTCAATGCCTCAAATACCAAATCAAGTGCTTCTTATGATCCTCCATCTTATCACTGAATATCACGATGTCATCCAAGTATACTACTACGAATGAATCCAAATATGGACGCAAAACTTCATTCATAAAAGTAAAAATGTAGCAAGAGCATTGCACAACCCGAAAGTCATGACAAGGAAATCAAAACTCTGATACCTCATCACAATCACAGTCTTCTTCTCATCCCCCTTTGCTATCTGCACTTAATAATACCCATGCCTCAAATCTAGCTTGGAAAACAGTCAGCCTTTCGCAAGGTTGTCGAAGAAATATGCAACAAGTGGCAAAGGATATCTGTTCTTTATCGTCTGCTTGTTAGGAGAACGATAATCACAACACATTCGAAACTCATTTGTATCTTTCTTCCTCTGGAACAATATTGGAGCACCATACGGGGACCTTGAAGGTCATATGAAGCCTGCATCAGCCAAATCCTTCTGTTGTCGTTTCAATCCCTCCAATTCCGGTCCTGACAAATGATAAGGATCTTTTGCCAGAGGTTGCTTCCCTGCCTCTAGCTCAATGTTATGGTCCACTGCACATTTCGATGGAAGTACTTTCAACAACTCATTGGGCATCAAATCTGCATATTTTTTAATACATCGGAAATATCAGCTGGAATAGGTGTCCCCACTCCATCAGCGTCCTCAAACTCCCTGATAACTGTCGCATATGTCTCAACATCTGAATCCTGCATCACCCTACTCATACTTAGTGTAGAAACATGCTTCACGTTCACTTCCCTTCTCTATTGGTGAGTAGGTAAATCCCACGTCTGTGTGTTTCCAATTAACATGATCTCATTGAAAAAGGAGATTTTAATTTCCTTGTTTCCCTTTAGAAAATCTTGCCCCAATATCATGTCAAAGTCGTTCATCTCCATCATCGTGAAGTCCAAACAACCCTACCAATCTGCAATTCAAACTGGCACTTCGTTTGCCAATCCCAACACTTTAGCCTTCGAGTACACTGCCTTGACCTCCACACTGGTTGGAACAATCTGCAACCCAACTTCCTTCACTAACCTTATCATCATAAAATTATGTGTGGCACCTGTGTCCACCAAGGTTTGTACAGTTATTCCATGAATATCCAAGTCAAGAAAACCCAAACTATGCAACCAATTTTTATTTTTCTCAAAAACTTCAACCTGCATATGTCTCTAGTCTCTACAACCTTCTATTGTACTAGCTCTGATATCATCTTCCATGGACCCAATTCGTTTTTCTTTATTGGAGTATCTTACCCCACTCGTTAAACACTTACACTTATCTTTTGTCCATTGTATTTTCCGGACTACGCCTACATTAAAATTCATTAATTTCTTTACAACGGTTATGTGTGGAATTCATAAATTTAAACAGCTACAACAATATGCAGGAGACATCATTTCAATAATTTAATGCTTTATATAGTCATATAAATTTATGTTTTCAAATGTTACATCATAGGGAGGAAAACTGCATCAACCCGTTTTTACAGTTTTCTGCACGGGTCAGCCTACCCTTTAGGTCCACACGCTCAACCCGCTGCATGACCTGATCGCGGTTGCACGACTAGTTCTTCTCGCACGTTGCACCCGACCTTGCTGCACATCCACAACGTTCATTCACCAGACTTGCCTGCTTTGTGGGCTCGTTCGCTGCTTCGCCGAGTTCTGTACTGCGCTATAATATGCTCACCCAAACTTACATCTCTCTCCTTGTGACTAGATAGTTGCTCATTGGTTGATGTCCATCCTCCATCTCACACCCATAATATATATGGTGCTCATCGTGTCGCTTGAGTGGCTTCACCCTATCAAGCCAACCCATCCAACTCAACCATGACACCCCATCATCACATCGGCCCGCCAACATCGTGTTGCCCACCGCCCGCTATAAACTATTCACAGTCACCCTCAACACTTAGCCAAATTTTCCACATGCCTTGACGCTCGGTTTTGTGCGTCAAAGTGTGCACTCCTCGTCACACTTGCCAAACATGCCTATCAAGTCTTCCTTGCTCATCGTGTTGACTCGCCCAGGCGCACCCACCCATTACAACCACCCTTCACACGTTTTGGAGCGCCCCCTCCCATCGCTCCACCATCGCACATGGGTGTGCCTGTTGCACTTTGGTTAAGTGCACCCGTGTTGGGTTCCCGACTCACCCGAGGGCGGTGACACCAACTTGGGTTCCCAATAATGCCTATAGCAGTAACATCACGGGGATAGCATTACCGTATGTAGACCGTCGTTTGTGATGCATAATGGGGGCGTTGGATGACTCACTGTCAAGTTCGTTTTTATATATATGTAATATAATTGCAATTGAGTCGAGGAACTTCACATAGGAGGCATTATCAGGCATGTGGCACCAAAGTGCACCTCATGGTTAGATGACGAAGTAGGATAGTAATGTACCATGTGGGCATCACGGAAAGGTGGAAATTTTAAACAAATAAAAATTTGAAGGAGTATAATTTGTGACTTATGAGTTTAAGTTGTGAAAAACATTATTTGTTGGAAGTGTCTCACCGAGATGAGTACAATGGTGACATCCGTTTTGAGTTTCGAAAACTTGGAGAAAGTTTTATATATATATATATATATATATATATATCTATATATATATATATATATATATATATATATATATATATATATATATAACCCCATTTCTCTAACTACCACTGGGATGTGGGGTTTGTAAGTAACACTTCACCGAGGGTAAGGTGGGGTGTTTTTACAGAGATCAACCTAACAACAACATATTATGTATGGGTTCAAAAGCTTGATTATGAAAATGTTTCATTCTGATATTGCGCATGTTATGAAACAAGGCATGTAAAAAAGAATTGTCCCAAGAGACTAAAGAATAATAGAGGTCGGAAAAGCATCCAGAGGCCAGATGGTGGGAAGGTGCTCAAAGAAAACATTATACTATACATAAGGAAGAAGAGATCTAGGATATGTAAGAAAAAGAAAATTCAGAAGAAGACAAGGAAGAATTGTCAGAGGAAGAAAAGGACAACCAAGAAGAAACACAAGTAAAAAAGGATCCACTAAATTTAGAAATAGAGGAGGAACAAGTTCAAAAAGCCCCCATGAACTCTAGATCCCACGCCGAGTTTACAGGAAATAAGAATGAAAACACAATCTCCTGGGTTAATCGGGTATATGGACAAAGTGATAAAGACAACAAACAACACTCTTAGAAGAGCAATGCCACAAATCCACCAAAAGACACGGATTGAATCCAAGTTGGGAATAAAGGAAAAAACGTCTTGCCAAGGAAAACGAGAAGTTAAACAAGTTTATAGTAAGCAGTAATGGAAATCAAATGCATTTGGATTATGGGAGCTTTTTGGAAAAGATTTAGCTCAAAAAAGAATAAATTTTTTGTATGACAAAGATCTCGCTTGAGGGTTTCGATTGAGTCACCATGCTCAATTACAAACCCATAAGGGATATTGGTGATCTGAAACATTGTAATAGTTGAAAACCAAATCTCAGCTCTCTTTTTAATAAAACACTCACATTCGTTCCATTTTAAAAAATACATCACATTGAGTTGGAAACAATGGTTTGAAAGAATCGATGTATTATTCTTTTTATATCGATGATCTTTGTCCAATAATTTTTTAAATGTATAGGGAGCTCTCATTACATTTTATATGTTATTTAGTTTGAATTTTTAATTTTAAAATTAATTTATTATTATTATTATATATTTAAATATAATTTTTATAATTATAATATATAAATTATAATTATAAAATATTAAAAAATAAATTCGGCATAATGATTTTTATAATTATAATAATGTAAAAACAAAATATTTTAATTTCAGATAAGATACATTTTATTTCTTCAGTGTTTCCTTTTGAATGCTCTAATCAAGCCTAGTTTATCACCATGGATCGAATTGTTAATTAAATTTGCATAAACTTATAGAGTGTGTTGAATTTTGACATTTTAAACAACATGAACGTATGAATGTTCTTGAATTCATCCTAAAGAAAATAGATTATGTTGCCACACAAGAGGTGGGATATGGGATATATTCAATTGGGAAAATTTATCAGCCTTATTAAATTGTATTAAATTTGAAAAAGTATCCATGAATATAATAAAACTCCAAAAAAACATATTATGTGTGAAATTTTATTTTTTTACAGAGCTCTAACTTGCTATGAAGATGTTTTATGGCTTGAAAATTACATTTTACATACCTTTAACTTGATAAGAAGAGGGGTGCAGGATTGTTTCCGAATAATAAAATTTAATGGTTGATTATATATATATATATATATATATATATATATATATAATATGAAAAGTATTTAAAAAAAAATGTTTGGTTAAGATTTTTTTTAATGGTTTAAGATTAAGAGACATTTGAAATGATCAAAAGCATGTTTCTTTATAGATCACTAGTAAGTTATTCCAAGTGGTGTGGATTTCCTTGAATAACAATGATGAGTGATGAGTCAATCTGCATTCATGGATAGCAACTAGAGAGGGTTGTCCTTACCACTGGTTTGACAATTGAGTTATGTTAGGTCTTTCCCATTGTTTGAATAAAAATATTATAAACAAGTAAAGTTTGATAATATTTTAAAGATTTATAATAAATAAGAGTAGTTGTACTTTTAAGGATCTCATCATCAAAGGATATTATAAGTATTTTGAAATATGAAAGGAAAATTTTTATTTAACGGAATAAGCATGTGGGTCAAAGCATGGCTTTGGGTTACACATTTTGAATAAATAAGGGTGTGTATTGGTGAAAAATGGATGCTCGATCAAGCAAATTTTAAGTGCTCGATCGAATTGTTGAGGCTCTAAAAAATAGCTCGATCAAGAATTTAAAGAAACCCTCAATTCAGTCGTTTTCTAACCCAAGTTAATGGCCCGATCGAAAAATATATCTCGATCAAGCGTTATTTCAGATTAAAAAACTCCAGCCACGGTTTTATGGACGCAACACGGGCATGCAACTTTGGCAAATGACCGACGGGCATATGAACGGGTGAGCGCGTGCAGACAAGTGAGGGCATCCACCCGAACACACAAGTGTCAGCTCAAGGCAAGGTGAAGGGGCACACTCGAGAGCATGTGGACAAGTCGGCTAGATAACATACATTCAGGCCAACTCCACCATGAATGAAGGGACACGACTCTTGGAAATTTAGTGGTCAAGAAGGTCGTATAAATAAAACATGGGTAACATTCGTTCAACCCATCATCCAAGTTGGCCAAGCAGTTCAAAGCAAGGCTGAACAAGGAGATTCAAAAGGCAACTGAATTGAACGCGAAATGGGTAAAGTGAGGCTCGTTTAGGCGGGTTGTAAAGCTATAAGATATCACTGGGTGGATTTCAGTGTTTTCGTAGTGTACCTCTACAGGCAGGCACTAAAGTGCGGGCACTTCAAGAGAGGTCATGACAGATAAATTAATGAAGTATAATTGTTAATTTCGATGCATTGCTAACACTTGAAGAAAATTAACTAAGTGTTGGAGGTTAGGCATAATTCATAAACTTGAGTAGTGAGAAATGAAAAAGTTAGGAAATCACACATCGTGCTCATGTGTGGTTGGAAGTCACCACTAGTGTGGCGTCGTGACACAACATGTTTGCAACCTTCCATTTCTCAAGTCCTTTATCAAGATTCCCCACTTAACCCCTATGATTCCGAAATGACCAGAGCCCGATAATTGTTTCCTTCACATAACCAGTCGAAGGGGCTTTAGCTAGAATTACTTTGAAATAGGTTACAGTTATTATAAAGTTCCATGGTCCCCTTAACGAGAGCATTACTCAACCCTTCTAAAACTAAACAACGGAGAGAAATATTATTGAGAACCAAAACAACCATAAAATCTTCTAATATGTTCCAAAACCGTTTACCTTCCCTAATGCTTGGATTTTCCCACCTTATACCCAATTCTAAACAACTCGCACAACCACATTAAAAGTATTAATGTGATTGATATAAGCCAAAGGCTTCATTTGTATCTACCATTTCTATCTACCAAAAAGAACTGCCATTTATATCTACCCAAAAAATACTATTGCATCAAAAATATTATTATTATCGTTATAATTATTAATAATTATTTGTTTATAATAATTATTATTTAATATTAAATGTTATTTATTATTATTTAATTTGAAATAATGTAATATAAATATGAACTCTAGGAATATGAATCCTTATATTAATATACTCTAGGAATTGATATTATAAACCCCAAAGAATAATAAACCGAAGGGGTTAATACTAAACCCCAAGGGATTATTACTAAAAACCATAGGGTTTATATTCCCTCAGGGTTATAGTATTAATCCCTTGGGTTTATAATATCAATCCCTTCAATTTACTAATGTAAGGGTTCATACTCCTAGGGTTTAATACTAATACCCCAAGGGATTAGGAACCAAAGACAATAATATTAACCCAAAAGATAATAAACCCAAGGGATTAATACTAAAAACCCAAGGAATTATTAACCCAAGGGAATAATATTAAACCTTATGGATTAATATTTAAACCCAAGATATATAAACCCTAAGAAAAATATTATAAACCCTAAAATAAACATGGTTGACCATGGTTTACAATGGTTGATTTTCATTTTGAGACAGTGGGATTAATATTAAAACATGGTAGAGAATAGTTTACCATGGTTGACCATAGTTGACCATGGTTGATATTATAAACCGAAGGGAATAACAAACCCTAGGGATCAATACTAAAATCCCAAAGGAATATAAACCTAATGGTATAAAACTAAACCCTAAGAATCTGAACCCTTAGATCAATAAACCCAAGGGATTGGTATTATAAACCCAGGGGATACAAATTATAAACCCAAGATATATAAACCATAAGATAAATATTGTAAACACTAAAATAAACATGGTTAAGCATGGTTAATTTCCATATTGAGACTATTTTCCGCAATTCGACGTTGGACTATAGTTGACCATGACTCATTTCCATATTGAGACAATCTTTGTCACAATGTGACATTTTACCATGGTTGACCATGATTAACATAATAAACCGAAGGGAATAATAAATCCAAGGGCTTGATATTATAAACCCAAGGGATTAATACTAAAACCCAAAGGGATTATGAACCCAAGGGAATAATATTAAACCCAAGGGACAAATATTATAAACTCTAAAATAAACATTGTTGAACATGGTTGATTTCCATATTGAGACAATCCCTATCACATTGCGACGTTGGACCATGATTAACCGTGGTTGACCATGGTTGATTTTCATATCGAGATAATCTTTGCCACAATGCGATGTTGGACCATGGTTGATCATGGTTGATCTTCATATCGAGACAATCTTTGTCACAATGCGACATTTGACCATGGTCGACCATGATTGCCTATGATTTTCCATGGTTTTCATATGGAGAAAATTTTTGTCACAATATAAGATTTGACCATGGCTGGCTATGATTGACCATGATTAACCATAATTGATATCATAAACCCAAGGGAAAAATAATAAAAACCAAAGGCATATAAAGCCTAAGATAAATATTATAAACACGTGGTTGACCATGGTTTATTTTCATATTGAGACAATTCTGATCACAATGTGATGTTAAACCATGGTTGACCATGGTTGATTTACATATTGAGACAATCTTTGTCACAATACGACGTTAGACCATTGTTGATCTTCATATCGAGACAATCTTTGGCACAATGCGACATTAGGGCATGGTTAACCATGGTTGATTTACATATCGAGACAATCTTTGTCACAATGTGACGCTAGACCATGGTTCACCATGGTTGATTCTCATATCGAGACAATATTTGTCACAATGCGATGTTCGATGATGGAAACCCTAGTCGATATCGAGACAATTTTTGTCACATTGCGACATTTGAGACCATGGTTGATTTACATCTCGAAACAATCTTTGTCATAATGCGATGTTGGACCATAGTTGACCATGATTGATTTTCATATCGAGACAATCATTGTCACAATGCGACAGTCAACCATGGTTGACCATGATTGTCCATGATTTTCATATGGAGCCAATTTTTGTCTTAATGCGATCTTCGACCATGGTTGACCATTACTAGTTATGATTAACCATGATTGATATTATAAACCTAAGGGGAGAATAAAGCAAAGGGATTAATATTATAAACCAAAGGGAATAATAAACACAAGGGATTAATACTAAAAACCCAAGGGATTATGAACCAAGGGGATAATATTAAACCCAAGGGACAAATATTATAAACCCAAGGTATATAAACCCTAAGATAAATATTATAAACACATTGTTTATTTTCATATTGAGACAATTATTATCACAATGCGACGTTAGACCATGGTTGATTTACATATCAATGCAATCTTTATCAGAATGCGATGTAAGACCATGGTTGACCATGGTTGAATTTCATGTCAAGAAAAGCTTTGTCACAATGCAAATTTAGACCATGGTTGATTGTAGAAACTTTTTCTACAATTATCTAGCTCCGATACCATGTAGAAATTTTGAATAATTTAACACATATTCAACAGAGATTATCCTGATCATACAATTTAAGCGGAACATGTATAATACATAATCTCCTCTACGTTAATCATGAATATAGCAGCATCAATAACAATAAAACATCAAGAGCATTCACACATTAACACAGTATGTATCACGGGGAAAGCATCTCGCTAAAAACCCCACACTATCTGTATATTAATGATTGAGTCATGTAACATTACACAGCATAATACTTCTCACAAGTATCTCCACCTCTGTTACACACAATACAGCTCAGATCTGATCTCCAAATCTCTTCCACTGCTTGCCTGCCTCCACTGCTCAATACCTGCTCAAGAACTGATGAGAATTGCTTCCCAAACTCGATTTTCACCTGCAAAATAGTCACTCACTCTTTGTGGACGTGAGCAAAGGCTAAAATGCGGGCCAAATACGTGAGCAAACTCATTGGCATACTCAATCCTTTGATTGTGCAAGATCTGGTGCACAACTATAGTCACAACTGATAGCAATCTGATTCTCTACCACCTGTCCCTGTTGAACTGAATATGCACTGACATGCAACTGAGTTAACTGATGTATTCTTTAGTTGTATTATGAGTTAATAATTAGTTTAACAACTCATCATTAGTCTGTCTGCAGTTAGACTAACTACAACCAGTTTAACTAAGTTAAACTGAACACAACTCCATCAACTGTACCTCCAGTCCACTAAACTCAACTCACTTGAGTTCTAACTAAATTCATGCATGCAACAACTCAACTGACTCATAAGAAAAACGAATTTCCTTCTGACAGCTGCATGTGCCACTTCCGTAGCTCAAACTGAAGTGCTCCAAGAGAATAAGATTAAGTTTATAGTCCAAATATTATTGTGAGATAATAATATTTGACTTTTCTATTTTTGACAGCCAGTCTAAAAATAGACTTGATCACTCACACTGTGATCACTCACACTTTCATCAAAAATAGAAGTCCATCTATTTTTCCCAACTTGATCAATCGTCCATAAACATAGACATGATCCATATGTCTAAAAATAGACATAGTCTAAAAATAGACTTGCGCCAAAAATAGCCTGCGGGCCCACTTAGTGAAGGCGACTCTTTTCACTAAGCTCCATCATCTTGTTGCAATCTCAACACTCCCTCTCGACAAGATATGGATTATCAGCAACCCCTATCCTGCCTCGGTGGTACTCGAATTTGCTCCTAGTGAGAGCCTTCGTCAGAATATCAGCATCCTGATCCTCCGTTGGAATGTACGAAAGTAACATGATCCTCCGCTGCACACAATCTCTGATATGATGGTACCTGATGTGCTTGGACCCGAAAAACCCGACCAAGATCATCCTCATCCACACAGATCTCTGCTTCCTGCTGTACCAAGAAACTACTGTCAATCTGATACTGAAGACCCCTCCTGATGTGCTCTTTCTGTCCGTTGGGCTCCCTACCCACTCTGCATCCTCCTGCCTGTACCAAGATCCATATCCCGATGTGCCTCTCAAGTGGCTCAATACATGCTTGCCCGCCTTCCAGAAGAGCTTGGTAGGCTTAACCATAGCTTGTGAAAGCTGGTTAACTGCATAGCATATATCAGGTCGTGTATTGACCAAATACATCAGCGACCCCACCAACTATCGATAAACAGTGGCATCCACTTCTTCTCCCGAAGTGGCATCCTCCTTCCTCCAACCTCCAGGAAGAGGAGTATCAACAGGCTTGCAGCCATGCATGTTGAACTTCTCCAGTATCTCCCGAGCATACTTGCCCTGAGAAACAAACAGTCCACCACTGCGCTGCCATATTTCCAATCCTAGGAAATAGTGAAGGAGGCCCAAGTCCTTCATCTCAAACTCTGTAGCAAGATCCTTCTTGCATGACAGTATCAACAGCTCATCACCCGTTAGAATCAAATCATCAACATACAGTACAATGATAAGCAACTTACCCTCCACCACAATCTGGTATAGGTTCGGATCCGCCTCGCTCTTGGAGAATCCAAGTCCTGTGAAATAGCTGTCTATCCGTGTGTACCAAGCACGTGGTGCTTGCTTCAACCCATACAGCGCTCTCTTGAGCCTGCACACATGCGACTCACTGTTGAAGACTTCAAAGCCTTCGGGTTTCTCAATGTACACCTCCTCCTCAATGACTCCGTTGAGGAACGCAGTCTTCACATCCATCTGATGAATGTGCCATCCCATCTGCGCTGAGAGAGCAAGAATCGTCCGTATGGAAGAATACCTTGCGACAGGTGCAAAGGTCTCCTCATAATCGATCCCCTCAATCTGTGAAAAGCCTCGGGCAACAAATCTTGCCTTGTACTTCTCCACACTCCCGTCAGCTACCTGCTTAACTTTGTAGATCCATCTCGAACCCACCACTGATTTCCCTTCCGGTCTAGGAACAATCTCCCATGCACTGTTTCTGACAATAGAATCATACTCTTCCACCATGGCGTCTACCCATGCGGGATCCTCCACAGCTTCCTCGAAAGAGGATGGCTCAGTCACAACACACTTGCTCATAAGAGCCATGTATCCAGTGTACCGATCAGGTGACTGTCTCTGCCTGCGTTGGGCTGTAGGTGGTCCTACAACTTTCTCTGCATCTTGAGCCAGTCGCTCAGCTTCTGTCAAGCGCTTTCGCCCTCTGATGGTTGGCGCTGCATGAGTGGTCTCTTCCACTCCATGAACCTCATCCTGTGGCTGATCCACGTCCTGAAGCTCATCCTTAGGAACTAATAGCTCCTCATCTACATGCAAGTGTAGCTCCCTCTCAAGTGAACACTTCATGGCTTTCTCCTCCTGAAATTTTATATCCCGTCGCACAACAGTTTTACCACTGTCTGGAAAATACACACGATAGTTGTGGGGCGTATCAGTGTACCCCACAAATATCCCAACCTCTGCAGTCGGCTCCAACTTCTTTCTAGCATCCTTCGTCACATGCATGTAAACGTTAGCACCAAAAATCCTCAAATGAGAAAGATCAGGCTTCTTACCAGAATAAGCCTCCTCGGGTGTACTCATGCCAAGTATCCTATGAGGACAACGGTTCTGCACATAAACTGTTGTATTGCATGCTTCCGCCCACAAGTGAGGGGGTAGGCCCTGATCATGCAACATTGCCCGTGCAGCACCCACAATCGTTCTGTTCTTCCGCTCAGCTACCCCGTTCTGCTGTGGGTTATGGGGAGCTATGAGCTCTCTACGAATCCCTTCTGCCTTGCAGAAATCCTTGAACTCGTCTGAGATGTATTCACCACCATTATCGCTCCTAAGAGCCTTCACCTTCTTCCCCGACTCCTTCTCGACCAGTGCTTTGAATTCACAGAACTTTGAATATGTCTCGCTCTTCTTCTGCATGAAGAAGATCCAGCACTTTCGAGAGAAATCATCAACAAAAATCACATAATACCTGTGTTTTGCTGTCGAAGCAACTGAGAAAGGTCCACACACGTCTGTGTGAATTCTCTCAAGGATCGTCGTGGCGCGACTATCCTTCTTGTGAAAGGTGGCTTTCACAAACTTCCCCAAAGTACACCCCTTGCACTGATCTGACTGCGCAAGTGTGCCTTTAGGAAGCCCTATAGTGATCTGCTGTAGTATCTTCAAGGCTCCATGGTGAAGGTGACCCAATCTCCTGTGCCACAACTCGCCATCATCCCGGCTCACCAATCCTTCTGCCTTGCCTGCCATTGCTGCGCATCCATCTACATGCAACTGATAAAGGTTCCTCACTCGAACCCCTATCTTCCGGGTCTCACCAGTTGTCTTGCTGCGCAGGAAGGCCTTTCCCTCGCCGAAAACAACATCATACCCCTTGTCTACTAACATCGCCACTGAGATGAGATTCTTCTTCAATCCTGGAACATGCATGACTTCCTTCAATACAAAGGGTTTACTAGACTCCCTCTCAAAGGAAATGGTACCGATACCGGTTGCACTGTATCTAGCATCATCGCCCATCTCGATGTGCACTCCAAGATCTTTGTCCTCCAGATCAGAGAACAAATCTCTATCTCCCGTCATGTGAAAAGACGCACCACTGTCCAGGAACCACACTGATCCCATCACACTTGAAACCAAGCATGCGATCAATGAAAAATCAAGCTCAAACTGAGAAGCTAAAGCCTCTCCCCCTGCAGATCCAGCAGCTTGCTTGTTCTTCTTCTTCTGCGGACAATTTGTGGCATAGTGTCCATGCTGGTGACAGTGAAAACACTTCACTTTGGACATATCCTGCTTCTTGCCTTTCGCACCAGACTGAGAAGCTTTCTTGCTCTTCCCTTTCTTTGCTTTGGCAGCCAAAGCACAATTCTCTTCATCAGATACCTTTGATGAAGATCCATTCTCACCTTTATTGTTACTGAGTTTATCCTTGAGCGCCAGGTCGCTCTTGCTTTGGAATAACATTTGCAATCCGTTGAAAGACATTTCAACAACACTGCTGCAAATTCGATTTTCCACCAGCAACCAACTCAACTGCTTCCGATCAACCCTCGCTTGATATCCTGTAAAAATCTCTTCTACAAATCAAGCTGCTCTGATACCATGAAGAAACTTTTTCTACAATTATCTAGCTCCGATACCATGTAGAAATTTTGAATAATTTAACACATATTCAACAGAGATTATCCTGATCATACAATTTAAGCGGAACATGTATAATACATAATCTCCTCTACGTTGATCATGAATATAACAGCATCAATAACAATAAAACATCAAGAGCATTCACACATTAACACAGTATGTATCACGGGGAAAGCATCTCGCTAAAAACCCCACACTATCTGTATATTAATGATTGAGTCATGTAACATTACACAACATAATACTTCTCACAAGTATCTCCACCTCTGTTACACACAATACAACTCAGATCTGATCTCCAAATCTCTTCCACTGCTTGCCTGCCTCCACTGCTCAATACCTGCTCAAGAACTGATGAGAATTGCTTCCCAAACTCGATTTTCACCTGCAAAATAGTCACTCACTCTTTGTGGACGTGAGCAAAGGCTAAAATGCGGGCCAAATACGTGAGCAAACTCATTGGCATACTCAATCCTTTGATTGTGCAAGATCTGGTGCACAACTATAGTCACAACTGATAGCAATCTGATTCTCTACCACCTGTCCCTGTTGAACTGAACATGCAACTGAGTTAACTGATGTATTCTTTAGTTGTATTATGAGTTAATAATTAGTTTAACAACTCATCATTAGTCTATCTGCAGTTAGACTAACTACAACCAGTTTAACTAAGTTAAACTGAACACAACTCCATCAACTGTACCTCCAGTCCACTAAACTCAACTCACTTGAGTTCTAACTGAAGTCATGCATGCAACAACTCAACTGACTCATAAGAAAAACGAATTTCCTTCTGACAGCTGCATGTGCCACTTCCGTAGCTCAAACTGAAGTGCTCCAAGAGAATAAGATTAAGTTTATAGTCCAAATATTATTGTGAGATAATAATATTTGACTTTTCTATTTTTGACAGCCAGTCTAAAAATAGACTTGATCACTCACACTGTGATCACTCACACTTTCATCAAAAATAGAAGTCCATCTATTTTTCCCAACTTGATCAATCATCCATAAACATAGACATGATCCATATGTCTAAAAATAGACTTGCGCCAAAAATAGCCTGCGGGCCCACTTAGTGAAGGCGACTCTTTTCACTAAGCTCCATCATCTTGTTGCAATCTCAACAATTTCTATATCAAGACAATCATTGTCACAATGCGACATTGGACCATGGTTAACCACTGTTAACCATGGTTGAATTTCACATCGAGACAATCTTTTTCACAATGTAACGTTTGACCATGATTTTCCATGATTTTCATATGGAGACACATTTTATCACAATGCGACATTAGACCATGGTTGACCATAGTTGACTATGTTTGGCTATGATTGACCATGATTAACCATGATTGATATTATAAACCCGAGAGAATAATAAAACCAAGGGACCGATATTATAAATCCAAGGGATTAATACTAAAATCCTAGGGGATTATGAACTGAAGGGAATAATAATAAACCCAAGGGATTAATACTAAAAATCTAAGGCATTATAAACCTAAGGGAATAATATTAAATAAGGGATAAATATTATAAACCCTAGGTAAATATTAAAAACCCTAAAAAAAACATGGTTGACCACAATTGATTTTCATATTAACAAAATCTTTTTCACAATGCAATGTTGGACTATAGTTGACCATGACTGATTTTCATATTGAGACAACCTTTCTCACAATGCAACATTGGACAATGGTTGATGATGATTGACCATGACTGATTTTCATATTGAGACAATCTTTGTCACAATGCAATGTTGGACCATGGTTGACCATGGATGACCATGTTGTCACAATGTGATGTTGGACCAAGATATAAGCCTTTTCATAATGTGACCATGCTTATTGACCATGGCTAACCATGATTGACTATGGTTGACCATGGTTTATTTTCATATTGAGATAATATTTGTCTCAATGCAACGCTGAAATATGGCTAACCATTGATGACCATGGTTGTCACAATTTGATGTTGGACCAAGAGACAATATTTGTCACAATGTGACCATGGTTTGCCATGGTTGATTTTCATATCGAGACAATATTTTTCACAATGCGACATTGGAACATGGTTGACCATGTATGACCATGTTTGTCACAATTTGGCGTTGGACCAAGAGACAATCTTTGCCACAATATGACCATGGTTGATTTTCATATTAAGACAATATTTATCACAATGCGAAGTTAGAACATGGTTGACCATGGTTGATTTTCATATTGAGACAATCCTTGTCACAATGCGACATTGGACCATGGTTTATCATGGTTGACAATGTCGATACAATCTTTGTCACAATGTGACGTTGGACCGTGGTTGACAATGGTTCATTTTCATATTGAGGCAATCTTTCTCACAACGCAACATTGGATCATGGTTGATTATGGTCAACCATGAATGATTTTCATATTCGGAAAATCCAATGATAAACCTTAGGATAAATATTATAAACCAAGGTATATAAATCATATGGTAACTATTATAAATGGTAAAAAAAACATGGTTGACCATGTATGACCATGCTTGATTTTCATATTGATACAATCTTTATCACAATGTGACATCAGACTATTGTTGACCATGATTGATTTTCATATTGAGACAATCTTTGACATAATTTGATGTTGGACTATGGTTGACCGTGGTAGATTTTCATATTGAGACAATATTTGTCACAATGTGACATTGGACCATGGCTAACCATGATTAAACCCTATGAATAATATTAAACCCTACTAATATGAACCCTTAGATTAATAAACCTAAGGGATTGATGTTATAAACCCAAGGGATTAATTCTAAAATCCCAAGGGATTATAAGCCCAATGGAATAATATTAAACCCAAGATATTGATATTATAAACCCTAAGATAAATATTATAAACCCTAAAATAAACATTATTGACCATTGTTGATTTTCATATCAAGACAATCTTTGTCACAATCCGATGCTCGACCATGGTTGACCCTGAATGATTTTCATATCGAGACAATCTTTGTCACAATGTGAAGTTGGACCATGGTTGATTTTCATATTGAGAAAATCTTTTTCATAATGTGACGTTGGACCATGGTTGACCATGATTACAAACCCAAAGATTAATATTATAAACCCTATGAATAATATTATACCCTAGGAATATGAACCCTTAGATTAATAAACCCAAGGGATTAATACTAAAAACCCGAGGGATTATAAATCCAAGAGAATAATATTAAACCTAAAGGATTGATATTATAAAATCAAGGTATATAAACCCTAAGATAAATAATATAAACCCTAAAATAAACATGGTTGACCATGGTTGATTTTTATATTGAGACATCTTTGTCACAATGCGATGTTGGACCATGGCTAACCATGGTAGACCATGGCTGACCATGGTGGACGATGGCTGAAAATGGACCATGGTTGACCATATTGAGCTAATCTTTGTCACAATGTGACATTGGACCATGTTTGACCATCATTGAACATGGTTGATCATGGTTGATTTTCATATTAATAACTTGAAATAGTTTCCTCCCCTATGAATTCATAGATGTTAGCCACTTTTTTTTTGTTATGAACATCCACAACATTTGTGAAGGCCAAAATCTCCACCAAATGATGTCCCCTAACAACTTGGCAACAAGTGTATTTATAGTTATTTTTCTTTTAAATATTTTCCCAAAATAAAGCTTTTGGTATCCATAACAAAATCATAACAAATTTTTCAAATAAAAATTTGACTCCCATGAAAAAACATAGTAGATCATATTGTATTTATTACTCCCATACTAAATTAGTCATTTTGAATTTGACTTCTTCGAGCATTTGCAAGTCAACTTCAACACACAACCCAATATATATTGTGTTATATCTTTTAAGAGTTTTGTGGGAATAACAATCAAACTCTCTAATGTATTTAAAATAAAGGCTAAATATTCAATTGCCTACAATAATGAATGTGAATTGAAAAGTTTAAGCAATATTATTGTTGAATTTAAAGTGTTTTTAAAAAGTTCCAATATTTCTATATATATAATTAATTCATTACTCAAATAAAGAAAATGAATATATTAATTACTCAAATAAAGAAAATGAATATGTATATAAATACACTTCAAGAGTAGGTCAGAAATGAAATTCTGAAATGAAAACCAGAATGGAGCATTATAAAGAAATGCTAATGGCGTCATTCCATTGGAACTTGTGTGTTGCAGAAGTGACGCTTATAGTAGTGACCACAATTTTCTTGTAACTTTCTTTGATTCACAAGTTATTTGCAATCGTGCGCCTTTTTTATACTTGTTGGTGGCTGGAACCATCTTATAACATATGTAACATATAAGTAAATTAAAATATGCCCATTTGTTTTGTTTCCATAACTTTTCCTGAAACAAAAAATTGTTGAAAGTATAATTTCAACTGTGTGACAGCTGAGGCATGCGGCAGCCTAAGGACAATAATCCGGGCGTATCGGCAAAGTCGAAGTGAAATGGCCGATATCGCATATCGGCAAGTCGGCATATCGGCAAAATGAAGTGAAGGCATTATAAAGGAGCCTTTGTGTTTTGCGATAAGCGAACGCCGATATCGCATCGGCAAAGTCAAAGTGAAGGAGTTATGAGGAAGCTCTTGTGTTTGCGATGAGCGATCGCCGATATCGCATCGGCACATCGCTATCGGCAATGTCATAGAGTTGAAGTCTTTGACATGAGTAAAGTTGCGATGCAATGGAGTGGACCCGATGGCTTCCCAAAACCAAATCGCATAATGTTTGAAATTCACCCGACGGCAAATATTAAATGTTGCGTGGAGTAAATCTAAGTTTTGATTGACCATACGTCTTGATGAAATGTCATAGTGGTAGGTAGAATATTAAAGTTTTACATAGAGTTGGTAAGTTTTTTTTATGAGAAGGTATGGGCGAATGTACTTATTACATAAATTCTGTATGGGATAGGTGATGTAATTTATTACTGTGTTGACTTGTGTTTTCTTGTATGGCACACGGGAGGTTTTAGTGTGTGTTCACAGTAGAGTAAAATTAGAGTGGTGAAGCGAAAACCATGTGTTGTATTTCATACACAGCAGTGTGAAAAATGTGAAGAACCAGAGGGTGAATGCACAGCAGTGCACAAATGTATTTGGTAATGTTTTGTAAGGAATTGTAAAACAGAGGAATAGCAAAAACCATGTGTGGTTTTGCATAAAGGAAATGGTGGAGCGTGAAATTTTGTAAGCCTGTGTGAATTTTGTTTTACAGCAGTAAGCTCATGTAAACGTTTGTTACAGCAGTAAGTTATTTTTCACAGCAGTGAATATAAAAGGGATTTTACAGTGGTAAATCTTTGTATCAATTTTTAATGAATAGAAAGTTTTAATGGTGGTGAATTACTCTGTTTTCTCTGTGAAATTTTTTGAGTCTTCCTGTGCACAAAAGATCCTGGAGTAAAGTAAAAACAGAGCACTGCCTCTGTGTGTTTGAATATTTGGTTTTTGGTATTTTCCCCATTTAAAGAAAGAAATACCCAACAGTGGTATCAGAGCAGGCTCAGGCTCTTTAAAGAGGTTAAAGAAGCTGAAGGGAGAAGGTTGTTGCTGCAGCAAAACTTCTCAGTCAGACAGAAGACTCAGACAACAAAGGGTTCAGGTATTTCTCAAAGATTTTTCTTTGTGTTGCTGCTGAAAGAAACAGTCAGTTTTTTTTAAATACACAGTCAAGGAATGGCCAGCACAAGCACTGGTATGGGTTTGTTTAACACCCAGCTCCCACAGTTTAATGGGAAGAACTATGACTACTGGTCAATAACTATGACAGCTCTGCTTGCTTCCCAAGATTTATGGGAAATAGTTGAAGAAGGCTTTGAAGAACCAGCAGATGAAACTGAGTTCAATGCATTAACTCAGGGAGAGAAGGATCTGCTTAAGAACAATAGGAAGAAGGATTCAAAAGCCCGAGTGTTGTTGTATCTAGCAGTAGACCAGAGTATGTTTCCAAGGTTAGCAGCAGCTAAGACAGCCAATGAAGCATGGCAAACCCTCAAGACAGCCTATCAAGGCATGGAGAGAGTGAAGACAGCAAAACTTCAATTGCTGAGGAAGGATTTTGAGAATCTGAACATGAAGGAGTCAGATAACATTGACTCATTCTTCACTCATGTGATTGGTGTAATCACACAAATGAGAACTCATGGAGAAACCATTGAAGACAGAAGAATAGTGGAGAAAATATTGAGGGTCTTACCCTCAAGGTTTGATGTCATAGTCACCACCATTGAAGAGACAAAGGATCTCTCAAACTATTCAGTTGATGAGCTACATGCATCACTGATAACACATGAGCAGAGGTTGAGTAGGAATGAAAACTCATCTCTTGAGCAAGCCTTCAAGACCCAGATGTCCTTTGGAAGAGGCAGAGGTCAAGGCAGAGGAAACAAAAGAGGAAGAGGCAGAAGCCAGAACAGAGGAGGAAGGAACAACCCATCAAATGCACAAGGAAGAGGCTGCAATCCAAATCAGAACCAAAGTCAAGGCAGCAGCCAACAAAGAGATCAACATCATGCTCAAGGACAAAGGTATGATAAATCTAATGTTCAATGCTATTATTGCAAAAAGTATGGACATTATGCTAGTGATTGCAGAAAGAAACAACATGATATGAACAGCAGACAAAATGCAAATGTTACAAGAGAAAACAGCAGTCAAGACAATGTCCTGTTAGCTTGTAACATGGCTGAAACACATAGTGAGGACATATGGTTTTTAGACTCAGGTTGCAGCAACCATATGACCGGAAATATAGCCTTCTTTTCTGCCCTAGATAAAAATGTGAAATCAGAAGTCACACTAGGAACTGATAGTAAAGTGTCTGTTATGGGAAAAGGAGAAATAAAAATACTTTCAAAGCAAGGAGAAAGGAAAACCATAGCAGATGTATACTATGTTCCCGGAATGAGATGTAATCTCTTGAGTATTGGACAGCTTGTCCATAAGGGGTACAATGTTTTCTTTAAAAATGATGTGTGCACCATCATGGATATACCACCCAGCAAAAGATGCATTGCTGAAGTGAAGATGACAAGGAACAGGATGTTCCCTCTCCGGATCAGGACTGACATGAAGAACAAAAGGGAAATGGCAGCAGTCACCCAAGAGGCTTTCCAAAGCGTGCCAAAGGATGAGAATTGGTTGTGGCACTTGAGATTTGGGCATCTAAATTTTGGAGGCCTAAACTTATTGAGCAGGAAAGGAATGGTGAAAGGATTGCCATTGATAGAGAAGCCGGACAGCCTTTGTGAAGGCTGCATTTTGGGAAAACAACACAGAGAAAGTTTTCCATCAGGGAAGAGCATAAGGGCAAAGACACCCTTAGAGATCATCCACTCAGATTTGTGTGGACCAATGCAAGCTCCATCATTAGCTGGCAGCCTATATTTCTTGACATTCATTGATGACTGTACAAGAAAGACTTGGATATATTTCCTTAAAAACAAAAGTGAAGTGTTTGAGAAATTCCAAAATTTCAAAGCACTTGTGGAGAACCAAAGCGGGCTGCACATAAAAGTATTGAGAACTGATAGAGGAGGTGAGTATATCTCCAAGGAATTCCTAAGATTCTGTAGAGAAAATGGAATTCATAAACAGTTTACAACTCGGTACACCCCACAGCAAAATGGAGTTGCTGAAAGGAAGAACAGGACCATCATGGATATGGCAAGGAGCATGTTGAAGGCAAAGCATTTGCCGAATGAGTATTGGGCTGAAGCTGTACATTGTGCAGTTTATATATTGAACAGGTGTCCTACAAAAGCAGTCATGAACAAGGTGCCAGAAGAGGCATGGAGTGGGAGAAAGCAAGGAGTCACCCACATGAGAGTTTTTGGGTGTGTGGCCTATGCACACATACCAGATCAGCTAAGGAGGAAGTTGGACAGCAAAGGGGAGAAATGCATCTTCATTGGATACAGTGATGAATCCAAAGCCTACAGGCTGTACATTCCATCTACCAAGAAGTTCTTTGTCAGCAGGGATGTTCAATTCATTGAGGAAGAAGCTTGGGATGGAAGCATAGAGAAAACAGTGAATGTCAAGAACTGTTTGTCTCATGATGAAGATGAAGAGGAGGTGTCTGAAATGAATCCCCAAACAGCAGCGCCAACACAAGGACAGCAAGGTACACCATTGAGGATAAATGAGAGTGCTTCTCCAAGCACACCACAAGGAGGAAATTCAAGTGCATCTTCAAGCACTTGCACACCAAGTGAACGAGGTAAGAAGTTTAGAAATCTAAGTGATATTTATGAAGAAGGAATGAATTCCTTATTTGCCTTGTATTGTCATGTTGATGATCCTATTCATTTCGAGGATGCAATCAAAGATAGGAAATGGATAGAAGCTATGGATGAGGAGATGAATGCCATAGAGAGAAACAAAACATGGGATTTGGTTGAGCTACCAAAAGGCAAAGAAGTCATTGGTGTGAAATGGGTCTATAAGACCAAGAGCAATGCTGAAGGCAAGATAGAAAGGCACAAGGCAAGGCTGGTTGTCAAAGGCTACAAGCAGCAGTACGGGAGAGATTATGAGGAGACTTTCGCCCCGGTTGCAAGAATGGAAACCGTGAGAGCAGTGCTGTCCATAGCAGCTCAAAACAAATGGAAAGTCTACCAAATGGATGTGAAATCAGCATTCCTAAATGGAGTGTTAATGGAAGAAGTCTATGTGGAACAGCCTCTCGGATACGAGAAGAAAGGTGAAGAGCACAAAGTGTGCAAGTTGAAGAAAGCTCTTTATGGGCTGAAGCAAGCGCCAAGAGCATGGTACAGCAGGATAGATTCTTATCTATTAGATAATGAATTTGACAAATGTGAAGGAGAACCCACTGTCTACATCAAGGAAAAGGATGGTAAAATTTTAATTGTTGTCTTGTATGTAGATGATGTTATTTTCACTGGAAATGATATTTATCTTATTGAGAATTTTAAATCAGTCATGAAAGATGAATTTGAAATGACTGACATGGGTTTGTTGAGATACTTCTTAGGCATAGAAGTAGATCAAAATGAAAAAGGAATTTTTATATCTCAAGCAAGATATGTAAATCAAGTTTTGGGCAGATTTAACATGGAAGAATGCAAGGCAGCCATCACTCCCACAGTGATGGGATTAAAGCTCAGCAGAGAGGACAGCAGCAAGGACTTTGATCCTAGCTTGTATAAAAGCATTGTGGGCAGCCTTATGTATTTAACAGCAACTAGGCCTGATTTAATGTATGCTGTTAGTTTAATTTCCAGGTTCATGGAGAGGCCAAAGGAGGCACATTGGCAGGCAGCAAAGAGAATTTTGAGGTATGTCAAAGGCACCAAAATGTTTGGAATTTTATATCATGCCTCAGAACATTCAGATTTAGTTGGATACACTGATAGCGATTGGGCTGGAAGTGTAGATGATCGGAAGAGCACTTCCGGTTATGTTTTTCATATGGGTTCAGGAGCCATTTCATGGGCTTCTAAGAAGCAGTCCATTGTAGCATTGTCTACAGCAGAGGCTGAATATGTGGCAGCTACAGCAGCAGCATGTCAAGCAGTGTGGATGAGAAGAATGTTGAGAAGCTTAGGCCAAGAGCAGGCAAAAGCGACAGTCATCTTTTGTGACAATAGCTCAGCTATTGCATTGTCAAAGAATTCAGTGTTTCACAAACGAACGAAGCACATCGATACAAGGTTTCATTATATCAGAGAATTGGTAAGCAATGGAGAAATCAGTTTGCAACATTGCAGCACTCAGGAACAGGTCGCAGACATCCTGACAAAGCCATTGGATCAGAAAAGCTTCGAATTTTTGAGGAAGTGTTTGGGTATGATTGAATGCCCGACAGTTGAAATTAAAGGGGAGTGTTGAAAGTATAATTTCAACTGTGCGACAGCTGAGGCATGCGGCAGCCTAAGGACAATAATCCGGGCGTATCGGCAAAGTCGAAGTGAAATGGCCGATATCGCATATCGGCAAGTCGGCATATCGGCAAAATGAAGTGAAGGCATTATAAAGGAGCCTTTGTGTTTTGCGATAAGCGAACGCCGATATCGCATCGGCAAAGTCAAAGTGAAGGAGTTATGAGGAAGCTCTTGTGTTTGCGATGAGCGATCGCCGATATCGCATCGGCACATCGCTATCGGCAATGTCATAGAGTTGAAGTCTTTGACATGAGTAAAGTTGCGATGCGATGGAGTGGACCCGATGGCTTCCCAAAACCAAATCGCATAATGTTTGAAATTCACCCGACGGCAAATATTAAATGTTGCGTGGAGTAAATCTAAGTTTTGATTGACCATACGTCTTGATGAAATGTCATAGTGGTAGGTAGAATATTAAAGTTTTACATAGAGTTGGTAAGTTTTTTTTATGAGAAGGTATGGGCGAATGTACTTATTACATAAATTCTGTATGGGATAGGTGATGTAATTTATTACTGTGTTGACTTGTGTTTTCTTGTATGGCACACGGGAGGTTTTAGTGTGTGTTCACAATAGAGTAAAATTAGAGTGGTGAAGCGAAAACCAAGTGTTGTATTTCATACACAGCAGTGTGAAAAATGTGAAGAACCAGAGGGTGAATGCACAGCAGTGCACAAATGTATTTGGTAATGTTTTGTAAGGAATTGTAAAACAGAGGAATAGCAAAAACCATGTGTGGTTTTGCATAAAGGAAATGGTGGAGCGTGAAATTTTGTAAGCCTGTGTGAATTTTGTTTTACAGCAGTAAGCTCATGTAAACGTTTGTTACAGCAGTAAGTTATTTTTCACAGCAGTGAATATAAAAGGGATTTTACAGTGGTAAATCTTTGTATCAATTTTTAATGAATAGAAAGTTTTAATGGTGGTGAATTACTCTGTTTTCTCTGTGAAATTTTTTGAGTCTTCCTGTGCACAAAAGATCCTGGAGTAAAGTAAAAACAGAGCACTGCCTCTGTGTGTTTGAATATTTGGTTTTTGGTATTTTTCCCCATTTAAAGAAAGAAATACCCAACAAAAATGGTGCGTTCCAAACACATTCTAAAACCCTAATTTACATTCTGAGTGTGTGAAACGTTTTCAAAACCAACAGTGTGGTTCGATTCTCCTACTTACCTGAGTGATATCGTTCAAACCCAACGGTGAGTCATTGTTCGTGTGTGAACATAACCGTTTTTCAGTGCATGATTTCAAACCCTTCAAATTGTATATACCATGTTTTGGAAGAAAGTTGTTTCAGTGTTGCAAAGGGCCCAACAATTTGACAAGCCACTGTTGATCTTCACTGTATTTCTCGCATCTTTTATCAGACTTGGCTTCTTCTTTTATCTCATCAGCACCCACCGAACTATGGTCTGGCGAGAATCCCACCAGGCACTTTTGGATGGCCTTTGATCGACGAAACATTACAATTTCTACGATCTCAAAGGAAGGGCAATCCTCGTGAATTTTTTCACATTCGGACGCAGAAATATGGAAACATGAATTACACAGAAATATAGAAACGTGAATTCTTTCACATTCGGACGCAGAAATATGGAAACGTGTTCACCACTTCTCTTGTTGGCCACCCAACTGTGGTACTTTGCAGCCCCGAAGGCAGCCGCTTCTTGTTCTCCAACGAGAACAAACCAGTGGAAGCGGTGGCTCTTCGACTTCACACGACGCGCTCCACGCTACCAATGGCAACCAAACAAATTTCACAACATTCGAAAACAAATATATACCATCTCAGCCGTTTATTAAAAATAAAATAAACAAGTCGATACCTAATCATCCACGTGAAGTTGAAATAAGAAAGCCTTCAGCTAATCTCAGCGGTTTATTAAAAATAAAATAAACAAGTCGATACCTAATCATCCACGTCAAGTTGAAATTAAAAAGCCTTCAGCTAATGATATGTTACCAACCCTGCTAAATATTTCCCTATCCTTACTCCAACTAACCCAAATCTTAACTTATCTACTCAAACACATTTCTCAAGAATCTAATGTATTAATTTCACATGAATCTAGTCTCCAAGTTTAACAAAGTTTAACAAAGTGACGTGACAATCTGACTTCAAACCAATATAATCGTAGTCTAACAAAAACACATTTTTGTAATTATTATAAATATTACAAAGGTAAAGATACAATATAGGTTAAAAGGATTTATTAAACTAGCAATTGTCCTAAAAGGTACAAAGAGAACCCGATAGGATTATTAAATTGGAATTGTTGAATTTCTTTAAAAGAGATGTTGGTTCAAGCCTTGTGGAAAACCTTGTTTTCTTGGACTGGGTCATCGCGCAATTACTTTTCTTTAAATGTTTTGTCTATATCTATATTACATGAAACACATTGAATGTCTTCTTTCATTTTAGAGTAAGTTAAATACCCACAATCAAGAAACCTCTATAGATGGCCAAGCATCTACGAAGCTTGTTAGTGACAAAGGCAATAGCAGGAGACAGTCAAATGCAAGTACCAAGTATAATGAAGTTGCAACCAGCTGCAGAATTACTTGAAGAGTAGTTGCATGTTGTTGGTGAAAAAAATAAAAGCAAAGCAAATCAAGAGCAACAGGAAAACACAAGTAGGAATAACACTTCCAGCAACCATAGCGCAAAAAGAGACCGAAATCCACATTTGATGGACATAAGTTTTCCCCTTTTATATATTTATATTGGGAAGAAGATATCTACACATTTTGCAAAACCTACCATGTATGCCTTAAAAGTGTCTATTTTGCTTGATACTTTGCTCTAAAATTATATATCTATAAATTCACAAACATTCTTGCACTGAAAATTTATTGATTATGACCCTGTTCACCTTCTTCACAAACCAAACAACCCCCTGCAAGTTATGGACAGCCATGTTCACAGTTTTTTATCGACTTACCAGAAATGTAAACCAACACAAATTTTTGTCTGTGAAAATAATTGTATATTGTATATATAGCTATCTCGAACATGTAGTAGTTAAATAACTGATGTAACTAGTGTCATGGGTTTCTTGCTATTGTGCTTTCTATCTCTTCACATTCCATATAACTGTTTGTCTTTCTGTTCAGTGAAGTCATAGGCCACAAGTACTGAATAATTGATCACAGCCACAACATTTTTCCTTACATTGATAAACCACTTCCAAGCAAACTTCAAATTCAATTTGGGTAATGCAAAATAGAACTGGAAAACACATTGTTTTCTTTCAAACGTACAACTACTGAATTTTTTTTTTTTTAAAGGTAGAGACAAAATCTTAAAATTATCAGAATTAAAACTATAATTATAAACAATGATTTTTGGATATTTAGCCTTCAATCAAAATAATCACCTCTGGATGAGTAAAAAGAGAATATACTTGATGTGAATCACATTGAATAAAAGAATAACACAGTAGATATCATTGAATGTAACGCTATCATGAAATGGGTGGTACAATAGGCATACAAAGTTTCTGAAACGAGAACTATCACATATACATAATGCCAACTCCATGTTACATAATAGGAATCCAGCTACTATTTTCTGATAGTAGACAGGTATAATGCACCAGATAGCTCACAATATAGGTTGATAGAACCTCTGGTGGCCCACCTTCTGAGCTGCTATTGATATTGTACAACTTATTAAATCTAAAATAGAGTAAAAGATATAGTAGACAAAACAGACTCGGAATGTGATTCCTTTATACTGGAAGAGAAAAAAAGAAAAGAGCAGCATGTAAATGTAGAAGAACATAAAGAAAAACACAAGAATTTCTGATTCAACATGTATTTCTTGGGGTCCGGATTCATTCACATGTATTTAAAAACGCTGACATGCTTGAACCAAAAAAGGAAGAGAACTTGAGAATTTCAAATGTTGTCCTAGCTGTTTTAGATATATTTTCTACAATAAAAAGGAAAAATCATGAATACATTGGCCTGGAAGGCTTACATTGCAAGTGTGATAATACATGAATGGAGCCCCATCTTGATGTACAATGTTCTCTATCCTCAACACTTCACAAGAATCTGTTATAAATGTCCATTAACTAAGATTCCATTGCTCTGGATGGTTGTTTAATAAAAGACTAACCAACTACCTTGCCTCTAACAAAGACTTTTTTGGATCTGTTGCACCTTGACGCTCATCCAAGCCACTATCATGAAATTGAGTATCTGCAAAAGATTCTAGCAGTTTCAAATCAACCTCAATTCCCATAACAACATTTGTATTGAACTGATTAACATTATCACTGAGAAATGTGGCTACAATGCAATCTGATATGTGCTTCAGAACACCCCTGATCACATTATCCAAAACCTGCGAAGGAAAGTCTTCAAAAAGATTTCAGTAAAGAGACTTCACAAGGTCCTTTGAGGCTTTCTCTTGACTCATGAAACTTCGCAAGAACCCGGACTATCAAAGATCCACAACAGGCATGGGGTTGAACTTACTAAATTTTAAGTTTGTTTTTGGTCAAGCATGTATCTCTTGAATGAAATCTTCATGGCATGCGATTTGAAACAAATTAAGTTATTCATGACGAAGAAGAACTGATATAATTCCCCTGGGTAAGAGAACGAGGACTACATTGCAAAGATCAACTTAAAGACAAACCACAATGGAATTTGGTAAACAATATTTATAGCCATATGTATTTTTCACAACTTTGTTGTCTCCCAGGTCCCAAATCCAACAAAATCTCAGCTCCTTTTATCATTCTTCCCACCTAGAGCATTTGCAAGGCATTGTATCATTGTTCCACTTTGATCCGAATTTATAACAAAACTCGCAACCACATCTGAAACAACACCAACCACCATATGTTTCAGTTCTCCTTATGGTTTAAATAACCAAGTAATGCCTCTTAGTTTTCCAGTATTGAACAGCAAATTTCAATGACAGATTCACCAGAGGCGAGGGAAAGATATTAGATAAGTAGTTTTCAAATACCAGGTTTTCCTAAGCTAGATACATTTGAAGAAACATCTTTGTTAAGCCATTGACAATTAGTATGTAGCTTTGCTTTTCAATTGGAAATACTTAAGCATCCATGTGCACACAGTAAAGATATCATAACCTATAGCTAGGAATGGAAAATCTAATTTTCAGATTGGAACCAATTATCTTTATGAAAGACAAATAGGGTATTATAAAAAAAAAAAAAAAAAAATAGTCAACAAAAATGCATTTTACTGGTTCACTGACCTACAAATCATGTTACAGTATTCAGAGGTTTTTGCAACAATTTGTCCACATTTTCCACACAATCGCCAAGCTTTTCTTTTGGCGAGCTATAATAGCAACAAATAATCTTTGTCCCTCTCCAAAAAATATAGTTTCTCCAGGTCAGAGCAATCCAAACCCACATGCCATGGCACACCACATTGAGCACAAAACGAACTTCTGCATTCAGGGCATTCCGACTCTTTAATAACAACAACAACTGACTCAATTGAGCTTCCTACTTCAGGCACATCCTTCAAAAATAGTGCCAAGCAATCCTTGACTTGCGGATCATGTCAAACAAAGCATTTTCAGAAAGAATAGTGCAACAGATCAGCCCAATGAGAAACCAAATACCTAAATGGAAATGCATCACAAGTGGTATCCATAGAAGAATAGTAAAAAAATCTAATTGATTACAAACCCCAGTTCTTTTGCTTTCTGAGATTTGCGACCCCCAATATCTTCATCAACCAACAAATAGCTCTGGATAGGGCATATATGAAAACAGAAAGGTTCCAAAACATTGTTGCTAAAAAAAAATCCAATTATGATAGGGAACTATAAAGAAATTAATTGTTAATTACTTATGACATAAATGAGGGAAAATACAAAAATGAAAAAAAAAAAGTGCAATGTTAGGAAATCTATAACAACCGATTTCCTGCTGATAGATCCAGTGATGCACCCTCCGTGACTCTTAATCAGATCTTCTGCCTCCTCCCTCTCTAAGTTGTGCATTAACATGAAAATTCATAATCTCAAGATAGATATTAAAAAGCTTTCTAAACTTTGGGAATTTGAAAATGAGGATTTAAAAACAATAGAATAGTAAATTAACAGTCATAACTTGAGAAAAAAAAATTGTCAAGGATCCCAGTAATCACAAAGGTCAAATCAGGCGATAAAGAGCAATTTCAAGTGATAAAAAATCCAAACTCAAATTATGTTTTAGGAAATAATTTATTTTCTAATTTGGATATGCTTTGATTTTGAGGGGTGCAAATTGACGTAGGAAAAGTTGAAGTCATGTTGGAGTGACCTAATCCCATTAATGTTTTGGATTTAAAGGGTTATTTAGGGGTATAAACATTTTGAGGAAGCTAAGTTATTGTCCTTTTAATCAGCTTAGTGCACACTGTAAAGGAAGGGTAGCTAAGTGGTTGACAGAAAACCAGGGCTTTTCTAATCAAGAAATTAAGAGACTAATCATAACAAGCACCTCTCTAGTCTGTCCACATTCCATCTTAAAGATAAAATCAAGAGTTCCATGGAGCACATCTCTCATGAAAATTTAAGCAAGCATCTGCTTCGATTGCATTTTAGCAACTCCATGTATGCATTGTTAATCGACTCGGCTTGAGGTCATGGAATTCTCAAATTATTTTATGAAAACATTACTATGAAAAATACTGTTTTAAATATTTGTTGGAGTGGCATACTACTACTAATGCTTTGGATCTTAAGAGTTGCTGAGGGGTATAAACATTTTTGAGAGAGCTGGGTCATTATCCTCTTTATCAGCTTTCTGCATTCTGTAGAGGAGGAGTAGTCAAGTGGTTGACACAAGACCATAGAAGGTCTTGGATCAACTATTGTTATTGTCATGGATAATTCAACCGATGTAGTAGATGCAATAGTTCATCTTTCCTTTGTTAGGGGATGGATTTGCAAGAATATGGAAAAACTAAAGGTATACAATACTAAACTTAGATCAAACCTGTGCCTAAAATTTCATAATCATGCCTAGATTTTCAGACATGTAACATTTGTTGTGCTCGAACTTGTGGAAGAGGATTTGTGACCTATAAACTCTTGGACATGAGGCATGTGTCCTGTGTGCAAAAATGCCTATTAGCTCAAACTTCTAACAGTATCTCAGACCTATGTATAATGAAGACTTGTAACTGAAGCAAAAGTTTTTGAACTGTCACATATCTTTGTGACATTAAGTACTTTTGCATAGATTTTTGACATATGGCAAAGGATCTACAACAATCTCGGGCCTGTGAGAAGACAAGTTTAAAACAGTATGTGCACAACAGTTCAGACCTACTTATTTTTTAGAAGACATAGTTCATATCTGTGCAGAGATTCTCAGAACTGTGACTTAAATCAAACCTGTGCCTAAAATTTCAGAATTGTGCCTAAATTTTCAGACATGTAACATTTGTTGTGCTCCGACTTGTGGAAGAGAATTTGTGACCTGTAAACTCTTGGACATGAGGCATATGTCTTGTGTGCAAAAATGCCTAGTAGCTCGAACTTCTGACAGTATCTCAGACCTATGTACAATGAAGACTTGTAACTGAAGCAAGAGTTTTTGAATTGTCACATATCTTTGTGACATTAAGTACTTTTGCATAGATTTTTGACCTATGGCAAAGGATCTACAACAATCTCGGGCCTGTGAGAAGACAAGTTTAGCAGTTTAGACCTACTTATTTTTTAGAAGACATAGTTTATATCTGTGCAAAGATTCTCAGACCTGTGACTTAGATCAAACCTGTGCCTAAAATTTCATAATTGTGCCTAAATTTTCAGACATGTAAAAATGCCAACAGTCCTGAAGATATACAGAGCCATGTCAAAGAATTCAGAGAAACATTGCAGTTGTTTGAGGGGATGCATCCTTTTCAAAATTACACTATCCATGCTCAGTACCGAAAGTGTTCACCTAGAGTCTTATTAAAATATCCAAACCAAATTCTTTGGTTGAGAAAGGATCCAACCGGAAATCAAAGGAAGTTCAAATAAAGGGTGGAAATGATGCCAGCAAGAGAATATTATACAAGTTAGAAAAAGAGAAAATGGACTTCCGCATAGGAATTGGAGAAGGAGAATACAGTTCAGTGACGAACACTAAAAGGGGAGCTATGGAAAATGACAACAGGAAGGATTCAGATTACACTGTCACGGGATTCAAATTATACTGTCACGAATTGTTATTGTCTCCTTGTTGAATTGGTTGAGTTAAAAAATATGGAAATTGAATCAATGACTCTTGTATTTTCCACAGGATGGAACAAATTGCCGTAGGGTCTTCATATGGATATATTCTATTGGCTTCCTGTGCAATTTGCGTATATCGAATTGTGTGCCAGCAATGGAACAACCTGCTTCCCACAAACTATTTCATAACTTGGTTTTGTGAGGCGTCTATCACGAGGCAACCATATTTGGTAGTATAAGTCAGAGATCTCCTCTTATCAAAATGGATTTTGTTTTGAAGGATAATCATGCCAAATGAAGGAAAAGGAGAAAGCAGAGGACAACCATGTAGAAAAAATTCATAAGCCTATCATTAATGAAGTCCAACAAATCCCTAGGAAGCAAAACAGGACTGAGAGAGATGATATGGCAAGGAAAGGGAAACAAAGTAGTTGAAGAAGGACCTGACCTGGAAGAAATGATGTTGTGCAGATGTATTCTAAACACAGCTCCGACTCACGATTTCCAGCTCCGTTCGTGAGATTGTCAAACAAGGCTCCTCTGTCAGTTTGAACACTGCTATACTTTGTGAGATTGTCAAACAGGGCTGTCTGTTTGTTGAAGTGGAAGCCCGAAGCAAGTGAAGGGAGGAAGACGTCTCTGGCGGAAGCTTCTTGCACTGAAAGAAAGCGCCTGTTCCTCGTCCAATTATTATAAAAATCACTCCAGTTCAGGCATTTCACCTACTCTGTCATATTGTGAGAAATAAAGGAAGGTGGTGTCTCGAAACCCCCATCGCTGCTAACTTTAAACTGCCTTCTCAGTAATTTGTAACGTTTTGTTCACGAATTACAGGAATTTGTAACAAATTTGAGGATGTTTCTGATGGCTTCATGTAGTGGGTGAAGATTCGAGACCGCCATCATTATGGAGAAAGGTGTTGGCATAACAGTTTTCCGTTGAGGTTTTGCGAGACCCGGGCAATAGAACTCGCGCCAGCTGCAAAGATTCTCGGTTGAGACCATGACGAGTAATTGAAGGAGACCATGACAAATATCTTGAAAATACGCACAAACAACACGAACAATTTCCCGCTGAATGCCCGCTAAATGTGGACGCCAGGTGTCAACGTTAGAAAGAAAAAGATGACAAAAGTGTCTTTCAACGGTAAAGATACAATATAAGTTAAAAGGATTTATTAAAAAATAAGAGTCCCAGTTACCACCAAACTTATTAAATTAATAGATAATTATTTAATGCGAATTGTCTTTAAAAAAATTCCAAAATATGATAACTTCTAAAAATATGATAACCTATCAAGTAACATTAAGATTAGGAAACCCGGATGCGGGTGGCAACTTGATAAACAGCGATGGGCAGCTGGCATGTTAAGGTGGCCTGCCAAGACGACCACACCAGGCGGCTCTGCCAGGCATTAATGCCTTTAAAGGCCGAGGAGAAGGTTGTGCAGAGGGGAGATGGGTTCGCCCGAGGGGACTTAACTGCATTGTACGCTAATTCGTTGGGGTTCGTTATGGAGGCATCCAGAGAATTCCGAAAAGAGGATTACTTAACGGCGTATCTGCTCCAGTTTGGGCATGCTTGGTGTATTGTTATGTTGTGCTTTGAGCAGAGTGGAGAGGAGACGATCTCTGGCAGTGTGCGCAGTGGCAGAGGCCTCACCTCTGCTCAGAGTATGCTCTCTCGACCTTGGCAGGCTAAAATTATAGTGAGGACTCATACTTTGGTTCAGGTTTCTACTAGGCCGGTTTTGGGGGGCAGATTTCAGGCTCTGTGTTTGGATACTGGGCCTCCCACTGTGAATAGCTCTAAATTTTCCCTGCTCATGGCACCGAGACAGCGTGGGGTTCCGAGAAGAGGGGGTGTTTGGGGAATTAGTCGAAGACAGGAGGTTCAAGCAAGGGCAATTCAGCCGCTGGCTATGGTAGCGCCTCTGTCTTCTCCTTCAGAGGAGTCGAACCAACTAGATAGTCAAGTGCATACATCCCGTTTCACATTCAGATGCCGGAGAAATCAATCACGGGTGTCTCTGCTGATAACTGTAATTGCGACGGAGGAAGAAGATGAAAACTCCAACAGCCAGGAGGAAGACAGTGGGGAGCTGGCTCAGACTGGTAATGCCCAAGCGAGGGCGAAAATTGGCAATGTCGTTATTCCTCCTCCAGGCGTTGTCAATCCTGAGGAGCATGCTCTTGATCTGGGTTCGCTTCAGCAGCCAGCACACCCACCGGATTCCCGACAGCCAGTGAACGAAGATGAAACTATGCCAGATTTCGACAACAAAGCATAAGGTGAGCCTTCGAAGGCTAAATTATTGTTTCTGCTGCTGCTCAATGGTCAAGTTTTGGAGTTTTGGAGGGGTCTCTTCTCTTTCCGAGATGCCCAGGTTTTGTTTTTGGGGTAGAGGAATGCCCAGAATTCGCAGTGTTTCCAGATCTCTGGAATCACTTGTCTTCCTACCCTCAACTGCCGCGATGATATCAGCAGCAAAGGTTCTTTGGTTCTACAATTCTGCTGCTGTTGTTCTTTTTGGAGGAATCTCTCTTGTAAGTCAGAGGACTACCTGTTTTTGTTTTGCTCATGCTTACTTCTACTGCTTCTATCTTTGTAATTCAGGTAGCCTTGCGTACCTGCTATGCTCTTCAGACAGAGGGTGGCCTTATCCATCCTCAGAGGCTAGTACCTCTTTGTAAATATTTTCTTTCTTTATTAATTCAATAGCTTAGTCTTTACATAGAAAAAAAAACATTAAGATTAGGAAGGTTTCTATAATAAAAACAATTACTCATTCTATGCGGAGCCAATGAGAAAATCCTAAAGGTAAAGAGATGCTGGAGTTTAAAGCGGCTTCAATATCCAGTTACGGATAAGAAAGACTCAGCCGTTATATTAGACAAATAACGGCTATTTGAAGCGAGGAAAATCCGATGGGAAGATGCTGAAAATGATGTCACATACTCATTTCTACATTTTTATATTTATTAAATAAATGGATAGATTATTTGAACGAATAAAATAAAAATATTAAATAAATAGATTCATTATAATAATTTAAATAGTTAAAATAGTTAAGAGTAAAAAAATTAAATGGTTAGAATTTATTTATCTTAAATTTAAAATAATTAATATTTTTTTTTATAAGGTTGGCAAGACTATATCTTTATCACGTCCAATGTATCACCCCGATCTGAAAGAGAATTGAACTGGTGACTTCACATCAAGGAGTGCATTAACAAAGAACCCAATTACCCATGAAAGAGTGAATTAACAAATCACCCAATTACCGTCTATACAAGACTCTGTGAACAAACCCCGTGGATAATTAATAAAAAATTTAAATCCTAATAAAAATAAAATTTTAAATTTTATTTTTTCATGGGTGTTTTGTTAAGCCATTATGTGGTAGAAAGGTTACTAGTTTGAAAATCCCTAGGCAAAAGCTCAACCATGCTAATGGTTGGTGTGGTTAAGGCTTGTTGGGATCCTCAAGTGATTTTGACTACTTAGATACACATTAGCGTATCTATTATACTTTAGTTTTTTCTGATCAAATCTGATAAGTTGTGGAGGTTTTTTCTGCTCAAATACTACAAGGTTTGTTGGAATCACAAGTTTAAGTTGTGAAATCTCCACAATCCAAGTGCCCGGGCTTTTTTTAGAGTGTCGAATCCATATATAGTCAAAAAATAATTTTAAACAACAAAAATTAAAATTTCACCTAAAAAAATCTTCCAAACAAAAACTCTGAAACATATAATGTTTAGACAACAACCTCTCTCGTCCTTCCTCTCTCTCCCTTTCTCTCCTACCTCCCTCTCTCTTCCCCCATCTCTCTCTCTCTTTCCCCCTCTCTCCAATCCTCTCTCTTCCCCCATCACTCTCCTCCTCTCTCTCATCCTTCTTCTCTCTCCCTTGCTCTCCTACCTCCCTCTCTCTTCCCCCATCACACACTCTCTCTCTCTTTGCCCTCCAATCCCCTCTCTCTCTCTCCAACTATGTTACTATATCCCTCCCTCTCTCGTTCTCTCTCCTTCTCTCCATCTCTCTTTCTTTGTCTCTTTATCTCACCCCTAAACATACACACGCTCTCTCCATATCTCCCTTGTCACTCCCTCTTTCTCTCTCCACTTTTCACTCTCTATGTTTTTCTTCTTTCCTCCCTCTCTCCCCTTCCAACTCCATCTCTCTATCCCTCCCTCTCTTCTCCTCTCTCATCCTTCCTCTCTCCCTTTCTCTCCTACCTCCCTCTCTTCCCCCATCTTTCTTTCTCTATCTCTCCGCCCTCCAATCCTCTCACTATCTCCCTCCCTCTCTGCTTCTCTCTCTCACCCCTCCATCTTTATCTCTCCCTCTCTTACCCTTCTCTACCTCTCTCACTCCTATTCTCGACTCTCTCTTCATTCCTCCTCTCTCCCATCTCCTTTAGTTTATCTCCATGTCTACCTTGTCACTCTCCCTATCTCTCCGCCTCTATCACTCTATGTCTTTGTTCTTCCCTCCCATATATATCTAGAGTTAATATATATCATGATATTTTAATATATATTATAATATACAAAAAATATTGTTTTATTTAAAGTTATTAAATTCAATAATATTAATTTATAATATATTAATATGAATATTAGATTTACTAATAATATTAATATTAGGGTTATTTTTTTTGCATGATATTAATAATAATTTGGCCCATGGTATTTTGGCTATAGACTTCACTTAATTAAAACCTTTTTTTGAGTGTTCGTAAATATAAAAAGAAATTTTATTTATTTACCAAACCATTGGTTTATTTATGTTTTTATTTATTTGTCATACCTCTTTTTTTATTTACCATGGGATTTGGCCCATGGTATTAAAATGGTATTTGATCTATAAGCTTCACCAAAATAAAACCTTTTTTTGAGTTTTCTTAAATATAAATAGGTTTATAGTATAAATATATTTAAAAAAAAATATTTATTTATATTTATATTTATGTATCATACCTCTTTTTGAGTGTTAGTAAAACTCTTTATATTTTAAATTTATATTCTCTTTATACATAATAATAATTAGACTCATTTTTAAACAAGGTGAACATTAGATTAAAAATGTTAAATATTAAACATTACATATTAAAGGTTTATTTTACGTTAGATCTATTCCCATTATGTGTTAAATGATTACTTGTTAAATGATTACATTTACATTTACGTGACATCTATCTTTATATTGAGTTGTAAATATCTCTAGATATAATAATATATAGTTATATTTTAATAATTAATCTTAATCCATTAATAAAATTAAAAAATTATATATAATTTAAAATTTGACTTAATATTTTGGATAACAATTTTTTTTTGGCTGAAGACATGACATATTTATACATCTGAACTATACTGATATATAAAATACAACGATATCAGTAAAATACAACGACGTATGTTGTTGTGGTTTCCACGTATTTTCGGGATTTCAAATACTCTCTCGGAGGATACGTAATATTTGTCCGTCGCTGATCTGTGATATGACGTGTTATTAGCACCATCCCGCTGACTCAGCATCTTTTCTCCTTATTCTTTATGCCCAACCCGAGTCGCGACAAAATCCCCTCTCCCCCCATTACAAATTCTGCGATCGCCCAAAGTTTAGTTCAGTCGGCCTTCATGCTCTTGATCAACCCAGCGGCTAAATAAATCTCCAATTTCGCCCACAAGCAGTTGGCGTACCCTACGTTTGTCCACAGTTCGATTATCACAATCCTGTATTCGCCGCTCATCTAATTTGCAACTGCGTTTTGCATACAACAATTATGGGATCCATGGTGTGACGCCCTCGGGCCTCGGGCAGGCGTGCACGACGGAGAGCGCGTCTCGACACGAGCGGGCGGACAATTGGACGACGGTCGGGTGGCGAGTTGGGTGAAGGCGCGCCCACCCACCGGGCAGACGCACACGGGAGTTGGGTGAAGGCGCGCCCACCCACCGGGCAGACGCACTTGTGCCACGTTGTATGGATTATGGGTATGGCCGTATGTTAGCCGGCATACTCGGTTGGAGTTGCCCTCATGCATATGTGTTCTTGTTGCTGTTCGGCTTGTGTTAAATATGAATAAGTTATAATTGTTTATGTGAAGAACAATGTTTAATTATTCATGTTGAAGTTCATTGGTTGATGTTTTATAATCGGGTTGAAGAATAAGTTAATCGGTAAACAAATGGTTGTTTCGGTTGAAAGGCGTAGTCCATGTGCGTGATCGGCATAAGTTGGTCGTGCACGGTGGTGCCGCGCGCGCCCAATTAGCAAAAAAAATATTGGGGGCGTGACACATGGCCTCATGCTTCCGGCGGACGGACGCGGTGAGTCCCGAGGCTATCAGGGTCCTCCACCTCCACGGCCAGTTGGACGAGTTTCCGGCGCCGGTTAGCGTCAAGCGAGTGCTGCAAAACTACCCCTGCCAATTCATGTGCTCTTCGCGTGATCTCTTCGCCGTCAATTGCCGCCTGCTACAGCCCGACGAGGATCTCCAGCTGGGCGAGTTCTACTTTCTCCTGCCACTCTCACTCCTCGACTCCGACCTGTCGACCGAGAATTTAGTGGTCTTGGCGGCGAGGTTGCGCGCCGCCGCCAGAAAGAAGGTGTCCAAGGCGGCGCAGCGGCAGAGAGGCGCAAATTCGACTTGCGACCTCCCCGGAGAGGGGTGTAGTTCGATGGATGAAAAGTTTTTGCGGAGCTGCGATGATCCGGAGTTGAAGATGGCATTTAGGGAGTACTCGATTTCCAAAAGCAGATCATGGAGACCTCGCCAAGATACTATCCAGGAAACCGGCTTCGCTTGTTGAGCCCATCTCTGAGAGTTTCTGCAATTGTAAATTGATTTTTCTGTTCAAGATTTATTTGCTTCGATTGTCGAAAGCAATTTGTATATTGAAACAAGTAACAGTGAATTCGACAGTTATCCAAATTTAGTACTTACTCTATTATGATTTTCCTTGTTCAAGCGGCGATCATTTGTGGGTTTTTAATAACTGTAACACTCATCCATGAGATCGATTTAATTGTTGTGCCTATCGTTCCTTTTTTCTTTGAAAGAGGGGCGGTTACTTTGAAAGCTCTTTGCTCGAAATCAGTGAATATTTCTGGGCTGTTTTAGGAAATCCACTGTGAGATTTATTCTTCCGTTCGCTATTTTTGGTTTAAGAATTTTATTATTAAAAATTTAATAGTTGATTTTAAAAAAGAAATATAAAATAATAAAAATTTACAAGTTTATTTTTATTTGTGCTTTAAAACCAATCGAATATTACAAATGATGAGGAAAATATGAGAATGAGTAAAATAAACTTAGGGAAAAAATATGAGAATGAGTAAAATAAACTTAGGGAAAAAATATGAGAATGAGTAAAATAAACTTAGAACTTAAGTGAACGAAAATTGTTTTTAATAAAAACGATGAATGGAAAAAATGAAACTTTCCTCTGTTGAAACAACTACCTGTCCTTTGCTTTTGGCGATTTAAAAACTTGTAAAATGGAAAAGATGAAAAAAAATACAGACTACCTTCCTCATTATTGTAATTCTATTTTACATATGCTCCAATGTTTGCCGGCTTCTCAAAAAAATTTCCCACTATCAAAAGTTGTTAATTTCCCAGTTTTATAAAAAAAATTCAATATATTTTAATTTATAAATGAAATGATTGTTTTAGCCTTGTTAATTTTAATTAAAATTGGATAACTAATTGTAAAAATTTAGTTTAAATTGTTTAATCTGCATCATTTTGAGTATCTCATAAATTTTTCATGATATTAAATCTATTATACATTCAAAAATATATTTTAAATAATAAAATTTACTAAAATTGTATAGCTAGATTCTAGTGAATTATGGTACAAATAGTTATATATATATATAGAGAGAGAGAGAGAGAATGGGCCTAATGGTTAAGAGCATGGGTTTCCTTCTAAAAAGTCAAAAGTTCAAATCCAAAAAATGTAGAGTATGAATGCATGGTACAGATGGTTATATATATAGATAGAGTGGACCTAATAGTTAAGAGCATGTGTCTCCTCCTAAGAAATCAAAAGTTCAAATCTAAAAAAGTGTAGAATAACAACAACAAATAAATAAATATATATATATATATATAAAGTAATTAATCTATATATATATATATATATAAAGTAATTAATCAAGAATAAAATAATTAATCATCTTATAATAGAATTTTAAACCATATTAATAAAGAAAATGCCCTATAAGGAAGATTTTTCCTTTCCTTTCCAATTCCAACATTGCTTCCTTTAAATTTAAAAATTACTTATTTTTCACCTTACTTCCATGTTCATGTAGAAATCTAGATTAGGGTTTAGATTAATCTAAAACCATTTTTCTATATTTAAGTCACTTTAAAAGTAAAATTTCAAAAACAAAATTATATAATATATTAAATTTCAATTCTGGTGAATTATTAATTTATACTTAAAAACTGAAAATATATATTTTTTCCCTTATCACTCTTATTTAAAAAGGTTTTTTTTTTTTGAATTTTGTAATAAATATTTAATTATTTTTTTACTAAGTTGAAAAAATTTCAATTTTTTTAAAAGCAAAAATAAAATCTTTTAATAATACACATTTCAAAATCTATTTAAAATGAAACCTAAAAACATTGTTATAAAAATTGCTAGTTACCAATAATTACTTGCAAATTCCTTATAATAAATAAGAATATACTAAATCTATATAAAGCTTCCCTTTTATAGTTAACTTTCTTCTCCATCTTCCCAATTGAATTTCATAAATAAATTATGTTTATGATACATTTAAATCTCTGCAAAATTGTAGGTTCTATGGTCCATTTAAAATTAATATAATTTATGAATGATTTCCATTAAATTTATGTTTTTCTTTCAGAAGAAAAAGACAATGGTTTTATGTTAATATGGATTAGGTCTACAGTATGAGTTAAGCTGTTTTTGTTTGGCTATAGGAAACAGGATAATGGCCCAAGACCAAGAGTCATCTGGCAGGAGTGAAAGTCTGCCATGTTACGGACTATCAGAGTTATTCCAGGTGATGGAATTTTCCTTGAGTAATGAGTAGCAGGTTATTCATTTTTCCTTGAATAAAAGTGATGAGTCAGCTTGCGCTAACAAATAACAACCATAAATAGTTATTCTCACTATTGATTTGAAAATTGAATTACAATAAATTTACCTGGCCTCTAAAAAAATAATATAAATAAAAACTAGTACATTTTTCAAAAATTTGTTACGGTAATGGACTGCACCTGCCGTCACCATTTTTAAAATGCTGTCACCCTTTTTATAATGATGCTGATGCACAGTGAGCAATAACATTTACAGCAATCCGTTGTATCGTTGTTGGACGGGTATGAATTGTGAGTACCACCTAAAAGCATTGAAATCTCTGCCAATACTTTTACATATAGTAATGCATCTTGTCAGTTGGAAGGAATGCACAAGATATGCGTGATTTGCTGTTACAGACACGTCGCTTTACAGCACGTGACCAATACTGTGCTTACATGTCCTGCGTCTTATTATTCCGAGTCTACCTTGATGGAGTGTCAGTCATGGTCAGCTTGTTGACCTAAGAGTTGCAGACGAAAGTCCGGAAGCTTGGAGGTGGAACCCTGGACGGTGGACCTAATTGCCATGCGGGGCCAAAGCACCAACCGGTGGAATGTGCATGGAAATTTCATCTTATTAGGAAGGCACAGCCCCTTCAAACGTCACGTGTTCATGGTGTTTATTGCTGTGTCAAGAAATAGCAGGCCCATTACTGCCCTGCGGGCCCATACTACGCATAAACAAATAACATAGCAAATAGTGTTCTGATTGCCGGGATGCGCATTATTGAATTTGAAATCATTTTATAGCACTGTTAGATCCAGTCAGGGGTTAAATTTGACGCCCGAATGCCCGTTTTTAAGTTTTTTACACGTAAAATACGTTCTAATTTCAAATATCCGCGTCAGGGGTAACTTGCTATTAATTTTTAATAACCTCAATATGACGGGCATGTTTGAAAATGAAAAGTTTTAAGTTTTTTTAATAATTGTTTGATATATATATATTTAACATTGCAAGTTGGCTGTAGGCTGTAAGTTGGCGCCACGGCTACAAGATCGAGCTCGACCCACGACGAAGAATCCATCCCGGCCGGTTTCTGGCTCTCTTTGCGTTCGGATTGGTTGTGTTTGATAGATTTGGTACGTTGCAGGAGTTTACTAGCTCGAATCCCCATAAAATTTGATAACTTTTGAGTCCTTTTTGGCCTTCCAGCGTTGAAGTTTGAGTTTCAGCCATGGCAAAGAACGTAACGGGTGTTTCCGTGGTTCTCTGAAGCTCGGTGCTGTCTTCTGAATGGAACCGGACACAGCCGTTGAATTGTCTACAGAATAAGCCTGAGTTCGACCAGGTCAATGTTTTCCTTACTATTTTGGCTTTTATATTAGTCTATTTCGGCTCTTCATAATAGGTTTTTTAGTTGCTTTGGATAGCCGTATCTGAAAATTTTAGCTTTTGTGAGGGTTTGGTTTTTAGAGGTTTTCATGAATTGAAAATTGCTGTTTTGTTGTCTTTGGGATCTTTTGAAGGTTTTTGAAGCTTTTTCTATGGAGGTAATGGGTTCGAAACTCGCCGCGGGGCTTACGGCCCAGCAAATTTATCTTTGCCATAGGACTTGGGGTTTGCTTCTAGAAGCTTCCGTGCAGAAGGCGGCTGAGGCTTTTCTGGTCTCTGTTATGTTTTTGAGGAAGATAAATTGCCTGGAGACCAGGGTTTTGAGAAATTTGACTCAGAAATGAAGGTAAGAGCTTTTTCCGAGTTTTGTGACTGTATTAAAACCCTAGGTGTTTGCTTTTACTGTTAATATAAACAGTAAATACCAGGTCCTTGCCAAGACCCCTTTTGTAGGTAATCCCAGATAATTTTAGGATCAACCAGAGGAAAATTCTGTATTTGGGAGGAGCCTAAAGTTTCACTTCCAACATCATGAGAATGGCAAATATTCTGATTTATAGCCCATATTTACTTTGTAATGTCCTCCCATCTTGTCTGCTGCACATGCTAAACAGTCAGGCTACTCTTTCAACCTATCAGAGGCTGCTTTGAGGACTCCTGTAAATTCTTCTCCGCTAGGGTCAGATGTTGATTTACTTCATGCATTGTATCTTTGATTTACTTTATGCATTGTATCTTTTAGAGTGCAATCATTGCGGAAATAGCAAAAAATTGAAGGAATTACAGGTGCAATTTTAAAATTTTGGACAAATTATTGATCAAGTAATGAAAAAAATTCTTCAAAATTCACCGATGAAGCATTTCGAGAATTTGCAAAAGTTAAAATACATATTTAAGTTTTTAACAGTGTTTTCATGTTACTCAGCCAAACTGTCCTTATAGAGCCGAATCTGTATATAAGATAAAAATGGTTTCAATGCAGTTTGATTTGCTCACCTATAAGCCTGTAAACAGCCATAAATGGATTTGTTTGCTTCTGAGATTTCGCTGAACATCCACTACTGGAAATTGTGGATTTACCGTCCACAATCTTTACATTCGGTGTTGTGGGCCTTCTCAATGTCCACTCATTCCTTCCATGATTAAAAAAACACACCAGTGTTTTTATTTTGCATGCAAATTTATCAGTATCATGTACATGTGTGGTCAGGGTTTATTGATTTCTGTGTGTCCAGAAGCTGACATGAATTTCTGTAGTTGTAAATTGGTAGTGACTCAAATGGAAAACATGATAGCTGTGAGTGAATTATTTTTGTCAAATTTATTGCAACAATATTAACATTCATTATTTTCATGTGAAAGTAATTATGAATATATATTTTTTCACTTCATAATATTATTTTTTGTTGTTTCTATATATATTTCCCATCTATTTTATCAGTATTTCCATTTTAAACAAAAAAAACTAACATTTGAACAATTTGCATAAAAATTTGATCAGCAGGTCTCAAAACAAAGTGTAGCAATGAGACTTGAGCCGAATTGTACAACAAAAAATGAAAAATTTGAACAATTATGAGTACAATTTGAAAGTAGATGAAACTTGTACAAATAAATTTTAAAAGTCATATGATTGGCAGTTTAAAAATAAAAACGTCATAAAAAATTCCTTGACGGGTAGGGTCACCCGTCAAATTTAACCCCTAGATCCAGTACTCTCCATCTCCACACACACATCCTTAACTGCAGTGTATGATTCTATAATTTGATGTCAGTCAACATTTTTAATGGTTGGAATTCATTGTGATAATGTGTGTGCATGTCATTTCAAATTTTTAAGTTAATTTTGTTCGATATAGTTTATATATTTGAATTAAGGGTTTTCCTCATACCAAGATTTTGTGTATTAAATATCACACTAATTATATAATAATAGTTATTTTTAAAAAAATTACAATTCAATAATATATAAATATATTTTTAAAAATAAATTTTATATAAGAATGTATTGAATTGAAGTTGATTGTATGAAAAATGTGAGTGTTTACAAAATACACTTTAAAAGGATAAAATTCATGTAATAATGCATAGTATTGAGTTACGAAAGTAAATCTCTCAGCAAGAGACCTCGTGAATACTATTAGGGTTTTGACCTAGTTGACCTTTTTGTGTGGCCCTCCCACCTTCTAACAAGATTTTGCAGTCCATAATGGTGCATGCCCATGTTCAGTGGAGAAGTTAGTGTATCTTGAAGAAATGGCAGCTTGTTCTACAAGTCTTTCTTCTCAGGGAGATCAAGTCTAGGTTTCTTATAATGCCATGCTAAAATCCAAAATTGTTGTTTTGACTGTCCATGAAGCTCCTACTTTCAATATTCCTATGGGGGATGAAGCTCTCAGCACTGTGAAATATTTTTCAAAACTTGGTTTTTTCTATAGATTTAATGGATTTTGTCCACAGTTGACTAATATTCATAAGTGGATTTTTTATACATGGAAACCCTTCTTGTCTCAAGATATAAATATTTTCCCTCTAGCTTGGGGTTCTTTTCATGTTCTCTTTGCTAACCATGAGGATAAGAAGATCATCTAGGATTCCAATACCTAGTCTAAGGTAGTGTTGGTCGATTCATGGAGTCCTAATCCCCTTCTTTTGACATAGTTATGATGGCAATCTCCTTGGCTCTAGTATGGGTAAGGGTTCAAAACCTTCCCATGAATCTTTGGAATTTCTCTATGTTTGATACTATTGAAAATGCAATCAACAAATATTACGGTTGCATCCGAGGACCTAATCATTTCTCTAAAATTGCTTATGCTTAAATATGTGTGGAGATGGATTTTAACTAGGGTTTTCCTGTCGAGATTGTGACACCCCCGGTTATATTTTATTTATGAATTCAATGTAAACATTACGTGTATTTTTATTTTTTAAGTTAAAAAAAGAAATGGGCTAAGTAAGGGACACAAATTCTAGGGACTCAGGATAGTTACTTGCTTGGGATATTTAGGTTTACCTGCTACACAGAAAAAATGAATTGTGTTGACAGCCATTGAAGGTTGGTTGGTGAGCTTTAATGGTCTGGTGCTTCTCTAAATTTATGAGGTTGAAACAGAAGTATGCATACCATGCTTACCTTGGAGGAATTGACAAGCAGGGAAAGGACAAAAAATAATGGAGTTATCGGTTGCACAAACAGGTGGAAAAATGACGAGATCAACGACTACAGGAGAACATTGTCTCAAGGAGGAAGTGGAGAACAAAAAATGATTCCAAGAACAAAAAGCACACAGATTACAAAGAGGAGAAAGAAATTAAGGAAGAGAGCACGCTTAGGAGATCAATATGAATGCATGAAACCATGGAAAACATACTAGGGTTTAGAGAGAAGAACACAACTGGGAAAAGAAGAAAAATAGCACCCCCATGAGCAAGCTTGTCAAGAAACAACACATTTTTTTGAGAAATAGAGGAAACAACACCAAAAAGCGTGTGCCTAGTTTGGTATGGAAACATTTGAAGACATCTACAACAACATAGAGAGGTTCTATTCATGTTACAACTCTCAGAGAATTTACTAATATTTTGGTTGAGAAACATGAGTACGAAAGGAATTTTCTCCAGGTGAGGGTAAATCTCAGGATTCCTTGGGGGCTGGAGGGTGGAGATGGTCTTTTATAGAGTCTCTTGACAGCCTAACGTATAAATTTAACCATTGGATTCCTAGTAAGGGAAATTCTAGAGTCCTCCTTTACTTGTTTCATCTCATTTTGGCAGTGGGTTCTAGACTCCCTTCAGTGGGTAGAATCATTGCATTATATGTTTTAAGGGTGGAGGTGAAGCCTTTGAATCCCTTGGAGTTTATTGGTTGTGGAAAAACTATAGGGTGGAGGCAGCAAACCTTTGGTCTCCCTGTGCATCATCAATTGTTAACTAGTTGGAGGGTGGAGATGGGAGAGCCTCTAGAATCCCAAATTCAACCAACAATTGGTATTCAATCCCTTGAGAAAACCTTCTCAGCCTCTGGAATATGGCTCGAAGGTGACAACTACAAGTGAAGACTAGTTATGAGTTGTTAAATAATGAATCCATATAGGATAGTTTTAGATAGAGGAGGAATGACATGTTATAGAGTTTTGTGAACCCAACGTTTCAGACTACCAAGTGAGTCCATAATCACTTATATTCTCTCATAATTGAGAATATTTACAGTTAAAACCTCACACACAAATTTTCCACTCAATTTATTAAAAAATATACAAAAAAATTAAAACATCGCACCCCTTATTCAACCCAATATACAATGATTTTATGAAGCAAGATGTTCCTGCATCACTATCCTTCCCTTCCCCCACAACTTTCTCTCTTGCATCTACTCCTCTCTCTTACCACTTCATATCCCCACATCACTCACACTCTTTGTCTCTCCCCATCTATGAATCTCTCCCAAACAAGAACATAAATAATGTGAATTTAAATATAAATATATATATATAAACTTGAGCATCATGCTAACCATGTTTACAATTTTCCTCTCAATCTTTCTTTCCAAAGCATGGAGTAGACCTTGTACTTACTCAAGTGATCCAAATATAATCTCCATGTGTCACTAAAGAATAAAGAATACACAAATTGACTTCATGACATGTATTATTATGTAGAGTAAACATCTTAATCTTTTCCAAAGTTAAAAAAAATCCGTGTGTTCTCAAATTCATGAGTGTTTTGGTATAGCCTTAATTCATTTCTATTTTTCAAACGGTTTTATCATTAACATTGATCCAATCTGAAGTTTCTACGTTTAGATTAATATTGTTTTCATTTGCACCATATGAGCTTACGTTTAGATTAATATTGTTTTCATTTTCACCATATGAGCTTCTATGGATTTGATGGGTTAAATATTCACGTTACCAATTTCTAAATATATAGCTTCCTATTACAACCAAGACTAAATATATAGCTTCCTATTACAACCAAGACTATAACCATAGTTAGAGAAATACATATTTGAGTTTTGAATTAGAGAAAGTTCTTAGTAATTTAGCACGTTGAATTTATAAAACAAATGTTTATAGGTTATATGTTAGTTAATCAATTCAACTTGATTTTCGTGTGATTATAATTTCAAACTTTAGTTTTATAATATGAAGAATTTGACTTGTCATGAAATTCACTCTCATTTATTACTCTATCTAGATTCATTTTTTTTCATAAACGATAACGCCTAACTCATTTTTAGAACTGGTTGAATCCCTAAAATCATTCCTGGCAAATAAAGTATGGATATTTATATATTAAATTAATTAGCATGCTAAGCATAACTTGCATATTCTATTTATATTCTATTTATGAAAATAATGACAACCTAGAAGCATGGGCAGCTATAGACACGAGAAATATCTACATAGATGAATGTGCAGTCTCAAGATTAAAAGTACCATCTACACAATAACATTATATTTCAGGAAAAATAAAATAACTCTAAATTATCGTGTCAATCTTGAAATGATGTACCAAATAAATAATGTAAGTGCCTTGTACCGATGCAAGTATGAGGGAAGCCAAAGAAATAGTTGCCACAGAAGAGATAAAAATGAAAATATCATTCCTAGGGTGGAGAAAAATCGAGGATATGGAGTCTAAGCCCACAACCAACCAACTACCAATTCCATGCCATATTCTCCTATTTCCATGAAAATGTTTCTTTGCCAGTCTCCTCTCTCTCATTTCTCCACCCTTTCACATAATCATTTGTACATTTGCCAAATGTCTTAATTATCGCATCCTCGAAATAGTTAAGAGGTCTATAAATATGTACCTAGTATTAAACATTGGCGTGGACCCTTCCAGAAAATATCTATGAGCAAATCCTTTTACCAAGAATGCTAGCCTGAACAGAGACATTGTAAAACATAAAAAATTAATTAAATCGGTCTTCATCATAAAGGGGGACCCTACATGAAGAACAAAATCAGTATTCACCCAAAAGATAGAAAAGGGGAAAATAGTTCACCTCCAACTCCTAATAATAATTAGATGAATAACAACGATTAGCTTCAATTTCTCACTGTATCAAGGAATTTTGTAGTGCAGAGAGTGAAGAAAGGCGAGACAAAGGATACGCAAAGTTCAGAGTTACAGGCAGGCGGAATGGTGGGCATTTCAGTTAGGGGTGGAGAGCTTGAAAAAAAAATATGCTAGGCTTTTCTCTGCGATTCTTCTTCTTTTGCTTGAGGTCTCTCTGGTGAAATTGTCCACACAAGAGGAGGGTTGAGGGCAGAGGCAGGCCTCTCGGTTTGGCAGGAGTTATCTCAGGGTATTTTGTTTCCTTTTCTGCGCCTTCGGACTCAGGCTTACAGTAGTAGCATCTTGAAAAATTGCTTCCATCTCTACTTATGCTCCTTGAAAATGTTATAACAGTGTGACTTTGATATTACAAATACCCCTTTTAGACTCTTTTAATGTTGAAGGATCTAGAGAACTATTGTAAGCTGAACCACTCATCTCCACTGTCGATAGTTTGGAACGGTGCTTGCCTTATCTGAATGAAGCGAATATGCCTTTCCCAAAATGAGAGTATTACAAGAAAGTGTAGCAGGTTACAACCCTGAAAAATTATTTCTTCAGTTAAAAAGCCACATGATTGGGTAATCTGTTTATTCTATCAAATTCATTCAAGATTTGCATCTAGCCTCACAAATACCTTGCAAATAACCATGTCTCCAGAAGATTGAATCCTTGAGATTATGACCATAGTTGTTTAATGTATGCGAACCAAAACCTTGTTTATAGAATTGGACATTAACAGGAACAGTTGATGGAAACCCCATAGATTTGACCCAAATAACCACATCAAAACTCAGTTTTCTTCATGTGAAAACAAAACCCAGAAGACGATGTGGATTTTTTCATTAAATCTATGGAATTCCATCTGATGATCTTGTTTCCAACCGTATTCGTTAATGAGATATTTCTTGACCAATACCTCCATCTGCAATTATGGATGAGGTTGGATGAACTTTAATTAGGTATCTGCGTGAAATGAAAGCAGGGAGGGCATTAACGAAACCGGTCACAAGATAACAATTAGGTTTCTTTCTTGATCATTGGGTTGCGATGTTAAGTAGGGTTTTGAGGATTCAGGGAACTGCTATGCTTGACCTCCTTCGCTCGACTCCAGGGCATGGAACATTACCCAGTATGTGTTGTTTACACATTTTTGGTGAGTTATAGAACTGTGACTGTGACAATAATTAGGAAACGAAGAAACATACTGGCAACGATAGCATAACGAACTAACGAATATAAATGTGAACATACAAATGTGAGCGATATATGTGGTTATAAATGTGTACACATGTCATTTGCATAAATGTGTACACGTGTCATTTGCACATGAAAAAGGTAGATAAAATTACGAGGTGAACTGATTCAAAAGAAAAGCCTATCGACCTACTAAGCCTGGAGTTAATTAATAATAATTTTTTTAGATCAAGCCCGATCTTTTTTAAGAGTTAGGTGGTGTATGTTTTTTGATTGAAGTTCTAACCCACTAAGCTTAGGGTTGGTAATTCAGCAAACCATTCCCAACTACGCTGATGCGTTATATAAGGAATAGAAGAGGGATTTCGCCCGCAGCCCGCCGGAATGGTTGGTTCTTTGGTGGTTTATCACAAAGTATCTTGTTAGCTTAGTAGCTAGTAAAAACGAAGCTTGAGAGATATTTAGGTCAGCCATAAATTTCAAATAGAGAAAGGAAACGAATATAACTCCGTCCTCGAGAAGATTAAAAGAAATCCAAATTTAAATTCTGCATGCATTTTTAGCTCGATGGCATTTAGAGTTAGGACTTTCATTGAGAATGAGAGTATATAACATCAATATGCTTGGTAGTTGAAAAATAGTAATTAGGAGTGCTAAGTGATTTTTTGGATAGGAAAAATGTATTATTTAATTTAATTTATGATGATTTAATGTATGAACTTTTTATTGGAGTGAGGGATATTACTAATGGTATAGTTATGAAAAATTGATATAATATATTAAATTTAAATTTGTATATTTTAAAGGTTTTATATTGTGTTTTGTGAGTTTTGTCTTTTTTTCATTGAAATTTAATAATATGATTTTTTAAGTAAGATGGTTAATTTTTAATTATAATTTAAAATGAATTTAATGTTATGAATTTTTTTTGGAGTATTTGAATTTTATAAATTTATCAATTATATATATATATATATATATATATATATATATATTTGAAAAAATCAATTAGAAAATATATCTAGAAAAATGCCATAACATATAACATTTAAACCGTGTTAATTAAATTTAAGATATGGCAATGTTTATGATAAACATGTGATAAGTTTAGTATAATAATGTTATTGAAGGGTAATTTTTTAATCAAACTTTTATTAGTGAATGCCTAATTTATTATGAGAACATAATTTTTCAAGGGCAAGAATTTGGACATAACGTTTCTTGACAGGAAGCACAAAGACGCAAAACATAAAAAAAAATTGTAAGACAAGTAAAGAGAAATCCAAATTCCAACCCTGCTCCCCCCGGTTGATGTCACTTAGGAGGGGGGGGTAGCACTATCGTTTATGACCATCAATCTCCACAGCATATTGTGGGCCATCGATCATAGAGGCTGATATTTAATTACAATTTTTGTGTTGTATGAACAAACATCATGCCAGGATCAAAGCCTATTGGTTGGTGGATTAATGTGATCCCTTAAGTGACAAGGGTTCAAAATGGTTGTGGACCTGTTGGATAGTGGGGTCACCATTGCATATGGGACCATTCCTGTCATAGCCCCAATTCATTTTTCCCGATTGGAGTAACGTGCGACACCAGCTAAACACTTACACTTATATTTTTCCATTATGTTTTCTGGACTATGCCTACATTCAAATTCATTAATTTCTTTACAAAAGTTATGTGCGAAATTCATAACTTTAAATAGCTACAACAATATGCAAGAGACATCATTTCAACACTTTAATTCTTTATGAAGTCATATATAAATTTTTGTTTACAAATGTTACATCATATGGAGGAAAATTGCATCAACTCATTTTTACAGTTTTCTACACGAGTCGGCATGCCTGTCAGGTCCGCAAGATCAACCCGCTGCACAAACCGACCACATTCACCTGACTGGTTCTACTCACATGTCACACCTGACCTTGCTGCATGTCCAAAACATTTTTCCCCCATCGTGTCGTTGTACACCTACAATGCCCAACGCTCGTTGTTGCACCAACTCCACCGGACCCAACCTTCGTGCTACACGTTGTCACAGGTCTGCGGTCCCCCCACCTTGTGGTCACCCCTACTCGACCTAAAATCTGTTAGTTCAACAAACCCACCTACCTTGTGGGTTCATCTTCTCCTCTACCGAGTTTTGCACTGCGCTATAATCTGCTCACCCAAACTTCCATCTCTCACCTGGCGACTAGATGGTTACTTGTTGGTTGATGTCCTTCCTCCATCTCATGTCCATAATATATATGGTGCTCGTCGCGTAGCTAGAGGGGCTTCATCCTATAAAACCTGTTAGTGTCGATATCTTCATCCCTCCATTAGTGATTAAATTCTCTTGTTGCATTGCATGTTAGGTGTCTCACTCGATCAGCTGCATTCCATTAGGGTCATGGATCATCTAATGGTAGTGGCTTATTATATATTTTCCCTCATGTGCTGGCCTATTTTCATTCATTTAGATCATCTGCAGTCAATTTTTGTCTTTAAATTTGTAAAAGTCATTTTTAGGGTTTTAGGTCTCATTAGGTCTAGGGTTTTCATCAATAAGGTCTCAAAATGCTCAGTGATGGTCAGCAGGCACATGGGGAGGTGAAATAAAGTTCCAGCAACAATAATTTCCATAACCACCCACTCAGTGATCGATTTTTCTTCAAAACCCTATTTTGAGGAAAAACATAGTATTTTATGTTTTTATGTATAAATTTGATGTAATTTCAGTTCTTTCATATGTAAATAACTTCAGTGGCAACCCTGGTCACCTTGCCAAGCTTCAGCAACTCCATCCCCTGCAAGGAAAACAAAAAGTCAAATCATTCAGTTCATCAAAGGCAAAAATGAAGTAAATTACCCAAAAACAGAGTTTAAAAAGTAAGTCACAATGCAAACATTATAAAAGTGGGTTTTATGAGTGAAAAATCAAAATCTCTTGTATATAAATCATTTTTCATGTTCAAAGAGCTCATTTGCATTCAAAGAAGAAAGATTGAGCAAGAGAAGGCTGTGTTGGAGAAAGAGAGAAAGATTGCAGCAAAACTGTGCAAATTCAGGGGCGCGGCGCATTGGGTCACTGGCGCGGTGCATAGGGCTGGCGCAGCGCATTGGGCCACCCTCCATAGTGCAAAAAATACACTGGCACGATGCATAAAGCAGGCATGATGCGTTGGGTTTGTGGCACGATGCATAGAGCTGCAAGCCCAATTTCACCCATAAACTCATTCAAACTACCAAATTTGCTCAATTTCCACTTGTTTAAGTAAGTCAAGCCTTATTCCTGTTATCACCCCAAGAAACTCACCTAGGTTGTATATCAGTGATGCTCGGGAACATTAAAAACTCAACAAAATGTTGGATAAATGGTGGATGAATGAAAGAAATGCTGCATATTCAAGCCAGATAACCACTTCTACGATGATTGACCCCAGACATGGGTGAACACCCCCAGACTACAAGGCTTTTAACCACCAATTATTCATAGTTTAAGGTAAAGGTGATAATAGAGAAGATTGACTACACCAACAAATGCACAGGACCCTATGATGGCCAACTGCAACTTGTGAAAAGGTCTGTAAATCTATTTTCTAATACACAGACAGGATGACAGCTCTTTGGAATTAAAACAATAGAAACCTGCACGCAAATTCAATGATATATGCTAAATCCTAACACAGAGGTGGGATGACAGCCCCTCTAAAACTAAACATTAACAACACATGAATATCTGCAAAGCAAGCAAAACGTGGAACAAGAAGAAGAAGTAGAAAGTGAGAAATTAATAGCAAAAGAAGCTTGTATTGGTTGGAAATGAAAACCAGAAGCTGCAGGTTACATAGCAGTTACAGTCTCCAGAAGTTGAAGCTTTGCATTAGAATTACATTCATCTAACACTCATCAATCTGATTACATCATTTTTCTGAGTATATATAGAATCTGTTTACAAAAATATCTGCTAGGGTATGCGTGGAGGTGTCTTAATTGACGACCAACTGCATTTATAGTTTGATATGGATCCTCTGCTACAATCTGAATGTCTTAATGAGAAAAATGGCTCTTTCTGTACTTTGGTGTACTCCTTGAACAGGTGGAATGTTCCCTACATAAATGTTCATAATTGCTGAATGAACTCCATTGCTCGAGGTAGTACTTTATCGTGATGTTCTTTAACTGTGGTAGCTGATGATTAAATGCAGGTAGCTAGATCATAACTTGCTTCTTCACGCGCCCAAAATTGGCCAAAAACACAGCAATATACATTAAAAATGGACGAAGGGTTGAGGAGGAAACATTAGCCATTGGATAGCAAAAAGGACGACCAAGATTTGTTTGAAGTGCTATCCGGAGTATAGGGGAGCAAAGCATCATGGAACGTCGGATCAAACATATGGACGGACGGGATTAGTTTATGGAGGGTATCGGGAGATGGGTGATCGGGTTAATGAGGGCCATCAGATCATAATCGAGGAGATCCGATGGTTCACGGGCGACAGAGAAGTGAACACATTAACCAACGGGGAAAGGGTACGGCGACGGTAAGCGGTTTCCTCACACCGCTTACCTGGGCTCGGCATTTTTCGTACAAACAGGTGCAATGCAATAATATGAAGACACGCGACAGATGCAATGGTGGGTAAACCACTTTCCTAGGGGAATATATTACGTGCAGGTTCATGGAGCGAGGAAAAGCGTTAGTCGTTGGATTAAAAGGCGGACGATCGGACAGTTGAGGTAACAGACATGTGATATGGGGTTGATGTGATAGGTAATGCGACGGGTACAACCCCACTGGGGTTATTATTTTTGTTATATCTGTGCGTTAAAACAAAAACAGGTTAATATGGGATTTATAAGGTTATCAGGGTTTACAAAATTATAACAAAGAACGCGTGGGGACAGGGTATAAAGGGGTTTAAACGGGTTTTAAAATGTTAAGACTTTAAGCGCCCAGGGATAAACAAATAATGGGTTTAGGGGTTTTGAGGCAAAATAGGGGAAAAGGGGAAGGAAGCAATGGAGGAATGGGAGTTATAAGGAGGAAAGGGAGAATGAAGGAGAAAACATAAAAACTGCTGCCAGCCTTGCACAACCCAAACCAGCACTGCTCAACACCTATTTTGATCCATCAAGATTGAATTTGCAGCAGAGCTAACACTGGCTCCTTCTGGGGATGAGATCCTCCCTGTGAGGTCTCAAGAACCTGCAGACCACTGCCTTTTCAGCTGAAAACACATTAACCTAAATTCCTAGTGTTCCATTGGGCATGGAGTCTACTTGCCTGCAAAAAACTGATAAAAAACAAAATATTTACAACGTTTAAGGCCGAAGACCTTAAACAACATAAACTTTCAAAAACCGCCCATTAACTGGGCCATCAAAAACTGCTTCTCCCCCCATACTTTTCAGTATGAAGGTGTTGTTCCCTTCAACTTGTGAAATGATGAAATTCCCTATCCAGAAAGCATCAAATTTCCCATTATTGCCTTTCTTTTCCTTTAGTGCATCCCATTTCAAAACCAAGTCACCAACCTGAAAATTATTTGTTTTTGCCTTCTTGTCAAAGGCTCCATTAACCTTTCTTTGATGTGCTTCAGCCTTTTCAACCCGTTGTTCTCTAATCTAATGTAATTATGCTAAATCAGTGATTCTTTTTACCATGTCTTCTTCACCATCCTGCTCTTCTTGAAGGAACTTTGCCACAGGGAGAGTTAACTGAATTGGAAATACAACATCAGTGCCATACACCAGCTTGAAAGGAGAGTGGCCTGTGGATTTTTTAATGGTCACTCTGTCAGCCCACAGTGCATACTTGAGCTTTGAATCCCAATTCTTTTTATTATCCTCTAACAAATTTTTGATTATCCGGATCAGACTTTTATTAGAGGATTTTGCTAGACCATTTCCCTGTGGATAATATGAGGTGGAATGAACAAGTTTAATGCCCATTGAATCACACATTTCCACCAACTCCCTCGCCCTGAAGGCTGCTGCATTATCTGTGATTAATTTGTGTGGACACCCAAATTTGCTGAAGATATTTTCTGTCAAAAACTTCATGACCACATTATGATCAGCTTTCCTTGTAGGGACTGCTTCAATCCACTTAGTGAAATAATCAATGGCTATTAATATCCACCTGCGCTGGCCACTTGAATGTGGATTGATTTCTCCAATGAAATCCAAGCCCCACTGCTAAAAAGGTCCTTTTGCCTGAATTGGCTTTAGGGGCAGCGATTTCAACTATTGTTTTCCTTCAAATCTCTGGCACCTGTCACAAGATTTAACAAAAACAAATACATCAGAAAATAAAGTGGGCCAATAGTACCCAGCTCTAAGAATTTTGTGGGCAGTGGTTTTCTAATAATGGTGCCCTCCACACATGTTGTTGTGAAACTGCTGCATGACTTCTTTTGACCGTTATTTTTCCAGACACCTTAGGAATATTCCAGAAAAATCCCTCCAGTACAACAGATTTTCCATAATGCAATATTTTGCTGCTCTGAGTTTTAAATTTCTGGCTTGACTAGTGCTTAAGCCTAGAGGGATTTCTAGCTTCAACAAAAAATTAATTATTGCAGAATAACAGATACATGAAGCTAGATTCTCGGCCACCGATTGTTTTTTCTCTGTTTCATCTATTTCCTCTTCTTCTACCTGACCATCTTTTGCATTTGCATATAGGAAATTAATGTCTAGAGACCTGCAATTTTCTTCAGCTAATAACTTGGCAAGCCCCTGACCTCTGACCAACTTGGTGGGCTTCAGATCTCTATTAAATTCAATCATTTTTGCAATCCATTTTGCCCTTCTTCCATCAGCATCAAGTTGTGTCAAGACATCTTTTATTGCGGCAGAAGGTACATATGCAATTATTTTTTAATGCAAGACATAAACTCTGAAATCCTTTAAGGATTTAATAAGAGCATATGCCTGTTTTTCTATAATATCATACCTCAGTTCAACATCCGTCAAATTCTTGCTGAAGAATGCCACTGGATGCTCTGAACCTTCTTCATCTTGCTGCAATAAAACAGCTGCAATGGTGTCTTCAGAGGCAAAATAAAATATATGAAACTCCTTGCTATAGTCAGGAATTATTAATGTGGAAGCTTCCATAATAGTCTTCTTAATTGACTCAAATGATTTCCTTGCAATATCAGTCCATTTTACCTCTGCTCCTTTCTTCAACATGGAGGTTACATGCTCAACCAATTCTGCAAAATTTGGAATAAACCTCACAAAATTTATTTTGCCCAGAAAAGACTGAATATCCTTCTTTGATCTAGGGACAGTCAAAGTCTGAATTGCTTTGACTCTTTCTGGGTCAATTTGAACACCTGCGACAGACACAACATGTCCTAACAGCTTGCCTTCTTTCAAAGCAAATTGAGATTTTTTGGGATTGACTGATATTCCAAACCTCCTGCACTTCAAGAATACTTTTTTCAAATGTTGTAAATGATTTTGATGGTTGCTGGAGTAAATTGTTATATCATCAAGGTAGATAAACACAAATTTGTCCTTCTCTCCCACAAATGCTATATCCATAGCTCTTTGAAAGGTGGCTCCAGCGTTCATCGCCCAAATGGAATTTTGGCATACAAAAAAGTGCCCCAAGGAGTGGTGAAAGCAGTATTTTCTTGATCATCTGGGTGTACAACAATCTGATTAAAGCCAGAAAATCCATCCAAAAATGACATCACTCTAGCACCTAAGACCTTTTGCAGCAAATGCACCATCTTTGGCAGAGGATAGTTGTCTTTCTTGGAGCATTTATTTAAATTTCGGAAATCAACAGACAGTCTGATTTCTCCACTCTTCTTCCTCACCACCACCAAATTAGCCACTCACTTTGAATATCTGAGAGGGACAATGATTTTGGCAGCCAACAACTTTTTAATTTCTTTTTTCAATTAGTGGAAGAAGCATAGGATTTATTGGTCTCATCTTCTGTTTGAAAGGAACAATGTCTTTTTCCAGAGGGATTTTGTGCTGAATTATATTCCTATCATAAGTTTTCAGGTCACTGTACTTTGAAAGGAACAATGTCTTTTTCCAGAGGGATTTTGTGTTGAATTATATTCCTATCATAAGTTTTCAGGTCACTGTACTCCCAGGCAAACACATCAGTAAATTGCCTCATTAAATTGCAATATTCAGCATTTTGATTAGCAGACAAATGAATGGACAAATTCACATACCTAGGCTGACCTGGACTTCCTATATCATGCTTACATATTGTAGATTGGTGTTCTTTTCAGGAAGCCTTGTAAGGCACATGATTTTGGCCAAACAGTCTTTCAAGAGGAATTAGGCCCTTAGGAATATGGTTACTAGGAAGTTGGACAATGTTGTTTTTACCAATCTTATTTCTAAGCTGGGACTAGGGTTTTTCTACCAAGGCATCATTCTCTTGGTCAATTTGCATCTCAATAAATTTATCAATGACTTGAAGGAACCTACTTAACTCATTATCATCATCAAAAACTTTCCAATGGTGGACATTGTCAGGAAAGGAAGGTCTATACTTCATTTGCACTTCATAAACTAGTCTGGGAGGCATAGGAGGGACAAACAGACTAGCATAAACAACAAGGGAATCAACAAGTTGATTTTGGGCTCTAGGAATGTATGAAATATAGAAAAAATAAAAAGAATCTCTGACTCTCCATACCTCATCTCTGTACGCTTTCAGCCTTGGGTGCTTTTCCTGAAATGTTTTATTTATTTGCTGAATTATTAGATCAGCATCTCCAAACACCTTCAGATTCTTGATTCCTCTGTCTTTTCCTGCACTAAGACCCAACAACAAAGCTTCATATTCTACTATGTTATTTTTCACTTGAAATACCAGCTTAAAAGACAGCTGAATGCTTTCTTGTTGTGGAGATACTAGCACCACACCTGCTCCTGCAGTCTCCTTGGAACATGCCCCATCAAATAACATGTCTCAAACCTGACCTGCTTGCTCTTCCTCGACCTGAACATTTGGTTTCCTGATCTGCATTACGGCCTTCTGAGATTCTTCTATTTATAGAATACATGCTCCAAAATCAGTGTCCACTGCATATATGGGATGACTGGTAGGATTCTTCTCATCACTAGTGATGTATGCCAACTATGCTTCCCTATACAACCTCCTACTTTCTCCTCCAAAAATTTGGACAATGGCATAAGAAAGATCATTCTGTAATGTCCCACCTAGTCTCTTAATCCATCCTCTGGACAGCAGCATGCCAAACTTAGGAGGAACATCTGCTACCACAATATCCATCACCATGCTCTTCATGGGCAACTGAGTTAAGGTAGTGGCTAGGTCTTTAATCAATCCAAGACATTTTACCTTCCTTGAATCAAAAGAAAACAAATCATGATAGGATCTAGTGATATCAAGGCCCAACTCTTCCATGACAACTTTAGACATTAAATTGTGGTTGGCCCCTGTGTCTAGTAGGAAATTATGGAGGATTTTATCATGAATGGTCAATGATACATAAAAATATGGAGAATTATTATCAGCAAGTTCAATCATAGGGCTGAGCAAAACTGCAGGCTTGTCGTCTTGCAAATTAACAGAGTCTGTGGAGGCTTGTTTGGCTTCTAGCTCAAGGGCTTAAAGAATAGGCTTCCTAAATAATTTACTCTTCACCAACTCAACTGGAGGCACGGATATTTTCAATTTTTGAACTTCTGACTCAAAGATGAAAGAGGAAGATGACTTATCAGAACTTTTTACCTCTTGAACTGGAGCCTTGAGGATGACTGGATCAGCTGCTGGTCTTTTCTTCTTGATATTCTAAGATTATGCTTGAACAACAACTCCATGGGCAGAATCTCCTCTGATATTCTTTGCATTCGACCTTAGGTTATATCTTTGCTGCTACTCACTAGTTTGTAGAACAGCTCCTCTGTCCCACTCCTGATTGCTTTGCTCTTGCAGCAATGATTGTTCATACTCAGCCAATGTCAAAAATACAGTGTTGTCTTTATCTTCCATACAATGAATTTCATCCTCATCTTCTTCAAATTGTTCTTCCTCCATGGCTACATTTTGGAAAGGAGCTTTGACCTTCTGATATTCTTTTGAATATTCACCCCTCTGCATTATTTTTAACTGTTCATTTGCTCTTCTAAATGGACTTGGGTTTCTTGGAGCAAATGTGTTCTGATGCCTTATTTTTCCTGAGTTCTGTTCAACCTTTAGCTTAGAAATTTCAACAGCCAATGACTCAATCATCTTAGTCATTTTATCTAATTTGGGGTCTGATGATGATGCAGAGGAAGTATATGCCTAATTTCTCTGCCTCCTCCTGTCAGCTTGACTTTTATGCTTCTCTACAGCCATGATATTAGATTCTACTTCTAGAGCTGCATCCTGCATGTCTGCCAGCATAGCACATCTTCTTTCTCTCAATAATAGGCAGAAATCAAAGTCAAAAGCATTGGAATAAGTGAGTTTGGTAGAGGTAGGAGTAGGATTTACCTCAGCTGGTATCTTACTATACATTCGATTGAATCTTTTATTAAAATCAGGTATGGATTCACCATTTTGCCTCTTCAGATTACCAAACTCAGTATGATAATACAACAAGTCCTTTTTATCTCCCCATTACTTCAAAACTGCATCATCTAATGCTTCAATTTCTGTTATAGATCTCTAGGGAAATTCTCTAAACCACTTCCTAGCCTCTCCATTAAGGCTCTGGACAAAAACTCTCATCCACACATCATTTTCACTTATATCCAAATTATCAGCATAAATCTTGATAGCTATGGCAACTCTCATCCATAGTTTCTCCCTCCCATTCACTAAATCTTGATAGCTATGGCAACTCTTGGGAAGGCCCAGAAGGGCTAAGGTTACAAAGTCTTCTTTAGGGACATAAACAATGACCCCACCAAGTTCATCTCCACATTGTGTAAACTTGCTCAGATACTGCAGAATTGTCTCATTCTTTTGCATCTTGATACTTCGAAGTTTATCCTCGAACAGTAGCTTCCTGTGGTCACTACTATTCTTGAACAATTATGTCAGTGCTTTCCACATTGCAAACAATTTTATTTTTTTTTATTAATTTTTTTTTTTTTTATGGATATTCGAGACAATATGATCTCGTACTCCCTCCAAGATTATTCTCCTTACCTTTTCTACATCTTTCTTCCACTTAGCAAGGTTATGGGCATCAGATGTGTGTGGTTTTGCAACATCTGACTTGATGTATTCTACCAACCCATTTTCATCCAATGCTACCTCCATTCATTCCTTCCTTGTAACAAAATTAGAGGTGCCTTCCAAGGCATACTCTAGCCTTAGTCCATTGAAGGCCATCTTCTCAACTCTGAAGAAATCTTGCTACACTGAACTTCAAATTTGAATCTTTGAGAAACAACTTCAAATTTCCTACTCTAATGTGAATCCAACTCTGATACCACGTAGAAATTAGGTTGTAGATTTGAAACTTCTCATGAAGTTTTAATCAAAATCACAAGACACAAACCTACACTATTTCTTTGAGGACATTAATTCACAATTTAGAACAAAAATCTCAGACATGCAAGAAGAAATAACACACATGCAACAAGTATTTTTATCTGGGGAACAAAATCTACTAAAAACCATAATGCCTGCTTGCATTAATAAAATGAATAGAGATGTATTACAATTTCTTTGTTCAACTGAGCTCACCCTGCAAGTGGACAACCTATCTCTCTGCTCACTAAAGGCCTTTGACCTAGACTTAGTGAAATTTTTCCACGACTTGAGCTCCTATTTCCTTGTGTTGTTCCTTGAGGAAGTAGCCCCTATTATTTGGGAAATTCTTCTAATTGAATTGTGCAATTCCTTAGGTTGATCATCTGACTGCATGCAACACCTGTACACTCAAGATTAGTCTACAACTGATGTTACACTACCTTGGAATCTCCACCTCAACTAGGTAACTAGAATTCTCTGCATGCACTAGCTATTTTAGGCTATTGATCAGTTAACTGGATGATCGCTGAGTTTCACTGAAGTTCCACTGCCTACTTGACCTTCCACTAGTTCCTCCAAAAGTTGGAGCTAGTTTAACTGAAAACAACCTGAAATAACTGACCTTAATTGCTACAAATTAGCAATCACGCTTGCAAAACTGAACTCTAACTTCTCCACCTCGAATTCACTAAGTAAACTAGGTGACACAAGCCATGTCACATAAGTTAACATCATCCAAGTTATCTGTTGAGGTGGAAATTCATTTTTTCTCAATTTAATCAAGGCAAAAAATTGAGAATTTCTTGCTACATTTTTCAACACTCTACTAATATGCAGAATTTAATTCACAATTTAGAACAATATTTAATGCACAATATTTTTATAGGGGAACCTAATTGGGAAAAACCCCTCAAGCCTCTTTGCATTAATCAGATGAATAGAGAATGTATTATAATTGCTTGCACACTTTGACACAACCTGCAAGTGAATAACCTCTCTCTACTTAATGATAAGTTATGACTCAAACTTAGTCAATTCCTTCCTGAATTAGCCCCTATTTTTTAGGAATTTTCCTTCAATTGATTGTGCAATTTCCCAAGGATTAATCATCTGACTACATGCAACACCTGTACACTCAAACTAGTTTACAACTTCTTGTTACACTGCCTTGAATCTCCACCTCAGTGGAGGAACTCGAATTCCTTGAATGCACTAGCTATTTTGAGTTGATTGATCAGTTAACTCCATGATCATTGAGTTAGATTGTTGTTGCATTGCACAACTGACAACTAGGAATAAATGACGTGGATTACTAAAATTTAGCAATCACACACGCTTAACTGAACTCCAAGTCCTTTAAATTTAGCAATCACACAGGCTTAACTGAACTCCAAGCCCTTTAAATAGAATTTACTGAACTAACTCATTGACAAGAGCCATGCCACACAAATTAACTACTTCTATGTTATCTTCTGATATGGAAATTCAAATTTTCTCAATTTGACCAAGTTAAAAGAAAATTGAAACTTTCTTGCTATACTTCTCCATAGTTCTCAAAAAAAAAAACTTGTAAATCATAATGATCCTAAATGGTTCCCAGTGAGGAAAAAGTTAAAAAAAAGACATATTTCATATCACCCGAAGATATTATAATAAAGTTGATGCAAGAAGATAATTTAATAAAGTTGATGCAAAAATAATTTAAAAGAGGTCAAAATCCTTCTTAGCTTCGTGCACAAAATAGTGTATTCTAACTCTGAGAAGTTATATATCAGTGGTTGATGCACATTAATAAGATATTTTGTACTGAATACTGCATAGAAAATCTTCATTGTTTGATAATATACAAAGTACAATATTCTACTGCTCCTATACTACATTCCTGTTATTAAAATGAAACAAAATAATCCAGTGATTTTCATAGTCAATATTGTAAGACAAAGCACAATCCCTCCTCGCAAGTCATTGCCTTTAGGAATCAAAAACTATTGTAAATGAGAGGGAGGGACATTGACTATGTCTTTGCCACAGATTATGTGCAACTTCACATGTGATAACATTGCCAGTGCTTTTGCCGGAGACAACATCGAACATGTAAAAAAATTTAAGTTGCATTGGAAAAAACAGTGGTTCTATTTCGCAAAATTTTGGTAAAAAAAAGGTAAAAATCATCTAAAGATCTTATGCATGTGTACAAGAATATCTCGTCTCACCGACTTAAAAAGAAAAAATAATTTCTTTTAAAGCAAATCCGTTAAAGTCAATCGTTTATGGCTGGCATAGAAATATATGACTATTAGGTGGATATATGAGCCATCACATTTTCATAAATTGAGTTAGGAAAAATTTCTTACAGAACTGTGACTAGTGACTATGTTTTTGCTTTTTTATTTTATTGGCTTTTGGATTGACGGTGTTATGTTTCTGATTTTTAACCTACGAGCTTCGGCGAATGAGTGCATTGTTAAAATACTCCTTGCGATAGGTCACTAATTTAAATCCTCCATAAATGCTTACTTACCAAAAAACTTATGCTTCTGCTTTTCAGTTACCATCGTTGCCTCTGCTTCTGGGCATATGTCTTCGTTGAGTAAGTAGATCTGACCTTACAAGATGAATTCCAGTAAGTATCTAGTTCTCCTTCCTCTCTATAGGGAAATGGCTCTAACCTGCTGTCCGCACTAGTAAACACAGCAAAGTCTCAAACTTTGTTTTACATGGAAAAAGAGATCCTAACAACAGATATTGTTCTGAAATTTATTAAAAGAAAAAATAAATCGCCACCAAACTTAATAAATAGTTATTTAATGTGAAGTTTAAAAAATTCCAAAATTCCAAAATATGATAACTTAGTAATCTTAAGAATAAGAAGGTATTTATAATAAAAACGATTCCTTATTTGATGCGTGGTCAATGAGAAAATCCAAAAATTGAAAAGATGCTGGAGTTACTTACGGGTAAGAAAGAACAAGATTTGTATTTGATACGAGACAACGAGAAAATTTAATGCGAAGATGCTGAATAATATGATTGGGTAGATTTATTTATTTTTATTTTTTTGAGTGGAGAGGTTTATGGAATTTGGAGGTTTATTTTACAATTTAGTGTGAAAAATGTATAAATATGTTTGTTTTACAATTTAATGTGAAGAAATGTATAAATATGTTTGTTTATAAGTAAAATAAAAATAAATTATGTTATACAAAGGATGGATATGTTGTAAAATAATTAGAAGTACAAAAAAGATGTTTAAATTTAATATTTTTTAAAAATATTTTAATGTTTTATATAAAAAAATTATTCAATATTGGTTATCAATAAAATATTTTAATACAAATTAATATTGATATATACTTAAAAATATATTAATAGTAAAAAAACTATGTTAATTTGTTTTGTAAAAAGTTTCAATGTATAAATTATGTAAAATGTTTTAATATCAATAAGTTTTTATGATTATTCTATATAACATTCAAAAATACAATTTAAACAATACAAAATACATTATATTTTACAATCTAAAAAAATTTTCCCATAAAAAATTTAATCCCGCCGCTCCACCTATGTTAAATCTGTACTTAAAATAAATCTATATTAATATTTACTAAAACAAATAAATTAATTAATTAATTAAATAAATAAAACTAAATAAATAAATTCATTATTAAAATTAAATTAATTAACAATATAATATTTAACACTTTGTTAATATTTATTATTCATATGAGCAAAATTATGTTACAACTAGTCCAGCCAAACTTAATCATACCACTCATCTCATAAGTACACTTAATCATCCCACTCATCTCAAAACTCGCTTACTTTAAACAAAACCAAAAAAAAAAACATATAAATGTCTTTAAAATATTATATGTGCGACGTTTGACACGTTGGTAGTATTCGACCGGATTACTCTCTGGGAAAATACGTAATATTTATCCGTCGCTGATCTATGGTATGACGTGTCTTAACACCATCCCGCTGACTCAGCATTCTTTTGTCCATAATCTTTATGCCCAACCCGGAGTCGCGACAAAATCCCCCCATTACAAATTCTGCGGTCGCCCAAGCTTTAGTTCAGTCGGCATTCATTCTCTCCATCAATCCAGCCGCTAAATAAATCTCCAATTACCCCCACAATCTACGCCATTTATTCATTATCAGGCAGTTGGTGTACCCTACGTTTGTCCAGAGTTCGATTATCACAATCCTGTATTCGCCGCTCATCTAATTTGCAACTGGTTTTTGCATACAACAATTATGGGATCCATGGCCTCATGCTTCCGGCACGGGCGGACGGACGCGGTGAGTCCCGACGCTATCAGGGTCGTCCACCTCAACGGCCAGTTGGACGAGTTTCCGGCGCCGCTTAGCGTCAAGCGAGTGCTGCAAAACTACCCCTGCCATTTCATGTGCTCTTCGCGTGATCTCTTCGCCGTCAATTGCCGCCCGCTGCAGCCCGACGAGGATCTCCAGGTGGGCGAGCTCTACTTTCTCCTGCCACTCTCACTCCTCGACTCCGACCTGTCGACCGAGAATTTAGTGGCCTTGGCGGCCAGGTTGCGCGCCGCCGCCAGAAAGAAGGTGTCCAGGGCGGCGCAGCGGAAGAGAGGCGCAGATTCGACTTGCGACCTCCCCGGCGAGGGGTGTAGTTCGATGGATGAAAAGTTTTTGCGGAGCTGCGATGATCCGGAGATGAAGATGGCATTTAGGGAGTACTTGATTTCCAAAAGCAGATCATGGAGTCCTCGCCTAGATACTATCCAGGAAACCGGCTTCTGTTGAGCCCATCTCTGAGAGTTTCTGCAATCGTAAATTGATTTTTCTGTTCGACATTTATTTGCTTCGATTCTCAAAAACAATTTGTATATTGAAACAAGTAACAATGAATTCGACAATTATCCAAATTTAGTACTTAATCTATTCTGGTTTTCCTTGTTCAAGCGGCGGTCATTTTTGAGTATTTAATAACTGTAACACTCTTCCATGAGGTCGATTTAATTGTTATGCCCATCGTACCTTTTTTCTTTCAAACAGGGGCAGTTAATTTGAAAGCTCTTTGCTCGAAATCAGTGAATATTTCTGGACTGTTTAATTGTTATGCCCATCGTACCTTTTTCCTTTCAAACAGGGGCAGTTAATTTGAAAGCTCTTTGCTCGAAATCAGTGAATATTTCTGGACTGTTTTAGGAAATCCACTGTGACGTTTATTCTTCCGTTTGCTATTTTTAGTTTAAGAATTTTATTATTAAAAATTTAGTCATGGATTTTAAAAACGAAATATCAAATAATAAAAATGGATTTTAAAAACGAAACATAAATTAATAAAAATTTAGAACTTTATTTTTATTTGTGCTTTGAGACAAATAGAATTTTACAAATGATGAGGAAAAATATGAGAATGAGTAAAATAAACTTAGAACTTAAGTGAAAGAAAATTGTTTTTAATAAAAACGATGAACGGAAAGAAGGAAACTTTCCTTTTTCGAAACAACTAACTGTCCTTTGCTTTTGGCAATTCGAATTTGATTCTCGCACCTATTCGATTTAAAAACTTGTAAAATGGAAAAGATGAAGAAAAATACAGACTACCTTCCTCCTTATCCAATGTAATTCTATTTCACATATGGTCTAAATTTTGAGGGCTTCTCACTAGTTGTTAATTTTCCACTATCACAAGTTGTAATTTTTGCGGAATCTCTAAAAAGTCGCATTATAGACAACTCCATAGTTTTATACTCTATTTTTAAATCTATTTTAATTTATAAATAAAATAATTTTTTAGTTTCGTTGATTTTAATCCAAATCAAAATTGGATAGTTATTTTAAAAAATTTTAATTTAAATTATTTAATCTGCATAATTTTTACTGTCCCATAAAATTTTCATGACATTAAATTTATTATGCATTCAAAAATATAATTTAAACAATAAAAATTTTTAAAACTGTATAGCTAGATTTTAGTGAATTTTGGTACAAATGGTTTTATATATATATTGAGTGGGCCTAATGGTTAAGAGCATATTTTTCTTCCTAAGAAGTCAAAAGTTCAAATCCAAAGAAGTATAGAGTATGAATACCTTAATAAACTTGGGAGTCAAATAACTAGATCAAAAATAACGACAATATATAATTAAAATTTTTACTATTTAAATATATTTAATAATAAAAATATATATATTTTTAAAATATAAATATATATCTTTTTAAAAATATATGAAGTTATCATATTTTTTTAAATATGATTAAGCAGTTTATTATATATAAATATTTAATATTAATATTTTTAATATTTAAAGATATTTAATAATAAAAAGTATATGTTTTTCAAAAAAAATATAAATTAAAATTTAGAAAAAAAAAATTATAAATTTATTTATTTTTCTTTTTAAAATTAACAAATATTTAAAATTCAAACATTACATTGGACTTGAATAAAAGGAAATCATTAAAGAAAATCAAATAATTAATCATCCTATAAATTTATAAATTACTTATTTATCACATTACTTCCATGTTCATTTAGCAATCTAAATTAGAATTTTTGATGGATCTAAAACCATTTTTTTTATATTTAATTCATTTTAAACATAAAAGTTTCAAAAAAATTATATTATATATTAAATTTAAATTCTGCTGAATTCTTAATGTATACTTGAAAACTGAAGATATACCATTTTTTTCCCTTATCACTCTTATTTAAAAGATTCTTTTTGCAAATCTTGTAATAAATATTTATGTGTTTTTTTACTAAGTTGAAAAAATTTCAATTTGTTTTGGAAGTTGAAATAAAATCTTTTAACAATGCACATTTCAAGAAATATTTAAAATGAAACTTAAAAACATTGTTATTTACTCATTGTTATAAAAATTGCTAATTACCCCATAATTACTTACAAATTCCTTATAAATAAATTAGAATATACCAAATCTATATAAAACTTCCGCTTTTATGATTTACTTTCTTCTCCATCTTCAGAGTTGAATTTCATAAATAAATTATGTTTATGATACATTTAAAATATCTGCAGAATTGTAGGTTCTATGGTCCATTTAAAATTAATATAATTTATGAAAAGTTTTCATTAAATTTATGTTTTTTTAATAAGTAAAAGACGATGGTTTTAAATTTTATAGTTTTTTTTCAGAAAAAAAGACCATGGTCAGCTTGTTGACCTAAGAGTTGCAGACGAAAGTGCGGATGCTTGGAGGTGGAACCCTGGACGGTGGACCTAATTACCATGCGGGGCCAACGCACCAACCAGTGGAATGTGCATGGAAATTTCATCTTATTAGGAAGGCACAGCCCCTTCAAATGTCACGTGTTCATGGTGTTTATTGCGGTCTCAAGAAATAACAGGCCCATACTACGCATAAACAAATAACATAGCAAACAGTGTTATGATTGCGGGGATGCGCCTTATTGAATTTGAAGTCATTTTATAGCACTGTTAGATCCAATACTCTCCATCACACACACAGCATTAATGGTTTAGCTCTGAAGTGTATTATTCTATAATTTGATGTCGTCAACATTTTTAATGGTTGGAATTCATTGTGATAATGTGTGTGCATGTCATTTCAAAACTTTTAAGTTAATTTTGTTCGATATAGTTTATATATTTAAATTAAGGGTTTTTCCTAATATCAAGATTTTGTGGGTTTAATACCACACTAATTATATAATAATTATTAAAAAAATTTATAATTTAATAATGGTATAAAAATAAATTTTATATAAGAATGTATTGAATTGAAGTTGGTTGTATGGAAAATGGGAGTGTTTACAAAAACATATTTTAAAAGGATAAAATTCATGTAATAATGCATAGCATTGAGTTAAGAAAGCAAAAAGGATAAAATTCATGTAATAATTGATGCAAGAGCATTTAACTGAAAATGCTATAGTTGGGAAACGGTTTTTATTTTTGCTGGAAAGAAAGAAAAACATTTCGAATTCTGTTTTATTTTTGTTTTATTTAAATTAAGGCTGACACAGCCATTGTTCTTTAAAAATTAAGCAAGCAAGTAAAATAGGATTAGTTAAGAGTATGTTTAAAGAAACTGTTAAGATAACTGAGGAACAGTTCCTCAACTGTAAGAAACTGCTAGTAAGGCATTAAAAGAGGAAAACGAGATCCTCATTGAGGAGGCTGCCATCTAGAGAGAAGAAAAGGACATAGAGTTTGAAATTACATTTTTTCTTGAAATATCTATGAAAGAAAATGAACCTGGTACCTATCATTAACGAAGTAAGACAATTTTTCTTTTCCTGTGCATTAATGTTTCAGACATTGTGTTAAATGCAAAGTAGTGAAATAAGTCATTAAGAATTTGAATGACATCGACAAAATCTTGTGATTAAAGGCATCTCAGACCAAGAACCAGACAAGGCAAAGCCAACAAAGATAATACAACTTTTCTGAACAAAAAAACCAGGTACATTTACATTCAATATTCAAGAACACCTGTGCATTCGTTACATTTCCAAACTTAGCAGTTCAGTATACATTTATATAACCCAAAAATAGTAGAGAGTTCTGAAACCCACGAACACTGAAACAACAATTTGCAAGCCCAGACTAGTCAAACAGCGAAGGTATGAAAACCCACAAAACCATACAAACACACGAAGAAAGCGAAACCCCAAGGGTTATACCCAACTAAGGACAGTGCAAGTAAAGAAAAGATACAACCATGGAGAGATCCTACCCAGTTTTTCCCCAAACTTGCAAAGACTTCCAAGGACGAGGCCGTGGAGTAGTGTTCCCCAGGAACGACTTGCACACCACCACAAAACAAGGTGGCAGTCAAGAAAACAGTAGGGCCAACAAAGCAAAAGGACAGTGAGCAGACAAATGAAGAAAGGAGCAAAAATTTACTTGGAAAATGATCAGGTGTTCATGTCCTAAGTGTCGTAAAAATGCTCAAAATTCAAAGTGCTCAGAACTGGTTCAAAGCTGAACGATTGGAAAGTGCTCGTCCTCCCGATTCCGGCGCCGCAAATGGTTCGAAAAACGGTCGTCGTATGAGGAAGATATGGCCAAAAGAATATTTTGCCCAAAACATTAGAAAATTTGAATTTTTAAAAAAAATTAAAAAAAGAATATTCCGCAGAATATTCCTTGGAATATTTCAGGAAATATTCCCTTTTCAAGGGCCAATCAGAAGCCGCCACGTGGTAGGCCCGGAGGGCGCCACGTGGCCCTGGGTGACGTCATCAATCATGTGCGCCTATGTTTAAAAAAATTGTGGAGGTTCAGTGGTTTGAACCCGTGACCATTTCCAAACGAATCCAACGTGCTACCGTTAGCCCACAGCCTTGAACGTTGATGGATGGGCGGAACAATTGTTTAATATGGTCTAAAATTGGATTGAGCGGGAAAAAAAGGGGGCCAGCCCCCATCCATAGAACCTGCGCCCATAACCCGGGGCTTAAGCCCATCACTGCCAGCGTTAATTGCGTGGAGTTCCAAACCACGTGGTCACATGCCGAGAAGTTGGGGATAAACAGTTAGACCAACCGTTAGTCATAAAGCCTTGGCGCGAAATTCAATGCAACCTAACCGCCAAGTATTTCCGGTCACATGCAGAAGGCTAACAACAGTTAACACGTGGTTAAGATGGTGGCGGAATTGGCGGAGCGCCAAATTTGGCGGTCCCGCCATATTTGGCGGGCCTAACTGGCCGTCACTAAAGTTAACTGGGGTTTTGTTAGGCCAAACTGGCAGTCAGGAGTAAATGGCCATAACTTTGGCCCAGAAAGTCGGTTTTGGACGAATTGTTTTTTGATTTTGGATAATTTCGACCTTCTGAAGCCATTGGTGCAGGTCTTACAGCCATCAGAGGTCATTTTCATACGTTTTGGAGCCATGAAAGTTCTAGGAGCCACTAGGGGCCAGTATTGGGAAGACTGTACAGGGTTGCAGGTATCCATTGGAGGTGATCCAATAGTCAATCCTGAAGGATTCAAGTGTTTTGAATCCATTTCTACCATCTATTTCTCCTGTAGATGCTTCTATTCAGCTGTATTTTCAATTTGAGCATTTTATAAAAACAAGGACAAGCCCATTTGGGGGCTTTGGACCCAGCAGACGTAGCCCTGGAGGGGGTGAACTGCTTTATCAACTTCTTTTGCATATGTGGTTGGTTTATTTTGCAGAACAAATTCGTTTTAATGTGTTAAACAGTAAAAGGAAATAATTCTGCTATGCTTAGATGGGTCATAAACAGCTGAAAACTTCATGTGTTTCCTTTCTACAAGACATGGAAGTTTTTTAAACATGTTTATTTCTGAATTGAATACCTTGCAAACAAATTTCAAGTAGTTTCAAATTCAGATCAAGTTGGTATTAGAGCTAGATTGTTGCTTCTTTGTATCAAAATCAGTCAAATAAGCTATAGACAGAGCCTGAAATGAGCCAGGAAGCCTTCGAAATGCTCTTGTTATACAATTGCAAAGTAGATAAATGCTCTTTTCAGTCAATCTCTGGTGTAGTTGTCTTTTGATTGTTTTTGTGCAAAGATCTTCTAATTGTCTTGCAAGTATTGATGCTTACCAGGTTGAAACTTAAAAGAGGGGAAGGACAGTTGACTGGAGAACGAGAGAATCCTCAGTCAAGGAAGGCCAGAGAGCCATCACCTCCACCTTCAATTTCACCCTCAAGAGTCTCAGCAGAAGCTTCAAGGATGTCTGAACATGAAGGAGAAATTCCTATAGAGACAGATCCAAGAGAAGAAGAAAGAGTCTTCAGAAAGGCTTTCTTAGATCTCATTGAAATGGTGAGGATGTTGTACCAAGAAAGAAATGAGAAATTGGCTGGAGAAGGGTCCAAACATCCACATGAAGGAGAGGGCTCTTCAGGAGGTAAGAAGGATGATGATCATTCCAAGAAAGGACATGGAGGAAATGGTGATCCACCACCCCCATCTTCACCTTCTTCCTCTTCATCTTCGTCTTCTTCTGTTCATAAGCATAGATCCTCTGGAAAAAGTCCTTTTTTGAAGCTTGATGTAAAATTCGAATTACCTATGTTTAATGGTGAAGTGAATGCAGAAAAGCTTGACAACTGGATTAGGCAGTTGGAAGTTTACTTGAGGATCCAGAATATGCATGATGATGCCACAAAGATTCACTTGGCTTCTTTGAGAATGGATGGAGCAGCCTTGGTCTGGTGGGAGGCCAAGACTAAAGAGGAGATCAAGAAATTTGGTAAGGTTACCTTAACATGGCCTGAATTTCTGTTAGCCATTAAAAAACAGTTTTATCCTCTTGCTCACATGCAGAAAGCCATTATGAATTGACAAAATTTCAGACAACTTAAGGGTCAGAGTGTCCAAGACTACACCCAAGAATTCAGGAGAAGAGCTCTCTTGTTAGGGGTAGATTTACAGACCCAAGAAACCTTGCTGAAATATATTGGAGGCTTGCATAGCTACCTTAGACACATCATCTTGATGTTTAACCCTACTAGCCTGGACGAGGTTTGTGTCCAAGCTACCCATTTAGAGGCAAGGGGAAAAAACACATTTGAAGAGGGTAGAAACAAGCCCCCCAAGGGGAAAAGCAAAGAGAAAACCTCCAAGGGAAAAGGAAAAAAGAATGCATCTGTCAAACAGGAGAGTGAGAAAGTGATATGTAAACACTGTTCTAAACCAGGCCATGAGGAGAAAAACTGTTGGAAATTACATCCTGAAAAAAGACCTCAATCTAAAAAATCCAAAGGGAAACAGAAAACTGTTGCTGCTACATCTACACCACAAGATTTAGGGGAAGATTCAGGTGATGAAACCAAAATTACAGCCATGGGTTTGAAAAACTTGAAGGGAAAATAAGTTGAAACTCAAGCCAGCACTAGTACCTCAAACTGCCATGTACAAGCTCCTAATGAGGAAGAAAGAATTGAACTGTTTCATGTGAGGGTGATTTCAAAACATACTAAGATTGACACACTTTTTGATAGTGGGTCACAAGCAAACCTTATATCAGAGGACTTGGTCAAGCAGCTTAAACTTGAGACCGTTCCACATCCGAAGCCATATCCACTTGGATGGATTTGCAAGGATGCAAATTTACAAGTTTCAAGAAAGTGCACATTGCGCTTTGCAATTACTGCACATTTTATTGACACAGTTGAACTTGATGTGGTACCTTTTGATATAGCAGGAATTGTTTTGGGAAGTCCCTACTTGTTTGACAGGAAAGCTATCTTTCATCGCCATGAAAACAAATATCATCTTTTCAAAGATGGCAAGGAGTTCATTGTTAGAGCTCATCGCAAGAAGACAAATATAGCGATGGTGAATGCAGGACAGGTAAAAAGGCTGGTCAATTCAAGTAAGAATTTTGTTCTTCTTATGATTAAGCCCAAGGTTGATGTGAATCATGAGTCATTTGACAATTGTGATCCAAAACTTAAATCAGATCTGTATGATGTAGTTGATGCATATCATGAGATGTTTCAGGAGCCAATAGGTTTGCCTCCTAAGAGGGAGATTCAGCATGAAATCCATTTGCATCCAGATTGTCCTCTTCCAAACATAGGCATGTACCGCATGTCTATTATGGAGAATGCTGAAATAAAGAAGCAAATCAAGGACTTGTTGGACAAGGGTTTCATAAGGCCAAGTACTTCGCCATGTGGGTCACCAACTGTATTGATTCCAAAGAAAGATGGCACTTGGCGTATGTGTGTTGATTTCAGGGCCTTGAACAAGATAACGGTAAAGAATCGTTACCCACTCCCAAGGATAGATGATTTGCTAGATCATATGAAAGATGCTCGACATTTCACTAAGCTAGACTTGCGTAGTGGATATCATCAAGTAAGAATTGAAGAAAGTGACATTTGGAAGACAACCTTTAAAACCAAACAAGGACTCTTTGAGTGGCTTGTGATGCCATTTGGTTTGTGCAATGCACCTGCAACTTTCATGCGGGTAATGGATGATGTCTTGCGTCCTTTTCTTGATGATTTTGTTATTGTCTACTTAGATGACATCTTAATTTTCAGCAAGTCTAGAGAAGATCATGTCATGCATGTTAGAAAAGTACTTGATGTTTTGAAGAAGAATCAGTTATCCCTTAAAATGTCAAAGTGTGAATTTGGAAAGACTTCTTTGGTTTATTTGGGACACATAGTAGGAGGAGGTGCTTTGAGAATTGATCCTGCTAAGATTGAGGCTATTGTGAAGTGGCCTACTCCCAAATCCATAACAGAGGTAAGAAGTTTTTTGGGTGCAGCTCAATATTGGAGGAAATTCATCTCTAACTTCTCTTCTATAGCAGCTCCTATGCATGCAGTGACAAGTGTGAAGCATGCTTTCCAATGGGGAGGCAAGCAGCAAAAAGCTTTCAAATCTTTGAAAGAGAAGATTAGTTCAGCTCCAGTCCTTGCATTACCGGATTTGAGACAGCCATTTGAGATACAAACTGATGGTAGTGATTATGCTATGGGTGCAGTTCTTCTACAGCATGGTAAGCCTATTGCTTTTCATTCTGAAACTTTTAATGGTGCTGTTGTAAATTATCCTACATATGATAAGGAGTTGTATGCGTTGGTACAAAGCGTCAAAAAGTGGAAAGACTATTTGATGGGCAAAGAAACTGTTATACATACCGACCATCAGCCCTTACAGTACTTGCAATCACAAAGCAAGTTACAACAGTCACGACACTTCAGATGGATGGGCTTCTTGCAACAGTTCCATTTGGTAATAAGGTACAAGAAAGGTACTTTGAATAAGGTTGCTGATATGCTTTCAAGGCCTATTATGGGTGTTGTTACTTTACTTAAGAATGATTCCATTGTACATGATAATTACATAGAACAATATGCATCTGATGATGACTTTAAAGATGTGTATGCTAACTTGAGTAAAGGGAATCATGTAGATGAAAATGATTATCACATGCATAACAATTTGCTGTTTCATTTGGGCAAGTTGTGTATACCACAGGGGGAGAGGATAAATGTCATAAGAGAAGCTCATTCTTCTCTTATTGCTGGCCATTTTGGTGTGAGCAAAACAGTTGCACATCTACAGAGGTATTGCTATTGGCCTCGCATGGTAGATTCTGTTTCAAGGTTCATAAGAGGTTGTTCATTATGTGCTACAAGCAAGCCTAGCAATAGGAAGCTTGGTTTGTATACTCCTTTGCTGGTACCTTCTAGACCATGGGAGAGCATCTCTATGGATTTTGTAGGAGGTTTGCCAAAATCTAGAAAGCAGCATGATTATTTATATGTAGTAGTTGATCGTTTCAGCAAAATGTGTATACTTATGCCTTGTAAGAAAACTATAACTGCTGAACAAACTGCTGAATTATTTTTTCATCATGTATGGATTCACTTTGGTTTGCCTACTTCCATTATTAGTGACAGGGATTCCAGATTTGTGGGGAATTTTTGGTCCAACCTATGGGAGATGATAGACACAAAGTTGAAGAAAAGTACTGCTTTCCATCCGCAAACAGATGGACAAACCGAAGTTGTGAACAGAACCATTGTTCGCCTCTTGAGAGGTTATTGCAGCAAGCATCCCAAGCTTTGGGATGAACATTTGCACTACATACATCATGCTTACAACCGTGCCAAGCACTCTTCCACAAACACCTCACTGTTTGAAACTTGTTTTGGTTACTTGCCAAAATCACCTCTTGATTTCATACTTGAGAAAGATGTTGCCATTGAGGGACATAGTGATATTAATAAAGCTCGTTCATTCATTGAAAGAATTCAGCAAATACATCAGCAAATTCAAGAACAGCTTGAGAAGAGTCAAGGCAAGTACAAGGAAAGACACGACAAGCATAGAGTCGATCACAAGTTTCAAGAAGGGGATGAGGTATGGCTGTACATTAGTAAGGAAAGGATGCAAGGAGAAGGTAAAAAGCTGAAGCCTATTCGTTATGGTCCATTCAAAATCCTCAAGAAGGTTGGAAATAATGCTTTTCAATTAGATTTGCCTTCCTACATGCAAATGTATTCTGTTGTCAATGTGGAGAACTTACGTTTGTATGAACCTCCTTTGATTGTTGATCATGAAAGTGCTGTTCAGCTGCCATCTATAGAAGATTTCTCGCCAGAATTCTTAGATGAGCTGAAAGAAGATACAATCCTTGATAGAAGGACACACACTTCAAGGAGGGGCAGTGTAGATTATGTTCGGGTTGGTTTCAAAGGCAGCAAACCAAACAAGGCAAAGTGGATGGGGGTGGACAGAGTGAGGGAGTTGTACCCTCACCTCTTTAACAGATAGTTGAAGGTTTTTGGGATCCAAAAGCTTCCCAATGGGGAGGCATGATCAGGTGTTCATGTCCTAAGTGTCATAAAAATGCTCAAAATTCAAAGTGCTCAGAACTGGTTCAAAGCTGAACGAATGGAAAGTGCTCGTCCTCCCGATTCTGGCGCCACAAACGGTTCGAAAAACGGTCGCCGTATGAGGAAGATATGGCCAAAATAATATTTTGCCCAAAACATTAGAAAATTTGAATTTTTAAAAAAAAATTAAAAAGGAATATTCCGCAAAATATTCCTTGGAATATTCCAGGGAATATTCCCTTTTCAAGGGCCAATCAGAAGCCGCCACGTGGCAGGCCCGGAGGGCGCCACGTGGCCCTGGGTGACGTCATCAAGCATGTGCGCCTATGTTTAAAAAAATTGTGGAGGTTCAGTGGTTTGAACCCGTGACCATTTCCAAATGAATCCAACGTGCTACCGTTAGCCCACAGCCTTGAATGTTGATGGATGGGCGGAACAATTGTTTAATATGGTTTAAAATTGGATTGAGCGGGAAAAAAAGGGGGCCAGCCCCCATCCATAGAACCTGCACCCATAACCCGGGGCTTAAGCCCATCACCGCCAGCGTTAATTGTGTGGAGTTCCAAACCACGTGGTCACATGCCGAGAAGTTGGGGATAAACAGTTAGACCAACCGTTAGTCATAAAGCCTTGGCGCGAAATTCAATGCAGCCTAACCGCCAAGTATTTCCGGTCACATGCAGAAGGCTAACAACAGTGAACACGTGGTTAAGATGGCGGCGAAATTGGCGGAGCGCCAAATTTGGCGGTCCCGCCATATTTGGCGGGCCTAACTGGCCGTCACTAAAGTTAACTGGGGTTTTGTTAGGCCAAACTGGCAGTCAGGAGTAAATGGCCATAACCTTGGCCCAGAAAGTCGGTTTTGGACGAATTGTTTTTTGAATTTGGATAATTTCGACCTTCTGAAGCCATTGGTGCAGGTCTTACAGCCATCAGAGGTCATTTGCATACGTTTTGGAGCCATGAAAGTTCTAGGAGCCACTAGGGGCCAGTATTGGGAAGACTGTACAGGGTTGCAGGTATCCATTGGAGGTGATCCAATAGTCAATCCTGAAGGATTCAAGTGCTCTGAATCCATTTCTCCTGTAGATGCTTCTATTCAGCTATATTTTCAATTTGAGCATTTTATAAAAACAAGGACAAGCCCATTTGGGGGGCTTTGGACCCAGCAGACGTAGCCCTGGAGGGGGTGAACTGCTTTATCAACTTCTTTTGCATATGTGGTTGGTTTATTTTGTAGAACAAATTCGTTTTAATGTGTTAAACAGTAAAAGGAAATAATTCTGCTATGCTTAGATGGGTCATAAACAACTGAAAACTTCATGTGTTTCCTTTCTGCAAGACATGGAAGTTTTTTAAACATGTTTATTTCTGAATTGAATACCTTGCAAACAAATTTCAAGTAGTTTCAAATTCAGATCAGAAAAGGCCTGACTCCGTGCGAGAGGACAAGGACTGAGTCTCTCTCCAGAGGGTTTCTCCCAACAGGAACACCATAGGAGAAATTTCCCTGCTCACCAAGGAGCCAGAGGGTTAGAGACATAAAAACAAAATGCGGAAATGAAATTGGAACAAGAAATTACCTGAAGTAGAGTTTGTTGAGCCGTCCGCCGCAGTAGCAAGGAAAGAACCTGTGATTACACAGAGCCAGATCATCACCAGAACCAACACCAAGAAAAAAAATCATCACGAGCAGAGTAGAGACAAAGCATGAGCCGGGTAACAGAGATGAAACAACTTACAGGTTGAAAGTCGACTTGAAACCTCCAAGAACTAGCAAAATAAACCACCACAAGGAACAAGCGAAGGCACAACGCTAACAAACCACCACACGGAACAAGCGAAGGCACAACACTAACAAACCACCACAAGAAACAAGCGAAGGCACAACGCACCCACAGAGCCGAACTAGACCACGGCAAATACAAGAATGAACTCCAAATTTCCCTCAGCAGGTGTGAAATGACCACGTTTGCGAAACCAAGGCCAGTACAAAGGGCAGGCCGAAAACATAAAGTGCATTAAAACCTCACACCAAACCCTGCTATTGTTTATTCGAAAAATTGACAAGAGTTAAACGGTCGTTGCTACATGTCCCTCCTTGGGATTGCCACCAATTTTTGGTATCAGAGCAGTTTGTTCCTTTCTCTCAGTAAAGATGGAGGTAGGAAGACGGGGTCAAGGTAGAGCCATCAGAAGAGTAGCAGATGAAGGGCTATGAGAAGAGATTAGGACTTTAATTGCACATTTGGTAGTAGTGGAAGCAAGAAGGCGTAGAGATCCAGAAGGTGGGGATGACAGTGAGGAGGAAAATGCAGCCACGACGGATGGGTCAGATGAAGAGGGACCAGAGATTAAACTATTGAGGTCAGTTTTGTTGGCTAGTAGCAAGCCAAGACCGAAGCTTTCTAATTATGATGGAATTTTGTCCACAGAAGCATTGTTAGACTAGATAAGTGAGCTAGATAAATATTTTGAATATGAAGAAATCCGTGAAGATAAGAAGATTAGGTTTGTTGTCACCAAGTTGAAGGGACATACAGCACTGTGGTGGGACAGTGTGCAGGCAAAAAGGAGAAGATTGAACAAAACATTGATTAAAAAATGGGATAGGATAATTTCTAGGATGAAGAGAAAATTTCTGCCTCAAGATTACCAAATTTCCCTTTATAGACAAGTACAGAACCTGAGACAAATAATGATGACTGTAAAGGAATATACTGAAGAATTTTATAAAGTAAACCTGAGAGATGGTTATGTTGAAGATACCCCTGAAAAAACATCGAAGTTTGTAAATGGTCTATGGATGGAGATCCTAGACGAAATTAATATTATTTCCCCTAAGACCATGGAGGAAGCCTATCAGAGTGCTTTGAAGGTGGAGGAAAAGGTTGCCAGGAAACAAAATTCTAGAAGAGGACGTGGTTCTGCAGAGGTAGGGGACAATCCTTTAGCAGAGGTAGAACTGCTAAGAGCAATGAAGAGGGTAGCATTTCGAAGACTTTGGGACAGACTAAAAGGGAAGGTAACACCAGAAGAGGAAGGTCATACCAGCGAGGAAGAGGTAATGATAGAGGCAGAGGAAATTCCTATCAGTGTTACAAGTGTCACAAGTGGGGACATAGGTCCTTTGAATGTCTTGAAAATGAACAAATTGGACAGAGGGGAGCATATGTTTCTTAGCCAATGAAGTAGAGGCACTCCCACAGGAGGTGGAAAATATGCTTGAAACCGGGGAAGCCTTGGTGTTGAACAAGGTATTATTGAAACCAGCTAAGGAAGTAGTTGATCAGACACAAAGGAAAGCATTGTTCCGGACTGTGTGCAAGTTGCATGGGAAATGTTGCAAATTAATCATAGACAGTGGAAGTACTGATAATCTAGTAGCTACTGAAATGGTGGGGAAATTGGGTTTGAAGAAGTTGAAGCACCCAACTCCATATAGGGTGTCTTGGTTGCAGAAAGGTCACCAACTACTGGTCGATGAGCAATTCGAAGTAGAGTTTCATATTGGCAAGTACAAAGACAAGGTGACTTGCGATATCATGCCAATGGACGTGTGCCATATTCTGCTGGGCAGACCATGGCAATATGATAGGAAAGTCGTCCATGATGGGGAAACAAATTGTTACAAGTTTGTTAAAGATGGGATAAAGCATATGCTAGTGCCCATAAAGGAAGAGGATGTTGCAGAAACTAGTGGAACAAAAGCATTATTGTTAGGTGGAAAAGAGTTTCTGTGACAGATGGAGGATGATGAGGTAAAATATGTGGTTGTGCGAAGGCCACAACCAGTATTGATCCATACTAAAATCACTGACTTACCTAAAGAGATACAAGAAATGCTGCAGGAATTTAGTGATATTGTGGTAGATAATCTACCAGACAAATTACCAGCAAAGTGAAGCATTAGTCACCATATTGGTTTCATTCCAAGAGCCAATTTGCCAAACAAAGCTACTTATCGGATGAGTCTAAAGGACAATGAAGAAATCCGGAAGTAGGTGCAAGAGTTGTTGGATAAAGGATTGATTCAGGAAAGTCTAAGCCCTTGTGCGGTTTTGACTGTTTTAGCTCCCAAGAAAGGAGGTGAGTGGCAGATGTGCACTAATTCCCGGGCAATTAACAAGATCACTATTAGATACATGTTTCATTTACCTCAGATGGATGATATGATGGATTATTTGAGTGGAGCAGCATACTTTTCAAAGATAGACTTGAAAAGCGGCTACCACCAAACTAGGATTCGAGAATGTGACAAGTGGAAGGCAACTTTCAAGACTAATGAAGGCTTATATGAATGGCTGGTTATGCCATTTGGATTGAGCAATGCCCCTAGCACATTCATGTGTTTGATGAACGAGATGTTGAAAGAATTCTTTGGTCAATTTGTGATTGTATATCTAGATGATATACTTATATTTAGCAAGATGAAGGAAGAGCATTTTCGGCATGTGAGGTATGTATTGGAAAAATTGTAGCAAAATAGATCACTGATAAATTTGAAGAAATGTTCTTTTTTCAAGAAAGAATTAATTTATTTTGGATTTGTGATTTCCGAGAATGAACTAAAAATGGATCTAGAAAAGGTTGCAACCATAGTTAGCTGGCCATCTCCCAAAAGTTTGTTTGAGGTACGGAGTTTTCATGGATTGGCTAGTTTTTATCGAAAGTTTATTAAAAAATTTAGTGGGATATGTGCACCCATGGTGGACACCATTAAGAAGGCAAATCAACTTTTTCATTGGAAAGAAACGGCTGAAAAGAGTTTTCAGCTGCTCAAAAGGAAGATCACTTAAAAACCAATTTTAAGATTACTAGAGTTTAACAAACTTTTTCAAGTTCATTGTGATGCCAGTGGGATAGCCATTGGTGTAGTACTCAACCAAGAAGACAAGTCAATAGCCTATTTCAGTGAGAAATTTAATGAAAGTAGGCAAAAGTACACGTCTTATGACAAAGAATTTTATGCAGTGGTTCAAGCGCTAAAGCATTGGAGACATTATCTACTGGCTAATGAATTTGTCTTATTTTCAGACAATTCTGCATTACTGTATTTTATGCAACAGCATAAGCTGAACCATAAACATGCGAAGTGGGTGGAGTATTTGCAAAGTTTTACATTTGTGTTGAAACACATCAACGGTTAAGCCAACAAAGTGGAAAATGCATTAAGCAGGAGGAATTTGATCCTACAGGAAAGTACGATACAAGTATTAGGATTCGAACATCTTAAGGACTTATATGAAACAGATGCAGATTTTAAGGAAGCCTATGAAGCTTACCAAAATCCATTGTTGAGAGATAACAATTCATGGTTGGACTGTAATATGCAGGAAGGGTTGCTGTTCAAAGGAGGGTAGTTGTGTATCTCAGAATGTTTTATGAGAGAGAACTTAATCCAAGAAAATCATAATGGAGGTTTAGCTGGGCATTTTGGCATAGACAAGACCTTGGATCAGTTGAGCCACTTTTACTACTCGCTGAAGATGCGTAGAGATGTACAAAGGTTCATGGTTAGATGCAAAGTGTGTCAGCTTGCAAAGGGACACAACCAGAATATTATAAACAAGTAAAGTTTGATAATATTTTAAAGATTTACAATGAATAAGAGTAATTGTACTTTTAAGGATCTTATCATCAAAGGATATTATAAGTATTTTGAAATATGAAAGGAAAAAATTTATTTAACAGGATAAGCATGTGGTTTTAAGCGTGGATTTGGGTTACACTTTTTGAATAAATAAGGGTGTGTATTGGTGAAAAATGGATGCTTAATTGAGCAATTTTTAAGTGCTTGATCGAATTGTTGAGGCTCTTAAAAATAACTCGATCAAGCATTTAAACAAACCCTCGATGGAGCCATTTTCTAACCCAAGTTAATGGCTTGATCGAAAAATATATTTTGATCAAGATTTATTTCTGATTAAAAAACTCCAGCTATGGTTTTATGGAGGCAACATGGGCATGCGACTTAGGCAAATGACCGACGAGCGTACGAACAGGTGGGCGCGTGCAGACGAGTGAGGGCATCCACCCGAACACACAAGTGTCGGCTCAAGGCAAGGTGAAGGGGCACACTCGAGAGCGTGTGGACATGTCAGCTCAATAAACATACATTTAGACCAACTCAACCATGAATGAAGGGACGCGACTCTTGGAAATTTGGTGGTCAAGAAGGTCGTATAAATAAATCATTGGTGACATTCGTTCAACCCATCATCCAAGTTGGCCAAGCAGTTCAAAAAAAGGGTGAACAAGGAGATTCATAAGGCAACTGAACCGAAGGCGAATTGAGCAGAGTGAGGCTCATTTAGGTGAGTTGTAGAGCTGTAAGATATCGTTGGGCGGATTTCAATGTTGTCGTAGGGTAGACGAGCACATACCTCTATAGGCGGGCACTAAAGTGCGGGCGCTGCATGAGAGGTCTCTACAGGTGGGTGCTATAGTGTAGGTACTGCATGACAGGCCGCTATAGGCGGGCAGAGGGTGCTATAGTGACGACGCTCCATGAGATGCTATTATAGGCAGGCACTAAAGTGAGGGTGCAACATGAAAGGACACTACAGGTAGGCAGAGGACGTTGTAGTGCGGACAAAGGCTGCTAAAGGTAGGTGGAGGCCACTACAATGAGGGTACTACATGACAGGTCGCTACAGGCTACACAAAGGGCGCATAGGAGTTCAGAATTCAGGTAGAAGGTTGCACGGATGGACAAGGGTCGGGCAGGCCTGCACGAACTAGTGAAATGATGGGCTTCTTGAGTGGTAGCTTCCTGTGGTCACTACTATTCTTGAACAATTATGTCAATGCTTTCCACATTGCGAACAAAGTTTCTTTTTTTTGGATATTCGAGACAATATGATCCCATACTCCGTCCAAGATTATTCTCCTTGGCTTGGCTACATCTTTATTCCACTGAGCAATGTTTTTGGCATTAGATACTTGTGGTTTTGCAACATTTGACTTAATGTATTATAGCAACCCATTTTCATCCAATGATACCTCTGTGTTCCTTCCATGTAACAAAATTAGAGGTGCCTTCCAAAGCATACTCTAGTCTTAGTCCATTGAAGGCAATCTTCTCAACTCTGAAGAAATCTTGCTACACTGAACTTCAAATTCGAACTTCTGAGAAACAACTTCGAATTGCCTGCTCTAATGTGAATGCAACTTTGGTACCATGTAAAAATTAGGTTGTATATTTGAAACTTCTCATGAAATTTTAATCAAAATCACAATACACAAACCTACACTACTGCTATGAGGACATTAATTCACAATTTAGAACAAAAATCTCAGACATGCAAGAAGAAATAATACACATGCAACAAGTATTTTTTATCTGGGGAAAAAAATCTACTAAAAACCCTAATGTCTGCGTTGGATTAATAAAATGAATAGAGATGTATTACAATTACTTTGCTCAACTGAACTCACCTTGCAAGTGCACAATCTATCTCTCTTGGACACTGCTATTTTTCAAAACTTTACTGATTTGCCGAATTTAATTCACGATTTAGAATTCTACCACTCCTCTACTTCATTCTTGTTATTAAAATGGAACAAAATAATCCAGCGATTTTCACGGTCAATATTGGAAGACAAAGCATAATCCCTCCTCGCAAGTCACTGCCTTTAGGGATCTAAAACCACTGTAAATGAGAGGGACATTGACATGTCTTTGCCATAGATTATGTGCAACTTCACATGTGATCACATTGCCAGTTCCTTTTTCGGAGACGGCATCGAACATGTAAGAAGTTTTAACTTGCATCGGAAAAAACAGTGGTTCTATCTCGCAAAATTTTGGTAAAAAAGAAGTAAAAATCATCTAAAGCTCTTACGAAAGTGTACAAGTATATCTCGTCTCCCCGAATTAAAAAGAAAAAATAATTTCTTTTAAAGTAAATCCGTTAAAGTCAATCGTTTATGGCTGGCATAGTAATATATGAGCCATCACATTTTCCAATATAAAATTTATGAATAAAAAATTGTTGCGGGCCCATCTATAACATAAATTGAGTGAGGAAAAATTTCTAATAGAACTGTCAGTAGTAACTATGCTTCTGCTTTTCACTTACCATTCGTGTCCTCTGCTTCTCCGCATAGGTCTTCGTTGAGGAGATACCAGTAAGTATCTAGTTCTCCTTCCTCTATAGGGAAATGGCTCTAACCTGCTCTCCCCGCTAGTAAACAAAGCAAAGTCTCAAACTTTGTTTTATATGAAAAAATAGATCCTAATAACATATATTGTTATGAAATTTATTAAAAACAAAAATAAATCGCCACCAAACTTAATAAATAGTTATTTAATGTGAAGTTTAAAAAAAAAAATCCAAAATTGGAAAATATGATAACTTAGTAATATTAAGAATAAGAAGGTTTTTGTAATAAAAACGATTCCTTATTTGATGCGTAGTTAATGAGAAAATCCAAAAATTGAAAAGATGCCGGAGTCACTAACGGAAAAGAAAGACCAAGATTTGTATTTGATACGAGACAATGAGAAAATTTAATGCGAAGACGCTGAATATGATGGGGGTAGATTTGGGTTTATTGAATTTAGAAGTTTATTTTACGGTTTAGTGTGAGGAAATGTATAAATATGTTTGGTTAGGGTTAAAATAAAAATAAATTATGTTATAAAAAGATGAATATGTTTAAATTTAATATTTTTAAAAAATATTTTAATGTTGTATATAAAAAATTATTTAATGTTGGTTATTAATAAAGTATTTTAATACAAATTAATATTGACATATACTTAAAATATATTAATAGTAAAAAAATTACTTTAATTTGTTCTATAAAATATTTCAATGTACATGTTATTGAAAATGTTTTAATGTCAATAAGTTTTTATAGTTATTCTATATAACATTCAAAAATAATATAAAATGCATGTCTTTACCAAAAAAGGCTCTTACTTTGAAAGAGAAGCAATTACTCTGAAAGCTCTTTGCTCGAAACCAGTGAATATTTCTGGGCTGTTTTAGGAAATTATTCTTCCGTTGCTATTTTTGGTTTAAGAATAGACAGGATTTTAAAAACGAAACATAAAATAATAAAAATTTAGAATTTTATTTTTATTTGTGCTTGGAAACATATAGAATTTTACAAATGATGAGGAAAAATATGAGAATGAGTAAAATAAACTTAGAACTTAAGTGAACGAAAATTGTTTTTAATAAAAACGATGAACGGAAAAAGTGAAACTTTCCTTTGTCGAAACAACTGCCCGTCTTTTAATAAAAACGATGAACGGAAAGAATGAAACTTTCCTTTGTCGAAACAACTACCTGTCCTTTGCTTTTGGCAATTTGAATTTGATTCTCACACCTATTCGATTTAAAAACTTGTAAAATGGAAAAGATTGAAAAAAAATACAGACTACCTTCCTCCTTATCTAATGTAATTCTATTTTACATATGCTCTAAATTTGGCCGGCTTCTCAAAAGTTGTTAATTTCCCACTATCACAAGTTAATTTCCCCTATTACTTCCCGTAGTTTTACACTTTATTTTTAAATATATTTTAATTTATAAATGAAATCATTTGTTTAGTCTGGTTAATTTTAATTAAAATTGGATAGTTATTTTTAAAAAATTTAGTTTAAATTGTTTAATCTGCATAATTTCTAGTGCCTCATAAAATTTTCATGATATTAAATCTATTATGCATTCAAAAATATATTTTAAACAATAAAAATTCTTAGAACTGTTGTCACACTCTATCACAGGAGTAAAAAAAATTTTAAATTTTTACTTACCAACTTATAATAAACTTGCACATAAACCTTATATGGAGATTCCTCGTACCAATAACATATAAATATATATAATTCCGCACACATATCATAAGCATCACAACTAAATCCCACTCCACATATTGTAATGGTTACATTTTGAAATACATGCATGCATGGGTTAATTGTCTTCCCATACCTGTTTATTTAATATGTTTATATATGTTAACTTGGTATGTTGCGATTATGGCTTCGAACCCAAGGCAAGACCCGGGTACAGTGGATTGTTCGCCTTCTTAATTATAACCTTTATGGCATTTTCCAAATATGGTACTGGTTTGTATCCCCGAGACGCTGATGTGGTGAAGTTCTACCGCTTACGGCTCTCGCTTATTGTATGTCGTCCACCTGGCTTGATCGGTGGTCAGCATTCAAACGGCCATGTGCGGTGGCGTGCCCTAAGGCTCCAAGTGTTATGAGGCCAGGCACCTCGATCTTACCATTTCGCGCTCATAATTCTTCCCGGTTCCTCCTTGTCAATCGAACGGTTGAAAGAAGCTCAGTCAGATCGAAGGTTGGAAATTACGCCACGAAGCAAGGTTTTACAGTGAAATATTTAAGTGTTGTTCCTTCTCAGCTTATTCTTGTTTCCATATCGGAGCGACTGTGTGCTGCCGAAGACTTTAGTGGCTCTCTGCCATACCGGGGTTCCATTCTCAGTCTCAGAGCATGGTGTCATGTCGCGGCTTCTCCTTTCGACGCAGGTATAGACGTGCTCGTTCTTTGGCTTAACTTCTGGAGTTTTTTTATGATTCCGGATTGAAACTTTTCCACTGATAAATTGTTTTGTCATTGTTCTCAGCAATTCCGATAGGGTTCTAAATTTAATTGTCTCAATGTATTCAGGAGGTGCTTCGGCGATCGGTCGGCTTTTGGGAAGAATCTGGCTTTTTCCTTCCTCAGTCGTTCCACTACGGGTAAGAGTTGGTTGCTTTCCAAAGGTCCCGCTTTCGTAATCTTTTCTCAGAGTACTTGTCTGAACCTCTGTTCCACTGAACAGGGTTGCCGAGGTTCTTGCTATTGTAATCGATTTTCCCGCCATTCATCCGAGGTTTCTTTACTGAGAAACTATATGACTCATTTTCTAGTTTGTATGGTTATTTATATCCGGTTGTTTTTATTGCCAAACTTAGGCGGAACTCCGCCTAGGCACGGTACGCCGGTTTGAGTTGTATATATATGTACTGTTCTGTTTTCAGGGTTCTGCCCGGCTCACGGGCGTTGCTCCATAGCAATACTGTTACAGTTTTATAATGTTAATCTCTTGTTATTCGGTTACAAGTTTGTCGTGCGAGTTCTGGTATTTTGGTATGACTATAATATGTTCTCGATATGGATTGCCTTTTTCACAGCTTTTACTTCGAACTCGTTTGACATACGAGTCGCCATTCGATTTTCTTTTCAGGTTTATGAGTTATTCTGTAGTGGCTATATCTTGGTTCTTAGTTCGGCAAAGGTGCCCTGCCGGCTAAGCACACGCTTACGCCCGCAGCGGTGGCACCTTAGAGCCAGAGTCTTTTGCAAATAACTATACGTATGCATAATGTATTGATCTTTTCCTTTGTTACATGAACAGGAATATCTTCGCCTGTAGGTTATGTCTATAATATGCATGTACTTAATTTCAGTCTGTCGTTAATGTCTATAATATGCATGTACATAATTTCAATCTATCGTTTTACTTATGTAATAGCAGAGATATTGTTTTTCACTTCAGAGGTTGTATTTAGACTACCGACGAATGTTCGGCCCGCTCTTGCCTTGATAATGGTTTGATCCCGCCATTGTTTGCTGCTACTTGGAATCGATATAAGAAGCGTAATTGTTCTGTTTATGGCTCGTTTAATTTCTTTAAATATTGTTTGCTCTAAAGTACAGAGTAGGGTTAAATAGTTCCTGTCTGTTTAATATTTGGTTTTTCCACCTGTAATGCAAGTTCTCAGTCAATATATATTCAATGCTTACATTCTTGAATGGAAATGCAGTTACGGTCTCCGCCGAGCACATAGAAGGTTTTCTTTTCTAGGGAATAGGCAGTTTGTTTCCCTCTAATTTATTTGGTTCACCACAGAAAGATAAAGTCATTTCTCAGTTAATAGGCTTACCACAGAAAGATAAAGTCATTTCTCAGTTAATAGGCTTACCACAGAAAGATAAAGTCATTTCTCAGTTAATAAGCTTAATAAGCCATACCTGCTTAGTTGCAAACCTGTATGTAATGCTTGTCAACCACCCGTCCGTAGGAAGATCCTTCTCGATCTTCCACCCCCAAGCACATCTGCAGATCTCGTCTGCTATCTCACTGGCTATGCCAGATCTCGCTATCTGATCCTAACCAGACATAGCGGATTCAGGAATTCTCTTCCTCATAAACATGCCATCTGGTCCTAACCAGACATAGCACTTTCTTTGTTTTTTCCTTTCTGCCATCTGATCCTAACCAGACTTGGCATTTTCCCCTTTTTCCTCTTGGGGACTCAACTGCCTCCTCAAGGCAGTTAGGGTTTCTTTTATTTAACCACCTTCACAGTGATTAGCCACAGTTAATCATATACTCAAATTGAATAATGATAACACAATTAATTATCATAATGGTTAACAATACTTAACAATAGAGTTTTTGTATTTCATCAAACAGAGTTTATCTCACAGTTAAATTTACTAATTTACCAACATTACTCCTCACGAAGGGCATCACAACTGTATAGCTAGATTCTAGTGAATTCCAGTACAAATGTTTTTTTATATATATCGAGTGGGCCTAATGGTTAAGAGCATGTTTTTTCTCCAAAGAAGTCGAAAGTTCAAATCCAAAAAAATGTAGAGTATAAATACCTTATTAAGCTTAGGAGTCAAATTGCCCGGTCTAAAAGTAACACAATATTATAATTAAAATTTTTACTATTTAAATATATTTAATAATAAAAAAATATATGTTTTTCAAAAGAAAGATAAATTAAAATTTAGAAAAAACCAGAATTAATAAATTTGTTTATTTTTTCTTTTTAAAATTGACAAATATTTAAAATTCAAACATTAAACTAGTCTTAAATAAAAAGAAAATCATTAATTTTTTTTTCTTTATTTTTTGAATGTGAATCAAGTAATTAATCATCTTATAATAAAATTTTAAACCATATTAATCGACAAAATACCCTATAATAATAAATTTTCCTTTCAAATTCCAACATGGCTTCCCCTAAATTTAAAAATTATATATTAAATTTAAATTCTGGTGAATTATTAATTTATACTTAAAAACGGAATATATATATTTTTTCCCTTATCACTTTTATTTAAAAGATTGTTTTTGCAAATTTTATATATATATATATATATATATATATTATTAATTTATACTTAAAAACGGAATATATATATTTTTCCCCTTATCACTCTTATTTAAAAGATTGTTTTTGTAAATTTTTAATATATATATATATATATATATTCTTACTAAGTTGAAAAAATTTCAAATTTCTTTTGGAAGTTGAAAAAATTATGTCTCTACATTACTCTCTGTTTAAGCTTTTTCCATGCTCTGCCTCTTCATCTGGTCCTCATGATGAACCACACTTGTTGGTTTGAAACGCCTTTGCCAAAAATTTCTCTTATGTGATTTCTACCAAAAGACTTTGCTTAATTCATTATGGATCACAGAAGCTTGAATACAAAAAACAACAACAATAATTTTGGCTGTTACTTAGGATAAGAAACTGTTTAGTTAGTGAGTAGTTATAGATTATTCAATAACCAGTTATTATAGGTTTAATGACCATTATATTTAAATAATAAAAAACTAACCTACTAAGGGCCATTAAGAAATTATTACCTATTATCCATTGTAACTAAATTATAAATAGTAGCCCATTATTACATAATAATTAGATAGCAATTGAATAATAATAAATCAATATTATATAATGACCATGTAGATAATTGAAATAATATTAAACTAACAAAGGAATTCAATTATATATCTTTTATTAATAAATATATTATTATTAATAATTATTTAGTAATATAATAGTAATAAAGCAATTAAATAATATATATAATGACCGTTATAATTAAAATATTCTCTTAGTAATGTTATTAATATATCTAATTTTAAATTAATTTATTTAAATAATATTTGAATAATATTGAATATATATTATAATAGGATTAAAATATTAATATTATCCTTGAATTAACAATAAACTCCTTCATTTACCTATTTTAACTATTTCTTGAAATATTAATTAGTTATTTGAGTAGTTTGATCAGGTTCATTAGGTCAAACTAGCCGTTATCCTATAGCCGTTGGAGTCTCTGCACACTCTATTTAATCGAGCTAAGCCTGATTTGATCTTCATCTTGTCCTGACGATGAACCACACTGGTTGGTTCGAAACGCGTCGACAAACGATTGATTATGTGATTTTGCCGAAGATTATCTAAACAAATAACATTGTTATTTGTTCATTATTATAAAAATTGCTATTTACCAATAATTACTTGCAAATTCCTTATAAATAAATAGAAATACACTAAATCTATATAAAACTTACCCCTTTATAGTTAACTTTCTTCTCCATCTTCCTAGTTGAATTTCATAAATAATTTAAGTTTATGATACATTTAAAATCTCTGCAGAATTTTAGGTTCTATGGTCCATTTAAAATTAATATAATTTATGAATGATTTCCATTAAATTTATGTTTTTTTTAAGAAGAAAAAGAGAATGGTTTTATATTAATATGGATTGGGCATCTAGTATACCTTAAAACTGTTTCTGTTTGGCTAAGGAAACAGGTTAATTGTCCAAGACCAAAAGGCATCTAGGGGAGTGAAACTCTGTCACTTTAGGGACTATCAAGGTTATTCCAGGTAACCCACTTTTCCTTGAATAAGGGTGATGATTCCAGGTGGCGTTTTTCCTTGAATAAAGACCATGAATCAACCTGGGTTCGTGGATCACAGCTAGAAATAGTTATTCTCACTGCTAGTTTGACAACTGAATTATAATAAATTTACTTACTTTATAATTTTTTTTAAAATAATATAAATAAAGACTAATACATTTGTCGAGAAATTGTTATGGTAATGGACTGCACATTTCGTCACAATTTTTAAAATGCTGTCACCCTTTTTAAAATGATGCTGATGCACAGTGAGCAATAACACTTACAGCAATCCGTTGGATCATTGTTGGACGGGTATGAATTGTGACTACCACCTAAAAGCATTGAAATCTCTGCCAATAATTTTATGTATAGTAATGCATCTTGTCAGTTGAAAGGAATGCGCAAGAAATGCGTGATTGGACTGTGTACATAGTACATATTAATTAATTATCATATTGTTGTTATTCGCTGTTACAGAAATTGCGGAATCAGAATTTGTATTCTATTGATTGATCTTGCTTTTAATCAATCTGGAAACAGAGTATTGTTTTAGTGTTGATGATGCACCGTTGAGACGGCTTGCATTTGGAAATTGCAGTTTATTAGGACTGAACGGCCCGTGGGAGCGTTGGTTGCTGAAGCTGTTTATTGCGCTTTAAAGAAAAGTGTCATTCAATTATTTTAAGTTTTGGTATGTGGGATTAAATTGTATTTATTGAAACCGTAGAATGTTACTCACGTCGCCTTACAGCACGTGATCAATACTGTCCTGCGTCTGATTATTCCGAGTCTAACTTGATGGAGTGTCAGTCATGGTCAGCTTGTTGACCTAAGAGTTGCAGACTAAAGTCTAGAAGGTTGGAGGTGGAACCCTGGACGGTGGACCTAATTGCCATGCGGGGCCAAAGCACCAACCAGTGGAATGTGCATGGAAATTTCATCTTATTAGGACGACACAGCCCCTTCAAATGTAACGTGTTCATGGTGTTTATTGCGGTGTCAAGAAATAGCAGGCCCATACTACGCATAAACAAATAACATAGCAAACAGTGTTATGATTGCGGGGATGGGCCTTATTGAATTTGAAGTCATTTTATAGCACTGTTAGATCCAATACTCTCCATCTCCACACACATAGCATTAATGGTTTAGCTCTGAAGTGTATAATTCTATAATTTGATGTCGTCAACATTTTTAATGGTTGGAATTCATTGTGATAATGTGTGTGCATGTCATTGCAAATTCTTAAGTTAATATTGTTCGATATAATTTATATATTTGAATTAAGGGTTTTTCCTGATATCAAGATTTTGTGGTTTTAATACCACATTAATTATATAATAATTATTTAAAAAAAAAATCTAAAAAAAAATCACAATTCAATAATGTATAAACACATTTTTAAAAATAAATTTTATATAAGAATGTATTGAATTGAAGTTAATTGTATGAAAAATGGGCCTGTTTACAAAATACATTTTAAAAGGATAAAATTCATGTAATAATGCATAACATTGAGTTAAGAAAGTAAATCTCGGAGCAAGAGCCCTCATGACTACTATTAGGGTTTTGACCACGACTAGGGTTTTGACCTAGTTGACCTTTTACTATGGCCCTCCCACCTTGTAATAAGATTTTGCAGTCCATAATGGTGCATACCCATGTTTAGTGGAGAAGTTAGTGTATCTCAAAGAAATGGCAGCTTGTTCTACAAGTTTTTCTTCTCAGGCAGATCAAGTCTAGGTTTCTTATAATGCCATGCTAAAATCCAGAATTGTTGTTTTGATTGTCCATGAAGCTCATTCTTTTAATATCCCTATGGGGGATGAAATCGTCAGCATTGCGAAATATTTTTCAAAACTTGGTTTTTTCTATAGATTTAATGGATTTTGTCCACGGCTGACTAATCTTCATAAGTGAATTTTTTATACATGGAAACCCTTCTTGTCTGAAGATCTGAATATTTTCCCTCTAGATTGGAGTCTTTTTGATGTAATAAATTTGCAATTATGTGATATATATATATATATATATATATATATATATATATATTATGAAAAGTATTTTAAAAATGTTTGGGTAAGATATTTTTTTTAATGGTTTAAGATTATGAAACATTTGAAATGATCAAAAGCATGCCCTTTTACAGACCATCAATAGGTTATTCTAAATGATCAAAAGCATGTTCTTTTACAGATCACTAGTAAGTTATTCCAAGTGGTGTGGATTTCTTTGAATAACAATGATGAGTGATGAGTCAACTGGCATTCATGGATAGCAACTAGAGAGGGTTGTCCTTACCACTGGTTTGACAATTGTGTTATGTTAGGTTTTTCCCATTGTTTGAATAAAAATATTATAAACAAGTAAAGTTTGATAATATTTTAAAGATTTACAATGAATAAGAGTAGTTGTACTTTTAAGGATCTCATCATCAAAGGATATTATAAGTATTTTGAAATATGAAAGGAAAATATTTATTTTTCGGAATAATCATGTTGGTCAAAGAATGGATTTGGGTTACACTTTTTGAATAAATAAGGGTGTGTGTTGGGGAAAAATGGATGCTCGATCGAGCAATTTTTAAGTGCTCGATCGAGTTGTTGAGGCTCTTAAAAATAGCTCGATCAAGCATTTAAACAAACCCTCGATGGAGCTGTTTTCTAACCCAAGTTAATGGCTTGATCGAAAAATATATCTTGATCAAGATTTATTTCTGATTAAAAAACTCCAGCTGCGGTTTTATGGAGGCAACACGGGAATGCAACTTAGGAAAACCACCGACAGGCGTACGAATAGGTGGGTGCATGCAGACGAGTGAGGGCATCCACCTGAACACACAAGTGTCGGCTCAAGGCAAGGTGGCACACTCAAGAGCCTGTGGACATGTCAACTGGATAACATACATTCAAGCCAACTCAACCGTGAATGAAGGGATGCGACTCTTGTAAATTTGGTGGTCAAGAAGGTCATATAAATAAAACATTGGTGACATTCGTTCAATGCATCATCCAAGTTGGCCAAGCAATTCAAAGAAAGGGTGAACAAGGAGATTCATAAGGCAACTGAACCGAAGCTGAACTGGGCAGAGTGAGGCTCGTTTAGGCGAGTCGTAGAGCTGTAAGATATCACTGGGCGGATTTTAATGTTTCCATAGTGTAGACGGGCACAAACCTCTACAGGTGGGCACTAAAGTGCATGCACTACACAAGAGGTCTCTACAGGCCAGCGCTACAGTGCACATACTGCATGACATGCCGCTATAGGCGGGTAGAGGGTGCTATAGTGACGGCGCTACATGAGAGGCCACTACAGACGGGCACTAAAGTGCGGGTGCAACACGAAAGGACGCTACAGGTAGGCAGAGGACGCTATAGTGCGAACAAAGGATGCTATAGGTAGGTGGAGGCCACTACAATGTGGGTACTACACGACAGGTCGCTACAGGCCGCATGAAGGGTGCATAGGAGTTCATAATTTAGGTAGAAGGTTGCACGGATAGACAAGGGTCGGGCAGGCCTACACGAACTAGTGAAACAATGGGCTTCCTGAGTGGTAGCTTCCTATGGTCACTACTATTCTTGAACAATTATGTCAATGATTTCCACATTGTGAACAAAGTTTCTTTTTTGTGGATATTCGAGACAATATGATCCTGTACTCCCTTACTCCCTCCAAGATTATTCTTCTTGCCTTGGCTACATCTTTATTCCACTGAGCAATGTTTTGGGCATCAGATGCTTGTGGTTTTGCAACATCTGACTTGATGTATTCTAGCAACCCATTTTCATCCAATGATAGCTCCATGTGTTCCTTCCATGTAACAAAATTAGAGGTGCCTTCCAAGGCATACTCTAGTCTTAGTCCATTGAAGGCAATCTTCTCAACTCTAAAGAAAACTTGCTACACTGAACTTCAAATTCGAACCTCTGAGAAACAACTTCGAATTGCCTACCCTAATGTGAATCCAACTTTGATACCATGTAAAAATTAGGTTGTAGATTTGAAACTTCTCATGAAGTTTTAATTAAAATCATAAGACACAAACCTACACTACTGCTCTGAGGACATTAATTCACAATTTAGAACAAAAATCTCAGACATTCAAGAAGAAATAACACACATGCAACAAGTATTTTTATCTGGAGAAAAAAATATACTAAAAACCATAATGTCTTCTTGGATTAATAAAATGAATAAAGATGTATTACAATTGCTTTGCTCAACTAAGCTCACCCTGCAAGTGCACAACCTATCTCTTTGCTCATTGAAAGCCTCTGACCCAAACTTAGTCAATTTTTTCCACGGCTTGAGATCCCATTTCCTTGCGTTGTTCCTTGAGGAATTAGCCCCTATTATTTAGGAAATTCTTCTAATTGAATTGTGCAATTCCTTTAGTTGATTATCTGAATGCATGCAACACTTGTACACTCAAGACTAGTCTACAACTGATTTTACACTACATTGGAATCTCCACCTCAACTGGGTAACTCAAATTCTCTGCATGCACTAGCTATTTTGGGCTGATGATCAGTTAATTGGATGGTCATTGAGTTTGATTGAAGTCCCACTGCTTACTTGACCTTCCATTAGTTCCTCCAAAATTTGGAACTAGTTTAACTGAAAACAACCTGAGATAACTGACCTTGATTGCTAAAAATTAGCAATCACACATGCAAAATTGAACTCTAACTCTTCCAAAACAAATTTATTGATCCCATGCAACATTTTTCAACACTTTACTGATTTGCGGAATTTAATTCATGATTTAGAACAACATTCACAAACATGAAATAATAAAAACCACACATGCACAATATTTCTATAGGGAAACCCAACTGGGAAAAACCCCTCAAGCCTCTTTGCATTAATTAGATGAATATATAATGTATTATAATTGCTTGCCCATTGAGCACAACTTGCAAGTGAATAACCTATCTCTCTTCTCAACGAGAAATTACGACTGAGACTTAGTCAATTCCTACATTTTCTTGAGCCCATATTTGATTGCGCAAAAACTGAGGAATTAGCCCCTATGTTTTAGGAATTTTCCTTCAATTGATTGCAAAATTTCCTAAGGATTTATCATCTCACTACATGCAACACCTATACACTCAAACTAGTTTACAACTGCTTGTTACACTGCCTTGGAATCTCCACCTCAGTTAAGAAACTCAAATTCCTTGAATGCACTAGCTATTTTGAGCTGATTGATCAGTTAACTGAATAATCACTGAGTTAGATTGTTGTCCCACTGCACAACTGACCTTCCACTAATTCCATTAATTGTTAGAACTAGTTTAACTTAACACTACTAGAAATAAATGACCTGAATTACTAAAGTTTAGCAATCACACATACTTAACTAAACTCCAAGCCCTTTAAATCGAATTTACTGAATTAATTGAGTGACAAAAGTCATGTCACACAAGCTAACTGTCTCAAAGTTGAGTTTTCATGTGGAAATTCAAATTTTCTCAATTTGACCAAGCTAAAGGCAAATTGAAACTTTCTTGCTACACTTCTCAACAGTGCCCAAAACAAAAAACTTATAAAACATGGTGATCCCATTCCCATATATAAGAAAGAAGTTAAACAAATACATATCCCATATCACCTAAGGATATTATAATGAAGCAGATGCAAAAGGAATCTAAAAGGCGTAAATCTGATTTTGGTGAGCAAGCCATCAAAATCCTTCCCGGCTTCCTTCACAGAATAGTGTATTCTAATGCTGCGAAGCTATATGTCGGTGGTTGATGCACATTAATATGATTTTTTTGCATTGAATACTCCATGGAAAATATTCATTTCTTGATCATATACAAAGTACAATATTCTACCGCTCCTATAATCCAGCGATTTGCACAGTCAATATTGGAAGACAAAGCATAATCCCTCCTCGCAAGTCACTGCCTTTAGGGATCGAAAACTCATGTAAATGAGAGGGACAATGACATGTCTTTGCCATAGATTATATGCAACTTCGCATGTGATCACGTTGCCAGTTCCTTTTTCGGAGACGGCATCGAACATGTAAAAAGTTTTAACTTGCATCCGAAAAAACAGTGGTTCTATCTCACAAAATTTTTGTTAAAAAAGAAGTAAAATTCATCTAAAGCTCTTATGAAAGTGTACAAGTACATCTCGTCTCTCCGAATTAAAAAGAAAAAATAATTTCTTTTAAAGTAAATCCGTTAAAGTCAATAGTTTATGGCTGGCATAGGAATATATGACTATTGCCATCACATTTTCAAATATAAAATTTATTTATAAAAAATTGTCGCTGGCCCATCTATACCATAAATTGAGTGAGGAAATGTCACTAGTAACTATGCTTCTGCCTTTCACTTACCATTCGTTGCCTCTGCTTCTCCGCATATGTCTTCGTTGAGGAGGTAGATCCAACCTTACACGATGAATTCCAGTAAGTATCTAGTTCTCCTTCCACTATAGGGAAATGGCTCTAACCTGCTCTCCCCACTAGTAAACAAAGTCTCAAACTTTGTTTTATATGAAAAAATAGATCCTAACAACATATATTATTTTGAAATTTATTAAAAACAAAAATAAATCCCCACCAAACTTAATAAATAGTTATTTAATGTGAAGTTAAAAAAAAAAATCCAAAATTTGAAAATATGATAACTTAGTAATATTAAGAATAAGAAGGTTTTTATAATAAAAACGATTCCTTATTTGATGGTCAATGAGAAAATCCAAAAATTGAAAAGATGCTGGAGTTACTTACGGATAAGAAAGACCATGATTCGTATTTGATACGAGCCAATGAGAAAATCCAATAAGAAAATCTAATGGGAAGATGTTGAATATGATTTAGTAAATTCATTTTTTTTTTAATTTTATGAGCAGAGAGGTTTATTGAGTTTAGAGGTTTATTCTACAATTTAGTATGAGGAAACGTGTAAATATATTTGTCTATTGTTAAAATAAAAATAAATTATGTTATAAAAAATATGAATATGTTGTAAAGTAATTAGAAGTAAAAAAATGAATATGTTTAAACTTAATACTTTTCAAAAATATTTTAATGTTGTATATAAAAGAATGATTCAATATTGATGAAGGAGTCTATTTGATTTCGAATCGGAGTGAGGAAGAGCTTAGGGGGTAACAATGGCGAAACCCTAGGATTCCCGCCTGCTGTATCGCAGGCTACCTGGACTGTGGTGGTTTGTAGACTCCCAAAGAATGGTGACAGACGCGGGCCCGACTATGGGTCTATTTTTTTTAAGCTGTGACCTCTTATTGGGACCGTAAAAAACTGTTCAGGGTTTGCAGTCTCGACCCACCGTTTTTTGTTTTTCCTTCGTAACCCGTTTCCACTGCAGCCTGACCCTCCTGGTCATACGGTGGACTGATTTGCGGGTTTGTCGGTTACCATGGTAGAGGAGGACCTCGTGGACTACGAGGAGGACCCCATGCCTGAACAAGAAATCTGGGCGCATCAAAGAAACCCAGCTATGGACCCTTGGGGGAAGAGACCGATTAGCTCGACAGCTGCTACTCATCTGACGCCACACTCGTCGCGCACCGGAAAAAAGCAGCATCGGGCTGTCAACATTGAGGATCTGCCGGTTTTGGAGTGTCCCCCTCTCTCGCCGGCCACGCTGCACCTTCTGGGCTCTTGCTTGCAGTCTTCCCCCTCTTTCGATTCTCCCCTCCCTAACCCATCGCAACATCCCCCGACTCCCCCCTCGCGGGTCTCCCAGCCCTATCTTACCTCATCCATATCCTTGGCTCCGGAAGGTCCCTCCAATATTCAGCACCCTACTCAGTCTTTCATTCAACTTGCCTCCTGCAGTTTGAACCCTCACTCCCCTATTCGCTCGGGCTGCTTCAGTTCTCCGCTTCTGTCTGCTCGCCCGGCCAGATCTGCCCAGCACAACACCTCTGATCCGTGTCGAAATCTACTCAAAGAAATCCCTACTGGCAGGCGCTCCGACAAGCAGAAAAAAGGTCGGTGCCTTAGGGCCATTGACTCAGACATTAACTTGACCTTTGGGGAAGACGTCCAAATGGCCGATGCACTGGATACAACGAGGAAAGTTCTGGTAGGACGTGTGCGAGGTCGCACCTATTCGGTGGAAAGATTGCGACAATGGACTGAGGAGATTTGGGGTACCCTCCTGAAGGAACTGCCAGCTATAAGGGTATTAGCCAGGGGATGGTTCGCTCTACACTTTCATAGAGCGGAATACACAGAATGGATATTGTCGCAATTCTGGCATATCGAGCTTGCTCCAGTCCTTCTGAAGCGTTGGGATCCCCTTTTTGATCCGGAGCGAGAACAGCTCGGAGCTGGGCCTATTTGGGTCAGATTGTCGGGGTTACCTATGCAATTTTGGACCCCGCAGGTCTTCAAACGTATAGGCGATGCGCTGGGAACCTATCTTGAGCACGATAAGTCTTTCGAAAGAACAGGAATTATGATTGTGGCAAGGATATTAGTTCATCTTGATACCAGAGCTGGGTTGGAAGAGAAAATCACATTACACCGCCGGCACTTCTCACACAAACAGCTACTGGACTACGAAGGTGTCCCTTATCGGTGTAGACGGTGCCACAAAGTAGGACATCTATACAAGGACTATCCATTGCTCTCAAGGGTGACCTTGGAGAATTCAAAGGGGATAAACAACTTTCGATCGAACAGAACAAAGGAGACAAGTAGCATGGTGAGGGTGACAAGAACCAAGGTGAGACCCCATCGGAGGCAGGGAAAGATGCTTCAATCAAGGCAAATAATCGGCGGAAAGCAGTGTCCTCACCGCCTCGTACCCACTCCTTGACAGCCGAGGAAGCTATCTCTCCACCGGGTAATGTATCATTTCCCATAACCTCTGCAATCATTTCAGATGTTATGTTCTCTGTTATGCATTCATCTCTGCATCCTCCTTCCTCAGCCCTTGATCCTATCCCCTCCATTCCATGTTCCATTGCCTCGCGCCTCCCCCCCCCCCCCACTTTCTCCACTACTCCCACCTCTCTCAGGAAGCATTCCACCCCAGACGCTCTCTCTGACTCCATCTCTGGATCGGGATCTCATCCATATAACTTGCGTTCTCGCGCCCATCCAAAATTTTTGGGACTGGGACTCTCACCTGGGCGATCCACTAAATATAAACCTCCTAGAGGCCGCCCATCCAATATCAAATCCGCCATCAAGTCGGTTGTGGCTGATGTTGCGCGAGGCCGACAATGCACCATTGAAAGGGCGCTTAGAGCAATTGAGCCCTCTGCCCTGGTTCCCCATGATTTGGCTCTCCTACAACTGTAGGGGATTAGCCAACCCCAAAAAGCGATTGGCTCTCAAGAGGATGGCAATGGACTCCAGATGTGACATCCTCTTCCTACAGGAAACTCTCTGCACTTCGGACATCTCCATGAAAACCCTTCAATCCATCCTACCGGGTTGGGTATTTCAGGGTATGGATGCAAACGGAAAATCGGGTGGTCTCGCTATTGGTATCAACCCCAGGACTGTAAAGATAATATCATCCTGGGGAGGCTGGGGCTTTATTGGCATGGACATCTTCGTGGGGGAACTCGGACTCCCATTAAAAGTTATCAACATCTATGCCCCAAACCAGAACAGAATGGCTTTTTGGCTCAATTTTTTGGATAATAATCTTGTCACTACTTCCACCATCATTGGGGGAGATTTAAACTTTTCGTTGGGTATGGAGGAATCCTGGGGACATCATGCACAATTGGATCCTATATCGGAGTAGATGGGTACGCTACTGGACACCTACAAGATGGTTGATGTTCCCATGAACAAGAAAGTCCCCACTTGGCATAACAGGCGAACGGGGGAAGCTGCTTTGGGACGGAGATTGGACAGATTTCTGATCCATGAAGACCTCCTCCGTAATCTCCCCCTGTACAGACAATGGGTCGGCACTGGTGGCTTATCCGACCATCTCCCCATATTCCTTCAAGTCAGTGGTCCTACCAAGAAGCCCCGTCCTCCTTTCAAATTCTTTTCCGGCTACCTACAAGAACCGGATTTCATCAATCTTGTGACTGATTTCTGGAAATCGCAACCTCCGTTGAGGGCTCAGAGGATGGCGGTGGATTTTTGTGAAAGACTCAAAACTCTCAGAAGTAGGACTGAGGAATGGTCAAAGAGGAAGAAACTGAGAGATGATCAGCACCTCATTGATATTGAGCTACAGATTGCACAGCTAACGGATGAACGGGGGCTTGGATTCATAACAGAGGATTCAAAAGTGTTGTTGAATAACCTGGAGAAGCAAAAATCCAAACTGCTACTAGACAAAGAAGAACAGTGGAGGTTGAAAAGCAGAGCCACCTGGCTGCAAGCGGGTGATGGCAATACAAAGTTCTTCCACAACTTTGCAAATGGCAGGAAGGCATCGAATACTATCTGGCAGCTGCCTTGTGAACCTGATGGATGGGCCTCATCACACCAGCAATTAGCCAGGTTGGGTACATCACATTTTAAAAGACAATTTACTACGCCGACAGCTATTAATCTCCCGGATATCATTAACCTGGCTGGGCATTTCCCAAGGTTTGTGGAACCTGATGCAGTTGAGGACTTGATACAACCGGTCACTATGGAGGAACTGGAAGCAACATTAAAGTGGTTCAAAAAAGACAGGAGTCCGGGTCCGGACGGCTGGCCAGTGGAGTTCTACCTGGCCTTCCTGGAACTGTTGGGGGAGGATCTGCTGGAAGTCATTGAAGAGAGCAGAATCAATGGCCATATACACCCTCCCATGAACTTCACCTATATTGCCTTGATTCCTAAGTCTGATTCCCCCACCTCGTTCAATGACTTCAGGCCCATTTCCCTTTGCAACTGTTTATACAAAATCATTTCTAAAATTATTGCTAACCGCATCAAGCCCTTTCTATCTAACCACATCTCCCAGGAGCAATTCGCTTTCCTTGATCATTGTCATATTCAGGATGCCATTGGAACAGCCCAGGAAGCCCTTCATTCCATCAAATACAAAAAACTCAAAGGAATCTCTCTCAAAATTGACCTATCGAAGGCCTTTGACAAAGTGAATTGGCTTTTTCTGAAAATGATCCTCTTGCATTTAGGCTTCCCCCCCGTCATTATATCCTGGATCATGGGTTGTATCTCTTCTGTCTCTTTCGCTATTCTAATTAATGGATCAGCCACTTCATCTTTCAATATAGACAGAGGAATCAGGCAGGGCTGCCCTCTATCACCACTCCTTTTCTTGCTAGTCATGGAAGGACTTAGCAGACTTATAGCAACTGCAAAAAGGAGCGGGGGTATCAGTGGGCTAAAGATCATGGAGCACTTTTATCTTACACATTTACTTTTCGTAGATGACATACTGATATTCTTGAATGGGAGTGTCCGGGACACCACCTCCCTGAATGAAATTCTGAATCTTTTTTGTAGAGCTACAGGGATGGAAATAAACAAAGAAAAATCTACCATATCCCTATCTGATTGCACGCCACAGGAATCTCTGCTTGTTGTAGAAATTTTGAATAATTTAACACATATTCAACAGAGATTATCCTGATCATGTACTATTGCGGAATACATACACAATACATAAGCTCCTCTACGTTGATCATCAATATAGCAGCATCAATAACAATAAAACATCAAGAGCATTCACACATTAACACAGTATGTATCCCGGGGAAAGCATCTCGCTAAAAACCCCAACTATTTGTATATTAATGATTGAGTCATGTAACATTACACAGCATAATACTTCTCACAAGTATCTCCACCTCTGTTACACACAATACAGCTCAGATCTGATCTCCAAATCTCTTCCACTGCTTGCGTGCCTCCACTGCTCAATACCTGCTCAAGAACTGATGAGAATGGCTCACCAAACTCGTTTTTCACCTGCAAAATAGTCAATCACACTTTGTTGGACGTGAGCACAAACTATAATGTGGGAAAATACGTGGGCAAACTCATTGGCATACTCAATCCCTTGATTGTGCAAGATCTGGTGCACAACTATAGTCACAACTGATAGCAATCTGATTCTCTACCACCTGTCGCTGTTGAACTGAACATACACTGACATGCAACTGAGTTAACTTATGTATTCATTAGTTGTATTATGAGTTAATAACTTGTGAATTAATTAATAACTAATTCACCCAACTCATCTCTAGTCTATTTTCCAGTTAGACTAAATACAACCAGTTTAACAAGGCTAAACTGAACACAATTCCATCAACTCCACAATCAACTCCACCAAACTCAACTGATTGAGTTCTAACTGAAGTCATGCATGCAACAACTCAACTGACTCATAAGAAAAGCGTATTTCCTTCTGACAACTGCATGTGCCACCTCTGTAGCTCAAACTGAAGTGCTCCAAGAGAATAAGATTAAGTTTATAGTCCAAATATTATTGTGAGATAATAATATTTGACTTTTCTATTTTTGACAGCCAGTCTAAAAATAGACTTTGATCACTCACACTGTGATCACTCACACTTTCATAAAAAATAGAAGTCCATCTATTTTTTCCCAACTTGATCAATCATCCATAAACAACAACCTGCAATCCATAGACATGATCCATATGTCTAAAAATAGACATAGTCTAAAAAATAGACTTGCGCCAAAAATAGCCTGCGGGCCCACTTAGTGAAGGCGACTCTTTTCACTAAGCTCCATCATCTTGTTGCAATCTCAACACTCCCTCTCGACAAGATATGGATTATCAGCAACCCCTATCCTGCCTCGGTGGTACTCGAATTTGCTCATGGTGAGAGCCTTCGTCAGAATATCAGCATCCTGATCCTCCGTTGGAATGTATGAAAGCAACATGATCCTCCGCTACACACAATCTCTGATATGATGGTACCTGATGTCAATATGTTTAGATCTATCATGAAATACAGGATTAGCTGAGAGTTTAATGCAACTCTGGTTATCACAGTAAATCACAGTAGGATCCAAATGAGAACCGAACAAACCAACTAGGATCTTCCTCATCCATATAGCCTCACATGCAGCCAAACTTGCTGCCATATACTCGGCCTCTGCTGAACTGAGTGCCACGGATCTCTGTTTCCTGTTGTACCAAGAAACTACTGTCGATCCAATACTGAAGACCCCTCCTGATGTGCTCTTTCTGTCTGTTGGGCTCCCTTCCCAATCTGCATCCGTGAAGCCACATAGCTTCACCTCATCCTCTTGTCTGTACCACAAACCATATCCCGATGTGCCTCTCAAGTAGCGCAATACATGCTTGCCCGCCTTCCAGAAGAGCTTGGTAGGCTTAACCATAGCTTGTGAAAGCTGGTTAACTGCATAGCATACATCAGGTCGTGTATTGACCAAATACATCAGCGACCCCACCAACTGTCGATAAACAGTGGCATCCACTTCTTCTCCCGAAGTGGCATCCTCCTTCCTCCAACCTCCAGGAAGAGGAGTATCAACAAGCTTGCAGCCATGCATGTTGAACTTCTCCAATATCTCCCGAGCATACTTGCCCTAAGAAAAAAACAATCCAGCACTGCGCTGCCATATTTCCAATCCCAGGAAATAGTGAAGGAGGCCCAAATCCTTCATCTCAAACTCTGTAGCAAGATCCTTCTTGCATGACAGTATCAACAGCTCATCACCCGTTAGAATCAAATCATCAACATACAGTATAATGATAAGCAACTTACCCTCCACCACAATCTGGTATAGGTTCGGATCCGCCTCGCTCTTGGAGAATCCAAGTCCTGTGAAATAGCTGTCTATCCATGTGTACCAAGCACGTGGTGCTTGCTTCAACCCATACAATGCTCTCTTGAGCCTGCACACATGCGACTCACTGCTGAAGACTTCAAAGCCTTCGGGCTGCTCAATGTACACCTCCTCCTCAATGACTCCGTTGAGGAACGCAGTCTTCACATCCATCTGATGAATGTTCCATCCCATCTGCGCTGAGAGAGAAAGAATCGTCCGTATGGAAGAATACCTTGTGACAGGTGCAAAGGTCTCCTCATAATCGATCCCCTCAATCTGTGAAAAGCCTTGGGCAACAAATCTTGCCTTGTACTTCTCCACACTCCCGTCAACTGCCTGCTTAACTTTGTAGATCCATCTCGAACCCACCACTGATTTCCCTTCCGGTCTAGGAACAATCTCCCATGCATTGTTTCTGACAACAGAATCATACTCTTCCACCATGGCGTCTACCCATGCGGGATCCTCCACAGCTTCCTCGAAAGAGGATGGCTCAGTCACAACACACTTGCTCATAAGAGCCATGTATCCAGTGTACCGATAAGGTGACTGTCTCTGCCTGCGTTGGGCTGTAGGTGGTCCTACAAATTTCTCTGCATCTTGAGCCAGTCGCTCAGCTTCTGTCAAGCACTTTCGCCCTCTGATGGTTGGCGCTGCATGAGTGGTCTCTTCCACTCCATGAACCTCGTCCTGTGGCTGATCCACGTCATGAAGCTCATCCTTAGGAACTAATAGCTCCTCATCTGCATGCAAGTGTAGCTCCCTCTCAAGCGAACACTTCATGGCTTTCTCCTCCTGAAATTTTATATCCCGTCGCACAACAGTTTTACCACTGTCTGACAAATACACACGATAGTTGTGGGGTGTATCAGTGTACCCCACAAATATCCCAACCTATGCGGTCGGCTCCAACTTCTTCCTGGCATCCTTCGTCACATGCATGTAAACATTAGCACCAAAAATCCTCAAATGAGAAAGATCAGGCTTCTTACCAGAATAAGCCTCCTCGGGTGTACTCATGCCAAGTATCCTATGAGGACAACGGTTCTGCACATAAACTACTGTATTGCATGCTTCCACCCACAAGTGAAGGGGTAGACCCTGATCATGCAACATTGCCCGTGCAGCACCCACAATAGTTTTGTTCTTCTGCTCAGCTACCCCGTTCTGCTGTGGGTTATGGGGAGCTATGAGCTCTCTATAAATCCCTTCTGTCTTGTAGAAATCCTTGAACTCGTCCGAGATGTATTCACCACCATTATCGCTCCTAAGAGCCTTCACCTTCTTCCCCGACTCCTTCTCGACCAGTGCTTTGAATTCACAGAACTTTGAATATGTCTCGCTCTTCTTCTGCATGAAGAAGATCCAGCACTTACGAGAGAAATCATCAACAAAAATCACATAATACCTGTGTTTTGTTGTCGAAGCAACTGAGAAAGGTCCACACACGTCTGTGTGAATTCTCTCAAGGATCGTCGTGGCGCGACTATCCTTCTCGTGAAAGGTGGCTTTCACAAACTTCCCTAAAGTACACCCCTTGCACTGATCTGACTGCGCAAGTGTGCCTTTAGGAAGCCCTGTAGTGATCTGCTGCAGTATCTTCAAGGCTCCATGGTGAAGGTGACCCAATCTCCTGTGCCACAACTCGCCATCATCCCGGCTCACCAATCCTTCTGCCTTGCCTGCCATTGCTACGCATCCATCTACATGTAACTGATAAAGGTTCCTCACTCGAACCCCTATCTTCCGGGTCTCACCAGTTGTCTTGCTGTGCAGGAAGGCATTTCCCTCGCTAAAAACAACATCATACCCCTTGTCTTCTAACATCGCCACTGAGATGAGATTCTTCTTCAATCCTGGAACATGCATGACTTCCTTCAATACAAAGGGTTTACCAGACTCCCTCTCAAAGGAAATGGTACCAATACCGGTCGCACTGTATCTACCATCATCGCCCATCTCGATGTGCACTCCAAGGTCTTTGTCCTCCAGATCAGAGAACAAATCTCTATCTCCCGTCATGTGAAAAGATGCACCACTGTCCAAGAACCACACTGATCCCATCACACTTGAAACCAAGCATGCGATCAATGAAAAATCAAGCTCAAACTGAGAAGCTAAGGCCTCTCCCCCTGCAGATCCAGCAAATTGCTTGTTCTTCTTCTTCTGCGGACAATTTGTGGCATAGTGTCCGTGCTGGTGACAGTGAAAACACTTCACCTTGGACATGTCCTGCTTCTTGCCTTTCGCACCGAAATGAGAAGCTTTCTTGTTCTTCCCCTTCTTTGCTTTGGCAGCCAAAGCGCAATTCTCTTCATCAGATACCTTTGATGAAGATCCATTCTCACCTTTATTGTTACTGAGTTTATCCTTGAGCGCTAGGTCGCTCTTGCTTCGGAATAACATTTGCAATCCGTTGAAAGACATTTCAACAACACTGCTGCAAATTTGATTTCCACCAGCTCCAAACTCAACCGCCTCCGATCTAGAATTCGTGAGAACACAATATTTCTCGTACAGAGATTGACTGTATGGGCATTCACCAGATATCTCACCTTCCAAAAGAAGGATGAATCCAGAGGCTACCTGGCCCGATTACAGACTCTGCCTGAAGAAATAGAATGTAAACACTTCCTGAATAGTAGATCTGATGATCAATCCTCGCTTGATATCCTGTAAAAATCTCTTCTACAAATCAAGCAGCTCCGATACCATGTAGAAATTTTGAATAATTTAACACATATTCAACAGAGATTATCTTGATCATGTACTATTGCGGAATACATACACAATACATAAGCTCCTCTATGTTGATCATCAATATAGCAGCATCAATAACAATAAAACATCAAGAGCATTCACACATTAACACAATATGTATCCCGGGGAAAAAATCTCGCTAAAAACCCCAACTATCTGTATATTAATGATTGAGTCATGTAACATTACACAACATAATACTTCTCACAAGTATCTCCACCTCTGTTACACACAATACAGCTCAGATCTGATCTCCAAATCTCTTCCACTGCTTGCCTGCCTCCACTGCTCAATACCTGCTCAAGAACTGATGAGAATGGCTCACCAAACTCGTTTTTCAACTGCAAAATAGTCACTCACACTTTGTTGGACGTGAGCACAAACTATAATGTGGGCAAACTCATTGGCATACTCAATCCCTTGATTGTGCAAGATCTGGTGCACAACTATAGTCACAACTGATAGTAATCTGATTCTCTACCACCTGTCCCTGTTGAACTGAACATAAACTGACATGAAACTGAGTTAACTGATGTATTCATTAGTTGTATTATGAGTTAATAACTTGTGAATTAATTAATAACTAATTCACCCAACTCATCTCTAGTCTATTTTCCAGTTAGACTAAATACAACCAGTTTAACAAGGCTAAATTGAACACAACTCCATCAACTCCACAATCAACTCCACCAAACTCAACTGATTGAGTTCTAACTGAAGTCATGCATGCAAAAACTCAACTGACTCATAAGAAAAGCTTATTTCCTTCTGACAGCTGCATGTGCCACCTCTGTAGCTCAAACTGAAGTGCTCCAAGAGAATAAGATTAAGTTTATAGTCCAAATATTATTGTGAGATAATAATATTTGACTTTTCTATTTTTGACAGCCAGTCTAAAAATAGACTTTGATCACTCACACTGTGATCACTCACACTTTCATCAAAAATAGAAGTCCATCTATTTTTTCCCAACTTGATCAATCATCCATAAACAGCAACCTGCAATCCATAGACATGATCCATATGTCTAAAAATAGACATAGTCTAAAAAATAGACTTGCGCCAAAAATAGCCTGCGGGCCCACTTAGTTAAGGCGACTCTTTTCACTAAGCTCCATCATCTTGTTGCAATCTCAACACTTGCCAATCAAAAATTTATCTTCCAAGAAACAGACCTGTTGGAAGGAATCAAATACCTGGGATTCAGGCTCAAACCTGATGGATACAAGATTGCAAACTGGTCCTGGCTTATCACAAAAGTGGAAAAAAGAATCAGCTGCTGGTGTCATAGACTACTTTCTAGAGCGGGCAGACTCATCCTGATTAAATCGGTTCTCGAAGCCACCCCGGTGTACTGGATGTCACTAGCCTGGATACCAAGAGGTATCCTCCACAGAATCCAACAAATCTGCTGCAAGTTCCTATGGAATGGAAAGAAGGAGGGCAAGACTTTTGCCTGGGTCAAATGGACCAAAATTGCTACTCCAAAGAAATGGGGAGGATGGGGACTCAAATTACTCCCAGCATTCGCACAAGCTTTGGCTGCCAAACAAGGATGGCTCCTTCTAAAGCAAAACAGTCTATGGGCGGAGGTTATTCATCACAAATATATCTGGCCACTGACCATCACTGACTGGATCAGAAAACCGAACTGGAGCAGAAAAGGTATATCGGGAATTTGGAGAGCCATACTCAATTCTATGTCCATTATAAAAGAAGGCTTACTTTGGCAAATTGGAAATGGCGCATCTGTGCGCATTGGTATCGACCCATGGTCGGGCTGTGGAAACTCACATTTATTACCAGAGGGGTTGGTACATCATCTAAATAACAGCGGCATAAAGTTTCTTGCTCAGATTGGAGACCAACAGAATTCTAACCTTTTTTCACAAGCCTGGTTGAGCGAACAACACTTGAATATCCCTATTGAATGGAGTGGCGCTTGGCAGAACTACATACAGGGCCTTACAGAATCACATGTCAGGTTAAGGATGGCAGAAGACGAACTTATATGGGAACTATCTAAATCTGGTCAATATACACCGAAATCAGGTTATGATAGAATTATTGAAGATAAACCTATGGTCATCAAAGACTGGTGGGTGTCTCTATGGAAACTAAAAGCCCCTCCTTGCACTAGATTACTGATGTGGAACATTTTGGCAAACAAGATCCCTACCGCTGCCTATCTTAAAAAAAGGGCTTTCTCAGGACCATCCCGTTGTGTGCTATGCCTACAGGACGAGGAATCGACCCACCATCTCTTCCTCTCTTGTCCCACCACCAGGAATATCTGGTCACAGGTCATTCAAACTTTAAACTTGAATATGAACTGGCAGGGGGAGGATATTATCGCAGCTTGGGAACTCTGGTGGCGCACCTCGGCGGAGGAAAGACCCCGAAACCTTCCACTCCTTATCTCATGGCACATATGGATCAAGAGGAATTCTATCATTTTTGAAGATAGACAAGTCAACTGGAATCTACTCCATCCTATCATCTGTGCAGCCTACGCGGAACTGCCAATTGAAAACAGACAGGACAAGCCTAGGATCATCCGACAGGAGCATATAAACAAGGAATTGCCGTGGGCCTATTTTGATGGAGCCGCCCAACAGCAGGGCTGTGGGGGCGGCATTCTATTCCACCTATCGGAATCCCATTACTTTCAGATTAGCATGGGTCTAGGACTGGGTACAAACAACCATGCGGAGCTGATATCACTCCGACATCTTTTATATTTTGCCATTAACAAAAACTGCCGAAATTTGCAAATCTTTGGCGACTCAAAGAATGTTATTGATTGGTTTAACAACAATGCTGTCTGTTCTGCATACTCATTGAAGAATATCTTGGAAGAAATTGTTTTTTTCAAAACATTTTTTGATCAGATAACTGTTTCCCACATCTACAGGGAGAGGAATGGAACTGCTGACCGGCTATCGAAGGAAGCGACGCATCGTCCTCTAGGCGAGTGGATGATCTCTGAATTCTCCCCAGCAGGGACATACCAGTACTTTCACAGGCCCTACATTGATGGGGCAATCCAGTGAGGCAGCAGCCTCAATTGCACAGTTTTTGATCATGAACTTTTTGACTATGTTTATTGTATATAATCAGTGATTATCGCATATGCCTTCGGGCATCTACAACATGTAATTTCTCCTTGAAATTATGAATTTTCTATTTTGGAAAAAAAATATTCAATATTGGTTATCAATAAAATATTTTAATACAAATTAGTACTGACATATACTTAAAAATATATTAATAGTAAAAAACCGTTTTAATTTGCTGTGTAAAAGTCTCCATGTACATTTAATGTCAATAAGTTTTTATGGTTACTCTATATAGCATTCAAAAATACGATTTAAATAGTACAAAATTACACATTGTATTTTTCAATTTAAAGAAGTTTTCCGTCAAGAAATTTGATCCCTCCCCACTCATGTTAAATTATATATTAAGTGGGCTTCCTCCCAAAAAGTCAAAAGTTCAAATCCCAAAGAATGTCGAATATGAATGCCTTAGTAGGTTTAGGAGTCAAATAGCTAAATCGAGAAATAACTATCTATATATATATATAATTAAAAAATTTGCTATTTAAATATATTTAATAATAGAAAATATATCTTTTTAAAAAATATATGGAGTTTTAAAAAAAAAACATATGACCAGGCAATTTATTATATATAGATATTTAATATTAAGATTTTTAATATTTAAATATATTTAATAATAAAAAATATATGTTTTTCAAAAAAAATATAAATTAAAATTTAGAAAAAATAGAATTTATAAATTTATTTATTTTTCCTTTCTAAAATTGACAAACCTTTAACATTCAAACATTAAACTAGACTTAAATAAAAGAAAAATCATTAATTTTTTTATTTTTTATTTTTTAACAAGAATCAAGAAATTAATCATCCTATAATAAAATTTTAAACCATATTAATAGACAAAATGCCCTATAATGGGAATTGTTCTTTTCAAATTCCAACATGGCTCCCCCTAAATTTAAAAATTACTTATTTTTCACATTACTTCCATGTTCATGTAGCAATCTAAATTAGAGTTTTTATTGAATTATTAATTTATATTTAAAAAATGAAAATATATATTTTCTACTCTTATTTAAAAGATTTTTTTTTCAAATTTTGTAATAAATATTTAATTGTTTTTACTACGTTGAAAAAAATTCAAATATTTTTAGAAATTGAAATAAAATCTTTCAATGGTGCACATTTCAAGATCTATTTAAAATGAAACCTAAAAACATTATTATAAAAATTGCTATTTACCAATAATTACTTGCAAATTCCTTATAAATAAATAAGAATGCACTAAATCTATATATAACTTACCCTTGCAAATTCCTTATAAATAAATAAGAATACACTAAATCTATATAAAACTTACCTTTTTATAATTAACTTTCTTCTGCATCTTCCCAGTTGAGTTTCAAAAATACATTATGTTTATGATACATTTAAAATCTTTGCAAAATTGTAGGTTTTATGGTCCATTTAAAATTAATATAGTTTATGAATGACTTCCATATAATTTATGTTCTTTTTTTCAAAAGAAAAAGATAATGGTTTTATATTAATATGGATTGGACCTCGACTATGCCTTAAAACTGTTTCTCTTTAGCTAAAGAAACAGGTTAATGGTCCAAGATCAAAAGGTATCTGGCAGGAGCGAAAGTCTGCCACCTTAAGGATTGCGAAAGTCTGCCACCTTAAGGATTATCAGCGTGTTATTTCAGGTGGGGCGATTTTCCTTGAATAAGGGTGATGAGTGGCTGGTTATTCCAGAGGCATTTTTCCTTGAATAACAGTGATTAGTCAACCTGCATTAATGGATAGCAGCCAAAAATAATTGTTCTCACTGCTAATTTGACAACTAAATTATAATAAATTTACCTACTTGTAAAAAATTAATATAAATAAAAACTAGGTACATTTTTCATAAATTTGTTACAGTAAATGTGGCAATCTAAATTAGAATTTTGACCGATCTAAAACCATTTTTTTATATTTAAATTACTTTAAAAATAAAACTTCAAAAAGAAAATTATATGATATATTAAATTTAAATGCTCGAGAACTATTAATTTATATTTTAAAACCGTATATATATATATATATATATATATATATATCATTTTTATTTAAAAGTTTCTTTTGTAAATTTTGCAATAAATATTTAATAAATTCCAATTTCTAAAAAAAATTGAAATAAAATCTTTTAATGTGCATATTTCAAAATCAATTTAAAATGAAAAATTTTACGTATCCATTATTAGAAAAATTATTCTTTACCAATAATTACTTGCAAATTCCTTACAAATAAATAAGAAATACACCCATTCTATATAAAACTTACCTTTTATAATTATTTTTTCTTATAAACCCAATATATATATTTTTTTCCTTATCATTTTTATTCAAAATATCCCTTTTGTAAATTTTGTAATAAATATTTAATTATTTTTTACGAAGTTGAAAAAATTTCAAACTTTTTTGGAAGTTGAAATAAAACCTTTTAATGTTGCACATTTCAAGATCTATTTAAAATGAAACCTAGGAAAATTGTTATTTACTCGTTATTATAAAAATTGCCAACATCTATTTAAAATGAAACCTAGGAAAATTGTTATTTACTCATTATTATAAAAATGGTTATTTACCAATAATATCTTACAAATTCCTTACACGTAAATAAAAAATACACTAAATCTATATAAAACTTACCTTTTTATAATTAATTTTCTTTTCAATGAAAATACATTCTAATTTGGTTTTCTTCCTAGTTGAATTTCATAAATAAATTATGTTTCAAACATACTCCAAAATTATTTTTGTTTGGCTAACAACTCATTTTCATTGGACATAAGATAGAGGTTAATGACTCAAGACCAAGAGGCATCTATAGGAGTGAAAGCCAGCCCCTTTACCAACTACCAGCGAGTTATTCTAAGTGACTTAGTTTTTGTTGAATAACAATGATGAATCAGCATACATTCAGACATAACTATCTTCAATATTAATTTGACAACTAAATTATGATAAATTTTCCAAAACAAACTTAATATAAATAAATACATTTGTTATGATAATTTACTGCACATGCCGTCACCATTTATAAAATGATGCTGATGCACAGTGAGCAATAACACTTATAGCAATGCGTTGTATCATTGTTGTACGGGTATGAATTGTGACTACCACCTAAAAACGTTGAAATCTCTGCCAATAATTTTACATATAGTAATGCATCTTGTCAGTTGAAAGGAATGCAGAAGAAATGCGTGATTGGAGTGTGTACATAGCACATATTAATTATTAGTGTTGTTATTAGCTGTTACAGAAATTGTGAAATCAGAATTTCTTTTCGATTGATTGGTATTGGTTTTTCATAGAATTGGTATTGGTAGTGTAGTGAGTCAATCTGGAAACCGAGTATTGTTTTACCGTTGATGATGAACCGTTGAGACGGCTTGCATGGAAATTGCAGTTTATTAGGACGGAATGGCCCGTGGGAGCGTTGGTTGCTGAAGCTGTTTATTGCGCTTTAAAGAAAAGTGTCGTTCAATTATTTTAAGTTTTGGTAGGTGGGATTAAATTGTATTTATTGAAACCGTAGAATGTTCCTCACGTTTGTTGTGAGAAATCCCTGTCTATTGTCGGACATATACGTCGTGGCCAGCTTTTTAACCTAAGAGTTGCAGACGAAAGTCCGGACGCTTGGAGGTGGAACCCTGGACAGTGGACCTAATTGCCATGCGGGGCCAAAGCACCAACCAGTGGAATGTGCATGGAAATTTCATCTTATTAGGACGGCTCATGTGTTCATGGTGTTTATTGCGGTATCAAGAAATAGCAGGCCCGTCACTGCCCTGCAGGCCCATACTACGCATAAACAAATACTTCGTAACATAGCAAATATTGTTCTGAATTGGGGGGATGTGCCTTATTCTCCATCACACACACAGCATTAATGATTTACAATTCTACAATTTGACGTCCTCAACATTTTTAATGGTTGGAATTCATTGTGATAATGTGTGTACGTCTTATTTCAAAATTTTAAGTTAATTTTGTTCGATATAGTTTATATATTTGAATTAAGAGTTTTTCCTAATATCAAGATTTTGTGGGTTTAATACCACAATAATTATATAATATTATAATTTAATAATGTATAAACATATCTTTAAAAATAATTTTTACATAAGAATGTATTAAATTGAAGTTGATTGTATGAAAAATGGGCATGCTTATAAAATACATTTTGAAATGATAAATTTAATGTAATAATGCATAACATTGAGTTAAAGAAAGCAAATCTCTCCGCAAGAGACCAGTGACTACTAGGGTTTTGACCACGTTGACCATTCTCTGTGGCCTTCCCCACCTTGTAGCAAGATTTTGCGGTCTATAATGGTGCATACCCATGTCCAATGGTGAAGTTAGTGCATGTTAAAGAAATGACAACTTGTTTTGCAAGTCTTTCTTCTCAGGATCAAATCTAGGTTTCTTATAGTACCATGCTAAAATCCAAAATTTCTCTTTTAATTGTCCATGAAGCTCCTACTTTTAATGTCCCTATGGGGGATGAATTAGTCAGCAATGCGAAATATTTTTTAAAACTTGGTTTTTTCTATAGATTTAATGGATTTTGTCCATGGTTGACTAATCTTCATAAGTGGATTTTTATACAAGGGAACCCTTCTTGTCTCAAGATCTGAATATTTTCCCTCTAGCTTGGGTTTTTTTTATGTTCTCTTTGATAACCATGAGGATAAGAAGATCATCTAGGATTCCAAGCCCTAGTTCTAGGGTAGTGTTGGTCTCTTCATGGAGTCCTCGTCCCCTTCCTTTGACCTAGTTACAATGGTAATCTCTGTGGCTCTAGTATGGGTAAGGCTTCCAAACCTTCCCATGCATCTCTCGAATTTCTCTATGTTCACTACTATTGGAAATGCAATCAACAAATAGTATAGTTGCATCCCACGACTCAACCATTTCTCTAAAACTACTTATGCTTAAATATGTGTGGAGATCGATTTTAACTAGGGTTTTCCTGTCGAGATTGTGATTGCCCCGATTATATTTTTCTTATGAATTCCATGTAAACATTTCATGTATTTTGATTTTTTTAAATTAAAAAAAAGAAATGAGCTAAGTAAGAGACACAAATTCTAAGGACCGAGGATGGTTACTTGCTTGGGATGTTTAGGTTTACTTGCTACAGAAAAAATATGAATTATGTTGACAACCATTGAAGGTTGGTTGGTGAGCTTTAATGGCCTTGAGCTTTTCTAAATTTATGAGGCTAAAACAGAAGTATGCATACCATGCTTACATTGAAGGAATTGACAAGTAGAGAAAGGACAAAAAATAATGGAGATGTGGGTTGCGCAAACAGGTGGAAAGATGAGGAGGTCAACGACTATAGGAGAATGTTGTCTCGAGGAGGAAGTGGAGAACAAAAAATGATACTAAGGACAACAAGCACACATATTACAAAGAGGAGAAAAAAAATTAAGAGAGCGTGCTTAGGAGATCACTATGAATGCATGAAACCACATAGAACATATTGGGGTTCAGAGAGAACAACACAACTGGGAAAAGAAGCAAAATAGCACCACCATGAGAAAGCTTAAAGGAAACAACACATTTTTTTTAGCAATAGAGGAAACAACACCGGAAAAAAAAAAGAAGAGAAGCATGTACCTAGTTAGGTATGGAAACATTTGAAGACATCTACAACAACATAGAGAGGTTCTAGGCATGTTACAACTCTTAGAGAAGTTACTAATATTTTGGTTGAGCAACAAGAGTACGAGAGGAATTTTGTCTAGGTGAGGGTAAATTTCAGGATGCCTTGGGGGCTGGAGGGTGGAGATGGTCTTTTCTAGAGTCTCTTGACAGCCTGGGGTAGAAATTTAACCATTGTATTTCTAGTAAGGGAAATTCTAGAATCTTCCTTTACTTGTTTCGTTTAATTTTGGTAGTGGCTTCTAGACTCCCTTCAGTGGGCGGAATCATTGTCTTATATGTTTTAAGGGTGGTTGTGGAACAACTATAGGGTGGAGGAAGCAAGCTTCTAGTCTCCCTGTGCATCACATTGATTGTTGATTAGTTGGAGGGTGGAGGTGGAAGAACCTCTAGAACACCAAATTCAACCAACATTTGGTATTCAATCCCTTTAGAAAACCCACTCAGTCTCTGGAATATGGCTCGAAAGTGACAACTGCAAGTGAGGACTAGTTATAAGTCATTTATGGTTAGTTGGAGAGTTGTTGTGATCTGTCATTGAATGTTAGTTTTTTTGTGCTAATTTCAGCTTCATATTTATAAACAAATCCTTGTCAATTGCTTCATGTGCATAGGTTCCCCTATGGTGTTTGTGAATCAAATCAGGTAAATTTATGTCAAGTTTTATGTTAGAATCATGAGAAAAATAGCATGAAAGACAAGTGTTGAACATCAGCAAGTAAATGTATAGAAAACCATCAAGAAAAACACTTAACACAATGTTTTGATAAAGGAGTTCACCCGTCCTAGGCTACATCTCCGTGGTCCAGCTTCCATGGCTTGGGCCTCTATATTTTCTCAAAATGGAAAAAAGTGTTGTTTACAATGCTCTACTTCTCTTGAAACCTGCTTCAATGGACTCAGAGCATCCAAATTATCTAAGAACATCTCTTTCTGCAATCAATTTGGTCGAATTTTGCTCCAGTTATGACCAAAACTGCATTCTCCTAGAAAAACTCCACTAAAACTAGAGGAACTCCAGTTAACTCCACTAAACTTGGATTTTCTGCCGAATTTGGGGGGTCTGCTAAATATTCCACCAAATTAAACAACGCTTAACTGGTGGATTAATTATGGATAAACGCGTTTTAATTAACCACTAAACGTGATTAGCACAAATTTGTATGTTTACTAATCGTTAACCTTGGCGGTCTTAGCGGAAGAGGTTGCATGGGTGGTTATGGTTTGTTGGTGCAGTTTCTACTAACCGTTTGAGCTAACGGTTTGAGAGGACACATGTCGCAGTTAGTCGACGGTTAAGCTGTCAGTTATGTTGGCCGTCGGTTGGTTAACCGTAACCGTTACATGTTATGGCATGGTGTTCACATGGGATTACCCGATGGTTAGTGCAGCAGTCACATTTTTTTTTATCCACTAGTTGGTTACCGTGGTCACATGTTGACTGTAACTGCCGATGGTTTTACCGCCAACTCCGCAATAGTTAAACGATAACATTTATTTCAAACCATTATATGTTAAGAAACATAGCATGGCGCAATAATATGTCATGGAATTTGTTCGGAGTACGTCCTGGGTTCAACCCCCGGGCCTGCCATAAAATTTTGGTAAAGCACCATAACCAGTCCTTTGGGGAGGGACATGTGGCATCCTCCGGGCTTGTCACTTGTACACTCCACAGTGGTCCACTTCAAACCAATAATAACATGCCAAGTCATGACACCATAAACCAACCACAACTTGACCCTTGTCGAACCCGGATTGGACATTAACCAACTTGTTGAACCTACCCAGTCACCTACCACGTCAGTAGTACGGACTGCTGAATAGGCAGTGACTGTAATTTTTATTTTTTTTTAATTTCTTCTGTTTGGCAAAGCGGTCAGCGGGATCTATCTTACTCATACAAACTCTGTTTTGAACGAAACAAGTTGCATTGGGATTGTTTTTATGAGATGGACATGGTCATTCAAGTTTCAAACAATTTCGAGGACTTTTATTTTTAAGCTAATTTTTGCCCCTAATCCAGATTCTGATCACTCCTTCCCACTTACAGGCTTTTGGACCCACAAAAGTTGGTTATCTCATGAGAATTGAATACTCTTCTCCTTCCCAAGTTCTATCAATTGATTCTACTTGGAGAAATCTCCATAATAACCTCTTGGGTTCACTGACATGCCTTGCCTTGCAAATGGATTGGCACTTCAACCAACGTTCTTCTTTTGTTGTTGACCCAATCCAACACTTGCTGATTAAACACCTTGGTGTACCAAAACAATTCCCCGTTGCTTGGAAAGCTGACTAATGGCCTTCCCTATGAGAATCATGTTCCTCCTTTGCAAAACACGCATTCGATGCAAGCTTATCCTTGGAAACCACTTTTCCAAGTTAATCCCATCTGAGTGAACTACAACAACGGGTTCCAATATCAATAATAAAAAGAAAATAAATGACCATTCTTTTACCTCCACGGTTCTAAATTCCACACCTGGAAGAATGCATTCACCATCTCTTTTTCTTCTTGGTGTCAACATATCATATGGCACTTTTGTCCACTTTCGCTTCTTGATTCAATCATCCTCCATTATTAACATGTTACTCATGTCATGATTTGAGAATGAAGTCTAATCATGAGCCTCTTGCTCAATCTTGGACCTTCCAAAATCCTCCAACATCTTGTCACAAGAAACACACTCATCTTGTTTTTCAAAGCTAATGGTGTTTGAAAAACACTCATGCAAGAATATAACTTGACGACCTCTTCCTTTTTTTCTTCAAAGAAACAAATGTCACATCATGTGAACATCACCATGTACTCTCACATATTTTTATACATCAAGATGTTATAAAACATCGACTAAACACAAGTTGACAATACATGCTTCTTCAAACAACTGACTTTCAAGTCAAGCGAAAGCATATACAACAACTTAACGATTTACAACAAGAATTCCACATTTTCATGAAACAATTCGTCACATCTCCATTTCATCTTTGGAGACAAAATCAACTCTTCCAAGTCAATATAACATACATGTACTATCATTCTACCACACAAGCCGACACTCATGCATGTGCAAATAATCAACATTCAGAAGTTGACAACGTACATGTTAACAAAGCAATCAACCAACACAAGTCAATCACTCATGCATGTTCAAGCACAATGAAACTATAAAAAATTCCACTATTCACACACAAACTCCCATGCATGTATGACAATTCTCAACTCTCTCACAAGTACAATCACAAGTACAAGAATCCCATTGGTATGTATAAGTACTTAAAGAGTTGAAATAACCAAATTTGTTGCAACAAGGTGAGTCAACATACTCCACTTTTGAATATCTTTCTTGATGAAATATGCAACATACTTTCAGGAGAAAAGAAATGCATCCAAATACAAGGAAATGCATCAATAGGGAAATGAAAATCTTGCCTTATTTGCATCAATTATCAAAATAAATGCAAAGCCTCATTTGGTTAAGAAATCTAACCATCTCCTTCCAAACCATTTCAATGGCGCTTCTTTCAGCTACACTTCATCATGTGTATCATCATGACCCACATCAATTATGGAATTACCTTTTCCATATTTGCCAAAATCTTTCTCCACCTTCTTCAAATGTCTTGGATGACTTGTTGGGTGCAAAGTCCAACACTTGTCTACAAGATGACCCTGCTTATGGCAATGAGTGCAAAATAATTGCATCTTCTTTTCAACATAGTCTCCATTATCCAATGGACCTTTGGCTTTCTGTCCCTTTTGTTTTGAAAGTTTGCCATGTATAACTATCCTCTTCCAATACCTCAAAAAAGTATGTTATTAAAACCACAAAAAGGGCATGTAAAATTTATCCAAATCTTATGTGAAGAGTTACCATGTTTATCATAATCAAAAGAAACTTGATTAAAGGCAGATTTATACCTTGCACATTCACCTTTGTCGCCTTCTTCAAGAGGTGAATTTGATGAGGTAGTGGCTCTCTTCGGAATGCCAAAAATGGTTTCAATGACCTTAGAGCTTTCAACATCCCCTTGTTTTCCATTTCCACTAGTTGCATGCTTATGAACATCTTCTTGCAAAGTGGGTATAAAACTTTTGCATTCCTCATGAACACAAACTTCACAAGCTTGAGGTAATGAACATGTAATGAAAGTTCTTCTTGGAACACCTTCATATGCCTCCTTGGTTTTGGATTATTCTCCATCATGTTGTCCATAACCAAGACCCAAATACCCAGGCCTTTCCTCAACAATAATTGGCTCAACTATGCCTTATGCATGTTTGCCTAACCCTTTACCTTCATAGCCCATATTCATCAATAATTTGGACCCTATTCCTCTAGTGTGTCTTTCAAAAGCACCAAAACATTAATTTTGAGAGGAAATTGAAGATAAAATTGAGTTGCATACCTCATTTTCATGCACATACTTGGCTAGGGTTTCATTGGCATCATGGAGTTGAATCTCCATCTCATGCATCTTTTCAAGAAGCTCCTGTTTCTCCTCCTTCATGGCCATCAAATTCTCTTGAAGTATAGTGTTCTCCTTCCTATCTTCATGCAACTCTTACACCATATCTCTCATGATGATTAGCTCTTGCAACATATCTTCACCAAAGAATCTTGCTAAGGAAGATGGATTAGAAACATCACTTGTTGAAGATGCCATCACACTTGTAATGCATCAAAAAGCTTCACAAATCTGCAACCATTAAACACCTACCTGCACAAAACTCAAGAAATTAAGCAAATAACATTTGCTCTGATACCAACTTGATCTGCTATTGAATTTTAGTTTTGTTGTGCTAATTTCAACTTCAGATTTATAAACAGATGCTTGTCAATTGCTTCATGTGCATAGTTTCCCTTATGGTGTTTGTGAATCAAAACAAGTTGTCAAGTTTTATGTTAGAATCATGAGAAAAATATCATGAAATACAAGTGTTGAACAATGGTAAGTAAATTTACAACAAACCATCCAGAAGAACACTTAACGCAGTGTTTTGATAAAGGAGATCACCCCTCCTAGGCTACATCTACTTGGTCCAGCTTCCATGTCTTGGGACTCTGTATTTTCTCAAAATGGAAAAAATTGTTGTTTACAATGCTCTATTGCTCCTAAAACTTGCTTAAATGGACTCATAGCATTCAAATTAGCTAGGAACACCTCTTTTTTAGCTCAATTTGGTTGAAATTTGCTCCAGTTATGACCAAAACTACTTTCTCCTAGAAAACCTCCACTAAAACTGGAGAAACTCCAATTAACTCCACCACACTTGGAGTTTCCGCCGAATTTGGATGGTCTGCTAAATATACCACCAAATTAAACTTCACTTAAATGGTGGATTAATTATGGATAAGAACGATTTAATTAACCACTAAACATGATTAGCGCTAATCTACGATTTTACTAACCGTTAACCCTGGTGGTCTCAGCATAAGAGGTTACATGGACGGTTATGGTTTTTCGACACAGTTTCTGCTAACTGTTTGAGCTGATGTTTTGAGTGGACACATGTCACTATTAGCCGACATTTAAGATGGCAGTTATGCTGGCCGTTGTTTGGTTAACCGTAACCATTACATGTTATGGTGTGGTGTTCACGTGGGATTACCTAATGGTTAGTGCAACAGTCACATTTTTTGTTAGCCGTCGATTGGTTACTATGGTCACATGTTAGTGGTAATTGCCGGCAGTTTTACTGCCAACTCCGCAACGGTTAAACAATAACATTGATTTGAAACCATTATATGTTAAGAAACATAACATGGTGCAACGGTATGTCGCGAAGTTTGTTTGGAGCAGGTCCCCAATTCGAACCCCCAGCCTGCCATAAAATTTTGATAAAGCGCCATAACCGGTCCTTTGGGGAGGGACACGTGGCGGCCTCTAGGCTTGCCACTTGTCCCCTCCTCATTAGTCCACTACAAACTAGTAATAACATGCCATGTCATGACACCATAAACCGACCACAACTTGACACTTGTTGAACTCGGATTAGACATTGACCAACCTGTTGACCCTGCCCAGTCGCTTGCCATGTCAGCAGTATGGACTACTGACTAGGAAGTGACTGTATTTTTTTTTGGAAAAGCGGTTAGCGGGTTCTATCTTCCTCATACGAACTATGTTTTCAATGAAACGAGTTGCATTGGGATCGTTTTTCCGAGACGGACACGATTATTTCTGATCATTTTTAAGATAATTTTTGCCCCTAATCTAGATTCCGATCATGCTGTCACTAATTCAGTTTCCCAAGTTCTTTCCCAAATAAATGTTTTATATTTACTCATCATTAAGTTTTAATTGGACTATTAGATTAATGTTGTATCCATTGCATGAAAGGATCATAGTTCTCCTATAATAAAAAAAAATAAAATTAAGGTCTCACACTTACTCTTGAGTGTTTTTTACATTAATTTCCTTTATGCAGGAATCACATACATATGAACATCTATTTGAGTGTTGTGCGCTCTGGTTAATATGTCATTAAGTTGTTGATGCAATAAAATGTTAGGCATTGATGTATATAAAATAATATTAACATCATTGATCTTCGTTCCTGAATAATGCATTGAATCCTTGATAATCTGAAATCATAATAGGCATGTACAAGAGTTATGTGGCATCCTTGTGAAACTAGTAATTTAGCGGGAATAAATAACATACACTCTGTGTATAGTCCTCATCGTCATGACTGTGATAATGCCTAAAAGTTTAATGCAGTCAGCAAAATGCAAATGGTGGATACCTCATATATATATATATATATATATATATATATATATATATATATATATATTTATATATATATATACACACACACACACGTGAAAATGTAGCCAAACTAAGTAATAAAATGGTTATAGTCTTGGCTTAATTGATAATAAGCATGGATGTGGTCCAATACGCAGTCGAACCTTTTTCATAAATGGTGGAAGGAAAATACACAATAATATGTGTAATAATAATAGTACAAAAATATTATGTTAGCCCCAAGCTTGTGTTGGGCGCATTGGATCTGTTCTCGTGTGTATAGGAAAAGTTGCATGTTTGGGTGCGACCTATAATGCCGGAGTGGTTCCATAAGGGTTCATTAGTTGTGAGCCTATGCTGAGAGGTCCGACCTACGCACAAGCAGAAACTCACTTATTCATATCCTTCTGGACATATAAACCGATATAACTCGTAATGTGTGTGTGAGTAAATATATCATGTAATACAAATGTATTATGGCAGGTTGGTCGATCCACTAGTTGTGCTAAATTTGTATGTGTTGAATCGGTTGGTAAAGCCCCAAGCATCAGGTTGTAAACCCATGCAACCTCATAACATATTTGTGAGCAGAGAACACCATATCACTATTGTATAATGTATTGCAATGGTACGGGATACCATAAATCACCGCATGTCAGGCACCAAATGGAAGGTCATAGCCTTGAAGGCTAGGCCGACAACTCATTCAAGTGAATTCAATAATCTCAGGGTCTCTTCCCATGCTGTCAATAATCTCTTCACATGTGGACTCCTCATAAATCCTCTCAGTAGCATACTGTGTGTAGCAACTGACACCTGTCCATTGACCAACTCAAATGGACTATACCTAGTTGTGAAACTCTTCTCCATATTGTAGCTAAACTTAGCAACATCTAAGAGTTCAAGCCAATTCTTCTAATCAGTCGTCACATATTCTCAAGTAGTCCTCCAGTAGTGCATTAATCTATTCAGTTTGCCCATCTGTCTATGGATAGTAACTCTAATTCTGTAGCAACTCTGTCCTGACCAACTTGAGGAAAGTGGTCCAAAATCTACCTGTAAATCATGGATCTCGGTCAGACACAATACTCAATGGAATTCCCCCAATACTTCACAACATCTTTGAAGAATATCCCAACAGTCTTCTCGGCCCCACATGGTATCTTCGTTGAAATGAAGACGACATACTTAGAGAAATGATCAACAATGACCATAACCTCATTATACCCCTGCAACTGTGGTAACTTAGTGATGAATTCCATCAAAACACTCATCCATGATCTCTTTGGAATGAATAAAGGCTGCAACAATCCTCCTTGTCTTTGGTTATCTGATTTTTACTACTGAAAAATGATGCACGTATGCACATACTCCTCTACATCCTCCCCCATCTTCTCCCAAAAGTACCCTCTCTCCAACAATGCCAAAGAACAATGTTATCCTTGGTGGCCAGCCCATGGAGAATTGTTGGCTTAGGGAGTCTTGACCCAAGTTCAGAGTTAGTTGTGCCAACCAACAAATCCCTCCACTATTGTCCCTTTCAGCAAAAACCCACATAGCGTAGGCTACAGTCTCATCCGAAGAAGTATGGGGGGATGCAAGAACAAAGTTTCTACCTCCACAGATGATTGTGATGTCTTTTAGCGCCTCAAATCTACCTTTGTGCAGATTGATAAGTCCTTAGGGCTCGGTACTGCAAATCTACTGAAACAACCTTCAGACCTTTTCGAAGGTCTACGGTCAGCCTTTGCAAACCCTTAACAGTTGAGTTATCCACTTACACACATTAGAGAACAATCCTAAATTAGTGTTCGCGCAGATCTACTTAAGTTATTTAGTAAACCTAACAGAATTCATCACAGTCTTCATGAAACTACTTAACATGCATTGCATAGATTGACTTATTTAAGAGAATTGTGCATCATTACATCAATATTTCATAAACACATTATTCATCCACAACATATATCATAAACATAAGTAAAAAAATATAAACATATATACACAGGATTATTCGGTAACTTTCTTTATTTATCTTCAATTAAGCTTTACAGACTCAAAACCACCCTGCGCACTCAGCTGCAGGGGTCCACACACTCAGTTGTGGACTCTACCTAGGCCTCTGCACACTCAGCTACAGAGCCTTCCTCTCCTATCTGACCCACTTCTCCGTGCTAACACTTCTCTTCTACTGACCCATTACTAACATGATCTCTATAGACATGCCTTAGACTCTCTACGACACACCTATTTATAGCATTTTTCATACAATCCCATGGTCCGCGTCTCAAAACTGACTCACACTTTACATAAACAAGGGGATAAAACCCCTTTGAATCCCAATCATCTACGCGCTCCGCATCCATAAATCATAGAGACTTTACATTAGTTACAAAATATATCAAAACTTGGGTTATTTTAACCCCAAAACTGACCCAGGGGACCCCATCCCAACAGGTCCCCAACGCAAATATCGTGACTCACCCTCGAGTCACTCGGTTGGCGCTGCGATCTTGCTGTGAAGATCCCACAGCTCCACTTGAATTACTGCAACCTCGACAGTGCTCTGCGTAGCTGCTTGCTTGACCTCCTCGACTAACGTTTCTGTAGTTGGTCCTTCTATGACCAACCTCATTGTCTTCTATGTCTGTTGCAAGCCCTTTAGCTTATCTTGAATAGTGGTCCTCACTTGATAAGCCTACTCTACCCAAGGTTGCAGCCCAGCCTTAAGCAAGGCCTACTTCTCCTGTGCTTCCTCTACCTGCGCTAGGAGCTGCTTGCCCTTGTGGAATTTTGCAAGGTGTTGCACTGGTGCGATGGATTGCGTCATTGCCCTAACTTCATCATACTGCCACTGCAGCTCCCTAGTCTTTGTATTCAGTATCTGCAGGTTCAAATCCTCCTGCACATTTGTTACCAACTCCGGGGATTGCTCAAATAATTTTGTGCAGTTTGCAATTATGGCATCCAGAGTGGCCAGTCCTTCCTTGATCGCGGCTCCGCGTTGCTCTTGGACGTCCGATGGATTCATCAGTTGCAACTTTAATTTCAGCTTGGTGATATTCATGTTGAGTTCAAACTGAACTCAGTTAACCTCATATTTGGCTTCGGACACACCAACAACTAGTTTTCAGATCTTTGCTTCTGGCCGTGCATCCTCGAGGATATGAAGCTCAGGCATTGTCTTGCATGCCTCTACGACCACTGACTCTAGTCATGAACTGTACGCCTGGAGTGCCTCCTTCCCCTATAGAACCTACGTCTTTTCAACGAACATCTGCTGATTATTGACTTTGATTTCACTGACAACACTGAGTGCTCGTTGTTCCCTGATGCAAATCTCTTCCATGAATCCTTGTAGTAATGCATGCAATGACTCCAGTGATATCGCGGCAAGGTTCAGGCCCATATTTGTGACCTTGTCAAGGAGGGTGCATTGTTCCTCGGTGTTGGCACAGACTGAACCTGCAGGTAAGGGGAAGACTCGCACATCCTGCGGCCATAAAACCATCTCCATGGTTGTACTTTTACCCCATGCCAAACTTCCTTGTGTGCCACTCACCTTCCCAACATCTTCTTGGATCTTGGTTGCTTGGAGCTGCAAATCTCGGAGATCCTTATGTACTCCTCCCAAAGTCTGCATGTACTGCTATAGTACTTATATTTCGGTGTCCCTAACTTTATGACCGATATCATCAAGATCACTTTCTGTGAGCACCATGGGATCAACCTATGTTTTATGGGCTTTCTGATTTTTCCTTAATCCAACTTGTTGCTCTAGTTCACACCTTTTTAGAATGAAGGCATGCGCTTCCCTTCCTCACCTCCACCACCACCACCACCATTCAACATGTCGAATACAATGAAGCTCCTGATTTTCAAGGGCATAGGGAGCGAAGATACATAACAGTTCTGGTTTGTTGTGAATGATGTGTCAACAACGCAGTAGATTATTGATGAAAATATGAAGAAGGCACAATTGGTCACCGCTCTATAGGATCACGTGCTGACTTGGTATATTAAGTATTGTTCTGATAATCCTCTTGCAACTCTAACAGAAGCTAAGGTTTCTTTAAACAAAGAGTTTAGTAAGCTTAAGTCTGACTCGCAATGAGTAGTTGGATTTAAGTATGATGAGGGTTGATGAGATGCCCTGGGAATTAGATCAAAGGTTGAAATGTGTGATTCGAGAAGCTAACAAGCAGCTCACTGATGGTCAGCATCGTGAGTGGTTTATAGCTTCGCTTCTGCCCCACCTGAGGATTTCTCTGTCACAACAAAATATAGGAACTCAAGAAGAAGCCTTGGAAATTGCAATGAGGTTGCATACAATGCCCATTTAGGATGTGACCTTGGGGGTACAACAGATTCACTCCCAGTTACAGAGCCTTTGCTTGGAATTGCAGACCTTGAAGAAAGACAAGGAGACTAAAGTAGAGGAGCACATGGAAGTCTGGTGTCTGAAGTGCAAAAGCCAGGGGCACAATAAAGACCATTGTCGCATATTCGCGAATTATATTTCAAGAGGGGGACCAATTCCCCTGAGGCCAGAAGCTCCAGCAAGACCGAGCATGGGGGCTGCGCTATTTTTCAGGTTGCTGGACAACTTGCAACGGATAATTGCCATTTGCTTCAAAAGTTCGTCTAGACATCGCAGCGGTTGTTCTGTAACTTCTGCAAATCACTGGGCCACGATGAGCGCCACTGCTGTAGCTATGAGATGATGATGGAAATAACACCTACATATCGGATACAAGCAGAAGATTGGCCTCTAGAGTAGGGCACCGGAGGAGCGCGCAGAGGATATCAGGGGCGAGGACGAGGCTGAGCAGGAGGAGGGCCTAGTAGAGGTCGGGGACAGGTTACCTGTTACAACTACAGAACACTAGGGCACTATGCGGGGGAGTGTCAAAATTAGACACGCCTGTCATTTCAATACTGTATCCATATTGACCACACTATAGAAGAATGCCAGGTGCTAATAACTAAGATGCACGATAATCAGGCACATCCATAGCAACCAACGCAAAGCTCTTTCTTGATTCTATGGGTGGTGGTGGTGGAGGTGTGGGCGAAGGTTTATGCGGTGGAGGTGGAGGGGGAGTGGATGGATGATGTGTCCGCAAAAAGCTCGGCATTATCATCTGGAAAAAAACTCTGTGGTGAGGCCTATACCGCTCCCTCACTGTTGCTCGAAGGAGGTCCAATCAACGGACTATATTCAGGACCTGATCTCTCTCAAACTCTAAAGGGTATTCCACTTCGCGTAACTCCGAATATCAAGGAAATGGAATAACCTATTTTTCACATAACAACATTTTAACCCTAGTATTTAAATACCTTAAATAATTACCTCGCGGTCCCTTGAAAACTCGTCGCTCCGCTTCACTATAACTTACTAAAGTGTAGACTGCAAATTCTATAACAAATCCTCCTAAAATCCGATCAAGCCAATGATCAACAGCCCATGCGATCTCACTTTCAGAGGCTTCTAATCATCGCACTAATTCAGAAGTCAAAACTATAGGTTTATCAAGCTTCCACCTTCCTTGGTTGGCTATCAATTTAGCTAACCACTTGTACTGTTCAATGGGAAAAGTGAAAAATAAGATTTCGTGTATCTTTGTATATAGATACATGCTCAACCACTCTTCTTTTGACAGGCGCGGATTCTTGTTTTATTGCACCACGAATTCGTGAATCTTTCTATCTAACCACTTTTCAATTTCTTTCTTCGTCGGGTTCCAGTGATGTGACATCAACCATCTCCTTCAAGCAGATCCCGGCCCGACAATGAAACCATTTGTTGGCTTAGGGGTCCTGACCTAGGTTCAGAGTTAGTTGCACCAACCAAAAAATCCCTACACTACTGGCCCTTTCGACAAAAACCCGCGTAGCGCAGGCTCTAGTCTCACCCGAAGCAGTATGCTAGGATGCAAGAACCAAGTTTCTGCATCGGGAGGTGAGTGTGATGTATTTTAGCGCCTCAGATCTGCCTTCACACAGATTGATAAGTCCTTAGGGCTTGGTACTACAACTCTAATGAAAAAACCTTCAGACCTTCGCGAAGGTCTACGATCAACGTTTGCAACCCTTAATAGTTGAGTTATCCACTTACGCGCATTAGAGAAAAATCCTAAATTAGTTTTAACGTAGATCTACTTAATTTATTTGGTAAACCTAACATAATTCATCACAGTCTTCACGAATTACTTAACAAGCATTGTGTAGATTTATTAAGACTTATTCAAGAGAATCGCGCATCATTATATCAATATTTCATAAACACGTTATTCATCCATAGCATATATCCTAAACAGAAGTAAAGAGAGATAAACAGATATACACACGATTTCTTTGGTAACTTTCTTTATTTATCTTCAATTAAGATTTACAGACTTAAAACTACCTGTGCACTCAACTGCAGGGGTACATGCACTCAACTGCGGACTCTACATAGGCCTCTACACACTCAGTTGCAGAGCCTTCCTCTCCTATCTAACCCACTTCTTTGTGCTAACATTGCTCTTCTACTGACCCATTACTAACATGATCTCTATAGACATGCCTTAGACTCTCTAAGACACACCTATTTATAGCATTTTTCATATAATTCCATGGTCCGCGGACCATGGTTGGATCTCAAATTGACTCACACTTTACATAAACAAGGGGCTAAAACCCCTTTGACTCCTAATCATCTACATGCTCTGCATTCACAAATCGATGAGACTTTACATTAGTTACAAAAATATATCAAAACTTGGGTTATTTTAACCCCAAAATTGACCCAGGGTACCCCATCCCAACAAGAATCATGGCGCTCCTTCAAGAGGTGACTCCTAAGTCCAGTTGACTTCAGAATGTAAAGTCAGTTCCCATAGAAAAAGATTCCATCTCATAGGAAAAACTTTTGAGTCTTCCCCTCCTTCACCTGCTTCAGAATGCTCTTCACTTGAATATCGATCTCCAAACTAGCTTGAATTCTACTCTTCATCTTATTGATCATTTGTACTCGACTCCTACTGCGCTCAACCCGGTCCTCTCCCTCCTCAAGTGCAACTAACTTTCCCTTCATGCTGAGGGCATCTGCAAATGCATTGAGTCTCTCGAGTCTATACTCAATAGTCATGTCAAACTTTGCCAAGAAGTCCTGCCAACGAGTTGGCTTCGCTGAAAACTTCGGTTGGTATGAAAAATAACTCGCTGCAACGTTGTTAGTCTTGACAACAAAAGGCTTCCCAATAAATTAATGCCTTCATGCCTATAAACAATGGATGATCATAGTCATCTCCTTCTCATGAACCGGATACTGTCGCTCTCTATCTTCCAACTTCTAACTCTCATATGCCACCGGATGCCCATCCTATAAGAGTACTCCCCCTATCGCAAAATATGAAGCATTAGTGTGCACCTTAAACAGTCTCTCGAACTCAAGTAGCCTCAGTATCGGTGTTGTAACCATCCTCTTCTTCAAATCTTCAAATGTTGCTTGACACTTCTCTGTGTAATTCCATCACTTATCCTTCTTCAAAAGGTTTGTCAGTGGTGCAGTCACCTTGGAGTACCCCTCTACAAACTTCCACTAGTAGTTGGTCATCCCCAAGAACACCCTCATATCATGGAAATTATTCGGTTCGGCCCAATCCTTAATTGCCTTTATCCTGCTGGGCTCCATCTGTATGTGACCTTGACCCATGATGTGTCCAAGGAACGAAATATCGGTCTGGGAAATCATAAACTTCGACTTCTTCAAGTACAAATGATTCTTCTTCAGTACCTCAAATACCAAAGCCAAGTGCTTCTTATGATTCTCCATCTTATCACTAAATATCACGATGTCATCCAAGTATACTACTACGAACGAATCCAAATATGGACGCAAAACATCATTCATCAAAGTGCAAAATGTAGTAGGAGCATTTCACAACCCGAAAGGCATGACAAGGAACTCAAAACTCCCATACCTCATCACAATCACAGTCTTCTTCTCATCCCCCTCTTTTATCTGCACCTGATAATACCCATGCCTCAAGTCTAGCTTGGAAAACACTCAGGCTTTCACAAGCTTGTCAAAGCAATCCACAGCAAGTGGCAAAGGATATATGTTCTTTATCATCTACTTGTTAAGAGCATGATAATCACATCACATCCGCAACTCATTCGTATCTTTCTTCCTCTGGAACAATACTAGAGCACCATATGGGGACCTTGAAGGTCGTATGAAACTTGCATCAGCCAAATCCTTTAGTTGTTTTTTCAACTCTTCCAACTCCGGTCCTGACAAACAATAAGGAGCTTTTTCCAGAGGTTACTTCCCTGGATCTAGCTCAATGTTATGGTCCACTGCATGTCTTGGTGGAAGTACTTTTGGCAACTCATCGGGCATCAAATCTACATATTTGTCCAATACATCGGAAATCTCGGCTGGAATAGGCATCCCCACTCCATCATCATCCTCAACCTCCCTGATGACTGTCGTATATGTCTCAACATCTGAATCTCGCATCGCCCTACTCATACTTAGTGCAGAAACATGCTACACCTTCACTTCCCTTCTCTACTAGTGAGTAAGTAAATCCTACATCCATGTGTCTCCAATAAACATGATCTCATCGCAAAAGGGGACAACGATTGGCTTGTTTCCCTTTAGAAAATCCTTCCCCAATATCATGTAAAAGTCATTCATCTGCATCACCGCAAAGTCCAAACAACCCAGTCAATCTGTAATTCCAACTGGCACTTCGTCTGCCAATCCCAACACTTTAGCCTTCTAGTTCACTGCCTTGACCTCCACACTGGTTGGAACAATTTACAACCCAACTTCCTTCACTAACCTTGTCATCATAAAATTATGTGTGGCACTCGTGTCCACCAAGGCTTGGACGGTCCTACCATGAGTCTCCAAGTCAAGAAACCCCAAACTATGCAGCGAATTTTTCTTTTTCTCCAAAACTTTGGTTTGCATACATCTTCGGTCTCTACAACCTTCTGTTGTACTGGCTCTGATACCATCTGTCATGGTCCCAATTCATTTTTCCCGATTGGAGTAACGTGTGGCACTGCCTAAACACTTACACTTATCTTTTTCCATTATGTTTTCCAGACTATGCCTACATTCAACTTCAATAATTTCTTTACAATAGTTATGTGCATAATTAATAACTTTAAACAACTACAACAATATGCAAGAGACATCATTTCAACACTTTAATTATTTATAAAATCATTTATAAATTTCTGTTTACAAATGTTACATCATAGGGAGGAAAACTACCTCGACCTGTTTTTACGGTTTTCTGCATGGGTCAGCATGTCCATTGGGTCCACACGTTCAACCTGTTGCACGACCCGACTATAGTTGCTCGACTGGTTCTGCTCGCATGTCGCACCTAACCTTGCTGCATGTTCATAACATTCTACGCCCATTCGTGTCGCTACACACTCACAGCGCCTAGCGCTCGCCGCTGCACCAACTCGACTGAACTTGACCTCCATGCTACACGTTGCTACAAGTTTGCGATATGCTCGCCCTGTAGTCACCACTACTTGACCCGAACTTTACTCGTTCACTAGACCCACTCGCCCTGTGGGCTCATCCACTCCTCCATCGAGCTCTGCACTATGCTATAATCTGCTCACCCAAACTTCCATCTCTCAACCTGTGACTAGATGGTTGCTCATTGGTTGATGTCCTTCCTCCATCTCGTGTCCATAATATATATGGTGCTCATGTTGTTGCTTGAGGGGCTTCGGCCTATCAATCCGACCCATCCAACTCGACCATGACACCCCATCATCACGTTGGCCCACCAAAATCGTGTTGCCCACCACCCGCTATAAAGTCTTCACGATCGACCTCAACACTTAGCCAAATTTTCCACTTGTCTTGTCGCATGGTTTTGTGCGTCTAAGTGTGCACTCCTCCTCGCACTTGCCAAATGCACCTGCCAAGTCTTCCTCGCTCATCGTGTTGACTCACCTAGGCATGCGCCCACTCGGTTTCCTGCTACACGGGTCGCTGACGCTCCTGCCCGTTACGACCGCCTATCACACATTTTGGGGTGCGCCTGCCCATCGCTCCATCGTTGCACATGGGCGCGCCTGTCACACTTTAGTTAAATGCGCCTATGTTGGGCACCTGACTCACCCAAGGAGGGGGATGCCGACTCGAGGTCCTAACAATGCTTATAGAGGTAATATCACAGGAATAACACTAACATATGTCCACCATCATTCGTAATGCATAATTGGGGCGTTGGATGACTCATCGTTAAGGTCGTTTGTATATATATGTAATATAATTGGAATTGAGTCGAGGAACTTCACATAGGAGGAATTATGAGGTATGTGGCACCAAAGTGCACCTCATGATCAGATGACGAGTAAGGATAGTAATGTGCCATGTGGGCATCATGGAAAGGTGACACTTTTAAACAAATAAAACTTTGAAGGAGTATAATTTGTGACCAAGGAGTTTAAATTGGGAAAAACCTTATTTGTTGAAAGTGTATCACCAAGATGAGTACAATGGTGACATCCGTTTTGAGTTTTGAAAAAGGTAATATATATACATATATCTATATATATTACCCCATTTCTTAACTACCATTGGGAAGTTGGGTTTGTAAGTAACACTTCACCGAGAATAAGGTGGGGTATTTTTACAGAGATCAACCTAACAACAATATATTATGTATGGTTTCAAAAGCTTGATTATGAAAATGTTTCATTTTGATGTTGTGCATGTTATGAAACAAGGCATGTAAAAAAGAATTATCCAAAGAGACTAAAGAATAATAGAGGTGGGAAAAGCAACCAGAGGCCAAATGGTGGGAAGGTGCTCAGAGAAAACATTATACTATACAAAAGGAAGAAGATATCTAGGATATGGAAGAAAAGAAAATCACGAAGAAGACAAAGAAGATTTGTCAGAGGAAGAAAAGGACAACAAAAAAGAAACACAAGTAAAAAAGGATCCACTAAATTCAGAAACAGAGGAGGAACAAGTTCAAAAAACGCCCATGAACTCTAGATCCCCCGCTGAGTTTACAAGAAATAGGAATGAAAACACAATCTCTTGGGCTAATCTGGTATATGGACAAAGTGATAAAGAAAAAAAAACACTCTTAAAAAAGCAACGCCACAAATCCACCAATAGACACGGATTGAATCCAAGTTGGAAATAAAGGCAAAAACGTCTCGCCAGGGAAAACGAGAAGTTAAAAAAGTTTTCAGTAAGTAGTAATGGAAAGAAAATGCATTTGGATCTTTGTGAGTTTTTTGGGAAAAATTTAGCTCGAAAGGGAACAATTTTTTTGTATGAGAAAGATCTCGCTTGAAGGTTTCTATTAATCACCATGCTCAATTACAAACCTATAAGAGATATTGGTGATTCTAAAGCATTGTAATAGTTGAAGGCCAGATCTTAGCTCTCTTTTTTAATAAAACACTCACATTCGTTCCATTTTAAAAAATACATCACATTGAATTGTAAACAATTGTTGCAAAGAGCCGATTTGTTTTATTCTTTTTATATCGATGATCCTTATCCAATAATTTTCTAAAAAAAATAATTATGTTTTAATCCTATTTAATGCGTATAGAAAACCTTTACTTATTTCATTTTATATGTTATATAATATTTAGTTTGAATTTTTAATTTTAAAATTAAATTATTATTATATTTAAATATAAATTTTATAATTATAATATTAAAACATTAAAAAATAAATTTGACGTAATGATTTTTATAATTATAATAATGTAAAAAATCATTACAATTATAACAATGTAAAAACAACATTTTATTTCTTCTGTATTTCCTTGTGAATGCTCTAATCAAGCCTAGTTTATCACCATGGATCGAATTTGACATTTGAAACAACATGAACGTATTAATGTTCTTGAATTCATCTTAAAGCAAATAGATTATGTTGCCACGCAAGAGGTGAGGGGATACATTGAATTGGGAAAATTTATCAGCCTTATTAAATTGTATTAAATTTGGAAAAGTATCAATGAGTATAATAAAAGTCCGAAAAACATATTGTGTGAGATTTATTTTTAACACTTCTCTAACTTGCTATGAAGATGTTTGATGTGTGGAAATTACTTTTTACATGGCTTTAACTTTTTAAGAAGAGGGGTGCAAGTTGTGGCCAATAATAAAAGATTTTTTATTTTTTATTTTTTATTTTTATTTTTATTTGTTGGACACCTAATCTTAAAGGGTTAGTGTGGAAGCCGAAAAGACTAAGCAGTCCAAGAGACTTTGGGATATGAAACCCAAGAGTCACAACATTGTATTATAAATGTACATCTCCTGTTAATAAAAAATGAACTCACTGATTTATCTTTCATATTGTCTTGCTGTCCATGTGAGTTTAACATGGTATCAGAGCAGGCGTATTCCTGCCCTGCATAATTAGTTTAAGCCACTTGTTTTTTCTGTGGCCTTTTTTAGTTTAAGCCCTGACATATTCTATTCCTGCTCCTCGTCAGAACTGTTTTCTCCGTTTAATCCACTGAAATTCTTCTCTAAAAGGAATTCCTCTTGAAGAGCGATTTATCTAACGATTTGTGCGTTGGTCTTAGAAAACGCTTTTGTGCCACTGTGTAGTAACGCTTCTGCGCCACTGTGTATTCTCTTCGTTTTTTTTGATAACGCTCAGAAAACGCTTCTGCCATGTGCTGTGCTGCATCTGCCCTGTAATCACTGCACCCAATCCATACCACGAAATCGCCCCATCATTTTTATTCTGTTTCTCGTCTGAATAATTACGCTGTAAGCTAGCAGTCTCTGGCTATAGCAGTTGAGGTGAAAACTGGCCATATACCCGAGGTGAAAGCGGTATCATGTATTATGGGATTGAAAATTTTGCATGTTCTTTTGAAGGTATGATAGCATCCCAAAGCGACACCTGATTCAATACATTTTTTGGTGTCTCGTATTCTGCTGCTACAAAGATAAAGACCTGTTTTGTGTTCCATGTAAACAATGACTGCAAATCAGCTGAGATATTCATTGTCAAACTAAAGACAGACAGCCGGAGCGGTTCCCTTTGTGCGTTGAAGACTCTGTTCGGTCGCATAAGAGGATTGAGGCGTATCAGCGCATACTTCAGAGTTGAATGATGGTATGTATGGGGACAAGTTTCAGTTAATTAAGGCGTGTATGCACAACTATTATTTCTTGAAGACCGAGCGTCATTCGGAGGTGGAAAATTCATTAATAGAACCGACATGGAACTGACGAGGGCGTATTAAAGTTATCGGAGACGGAGACCATTATGCACATGATGGCCATCTCTGCAAATTCTCTGCAATATTTTCTGTCCCTATTTTCTCTATGATTGGACAAAGCTTTCTCTGCTCTCTGCGTATGATCCATTTGATGCTTCTCTCTGGTGTACGCTACTCTCCGGCAAATTATATGTGTATGGTGCGGTGAAAGCCTGATCGATGTGCTGAACATTGAGCTTTGCATATTGTATCTGGTGGTGCGTTCATCCCTGTCCGATAAACCCGCTGTGCGGTGAGCATCTGGTATGTGCATTAAAGAACTTTGTTAAACATCGTGAGCTTTGCATATTGTATCTGGTGGTGCGTTCATCCCTGTCCGTTAAACCCACTGTGCGAGAAGGCGAGTTCAACTCTCGGCACGAGCAGAAGAAGATCAGTCGCATGGATATAAACAGATGGAATGTGTAGCCTCTGCGTTCAATCGAGTGTTGAAACCATTCAAAGCTGAACGGCGTACACCTGTGGTTAATTGCTCTAATCATAAATCGTGGATGAGCCAATTAAAATGTCAATTGCCTGCTGTTTAATCGCCGAGGAATAAATATTGTATGGAACGGTTCTATGATTTTGTTGGTAATTGTGACTGATATATATATATATATATATATATATATATATATATATATATATATATATATATATATATATGTGCCATGCTGTGTAAACATCCACGCTAAATTACATATTGTGCTGTATAATTCCGCCCATTTGCACTTCTTCCCAGGAAAGTTTATGGTGTTTGAAGGTTTAAATACCTCTGCGTGGTTCATCGATCCAGTGTAAATATCAGAGCTAGAAGCGGCCTCCCAAGAGCGAACTGTCCTGTTACATCTTTAAATGCTCTGTATTAATGGATGTGGATTAATAAATGGGCAATTGTATCTGGATTAATAAATGGGCACTTGTATCAAATAATTTGCAGGATCTGCATCCAGTTTGAACGAGACCTGGCGAATCAACAGAGATGTCAGGACGGAAACTCTGCCCGGAGTTGAACAGTGGCATAGATGCATCAAAATATGCATAGGCTATTCTCCATCTTCATGAGGGTTGCAACACAAACTTCAGTGATGTATTGATCTGTTTGGAGTTATTAGTTCATCAGTCTCTAATATTCTCTTGAGAAAATCTTCACTGAAATATTAGCTGTTCATCTGCTTCCAATCTCTGTTATTATTTGAGTTGTCAGAGGTATATGTAATCCATTCCTGTAGTTGAAGTTCGAATTTCAAAGAAGGAAGAAGTCATTTAGCTATGCATCCATACAAAGCGTATCTTGGTATACCTGAGCATTTTAAGGGTGAAACATATCTATTGTATCTGTGTTGGAAGGACTTTGAGCCTCTCATTCTTGCTGTGAAATTTCTACAGAATTTAAAGAACAGAACCTCTGAAAGTCTGGTGATATTTGTATAATTTTGACAGTTTCAAGATATCTCTGGTTGATTTTTCCCTTTAAGCTATAGGGCTCTCTTGTGCAACTTGAAGATATTTAGCAGCTTACATTTTTCTGTGGGATTTGGAGATTTTTAAGGTGTAGAAAAATGGCTAAGCTTGAAAGAATATTAGAATTATTGAGAACTCTAATCATGTCCACTGCTAACAGCACAGTCAAAATTAACAAAGCCTCTCTTTCAGACATTCAAACATGTCTGCAATATGCACAAGAAAAGATAGAGTTTTTGCAGCTTGAATCACAGCTACAGCAGGAAGAATTACAACAGTGGAGTCATCATTCTGAACCTGTTTCTGTTCAGAACAATGAAACAGACTCCCATAAACAGCAAAACAATATTGCTGAAGTTCATTCAGATCCAGTGCCCAATAAAGCAGCAATTGTACATGCAGATCCAGAAACTCAGTCTGCACTTCCCAAGCCCATCATCAGACCTTGGGAACAGCTTGTCCACAACAAGCACAGAACTGGTCTTGGATATGACAAGGACTTGTCCTTTCATATTCCAGACTATGCCAAGCCCATTCAGTTTCAGAGTGCTGGATTCATTTATGACAGTTCAGTTTCAGCTGTTCCAGATTCTACTCCTCTTCCACCGCAGCAACAACAACAACAAATTGTAAAATGCCAACACTGTGACCGAGTTGGCCATTTGAAAGATCACTGTTTTGATCTTCATCCATGTAAGCACTGTCATAAAACCAGTCATTCTTCACACAGATGCTTCAGAAACATACATCCTGCAAGAACAAAGATTCATCTAGGATGGATCGCTTCTTGGCAATGGGCATCAACAGCCAAGAAGATATTCCAAACACATGTCAGAACTTGTTCCAGAATATTGAACAGTCTTGCAGTTGAGTTTTCTCCATCTTCTCACCTTGTATCTGACAGGGGGGGAAATGATGGTCATCTACAAGCTTCAAAGCCACATCAAGCGAGCCTGAGCCACAACCTGCCACACCAGTTTCAGAGTTGTAGCCAGAGACAAAGATGCCTGAACATGCCTTCAGTTGGCAATCTGGGACACTTCCTCTAGCAGAAGACTTCAGCTTCTTGCCAGTTTTGGAAGAGTTCCAGGAATCGCAAAGTTGTTGGTCATCCTTAAACCATCACAGATTAAGAACACTTCCTCTAGCAGAAGACTCCAGCTTCTTGCCAGTTTTGGAAGAGTTCCGGGAACTGCACTAAGCATTCCAGTGTTGGTGGTCATCCTTAAACCACCACCCTTTTTTACCAACATTTCATAGAGCACATTCAGCCTAGTGCTGCCATGCATTTTTTCACATTTTGTATTACAGCTCTCTTCTTGGACTCATACATAACCCTTCGGATTAAGGGGGGGAATGTTGGACACCTAATCCTAAAGGGTTAGTGTGGAAGCCGAAAAGACTAAGCAGTCCAAGAGACCTTGGGATCTGAAACCCAAGAGTCACAACATTGTATTATAAATGTACATCTCCTGTTAATAAAAAATGAACTCACTGATTTATCTTTCATATTGTCTTGCTGTCCATGTGAGTTTAACATTATTTTTATTTTTTTTAATTTAATTATTGATGATGTAGTAAATTTGTAATTATGTTAAAAAAATAAATAAATATTAAGAAAAATATTTTAAAATTGTTTTTACTTGGTTAAGATTTTTTTTTAATGGTCTAATATTCAGGGACATTTGAAATGATCAAAAGTATGTATTTTTACAGATATACTAGTAAGTTACTCCAAATGATCAAAAACATGTCTTTTTACAGATCACCAATAGGTAACTCCAGGTGGTGTGGATTTCCTTGAATAACAATGATGAGTGATGAGTCAACCTGCATTCATGGATAGGAACTAGAGATGGTTGTATTTACCACTAGTTTGACAATTGAGTTATGATACGGTTTTCCCATTGTTTGAATAAAAATATTATAAAAAGTAAAGTTTGATAATATTTTAAAGATTCACAATGAATAAGAGTAGTTAAACTTTTAAGGATCTCATCATCAAAGGATATTATAAGTATTTTGAAATGTTAAAGGAAAAATGTTATTTAATGGAATAAGCATGTGGGTCAAAGCATGGATTTGGGTTAACATTTTGAAGAAATAAGGGCACGTTTTGGTGAAAAAGGATGCTCGATCAAGCAATTTAAAGCGCTATTTTATGTGTTCGATCGAGTTGTTGAGGCACTTAAAAATAGCTTGATCGAGCATTTAAACAAACCCTCAATGGAGCCATTTTCTAACCAAAGTTAATGGCTTGATCGAAAAATACATCTCGATCAAGCATTATTTTTGATACAAAAACTCCAACCACGGCCTATGCAAGTCATTTTTCTTAGACTACGAGAGGAAAAGGAGTTCGAAAAAATATTTCTAAGCTCGAACAAGATGGTGGAACTCAATCCAACTACCCATAAACCCCGCCAACGACCCAGAGGCTCAAGCCGAGGTATGTTATTTGTCATTTTTGTCTCTTTTATATAATTTTTTTCTGTAAAATAAAATAAATTAATTTACAAAAAAAACTAACATACAAAAACTACAAAAAGCAATCACGAAAACCACCATGAAAACCACAAAAATCCACTAAGAAAATCCTTGAAAACCACAAAAAATAACCTAGAAAACCACCAAGAAAACCCTTGAAAAACACCAAAAAATCTATAATTTAAGTTTTAATTATAATTTTTTAATTTCATTATATAAGTTATCTGCAATGGTAGTATGTTTATTATAAATATTTTTTATGATAATTTTATTTTATTTTTATTTTTTTATGGAGGCGACATGGGCATGCGACTTGGGAAAACAACCGACATGTGTACGGATGGGTGGGCGCATGTAGACAAGTGATGGCGTCCACCCGGAAACACAAGGTTTGACTTAAGGCAAGGTGAAGGGGCACACTCGAGAGCGTGTGGACATGTCGGTTGGATAACATACGTTTAGGCCAACCCAACCATGAATGAAGGGACGCGACGCTTGGAAATTTAGTGGTCAAGAAGGTCGTATAAATAAAACATAGGTGACATTTGTTTAACCCATCATCCAAGTTGACCAAGCAGTTCGAAGTAAGGGTGAATAAGGAGATTCACAAGGTAACTGAACCGAAGGTGTACTAGGTAGAGTGAGGCTCGATCAGGCGAGCTGACGTGCTATAAGATATCATTGGGAATATTTCAGGGTTTCTGCAGTGTGGATGGGCACATACCTCTATAGGCAGGTACTATAGTGCTAGCGTTTCATAAGAGGCCGCTACAGGCAGACGCTATAGTGTGAGCGCCGCATGAAAGACCGCTACAAGCGGGCAAAGGGCACTATAGTGCAGGCATTGCATGAGAGGCCGTTGCAAACGGGCACTACAATGAGGGTGTTGCACGATAGGCCGCTACAGGTATGCAAAGGCTCCTACAATGCGGGCAGAGGGCACTACAGTGCGGGTACTGCATGAGAGGTCACTATGAGTTGCACGAAAGGGGGCATAGAAGTACATAAATAGGGTAGAAGGTTGCACAGACAAACAAGGATCAGATAGGCTTGTACGACAGGCTGTACGAACCAGTGAACCAGTGGAGAGATCGCTACACTACTGTAAAAATAATTGTAACTTGTAAAATGTTGTTGAGAGGATTTTATAAGTGATTTGGGTGAACTGTTGCGAGTTTCTCCTCCCTTTATGTATGCTTTGTACATGTTTATTTCCGCTCCACATTGAAGATAAATGAATGAATTATAATTGTAATTCCGTTGCATTATTAACACTTGAAGACAAATTAACTAAGTGTTGGAGTTTAGGCGTAGTCCATAAACTTGAGTAGTGAGAAATGAAAAAGTTAGGCAGACTTGCATCGTGCTCACGTGTGGTTGGAAGTCACCACTAGTGTGGTGCAGTGACACAACATGTCTGCAACCTTCCATTTCTCGAGTGCTTTATCAAGATTCCCCACTTAACCCCTATGATTACGAAATGACCAGAGCCCGATAGTTGCTTTCTTCACATGACAGGTTAAAGGGGCTTTAGCTAGAATTACTTTGAAAAAGGCTACGATTATGACAAAGTTCCATGGGCCCCTTAACAAGACCATTACTCAACCCTTCTAAAACTAAACAATGGAGAGCAATATTAGTGAGAACCAGAACAGATTGCCTTCCCCAATGCTTAGATTTTCATATCTTATACCCAATTCTAAACAACTAGCACAACCAAATTAAAAGTATCAATGTGGTTGATATAAGCCGGAGGCTTCATTTGTATCTACCATTGATAAATCTACCATTTCTATATACCAAAAAAACACTACCATTCCTATCTACCCAAAAAACACTATTGCATTAAAAATATTATTATTATCATTATAATTAATAATAATTATTTAATATTAAATGTTATTTAATATTGTTTAATTTCAAATTATGTAATATAAATATGAACCATAGGAATATGAACCCTTAGACTAATAAACTCTATGGATTGATATTATAAACCCAAGAGAATAATAAACCTAAGGGGTTAATACTAAAACCGCAAATTTTTATAAACCTAAGGGAATAATATTAACCCAAGGGATTATTACTAAAAACCATAGGATTTATATTCCCTTGGGTTTATAGTATTAATCACTTGGGTTTATAATATCAATCCCTTCATTTTAATAATGTAAGGGTTCATACACCTAGGGTTTAATACTAAAACCCCAAGGGATTTGAACGAAAGGCAATAATATTAACCCAAAAGATAATAAACACAAGGGATTAATACTAAAAATCCAAGGAATTATTAACCCAAGGGAATAATATTAAACCTTAGGGATTAATATTATAAGCCCCTCTCCATTATGGTGTCGAGAACGAGAGGGAGGGAACAGGCTTTGCAATCTGAACTAGGGTTTGGGTTAGGGTTTGGTTGTTGGTAACCATGGTGGGTCCTGGAGGAGGGAGTTCTGCTCCCCCCTATAGTCAAATAGCTGCGAACAGAAGCAAGGGAAATGGTCTGCATTGCTTCAAGAAACCACCAGAGGTGATAACTGAGGATATTAACAGAGGAAATATCAAACCTGACAAACAGAAAGAAAATCACGTAGAAGATTCTAGGGAGAAAAGGATAGAGGGTAGTAGTCAAAAAGCTGCACCTATGAGTGCGAGAGGGGTCTATAAACCCAAGTCAGCCATTATTCCTCGAGTTGTTTTAAGTGACCCAGCGCTACAAGTGCACAGAGAACACATGGTGGAACACGCGGATATGAAAATTTATGGGAATTTGGCTGACATAAAAGGCCTTACACGTATGGATAAGGAACCAATGGAAACTGAAGGGGGAAATAAACCTTCACCTTGGATCCAAGGGCTTCTCTACGGTGGTGTTCACGGGATTAGAAGAGAAAGACAGAGTGTTCGAGGGAGGACAATATTTCTACGTTGTTGCAGGCCTTTACATGTGACCATGGGTGATGAATTTTGTCCCAGAATGAGAAACGTTCACTTCAGTACCGGTATGGATAAGACTATACTCCCTTCCTTTAGATTATTGGCTGTTGGAGTCTTTAAAGGCTATCGGTAATAAACTAGGGCATTTTATAAAAATATCGGATGCGACTCTAGGAGGTAAATACACTTCTTTCGCCCGGATTTGTGTGGAAATGGACTTATCTGGGGCACTTCCGGACGAGATCATTTTAGAAGTGTATGTTGAAGAATGGGTGTATGCGGTGGACTATGAACATGTCCCATTCAGATGCTGCAAGTTCCATGAACACGGGCACCTATATAGGGATTTCCCATAAAACAAACTGGAGAGCAACACAAAAACCACCACAAGCAAAGATCCCAAGGGTTTCACTAAGGTGGGGGGTAAAGGGAAAGGAGGAAAATGGTACCAAAATAAAATCAACGAGGAAGGGAAACTGAGCCACAATAGTTTCAAAATCTTAGAAGAAGAAGATGGAAACAACGAGGCAAACCAGGAAGTAGAGACTAATACCAATGAGAAGGATAGGGATGCTAGCATGGAGGATATACTAGAGAACAATCAACAAAAGGATGATCTACCAAGCATTATGGAGCTCAGTAGGGACCATGAGATGACCCCAAGTGAGGCGGGAACAGAGGACCATGAACTGCAAGAGATTCTTGAGAGGGAGAACTTAGATCTAGAAAAATTTCTATAGCAGGGTATTGCCAAAGGGGTTGACTCCCTGCGCAAGGAGGAGTTTGATAGGGTTCAACAAATCTTCATCTGGAGATCCCAATTGAAGGGCTCTGGAGTCAAGAGAAACCATGACAGCCAGGAGAATAGAAGGATGAAAACAATGGAGGAAACACCGGGGCACTCTTCCAAAAATCCGGGTAGGAAAAGAGGAAGAAAAAGACAAAATGAGTTGTTGACTGAATGTGGAAAACTCATGATTAACTCAAGTAAGATGAGAGATCTCACTAACTACTCCTTTACAAACCTTTCTTAATGAAGCTCACAACCTGGAACATTAGAGGCCTAGGAAGTAAAAGGAAACAAAGAAATCTTAGCAGTAGAATAAAAGAAGAAAAACCAGATATGGTTTTTATTCAGGAAACTAAGTGTTCGATGGACAAGATCAGAGAAATACAAAGCAAATGGTTAAGCAAGTATGAGTATCTAGAGGTTAAGGTAGATAACTCAGCAAGAGGGATTCTTACACTTTGGGATCCCCAAAAACTTGGAATCGTGGATGCGGAAGCGTCCAGGAACTATCTATCACTGGTGATTCAACCTTTGGGTGATATGGAGAATTACATGATTATAAATTTCTATGGTCCTCAAAAACTAGAAGACAAACTCAAGCTTCTCACCTCTCTTGAGGAGCTGAGAGAGAGAGATATCTTGATATGCCGTGGATTCTGGCAGGGGATTTCAACATGATCAAATCTCTTTCAGAGAAAAAAGGTGGCACTAGAACACTAGGTAGAGACTCCATTGCCTTCCAGAACTTCATAAATAAAATGAGACTAGTGGATGTTGAAACAATAAATGGCACTTTCACCTGGAACAACAAGAGAGGAGGGGCTTCTCAAGTTGCCTCTAAACTAGATAGATTATTAATATCAGAGGACCTCCTTCTCATAAGACTTGACATGACAACTCTAATCCTTCCCTTTGGAGGCTCGGACCATTGGCCTATCCAGCTTGAAGCCACATTTATAGGTACACCAAGGAACAGACCTTTTAGGTTTGAAAATGCCTGGCTCTCTCACCTTGAATTCACCAGCAATATTGACATATGGTGGATGGAAGGTTTGCCCATTCAAGGCACTAAAATGTTCATGCTGCAACAACGACTTAAACACATCAAATCCAAACTCAAAGGCTAGAACAAAAAGTGTTTGGTAATATTTTTAAAGCCAAAAGAGAAGTTGAACATAAACTCCATGGGATTAATCAGATCATAATCACATATGGTTTTACCGAGGAAAGGAAAATTCAAGCTGACTCTCTTCAGAAGGAATGGGAAGATAGGTGCATCCAAGAGGAGATATTCTGGAGGCAGAAATCTAGAGTGCAGTGGATTAGAGTAGGGGGAAAAACACAAAGTTTTTTCATAAATCAACTTTGGATCACAAGTCAAATAACATAATTTCAAAACTTAAAGATTTTTAAGGGAAAGAGCTTGTCTCCCACAAATAAATGGAATCTGTCCTAGTACAACACTTCCTTAGCATTGTAAAGGAGCCTCTCTTAGACAGGTCACGGTTCATTAACAATTTCACAAAGTACATTCCCAACTTTGTAACAAGGGAAGACAATCACAATCTTAACAGACTAGTGTCTGAAGCTAAGGTAAGTGAAGTTATCAATGAGATGAAAAATGGGAAAGCTCCTGGCCTGGATGGATTCAATGTGGACTTCTTCAAGGCATGCTGGAAAATAGTCAAACAAGACATCCTTGATGTAGTGGAAGACTCCAGAAGATCCAGAACAGTTTTGAAGGCTCTCAATGCCTCTTTCATTGCTTTGATTCCAAAGCAAGAAAAATCTATGACATCAGACAGATTCAGACCCATAGCTTTATGTAATGTGGTGTACAAGATTATTTCCAAAGTGATCACCAACAAACTCAAGCCCCTTCTTCTAGCTCTTATCTCAGAGGAGCAAACTGGTTATGTGGAAGGAAGATAGATTCTCAATAACATCATACAAGCACATGAGATGGTACACTCTCTTAAGAGCAATAAGCAAGATGGTATGATTATACAGCTTGACTTAGCGAAATCTTATGACAAGCTAAGCTGGTCTTACATCAGGGCAATGCTGAGAGCTTATGGTTTTGACCACAACTGGATTAGATGGGTTATGGCCCTGGTATCCATGGCTAGCTTTTCAATCCTACTTAATGGCTCGCCCTCAAGAACCTTTTTGCCTTCTAGGGGTCTCAGACAAGGAGATCCGCTTTCCCCCTTCCTCTTTGTGCTCATGATGGAAGGGCTAGGCAGATCTATAAAAAGTGCAAGCACTGAAGGAAGAATCCAGGGACTGAAACTGACCATAGATGGAGTTGCTTCAACTCACCAACAATTTGTGGATGACACTATGTTGTAGGGCATTCCCACGGTCAAGGAAGCCAAATATTTTAAACAAATCTTGAACGACTTTTCTATGGCTGCTGGTACAGAGGTAAGCCTTGAAAAATCAAAAGTTTTCTTTTTTAACACTGACATTGCTATTTAGAGAAACCTCACCAGAATTCTAGGGTTTCAAAGGGATTAGTTACCTTCTAAGTACCTTGGAATCCCTCTTACAGATAAACCTCTAAGTAGGGGAGTGTGGGAGTTGGTAATTAACAAACTTCAGGATAGGATCAGGAAATGGACATGCAGATCTTTGAATTTGGCAGGGCGCCTTGTGCTTACAAAGGTTGTCCTGCAGGCCATACCCATTTTTATGATGTCAACTCTTCCTGCTCCTAAAGGAGTTATGCAACAGATCAGGAACATTCAAAGAGATTTTCTTTGGGGCAAAGGGGAAGAGAAAAAGAAATGGGCTTTGGTAGCTTGGGACAAGATCTTCAAACCTAAGGCCCATGGTGGTTTGGGGATTCATGACCCTGAAACCCTCAGTAGAGTTTCGGGTGCAAAACTTTGGTCGAGGTGGCTTAAGGAATCGACAACCCCTTGGGCCAAGCTTTGGAAATAGAAATATGAAAATAATTGGTAGGAGAGGGATTATTTTTGAATGTCTGGGCTTACCAAGGGCTCCCGCATTTGGAATATTTCTTGGGAAAATAGAGCCATTGTCCATCAGCACAGCTTCTCGGAGATCTGAGCTGGGAACCTGGCAAGATTTTGGGAGGACAACTAGCAGCAGGAACCAAATTTGTTTAGGGTAGAACTAACCACTCTCAAGAATGACACTGACAACAAAGGCTTATGCATGGTAATTGACTTCTATGATCAGGCAAGGAATAATGGTAAATGCAGAATATGGAAGGATCTGGGCTACAGTGAAGAGAGCCCTTTGAAAGCTCAGGTAGGCTCTCTTGCTCGGGACTTAGAACAGAGGAAGATCTTGGTTTCATCATCGTCTGACCAATTGAGATGGGGAAGAAACACAGAAGGTAACTTTAACCTCAAAGAAGCTAAACGAATAGCCCTAGGGTTTGATTATCAAAACCCTGATAAGGTATGGAAGGACCTTTGGCAGCACTAGCATTGGATGAAAATAAAGTTGTTTATGTGGTTGGTTCAACAAAAGAAAATTCTAACTTGGGAAAATATTCTAAAAAGGGGTTTTGTTGGCCCATCCAAATTCCATCTATGTGGTTCACAAGAGGAGATGATGGAACACTTACTCAACCTATTCCCTTTCACCTCTTCCTTGTGGGATTGGGTGGCCTCAATCTTCAGGCAGACTGACAGGGACAGACTCAGTATTACCAACACCTTGAAGAATTGGAGAAAAGAATTCTCAGGCAATGAAATCATCAACAAAGCTTGGACTCTGGTTCTAGGCTCCTTAATCTGGGATGTCTGGAAAGAATGCAATGGCAGGATTTTCAAGAATAAAACTGGCTCAACCTATAACATTATTGCACAAATATTAAGACAACTCAAAGACACTGTTGGTGCCCTTTTAGGAAGACCTCCTGAGGACCTTAATCTGCCCCAGGATGCTCGTATATTGTTGTAGTTTGGTCTCCATTCGCTAGTTCCTCAGAGCATAAACAAGGGTGTGAGCTAGATAAATGCTAGTAAAGACATCTGACAACCTCCTCCTCATGGTTTCTTGAAATTCAATATAGATGGAGCCTCTAAAGGTAACCCAGGCATGGTTGGTTTTGGAGGGGTCATCAGAGATGAGTAGCAGTGTATTAAGGTTATATTTCACAGTCATTTGGGGACTACCACTAATAACATGGCAGAGCGCATGGCCTTAGAGAAATGCTTGGAAATACTGATCGAGGCAAATTTACATAATGCCATCATTGAAGCAGACTTTGAACTGATTATTAATGTGGCAAAGAAGATTTGTAATGGTAAAGCATCGTGAAAAGTTTCAAAACATTGGAGGCTTTTGTAGGTCTTGCAGTGCATTCATACCCACCTACAAACCCTGAGAATGGTTAGCTTTCTTCACGTGTGAAGGAAATCCAATACATTAGTTGATCGCCTAGCGAATGAAGGAGTGTTATGCAAAGGAAGTTACAGCAGGTATGCTTGGGATTTGACACCCTCTGTAAAATTGCATGAGGATTGTCAAACACAGGCAGCCAAAGACATGGAGAACTTCCAGACTATTAGGAATGAGCAAGAAAGAAGACTAATGGAAGCAGGAGTGAGTGGAAGCGAAAGTATTTCTTAACTATTGATCCCAAAAAAATGCGTAAAATAGGGCTTTCTACAGGGGAGGGGCACTTGGTAAACAACAGGCTTCTTAGTAGGTCGCCGACCACAGATCTTGATAGCCTTCGCCATCGAATGGGTATCGGGTGGGAAAGTGACCGAAGGTTAACTAATCAAGGGGACCCAAAGATTTTTAGATAAGTGGTTCATAATCTTCATCGGGTCCATAAAGAGGATAAAGACCATGCAAGTTTCTGATCTGATATCTCAGAGGACCGTGAGATCAATCGGGACCCAATCGTATGGATTTTGGGTTCTAAAAGCAATCGAAGGTTAAGTCTCAGACCGGACCCAAACATTTATAAACCAATGGCTCATAATCCTTATCAGATCTGTGAACAGGGTAAAAGAGGTGCTTGTTGCCAAGGCGATAGTATCCATGACTGTCAGATCTTACGGGATCCGGATTGAAGGGACATTGGGTTTCAACATGGGAGGAGGTTAAGGCCAAGAACGGACCCAAAGTTTTATACATTGATAGTTTGTTTAACCTGTCAGCTCCGTAAAGCTGGTAAAGGTCACTCATATATCTGAAGTGATTTCTTTAACGACTGTTGGATCACGAGAGGTCTTATCGAATGGCCATCGGGTTGGATAATGGGCGGATGTTTAGCTGTAAGACTAAGGCATAAGGTTTCGAGTTTGTTTTGGATTTGTTTCGGGTTTTTTTGGGTTAATCTTCATCGGGTTAGCCCTTGTTAGTCTTTACACTTGTAGAGACTTGTTATATATGTAATATTTATTGCGATTAATAGAAGGCTCCACTTTTACTTGACCAAAAAAAATAATAATATTATAAACCCAAGATATATAAACCAAAAGAAAAATATTATAAACACTAAAATAAACATGGTTGACCATGGTTGATAATCGATGATTTTCATTTTGAGACAAGTGATTAATATTAAAACATGGTAGAGAATGGTTTACCATGGTTGACCATAGTTGATCGTGGTTGATATTATAAACCGAAGGGAATAATAAACCCTACAGATCAATACTAAAAACCCAAAGGACTATAAACCTAAGGGAATACAATTAAGCCCTATGAATATGAACCATTATATAAATAAACCAAAGGAATTGATATCATAAACACATGGGATAAAAATTATAAACCCAAGGGATATAAACCCTAAGATAAATATTATAAACACTAAAATAAACATGGTTGAGCATGGTTAATTTCATATTGAAACCATCTTTGTCGCAATGCGATGTTGAACTATGGTTGACCACGATTCAGTTCCGTATTGAGACAATTTTTGTCACAATGTAATATTCAACCATGGTTGAGCATGGTTGCCTATGGTTGACCATGATTAATATTATAAACCAAAGGGAATAATAAAACCACTGGCTTGATATTATAAACCCAAGGCATTAATACTAAAAGCCCAAGGGATTATAAACCCAAGGGAATAATATTAAACCCAAGGGACAAATATTATAAACACTAAAATAAACATGCTTGAACATGGTTGATTTCCATATTGAGACAATCCTTATCACAATGTGATGTTGCACCATGGTTAACCATGGTTGACCATGGTTGATTTACATATCGAGACGATCTTTGTCATAATGAGATGTTGGACAATGGTTGACCATGGTTGATTTTCATATCGAGACAATATTTGTCACAATGTGACATCCGACCATGATTGACCATGATTGGCTATGATTGTCCATGATTTTCATATGGAGAAATTTTTTGTCACAATGTGAAACTTGACCATGGTTGTCCATGGTTGACCATTACTCACCATGGTTTAGCATGGCTAGCTATGATTGACCATGATTAACCATGATTGATATTATAAACCCAAGGGATCGATATTTAAACCCAAGGCATTATTACTAAAACCAAAATGGATTATGAAACAAAGCGAATAATACTAAACCCAAGGGACAAATATTAAAAATCGAAGGCATATAAACCCTAAGATAAATATTATAAAAACGTGGTTGACCATGGTTTATTTTCATATTGAGACAATTCTTATCACAATGTGATGCTAGACCATGGTTGACCATGATTGATTTACATATGGAGACAACCTTTGTCACAATGCGACGTTAAAGCATGGTTTACCATGGTTGATTTTCATATCGAGACAATCTTTGTCACAATGTGATGTTAGAGCATGGTTGACCATGGTTGATTTACATATCGAGACAATCTTTGTCAAAATGAAAGGTTAGACCATGGTTGACCATGGTTGATTTTCATATCGAGACAATAATTGTCACAAAGTGATGTTTGATGATGGAAACCCTAGTTGATTTTGATATTGAGACAATTTTTGTCACAATGCGATATTCAAGACCATGGTTGATTTACATATCAAGACAATCTTTGTCATAATGTGACGTTGTACCATAGTTGACCAAGTTTGATTTTCATATCGAGACAATCGTTGTCACAATGTGAGATTCGACCATGGTTGACCATGTTTCATTCTATAAAACATAGTTGACCATGATCAACCATGGTTGACCGTGGTTGACCATGATTGTCCAGGATTGTCCATGATTTTCATATGGAGACATTTTTTGTCTTAATGCGATATTTGATCATGGTTGACCATTACTGGCTATGATTGACCATGATTGATATTATAAACCCAAGGGAATAATAAACCAAAGGGATTAATAATATAAGCCAAAGGGAATAATAAACCCAATGGATTAATACTAAAAACCCAAGGGATTATGAACCCAAGGGGATAATATTAAACCCAAGGGATAAATATTATAAACCCAAGGTATATAAATCCTAAAATAAATATTATAAACACATGGTTGATTTTCATATTGAGACAATTCCGATCACAATGCGAATTTAGACCATCGTTAACCATGGCTGATTTACATATCGAGGCAATCTTTGTTAGAATTCAATGTAAGACCATGGTTGACCATGGTTGATTTTCATATGAAGAAAATCTTTGTCACAATGAGACTTTAAACCATGGTTGACCATGGTTGATTTCCATATTGAGACAATCTTTGTCACAATGTGACATTGGACCATGGTTGACCATGGTTAACCATGGTTGATTGTCATATGGAGACAATATTTGTCGTAATACGACGTTTGGCCATGGCTGACCATGATTTTCCATGATTTTCATATGGAGACAATTTTTATCACAATGCGACATTCGATTATGGTTGACCATAGTTGACTATGGTTGGATATGATTGACTATGATTAACCATTATTAACCATGATTGATATCATAAACCCAAGGTAATAATAAACCTAAGGGATCGATATTATAAACCCAAGGGATTAGTACTAAAACCCCAGGGGATTATGAACCGAAGGGAATAATAAAAGCTCAAAGGATTAATACTAAAAACCTAAGGGCTTATAAACCCAAGGGAATAATATTAAACCCAAGGGATAAATATTATAAACCCAAGATGCATAAACTGTAAGGCAAATATTACAAACCCTAAAAAAAACATGGTTGACCACAATTGATTTTCATACTGACAAAATCTTTGTCACAATGTGATGTTGGACTATAGTTGACCATGATTGATTTTCATATTGAGATAAGTTCTCACAATGCGACATTGAACAATGGTTGACCATGGTTGACCATGATTGATTTTCATATTGAGACAATATTTGTCACAATGCAATGTTGGACCATGGTTGACCATGTTGTCACAATGTCACGTTGGACCAAGAGGCAAGCTTTTTCATAATGTGACCATGGTTTCCCATGATTGACTATGGTTGATTTTCATATTGAGACAATACTTGTCACAATGCAACATTGGAATATGGTTGACCATTGATGACTATGGTTGTCACAATGTGACGTTGGACCAAGAGACAATATTTGTCACAATGTGACCATGGTTATAAACCATGGTTTACCATGGTTGATTTTCATGTCGAGACAATCTTTGTCACAATGCGATGTTGGAACATGGTTGACCATGTCTGACCATGTTTGTCATAATCTGACATTGGACTAAGAGACAAACTTTGTCACAATATGACCATGGTTGACCATGATTGACCATGGTTTACCATGGTTGATTTTCATAGTGAGACAATCTTTATCACAATGCGGAGCTAGAACATGACTGACCATGGTTGATTTTCATATTGAGTCAATCCTTATCACAATGCGACATTGGACCATGGTTTATCGTGGCTGACCATGACAGATTTTAATGTTGAGACAATATATGTCACAATCCGACATTGGACCATGGTTGACCTGGCTCATTTTCGTATTGGGGAAATCTTTCTCACAATGCGACATTGGACCATGGTTGACCATGATTGATTTTCATATTCAGAAAATGCAATGATAAACCATAGGATAAATATTTTAAACCAAGGTATATAAACCCTATGATAACTATTATAAACGACAAAAAAAAAACATGGTTGATTTTCATATTGATACAATCTTTATCACAATGTGACATCGGACTATGGTTGACCATGATTGATTTTCATATTGAGACAATATTTGACATAATGTGATGTTGGACTATGGTTGACCGTGGTAGATTTTCATATTGAGATAATATTTGTCACAATGTGACATTGGACCATGGTTGACCATTATTAAACCCTAGGATTAAACCCCATGAACATTATTAAACCCTACTAATATGAACCCTTAGATTAATAAACCTAAGGGACTGATATTATAAACCCAAGGGATTAATTCTAAAATCCAAAGGGATTGTAAACCCAATGGAATAATATTAAACAAGAGATTGATAATATAAACCCTAAGATAAATATTATAAACTGTAAAATAAACATTATTGACCATTGTTGATTTTCGTATCGAGACAATCTTTGTCACAATCTGACGTTCAACCATGGTTGACCCTGAATGATTTTCATATCGAGCCAATCTTTGTCACAATGCGAAGTTGGACCATGGTTGATTTTCATATTGAGAAAATCTTTTTCATAATGTGGCGTTGGACCATGGTTGACCATGATTACAAACCAAAGGGATTTATATGAAACCCAAGGATTAATATTATAAACCCTATGAATAATATTAAACCCTAGGAATATAAACCCTTATATTAATAAACCCAAGGGATTAATACTAAAACCCAATGGATTATAAACCCAAGGGAATAATATTAAACCTAAGGGATTAATATTATAAACTCAAGGTATATAAACCCTAAGATAAATATTATAAACCCTAAAATAAACATGGTTGGCCATGGTTTACCATGGTTGATTTTCATATTGAGACAATCTTTGTCATAATGCGACGTTGGACCATGGTTAACCATGGTGGACGATGGTTGAAAATGGACCATGGTTGACCATATTGAGCCAATCTTTGTCACAATGTGACATTGGACCATGTTTGACCATGATTGACCATGGTTGATGATGGTTGAAAATGGTTGATTTTCATATTAATAACTTGAAATAGTTTCCTCCCCTATGAATTCATAGATGTTAGTCACTTATTTTTAGTTATGAAGGTCCACACCATTTGTGAAGTCCAAAATCTCCACCAAATGGTGATGTTCCTTAACAACTTGGCAACAAGTGTATTTATAGTTATTTTTCTTTTAAATCTTTCCCCATGTAAGGTTTTTGGTATCCATAACAAAATCATAACAAATGTTTCAAATAAAAATTTGACAAGTTCCCATGGGAAAACATAATAAATCATATTGTAGTTATTACTCCCATACTAAATTAGTCATTTTGAATTTGACTTCTTTAAGGAAAACATTTGCAAAATCAACTTTAACACACAACCCAATATACAATGTGTTATATCTTAACCCAATATATAATGTGTTATATCTTAACCCAATATATATTGTGTTATATCTTTTAAGAATTTTATGGGAATAACAATCAAACTCCCTCATGTATTTAAAATGGAGGCTAGATTCTTCAAATGCCTAAAAAAAATAAATGTAAGTTGAAAATCTTAAATAACATTGTTGTTGAATTTAAAATGTTTTTAGAAAGTTCCGATATTTTAATATATATTATGATTGATTACTCAAATTAAAAAAATAAATAGATATATAAATACACTTCAGGAATAATAATTCATGTACTTTGCAAAAGCATGTAATCTCATTTTGATATTAACATTTTGAAATTAATATTATACATGATAAAATATATAATATTAATGATCTCTTTTTAATTATAAACCTCATATATATATGGATGGGAAAAACTTGGGCATACCACAAGGACACGTTGTTACGTTGTTATATATAAGAGTTTGTTACGTCCCTTGGACCCACTTAAATATATTATCTATATATTTAAATCATTATCACAATTGTGTTTTTTGTAAATATATTACATGGGGAATGTCACAATATGGATTGCGGCCATATACCAATCGCTCCAAAGTTGATTGGGCATATGCACCATGCTTAACTAAGAATTTGTCTCAAGTCTTTACGCACTGAGAACTTTGCTTAATTTTTCTGGGCTTGCGGTCTTTACCATTTCTCATATATATAATGCTGGTTGACAATTAAAAATTCTCAATCTCGTTGGGGTCGAGAAGTATTTGATAAGTAAAACAAAAGACGCTAATCAAAACTATGTAACATATTAAAAACAAACATTACGTAAAAATAATAAGACGAAGGGTCAGTTAAAACACCAATACAATGCTTCAATAATTTTTTTTGGATTGTTACTTAACTAGCATTTGCACCTAATGTTGCAAAGGAAACGCTGTAAGGCATAGTGTGTGGAAGAATATTGAAATGTGAATGGGCTTTTTTGAAAGCAAGGGTCGATGATAATGATTTTGAATTGAGGAAGCCATGCCGAAAACCCTATTCGAGGGTTAAAGTGGCTATGAAATTGAATAAAAGTAGTCATACATATCCATTGAACTTGTTTAGATACCTTAAAGTTTGCCTAGTTTAAGGTGAAGTTAAACAAATGAATTCATGCGAACAACAACTAGGTATCCATATCGATATACAAAATTTTAAGGAGAGGTATGTTAATCTTTTCAAACAACATTCTAATGTATTTGCCTAGAAATATGAAAACCTTAAACCATGTCACATTGTGATGAACTGAATCCCTACCAGGATATATTCCTTATGACGCAGAGAAGCTACAGGTGGTTGATAAGGAGGTGAAAACAAATGCTTGGGCTCATGAAGGAGCTCTGTATTGTCCTCCAGCCCACACTGTTCCTATGCCTATTATATTCCATGGCAACATCGTACACAGAGACATCTCTTGCTCATATCTCCATTGGTACTGCCCAACAAAACAGAGGAGAAGGAGAAGATTAAAACAGAAGATATAGCTTTTAGACAATGATTTTGAAGCTCTTCCAACTTTGGAACCAAATGAACACAGATTTCCTTTGGACTTCATGTGGAAGAGCAATATTAGTAGTTGAAGATATGGAACTCGAATGTAAGGACACAATTACTTATCATAAAATTATGCAGTTGAAGGAGATCTGTATTATCCTCCAGATGTTAATCTTTTCAAACAAAATTCTAATGTATTTTCCTAGAAATATGAAGACCTTAAACCATATCACGTTGTTATGAATTGAATCCCTACCAGGATATATTCCTAGAAATATGGCATGGTATTAGGAAAACAAGTAAAAGGCATAGTGTGTGGAAGAATATTGAAATGTGAATGGGCTTTTCTGAAAGCAAGGGTCGATGATAATGAGTTTGAATTGAGGAAGCCATGCTGAAAACCCTATTCGGGGGTTAAAGTGGCTATGAAATGGAATAAAAGTAGTCATACATATCCATTGAACTTGTTTAGATACCTTAAAGATTGCCTAGTTGAAGGTGAAGTTAAACAAATGAATTCACGCGAACAACAACTGGGTATCCATATCAATATGCAAAATTTTAAGGAGAGGTATGTTAATCTTTTCAAACAACATTCCAATGTATTTGCCTAGAACTATGAAGACCTTAAACCATGTCACATTGTGATGAACTGAATCCCTGCCAAGATATATTCCTTATGACGCAGAGAAGCTACAGGTGGTTGATAAGGAGGTGAAAACAAATGCTTGGGCTCATGAAGGAGCTCTGTATTGTCCTCCAGCCCACACTGTTCCTATGCCTATTATATTCCATGGCAACATTGTACACAAAGACATCTCTTGCTCATATCTCCATTGGTACTGTCCAACAAAACAGAGGAGAAGGAGAAGATTAAAACATAAGATATAGCTTTTAGACAATGATTTTGAAGCTCTTCCAACTTTGGAACCAAATGAAAGCAGATTTCCTTTGGACCTCATGTGGAAGAGCAATATTAGTAGTTGAAGATATGGAGCTCGAATGTAAGGACACAATTACTTATCATAAAATTATGCAGTCGAAGGAGATCTGTATTGTCCTCCAGATGTTAATCTTTTCAAACAACATTCTAATGTATTTGCCTAGAAATATGAAGACCTTAAACCATATCACATTGTTATGCATTGAATCCCTGCCAGGATATATTCCTAGAAATATGGCATGGTATTAAGAAAACAAATAAAAGGCATAGTGTGTAGAAGAATATTGAAATGTGAATGGGTTTTTTTGAAAGCAAGGGTCGATGATAATGAGTTTGAATTGAGGAAGCCATGCCGAAAACCCTATTCGGGGGTTAAAGTGGCTATGAAATGGAATAAAATTAGTCATACATATCCATTGAACTTGTTTAGATACCTTAAAGATTGCCTAGTTGAAGGTGAAGTTAAACAAATGAATTCACGCGAACAACAACTGGGTATCCATATCGATATACAAAATTGTAAGGAGAGGTATGTTAATCTTTTCAAACAACATTCTAATGTATTTGCCTAGAAATATGAAGACCTTAAACCATGTCACATTGTGATGAACTGAATCCCTACCAAGATCTATTCCTTATGACGCAGAGAAGCTACAGGTGGTTGATAAGGAGGTGAAAACAAATGCTTGGGCTCATGAAGGAGCTCTGTATTGTCCTCCAGCCCACATTGTTCCTATGCCTATTATATTCCATGGCAACATCGTACACAGAGACATCTCTTGCTCATATCTCCATTGGTACTGCCCAACAAAACAAAGGAGAAGGAGAAGATTAAAACAAAAGATATAGCTTTTAGACAATGATTTTGAAGTTCTTCCAACTTTGGAACCAAATGAACAGAGATTTCCTTTGGACCTCATGTGGAAGAGCAATATTAGTAGTTGAAGATATGGAGCTCGAATGTAAGGACACAATTACTTATCATAAAATTATGCAGTTGAAGGAGATCTGTATTGGCGTGCTAGTTTTTCTAAGGTTATGGTGTTCATGCATGTGCTGTTATACTAATTGTGAAATGGGGGAATTTAGTTGTTTCATACATTGTTTTTATGATCCTTGCAAAACCAAATCCAGTGGAGAAATCAAACAATGTGCGAAGATACAGTTTGTTGTATTTATCATAAGCCTCAATGTTCAATTCAAACTCTGGTGTGATATGAAGACCTTAAACCATATCACATTGTTATCTGAAACTCTATTTTCAGCGAGTATGGTAATATTGACTAACTCTGCCTGTGTCACAAATCATATAAAAATGGATTTCAGTTAGCTCCGTGGTCCTTGGAGAATAATAATATATACAACTTTCATCCATCATGGCCTCTCAACAGTCCAATTACTTAGCTAATTGCAGACCTATCTTGAAGCATTCTATATGATGCCACTTTTATTACAGGGATGCAGAAATTAGATTTTAGAATGGGAATTGTGCTTCAGCGTTATTTTCATTCAAGCGGCATTTGTGCCAGTTATGTCTTTTGGACAATTATGGTTATTCTAAATGGTAATGCTGTGTGAAGTAGTATGTGCTAGCATTTTTATTTTTATGATGAAAGCTGCATATTATGTCAGTTTAAACAAGCATAATCTGATTTTCATGCTACACTGCAATTTTTTTTATAGGCATTGAATTGTTTTTCTGCAAAGTATCCAGAAGTTTGAATGCCCTAAAGAATTGGAGCCAGCAGACAAGAGGGTTCCAGTACATGTCAATCTGATCAGTAGGGATGAAGACTGTCCTATATGTTTTCATTCCATTGCCCAATTCATGGCGTGCTAGTTTTCTAATGTTATGGTGTTCATGCATGTGCTGTTATACTAATTGTGAAATGGGGGAATTTAGTTGTTTCATACATTGTTTTTATGACATTTAAACTCGATAAAGATCAAATCACTGTCCTAAATATATTGTCTGTGTGTCAAACGTCAGTGACTTTGCAGATGTTGAATTTTTTTTTTTTTTGCTTAGGTGGTCCTATGCATGTTCTGAATGTAGGGAAGTCTGAAATTCTGTTGACTGTCATTCAATGCGCTTAGGAAATTCTGCTGTTGGAAAGTTTGATTGGGCTGCATTGAATTAAGCAAGGCTGAAACATTATTGTTGACGTTGTAGCTGTAGTTGTTCTGCATGTTGTTGAATCTCTTTGCAAGGTTGGTTTCATCGTGCCCATATGCTAAGGAGAGGGTCCTCTTGAGAGAATTGAATTCGCCATCATTATCCATTGCTAATTCTTCTTGTTTTGGGACAACTTCATATCGGCAATCGCTATTGTTGTCATTGTTATTGCTGAAATTGTTGTGAGAGAGGTTGGAGGATTGGACTTGAGGTAGTCTGTTGCTGTTTCCATTGCCATCCATGGCTTCATCGTTTAAAAAACCATCTATGAAAGGATCGTCACTCTCCAACAACCCACTGAAAGAGGCAATTTTGGGCAGTTGCAGTTTGTTTTGCTGATCAATATCAGGCAAAGAAGCCATCACTTCATCTGCACTTGGTGATTCATCTCGTTCTACCCCTTATACTCTCTGAGAATGACCATTTTTCTTGTAAATTCGGCACACCACCCAATCATCAAGCTGGAGAATAGAAGTACCATCAAAATCAACAATACCAATTTTAGTTGAATGAATCAATTCCTATTCATAAAGAATCAAAACACAAGAACTGTGAAAGGAAAATCATTCATATTGATCAATATTCAAGAAGACATCACTTTGTAGGGTGTGTTATTTGTATTTACACAATTGATTTTTTTATTCAATCAACTATGCTATTCTTTGTGCTTTTGCTGGGTTCCTTCATCACCACCATCATTGGGAAATTCATTTCCCTCTTGAAGTATGAAACGAGTAGCAATTCCCAATTGATCTCACACTACCACCACAAAGAAGCTAGCAATCTTGATATACAAATCGAACCAGCCATCCTATCAAGCAACCCATGTAGTTCTCCATCTATAGCTTTGATAACCCAAAACTCAAATCTTTTATATTTAATATGCACAGAAATTTTCACATTAATATGTCTGGATCTCATTCTAAGATCTTTACAGATCTGATACAGAGGTAAACCAGATTTTTCATACTATGACAAGCAATATTAGCAAGTCTTGGAGTCTCTCTTATGTAATGTCTCCTCCTTATTTGATAGAGTTGAAGCTGTATGAGCATTGATTGCACTAAAGGGATCATCCAATAGATAAATGTCAGCATCATTATATATTGCTCTAGCCAACTGAATCCTCTGTTTTTGTCCTCCACTCATATTCAATCTCTCTCCCCAATCTCCGTCATATCTCCATGAGCAAAACTCTCTATATCCTTGTCTAATGCACAAGCTTTTATTGCCTTTTTGTATTGAATTTTGTATTTTGGTTTCCCATAGAGTATGTTATCTCTGACAATACCACTCTGAATCCAAGTTGTTTGTGCCACGTAGGCAACATTGCCATATACTTCAACCTGCACGTAGTCCAATCAAAAAGTTTATGGAAGAATTTATGTATATAGAAAGCAAAAAAGTTGCATCTACAATCTTGTTGAACTATGAAATGGTTACTTTTGCTCAAGAAGAGTAGTTAATGTTCAACTTACATCTCAAGTTTTTGGGATTTCTCCAAGAATTGTATATAGCAGAGCAGATTTCCCTGATCCCACCAAGCCACAAATTGCTACCTTTTCTCCAGTTTTAATGTGCAGATTTATTCCCTTCAATGTTGGCTTTGTCAATGAAGATTCTGGATCCCAGCTGAGTATGGCTTGATGATTTTCGATGGTATACTGGGATCCGGCAAGTGCTTTCCTCACTACAGAATCTGGTCTCAACTCATCATATTGTAAGAACTTGTCCAGACGATCTAAGTAGACTTTAACCTGAATTAATATAGCCAAAACTTCACTAGATCTTGTATCACACGGAATGTTGCAAGCACTGTAAATATGGTTGTGGCAGTTAACGGTGGATCCCCTATAATAGCACACCCGGCAAAAACTATAGATGCATTGATGATGGGTGACATCCAGTAGAGTATGGTACCATATGTTCTATTAAACTGTGCTGAAGACAACCATTTGAACTCCACAGCTCGGAGATTTTCTATCAGCTCTTTAAATTTTTCTTCCCATGCTTGTAGTTTGATTATTTTCATACTATTAAGAATTTCAGATGTTATTCTGAGTCTTTCATCCTGTGCAGTCATGAACACAGCTTGGCACTTCTGGAGGGTTTTGGCCTTGGAAATTTGAGTTGTAACTTAAATTTGTAACATTATTCAATCATCATTCTACATCATTTTAATTTGATATTTCAACTAGTACTTAATGTTTACATTAGTGTTGGTACGATGTCTAAAGATATCTGCTTTTAATGATAGTTATTGGTGCTATATGAGAATCACTAGAAATTTATGTGGATCATTCAAAATTTGGAGTCATTTATAAATTCCTGTCAGTTAACAGACTTCATGTTAAGATAAATTTTAGGTTACATGGTTACAAATTTTCTGTTAGTTAATGAAGCTTTCTATAAAGCCTAGTTATCTGACATGAAGATTACTGATGCTAAAGTGGGATAATCAGCTATAAAAAGGGTTCTTAGGCATTAGTGTAGAGGGCTTTTCAGAGCCATATTATTGCAGGTAGCATGTCAACAAACAAAAAAAAATGAAGCAGCGACCATACTTCCCTTGGAGTTGACCTGAGTTGGCATCCCTATGTTCTCATGAAGCTTTCAGTTTTGTGTGTTGTGTATTTTGAGTATCCAGTTGCTGTTGCCAGTAACTACTGCAGACTTGATTCTGCAATTAGTCCTCTAGAATCAGTTATCAAATGTATTGCTGAATATTGCTGGAATTTCTACTGTTATTACTGCATTGTTGTTGCTGGTGTTGAGTTTATTTCTCATGTTTTTTCTGTTGTTTACTATTGTTAGCACCCTATTAGCTTCAGATTATAGATAATAGTATCCAGGTAATAGTTTTATACTGTGAGTCTCTTATGGTTTTTGAAATAAAAACATATCTCGATTTAGGTTCATAACAGGGATGAATACCAACTATGGCTTCATTCTAAGTTACTCGTGGGAGGATAATTGGAGGACATAAATTACACTATCAAGGACTCACTTGAATACGACAAGGGACACCATGGAACAAATGAACCAAGCCCTGTGTATAATGATTATAGCAATTGACAGAAGGATACAGGTAGGCGAGAGTAGTGGTGAAGGTCAGCAAAGACCCCAAGACTACAAAAGGGGGGTGAATAGAAATGATCATGATTGAAACCCCTTTGCAGGGAACATTAATGGGAGAATGGTAAATCATGGGAATCATGACAATCAAGTTAAAAAAGAAAGAAACCGTATCAATTAGTGGCATCTTGAGAGTGTTCCCAATCCCAAGTTTGATAGGGTCAAAAGAGAGACTAAATCAAGGGGCTTCAATAGGAAAATTGTCAAGTTTCTTTCATTTAATCATACGAAGGATTATCAGGAAATCCAATTTTCCACCCCACACCTGGAAGGATCTGCATTTGACGAAACACAAATGGAATGAAAGGGTGACTACTAGGGCTGAATTATGCAGTAATGATCGGTGACATCCAGTAGAGTATGGTACCATATGTTCTATTAAACTGTGCTGAAGACAACCATTTGAACTCCACAGCGCGGAGATTTTCTATCAGCTCTTTAATTTTTTCTTCCCATGCTTGTAGTTTGATTATTTTCATACTATTAAGAATTTCAGATGTTATTCTGAGTCTTTCATCCTGTGCAGTCATGAACTCAGCTTGGCACTTCTGGAGGGTTTTGGCCTTGGAAATTTGAGTTGTAACTTAGATTTGTAACATTATTCAATCATCATTCTACATCATTTTACAATTTAATTAATTTAAATTTGATATTTCAACTAGTACTTAATGTTTGGGATAATCAGCTATAAAAAGGGTTCTTAGGCATTAGTGTAGAGGGCTTTTCAGAGCCATATTATTGCAGGTAGCATGTCAACAAAGAAAAAAAAATTGAAGCAGCGACCATACTTCCCTTGGAGTTGACCTGAGTTGGCATCCCTATGTTCTCATGAAGCTTTCAGTTTTGTGTGCTGTGTATTTTGAGTATCCAGTTGCTGTTGCCAGTAACTACTGCAGACTTGATTCTGCAATTAGTCCTCTAGAATCAGTTATCAAATGTATTGTTGAATATTGCTGGAATTTCTACTGTTATTACTGCATTGTTGTTGCTGGTGTTGAGTTTATTTCTCAAGTTTTTTCTGTTGTTTACTATTTTTAGCACCCTATTAGCTTCAGATTATAGATAATAGTATCCAGGTAATAGTTTTATACTGTGAGTCTCTTATGGTTTTTGAAATAAAAACATATCTCGATTTAGGTTCATAACAGGGATGAATACCAACTATGGCTTCATTCTAAGTTACTCATGGGAGGATAATTGGAGGACATAAATTACACTATCAAGGACTCACTTGAATACGACAAGGGACACCATGGAACAAATGAACCAAGCCCTGTGTATAATGATTATAGCAATTGACAGAAGGATACAGGCAGGCGAGAGTAGTGGTGAAGGTCAGCAAAGACCCCAAGACTACAAAAGGGGGGTTGAATCCCAAGACTACCAAAGGGGGGGGGTGAATACAAATGATCATGATTGAAACCCCTTTGCAGGGAACATTAATGGGAGAATGGTAAATCGCGGGAATCATGACAATAAAGTCAAAAAAGAAAGAAACCGTATCAATTAGTGGCATCTTGAGAGTGTTCCCAATCCCAAGTTTGATAGGGTCAAAAGAGAGACTAAATCAAGAGGCTTCAATAGGAAAATTGTCAAGTTTCTTTCATTTAATCATACGAAGGATTATCAGGAAATCCAATTTTCCACCCCACACCTGGAAGGATCTGCATTTGAAGAAACACAAATGAAATGAAAGGGTGACTACTAGGGCTGAATTTGTGACTGCTTTTTATCACAACTTTGATGCTTACACCCTAGATGATTGTTTCTTAACCCTCAAAATAAGAATCAGAGAGGCCGCATGAAAGAGTTCCGCCAAGGCACCCCACTTGTAGAGATTATTTCTCCTCTGCAAGTAGTTTCCATGTATATGGATGGGCTGAATAGTCCATCCAAGGATATGTCAAAGCAGTCAAAGCCTTAAAGCCTACTTGAAGACATGTATATTTAGAGATTGCCAGAAGTTGCTTTACAACAAAAGATTATTTATTAAAAAAAAACAGTGAGGGCTAATACTATGGGAATTGAAAATCCCCTGTAGTAACCACTGTCTGACAACCTAATTAAAATTATTTTTCCTGTTTAATGAAGCCTTAGCCTACAAACTATGTGCTTCTACCTGCAAATTCAAAAATATCAGTATCAGAAAATGATAGCACTGAATGATATCCAATAAAAAGAGTTACAATCCATATTAGAAACCATAAATCCATGCTTAATGTTGTGATTTCATTGATAGCAACACAAGAAATTTGATAAATACAAGCACTGCACTTTGATTTTGGCAGTCGATAATAGTATTACATCTTTACATTAATTTTGGTTTGAACCTGTGAAGCTCAAGGCCCAAATATAACTCCATGCTTATTGGGTTTTCATGTTCTTGACATGGCTTGGAACCTCTGCCCTAGCCACTTACAAGAATGTTTATTTGCTACAGATTTGAGTAATAGACGAAACTGACCCACCAATGCCAAAGACAATGCCGAATACGATGAGCAAGGCATCAGCAAGGATCCATATCAGAGATAATTCATGCCAACAAGCATGCAAATGAAACAGAGTAGGAAATAGAAACCCTAAAATACAACCAATACTGCTCCCAATCAGAGATAAAAAATCTGCAAATGAAGGGACCAGAATTGACACTATTGTTATCGAGAAAATCGCAAGAGATTTGATCATGAAGGAAAACTCCCCTCTGCTAAACCTCCCTTCTAGGACTTCATAAACAGGATTCATCATCAGTGGAAATGTGAAGAAAAGGTTCAGACATAGGGCAATCTGAACAAAATCTGTGATCCAGCTTTTCCCCAAGTTCAGAGTCACCATATCTCTGGTTGCACTTCCAAAAGCAATATACTCGAATGCTCCAAAACCCCCATAAATGAGAGCAATGAAGAGAAATGCAACGACCAAAACTCCACCAAATCTATGTTTTTTCTCCATAGCTAATTCCAGGGGAAAAATCATGCTTACCCCTTCAAATGCATAGATTGCTACACCCACTCCATAAGGAATAGCAGAGAAACCTGTGAAAGCCTGAACATCTGGACCCACAGTACTCAATATGGACAACACATCTTGCACCACAACAGTTAGCATTGCAGAAATGTAAATGATATATGCAAAAACAATAAAAGGGGCCAGATGGGTAAGGGTTCGAATCCCACTCATGATGAGCTCCAGTGGAAAAATGGCCCATATGAAGCCTACCTTCCTGGTAACATCCAACAAGGTAGACAAATAGACTCCATGAGGATTCAACAAGGATTCTTGGGATTTGGGATTGGGCTGTGGTTTGGATCCTGTAAACATGTAAGACAGAGTATTCCCTGTGAATATGAGATAACCTACACAAACTCCTGCCATGCAGAGGACCACCATAAAATCCACCATGGCTTTCCCTGCACTTCCATAAATAGCAAAGCCCATATCTCCAAAGCTATCTATTTTCTGAAATCCTTGCCTTTTGAGGGCCCTCTTAGACCACACCAACAACGTCATGCCATAATAGGCAATGCATGCCACCAGTGCCAGTACAATAAGGCCTGAGAGCCATCCAGTCTTCATGAAAGTGTAGGTCAATCCCAACACTCCTGCTCCTACAATTGATACCATTTTCGACTGTAAATATGTTTTCCACCCCACACCAGGAAGGATCTGCATTTGAAGAAACACAAATGGAATGAAAGGGTGACTACTAGGGCTGAATTTGTGACTGCTTTTTATCACAACTTTGATGCTTACACCCTAGATGATTGCTTCTTAACCCTCAAAATAAGAATCAGAGAGGTTGCATGAAAGAGTTCCGCCAAGGCATCCCACTTGTAGAGATTATTTCTCCTCTGCAAGTAGTTTCCATGTATATGGATGGGTTGAATATTCCATCCAAGGATATGTCAAAGCAGTCAAAGCCTTAAAGCCTACTTGAAGACATGTATATTTAGAGATTTCCAGAAGCTGCTTTACAACAAAAGATTATTTATTAAAAAAAACAGTGAGGGCTAATACTATGGGAATTGAAAATCCCCTGTAATAACCACTGTCTGACAACCTAATTAAAATTATTTTTCCTGTTTACTGAAGCCTTAGCCTACAAACTATGTGCTTCTACCTGCAAGTTCAAAAATATCAGTATCAGAAAATGATAGCACTAAATGATATCCAATAAAAAGGGTTACAATCCATATTAGAAACCATAAATCCATTCTTAATGCTGTGATTTCATTGATAGCAACACAAGCAATTTGATAAATACAAGCACTGCACTTTGATTTTGGCAGTCGATAATAATATTACATCTTTACATTAATTTTGGTTTGAACCTGTGAAGCTCAAGGCCCAAATATAACTCCATGCTTATTGGGTTTTCATGTTCTTGACATGGCTTGGAACCTCCGCCCTGGCCACTTACAAGAATGTTTATTTGCTACAGATTTGAGTAATAGACGAAACTGACCCACCAATGCCAAAGACAATGCCGAATACGATGAGCAAGGCATCAGCAAGGATCCATATCAGAGATAATTCATGCCAACAAGCATGCAAATGAAACAGAGCAGGAAATAGAAACCCTAAAATACAACCAATACTGCTCCCAATCAAAGATAAAAAAAATATGCAAATGAAGGTACCAGAATTGGCACTATTGTTATCGAGAAAATCACAGGGGATCTGATCATGAAGGAAAACTCCCCTCTGCTAAACCTCCCTTCTAGGAATTCATAAACAGGATTCATCAGCAGTGGAAATGTGAAGAAAAGGTTCAGACATAGGGCAATCTGAACAAACTCTGTGATCCAACCTTTCCCAAAGTTCAGAGTCACCATATCTCTGGTTGCACTTCCAAAAGCAATATACCCGAATGCTCCGAAACCCCCATAAATGAGAGCAATCAAGAGAAATGCAACGACCAAAACTCCACCAAATCTATGTTTTTTCTCCATAGCTAATTCCAGGGGCAAAATCATGCTTACCCCTTCAAATGCATAGATTGCTACACCAACTCCATAAGGAATAGCAGAGAAACCAGTGAAAGCCTAAACATCTGGACCCACAGTACTCAATATGGACAACATATCTTGCACCACAATAATTAGCATTACTGAAATGTCAACGATATCTGCAAAAAATACTAAAAGGGGCCAGATGGGTAAGGGTTCGAATCCCACTCATGATGAGCTCTAGTGGAAAAATGGCCCATATGAAGCCTACCTTCCTGGTAATATCCAACGAGGTAGACATATAGACTCCATGAGGATTCAACGAGGATTCTTGGGATTTGGGATTGGGCTTTGGTTTGGATCCTGTAAACATGTAAGACAGAGTATTCCCTATGAATATGAGATAACCCACACAAACTCCTGCCATGTAGAGGACCACCATAAAATCCACCATGGCTTTCCCTGTACTTCCATAAACAGCAAAGCCCAGATCTCCAAAGCTATCTATTTTCTAAAATCCTTGCCTTTTGAGGGCCCTCTTAGACCACACCAACAACGTCATGCCATAATAGGCAATGCATGCCACCAGTGCCAATACAATAAGGCCTTAGAGCCATCCAGTCTTCATGAAAGTGTAGGTCAATCCTAACACTCATGCTCCTACAATCGATACCATTTTCGACTGTAAATATGTTTTCCACCCCACACCTGGAAGGATCTGCATTTGAAGAAACACAAATGGAATGAAAGGGTGACTACTAGGGCTGAATTTGTGACTGCTTTTTATCACAACTTTGATGCTTACACCCTAGATGATTGCTTCTTAACCCTCAAAATAAGAATCAGAGAGGCCGCATGAAAGAGTTCCGCCAAGGCACCCCACTTGTAGAGATTATTTCTCCTCTGCAAGTAGTTTCCATGTATATGGATGGGCTGAATAGTCCATCCAAGGATATGTCAAAGCAGTCAAAGCCTTAAAGCCTACTTGAAGACATGTATATTTAGAGATTGCCAGAAGCTGCTTTACAGCAAAATATTATTTATTAAAAAAAAACAGTGAGGGCTAATACTATGGGAATTGAAAATCCCCTATAATAACCATTGTCCGACAACCTAATTAAAATTATTGTTCCTATTTACTGAAGCCTTAGCCTACAAACTATGTGCTTCTACCTGCAACTTCAAAAATATCAGTATTAGAAAATGATAGCACTGAATGATAACCAATAAAAAGAGTTACAATCCATATTAGAAACCATAAATCCATTCTTAATGCTGTGATTGCATTGATAGCAACACAAGCAATTTGATAAATACAAGCACTACACTTTGATTTTGGCAGTCGATAATAATATTACATCTTTACATTAATTTTGGTTTGAACCTGTGAAGCTCAAGGCCCAAATATAACTCCATGCTTATTGGGTTTTCATGTTCCTGACATGGCTTGGAACCTCCACCCTGGCCACTTACAAGAATGTTTATTTGCTACAGATTTGAGTAATAGACGAAACTGACCCACCAATGCCAAATACAATGCCGAATACGATGAGCAAGGCATCAGCAAGGATCCATATTAGAGATAATTCATGCCAACAAGCATGCAAATGAAACAGAGCAGAAAATAGAAACACTAAAATACAACCAATATTGCTCCCAATCAGAGATAAAAAAATCTGCAAATGAAGGGACCAGAATTGGCACTATTGTTATCGATAAAATCGCAAGAGATCTGATCATGAAGGAAAACTCCCCTCTGCTAAACCTCACTTCTAGGACTTCATAAACAAGATTCATCATCAGTGGAAATGTGAATAAAAGGTTCAGACATAGGGCAATCTGAACAAAATCTGTGATCCAGCTTTTCCCCAAGTTCAGAGTCACCATATCTCTGGTTGCACTTCCAAAAGAAATATACCCGAATGCTCTGAAACCCCCATAAATGAGAGCAATGAAGAGAAATGCAACGGCCAAAACTCCACCAAATCTATGTTTTTTCTCCATAGCTAATTCCAGGGGCAAAATCATGCTTACCCCTTCAAATGCATAGATTGCTACACCCACTCCATAAGGAATAGCAGAGAAACCAGTGAAAGCCTGAACATCTGGACCCACAGTACTCAATATGGACAACACATCTTGCACCACAACAGTTAGCATTGCAGAAATGTCAACGATATCTGCAAAAATACTAAAAGGGGCCAGATGGGTAAGGGTTCGAATCCCACTCATGATGAGCTCCAGTGGAAAAATGGCCCATATGAAGCCTACCTTCCTGGTAACATCCAACGAGGTAGACAAATAGACTCCATGAGGATTCAACGAGGATTCTTGGGATTTGGGATTGGGCTGTGGTTTGGATCCTGTAAACATGTAAGACAATATTCCCTATGAATATGAGATAACCCACACAAACTCCTGCCATGCAGAGGACCACCATAAAATCCACCATGGCTTTCCCTGTACGTCCGTAAACAGCAAAGCCCAGATCTCCAAAGCTATCTATTTTATGAAATCCTTGCCTTTTGAGGGCCCTCTTAGACCACACCAACATCATCATGCCATAAATGGCAATGCATGCCACCAGTGCCAGTACAATAAGGCCTGAGAGCCATCTAGTCTTCATGAAAGTGTAGGTCAATCCCAGCACTCCTGCTCCTACAATCGATACCATTTTCGACTGTAAATATGTTTTCCACCCCACACCTGGAAGGATTTGCATTTGAAGAAACACAAATGGAATGAAAGGGTGACTACTAGGGCTGAATTTGTGACTTCTTTTATCAAAACTTTGATGCTTACACCCTAGATGATTGCTTCTTAACCCTCAAAATAAGAATCAGAGAGGCCGCATGAAAGAGTTCCGCCAAGGCACCCCACTTGTAGAGATTATTTCTCCTCTGCAAGTAGTTTCCATGTATATGGATGGGCTGAATAGTCCATCCAAGGATATGTCAAAGCAGTCAAAGCCTTAAAGCCTACTTGAAGACATGTATATTTAGAGATTTCCAGAAGATGCTTTACAACAAAAGATTATTTATTAAAAAAAAACAGTGAGGGCTAATACTATGGGAATTGAAAATCCCCTGTAATAACCACTGTCCGACAACCTAATTAAAATTATTTTTCCTGTTTACTGAAGCCTTAGCCTACAAACTATGTGCTTCTACCTGCAACTTCAAAAATATCAGTATCAGAAAATGATAGCACTGAATGATATCCAATAAAAAGAGTTACAATCCATATTAGAAACCATAAATCCATGCTTAATGCTGTGATTGCATTGATAGCAACACAAGCAATTTGATAAATACAAGCACTGCACTTTGATTTTGGCAGTCGATAATAATATTACATCTTTACATTAATTTTGGTTTGAACCTCTGAAGCTCAAGGCCCAAATATAACTCCATGCTTATTGGGTTTTCATGTTCTTGACATGGCTTGGAACCTCCACCCTGGCCACTTACAAGAATGTTTATTTGCTACAGATTTGAGTAATAGACGAAACTGACCCACCAATGCCAAAGACAATGCCGAATACGATGAGCAAGGCATCAGCAAGGATCCATATAAGAGATAATTCATGCCAACAAGCATGCAAATGAAACAGAGCAGGAAATAGAAACCCTAAAATACAACCAATACTGCTCCCAATCATAGATAAAAAATTTGCAAATGAAGGGACCAGAATTGACACTATTGTTATCGAGAAAATCGCAAGATATCTGATCATGAAGGAAAACTCCCCTCTGCTAAACCTCCCTTCTAGGACTTCATAAACAGGATTCATCATCAGTGGAAATGTGAAGAAAAGGTTCAGAACAAAATCCGTGATCCAGCTTTTCCCCAAGTTCAGAGTCACCAAATCTCTGGTTGCACTTCCAAAAGCAATATACATGAATGCTCCGAAACCCCCATAAATGAGAGCAATGAAGAGAAATGCAATGGCCAAAACTCCACCAAATCTATGTTTTTTCTCCATAGCTAATTCCAGGGGCAAAATCATGCTTACCCCTTCAAATGCATAGATTGCTACACCCACTCCATAAGGAATAGCAAAGAAACCAGTGAAAGCCTAAACATCTGGACCCACAGTACTCAATATGGACAACACATCTTGCACCACAACAATTAGCATTGCAGAAATGTCAACGATATCTGCAAAAATACTAAAAGGGGCCAGATGGGTAAGGGTTCGAATCCCACTCATGATGAGCTCCAGTGGGAAAATGGCCCATATGAAGCCTACCTTCCTGGTAACATCCAACGAGGTAGACAAATAGCCTCCATGAGGATTCAACGAGGATTCTTGGGATTTGGGATTGGGCTGTGGTTTGGATCCTGTAAACACGTAAGACAGAGTATTCCCTATGAATATGAGATAACCCACACAAACTCCTGCCATGTAGAGGACCACCATAAAATCCACCATGGCTTTCCCTGTACTTCCATAAACAGCAAAGCCCAAATCTCCAAAGCTATATTTTCTGAAATCCTTGCCTTTTGAGGGCCCTCTTAGACCATACCAACAGCGTCATGCCATAATAGGCAATGCATGCCACCAGTGCCAGTACAATAAGGCTTGAGGGCCATCCAGTCTTCATGAAAGTGTAGGTCAATCCTAGCACTCCTGCTCCTACAATCAATACCATTTTCGACTGTAAATATGTCGGGATTAATGGAGGCTACAAGGAATCAGAGTATCTTCCATGAATTCAAAAAACTGTTAACCCCGCACCCACCCTTGATTTTCATCTTCAGAAGTTTTCTTCCCACACCAAAAACCGTTGCTGACCCAAATCAGACGAGAAGACAGAGATACAAAAATGTGAGAACCAGAATCATAAAACAGGAAGCAGATAAAAAAATATGCGAACTGGGGATTCGGCTCCAAAAATCTGAGAATCCAAACCAAAAATGCTCTGAATACCGCCACCCACTTCGATATACCCATAAAATTTCCCTGTGTCGCTTCAGACCTCAGGGCGAGCGACTCTTCACTGATCAGAATGTTCTTCATTGATGATCTAATGGCTGGAGAATATTTAATCATCTAACAATCCATTTAACGGCCCACATCGAGACACGGTTGCATGGAGGGGAGTTCGTTTCAGAGGGAACGCCTTACGGCGTAATAAGATTTGTCGCGCCATAAAATAAGTTATAAAATAAAACTCAAATTCCATTTTTCAAGATTATTATTATATTACTTCCACAAGAATCTTTAAAGTCTTTGAGACATACTTGGTGATAAAAGCTGCACATGTTTTAACCATATTTTGGATGAATCATTACCAGCCCCAATTTCATCTCAATAAATTAAATATATTTATAATTATATAAAAGTGATTATGCGGAAAGCAAAAGTGAAGCACGACCGTGATGCAACACTAATTTTTTAATTATTTAAATGAAAAAAGTTTTAACACATTAAGTAAAATTTGATAGAAGCCACTGCGTCATTGAAATTTTTTAGGAAGTTCTAAGCGGTCTTGCTATGAGTTATATATATTAATAGGAGTTTTTATAGTGTGATTTTTTGGAGTTTCCGGTGCTGGAATTTGATGGAAAAATTTAAGGTGAAATCTTGATTTGTTTTATTTAAACTAGTTTTTTTACTGTATATATGGATTCAGCACCATGAAAAACCCTAGGGCACTTCTATTGTGCAGGGTTTACCCATCAAACTTGTGATTTCAATGAATTCTTGCTAGATTTTAGAGAGATTAGACCAAAAAAATCCACCGGAAATACTTCCAAAAAGTCGCACTAAAGACAATTCCTATGTTAATATATTCGCAACTTCATACATAAGTCTCACCCTTTGATATTAGTCCTTTGTATTTAACTAGGAAATGAATTGTCTAGACTTTAGAGTACATTCTGTCGTGAAACTCAAGAAAATTAAAACAATTTTTAATGCAGTTGTCTAAATAAATCTATGGTCAGAAATTAAATTATGAAATGAAAACTAGAATGGAGCATCAACAAAGAAATGGTAATGGCATCATTCCATTGGAACTTGTGTGTTGCAGAAGTGACACTTATAGTAGTGACCGCCATTTTCTTGTAACTTTCTTTGATTCACAAGTTATTTGCAATCTTGCACCTTTTTTCTACTTGTTGGTGGCTGGAACTATCTTATAACATATATATAACATATAAGTAAATTAAAATATGCTCATTTGTTTTGTTTCCGTAACTTTTCTTGAAAGAAAAAATGGTGCCTTCCAAACACAATCTAAAACCCTAATTTACATTTTGAGCGCACGAAACCTTTTCACAACCAACAGTGTGGTTTGATTCTCCTGCTTACCTGAGTGATATCGTTCAAACCCAAAGGTGGGCCATTGTTCATGTGTGAGCATAACCATTTTTCAGTGCATGATTTGAAACCCTTCAAATTATATATACCATGGTTTGGAAGGAAGTTGTTTCAGTATTGCACAGGGCCCAGCAACTTCACAAGCCACTGCTGATCTTCACTGTATTTCTCACATCTGTTATCAGATTTGGCTTCTACTTTTATCTCATTAGCACCCACCGATGTAAGACCTGGCGAGGAATCCCACCAGGCACTTTTGGATGGCCTTTGATCGGCGAAACATTACAATTTCTACGATCCCAAAGGAAGGGAAATCCTCGTGAATTCTTTCACATTCAGATGCAGAAATATGGAAACATGAATTCTTTCACATTCAGGCGCAAAGAAATGGAAACGTGAATTATTTCACATTTAGATGCAAAAGTATGGAAACATGTTCACCACTTCTCTTGTTTGCCACCCAACTATGGTACTTTGCAGCCTCGAAGGCAACCACTTCTTGTTCTCTAACGAGAAAAAACCAGTAGAAGCGGTGGCTCTTCGACTTCACACAACGCGCTCCATGTTATCAGCGACAACCAAACAAATTTCACAGCATTCAAAAATATTTAAATATATTTTTCACAATATCACTTCGCTGTCCCTCGTGCCACAACCGTGGATTTGAGACTCACACGAAGGATCTTTGAACCATATTCACTTCCTATACAATCTCGGTCATCTATTAAAAATAAAAATAAAAAGTCAGCACTGGCTCATCCACCTGAGGTTGAAATAGGGAAGCCTTGGGCTAATGATATGTTGGAAACCCGACTGAGTATTTCCCTAGTGCCTCCTCCAACCAGCCCAAGTCTTAGCATATACTAGTTATAGTACTAGTCCCACACATCCATAAAAAAATATTCATAAACCATAAAAAAGATGCATATAAATAGTTTATATTAATTTATATAAGTTATATAATTTAGTCCAAAACGGGCCAACATATTGATTGAGCCAACAAGTGTGAAACACCAAACCTTAACATCACAAGTTGACAAGACATAATGTCCCAAGTATCTCCAGCTCTAAATTACCAAATAAGTCAAAATGAACTACAATACATTCCATTGAATTCTATCTAAGAGTACACCTATTCCATCAAATAGTCACCCACTGCTTTTCACTAAAGCAACACATCCCATTGCTCAGTAATACCTGCAAAAGAATAGGTGAAATGTGTGTCAGCCATATGTACATGTGCATTTAACCATTTAACCCTTTGAAGACAATAAATGACAACATTCAATTTAGGAATTAGTTCAGAAGATGCAATAAATGACACCAACCCTTTCAATTCAAGGATTAAACACACCAACCTTTTCAATTCAGGAATTAAACACAAGAAAGAACAAGGATCAACCATGAAATATGATCATTCATTTGATCATGTACAAATCAATCCAGACAATACATTTGAATTTGGGAGATGGCAATCCATGCCAATCTTCCCTACCAATTAAATTATATATCAAAAAACTATAAAACATCAATTCTTACTGGTTTTCATTTCAAACATTCATTCTAGCCATCAATTGTTGTATACTGGTCTATTTTTGTATGGTTAGTTTTTCTTTTCTAATAAAAATTACAGATTTATAAACATGTGCTTGGTTATTTCTTCTTGTGTTGAGGTTTCCTTAGTTGTTGGTGCTTACAAATAGGGAAATTTCCTTAAGTTAAACAAGACATTCATGAGAAAAATACAAACCATCAAAGAGACACATTAACACAGTGTTTTCATGAAGGAGTTCGCCCCTTGTGGGCTACATCTCCTTGGTCCAACATCCATGGCTTGGGCCTTTGTATTATCTCAATGTGGAAAAAATGTTGTTTACAAATTTCTATGGCTCCTAATACCTGCACCAATATGTTAAAAATTTCCAAATTAAGCAAAAATGACTATTGGATCTCTGAAAACTGACTCTGGCTGCTTTTGGTATGATCCCTTCCTTGGTGGCTCTAGGTTTCCCTAAACTTCCCTATGGTAAAATCACCTATATAATTCTTCTATTGCCTCTAAAACCTATACCAAATTCTTCAAAAGGTCTAAATCATCCAAAATTGACTATTAATTTTCTAAAATTGGTCAAAACTTGAGCAAGATATGCTTCATTTACTTTTTCCCTAGGAAACTCCGCTAAATTTGGAGGAGACTCCAGTTAGCACCGCCAAAACTGGTAGTTCTGTCGAACTTGGTGTTTCCTCCAAAATATTTGCCAACTTAATTTGTCATTAACGAAGGGTTAATTAGCCTTAAGCGTGATTATGGGCGCGCTTAACGCTGGCCCTAACCCTTGGTTTCGGCACTTCGTTGCATGGGATGGGGGGCTAGCCCGCAAGACTGGCTCCCTCCGCCACCGCTGTCGGTGCTATACACATTAAATAAAATGTCATGTGCATCGTTTTCAAGTTCCCCGTTGTGGTCCAATGGCAAAGCAATACAATTGGGAGGGGGAGGTCACAGGTTCAACCCTGCCCTTTGCCCATCTGATATATATTTTGCCCACACCAAATTTAAATGCGCCATTGGATTTATTCAGACTTTGAACATAACATATAATATTTAAAATGCGCATTTGTATAGTTGGAAACTTTGGGGTGTTTAAATTATATGCGGATTTGGATTGAATTAATATTAAAAATATTTAATATATAAAATATATATATATATAATATTATAATATAAAATATAGTTAAAAACCATATAATATAAAATAAAATTATATATATATATATATATATATATATATATATATAACTAAAAAAATTCAAAATCCACGTTGGAGGCCAATTAGGCAATTTCACCTTCACACAATCAAACTGGCGAATCCAGAGGTGACACTTGTCACAGTCCCATTGGGCGAAAATTGAAGAAGGTTCCCCTTACTGACTGGACTACTCATTGGACTTCCATGTCATCATTCTATCCTATTCTAAATTTCTTTTCGCTGTTTAGGAAAACAAGCAGTAGGCCTTTTCTCCTTTATTCGGACTTTGTTTTCAGGGAAACAATTTGTGTTGTGATCGTCTTGATGAGACAGACACACTCGTATAGTTTTCGAGCCAATTCGAGAACTTTGATTTTTGAGCTAAATACTAAGCACCTACTCATTCCTCCCCACTAGAAGCTTTTTGGACCCCAAAAGACAAGTAGATGAGGGTACAACCCCCTCACCTTTTTAAGCTCAATCCAATTGTGTTTTGACGAATTTGTTTCCTTGAGCTCCTCTCTAAGGAAATCAATATTCACTTGCCTTGAGGACCTCACTCTATAATACCTGTACTTGTCTTTGCCCTTTTCAAGCTGATCTTGCACTGTTTGTTGCACCATTTTTAGTCGTTCATAAAAACATATGGTTTTGTCCATGTCGCCATCAAAAGTAACATCCTTCTTACCAAAACGACATAACAAAATATAATGCAAATGGATGAAAAATTTCACTACTTGGTTATCATGACTCAAGCCCAGTTGTACATTTTGAAAGTACGAAATTTTCTGAACATAAATTTCATGTAAAACATAATGACGTCTAAGTACAATAGTTACATAACCGATAGGCCTAAAATGCATAACAATGAACTTGCTCCTTATACCTCTTTTGTACCTTCGAACCAAGTGAAAATTTTGACAAGTATCCATCCAATGAAAGTGCATGGATCACTGCAACTTAATCTTTACACCATGGAAATCTTCTAAATGAAATAAGATGGTGAAGTTGCTTCCATAAACCTGAAAGTCAAACGAACCTTTCAATTATGAAAGAGCATAAAAAAGAATTGAACTGATTTTTTGGTTTGAAGCAACACATGCCTCTTGTTGTTTGCCTCCCCACTGGAAGACTTGCACAAACATGACAATGCATGCCAAGGAGCTTCGAAAGAAGAAATTTCAACAACAACTCTCTTCCAACATTGGGTTGCTCCCAACAAACCTCTTATCAAAATGACGATCTTGGGTGTTGACCAATCAACAATGGCATCCAACTTGGAGAGGCTTGCCTTCAACTCTCTAATATCATGGCCCAAATGCATCAAAGAAGTGAAACCCAACTTGTACTTTGATATATTCAAAACATCAAACAATTTTCCTTCATAGATGACATGTGCATAAGAAAACTTTCTAAACATGTTTATGTCACCCAAGTACATAATTTCTTCAAGAAATGACTCTTTTTTGCCATAACTCAAATACATGTATGTAGTAGAAGTGCTATAAAGAACTCACAACATTAGAAGCCATACAAACCATTCTTGTTTGGTGTTATGTATATTCTTGCATTGACCTCTTTTTACAACTTTGCTTTGGAGAAAACTACTCCTTTTGTCCTCTTTCTTGAAATACTTACCATTCCTCTTTGGAACCATAACCATCGGTGCACAAAATGGCATAAGGGATGATTGAATGAGCCCATTGTTGAACAAACTTTTGCATTGCATTAGTGTCTCTACACTTTGCAATTTTGTCAACCCTTACATGTTAACATCACAAAGAGAAACCTCTTGCTGCAAAGATATTTCATGTGAAGTTTCTTTCTCATTAAAGGACGATTCTTTCACAACCTAAAATACTTCATCACTCTAATGAACTGAACCAACCAAATCAGAATTGAAACTTGCATTACATGCAACAACATTTTCATAAACAATATCATCATTTGGCTTGAACATGAGAAGTACTAAACTTTTACTTGAATTCACTAGTCTTTTTGCCTGCCCTGCATTAACCAAAGAAATGTTCAGCATTTTGTGATGGCCTCTCTCTACGTACTCCACACCATCCTTGAAAAAGTGATACTTATTTTCGTGGCGATAAAAGACTGCTTTCCGGTCATACAAATATTGACTACCCAACACCACACTTGAAATATCAAGTGGTACCACATCTAACTCTACTTCGTCAACAAAATTTGTAGTGATTGCAAATTTAAACAAACATTTTCTTGTAATCTGTAAATTGGTGTCTCTTGTTATCCATCCCAAAGGGTATGGTTTATGGTGAGGTATAGTTTCAAGATTCCATCTGTTGACTAAGTCTTCAGAGATTATATTCGCTTATGACTCACTATTGAAGAGTGTGTCAATCTTGGTGTGTTTAAATATGACCCTAACATGAAATAACTCAATTCGTCTCTTTTCATCTGGAGTAGTAGTAGTGTTATAGTTTTGTGAACTAGTGCTTGCAATATCTTGTTTTCCTTTGATTTGCATGACAATGATTTTGTTTTCATCACCTGATTCAGAACCTAAATTTTCTCGAGTGATAGAAGTGGTTTTCTATTTCCCTTTATTATTGAACTTATTTGGTCTCATTTCTGGATGCAATTTCCAGCAGTAGGCTTCATCATGCCCCTGTTTAGAACAGTGTTTGCATGTGATTTTCTCCCCTTCTTTCTTCACACTTGCATTTTTCTTTCCCTTCCATTTTCCACCCATCTCTTTCTCCTTACCCTTAGGTGGCTTTTTATTACTACTCTCTTCATAAGTGTTCATTCCTCTAGATTCAAGATATGTGGCTTGCACACATACTTCATCCAAATTATTTGGATTGAACATAAGAATAGTGTGTTTAAGATAGGAATGTAAACCCCCAATATATTTCAATAGTGTATCTTGGGAATTAAAATTCACTCCTATTAACAAAGCCCTTCTCCTTTCTACAACTTTAACCTTGTGGAATTAAAATTGCACAACCTTTTGCTCTGATACCAACTTGACCTGTTTTTGTATGATTAGTTTTGTTGTGATAATAAAAATTACAGATTTATAAACATGTGCTTTCTTATTGCTTCTTGTGTCGAGGTTTCCTTAGTTGTTGGTGCTTACAAACAAGTAAATTTCCTTAAGTTAAACAAGGCATTCATGAGCAAAATAGCTTCAGAAAGAAAAACTGAACAACGAACATGTACAGTACAACAAACCATTAAAGATACACATAAAGATAGTGTTTTGATGAAGGAGTTCACCCCTCTTGGGCTACATCTCCTTGGTCCAACTTCCATGCCTTGAGCCTCTATATTAGCTCAATGTGGAAAAACTATTGTTTATAAAGCTCTACGGCTCCTCATACCTGCACCAATGTGTTAAAAATGTCCAAATCAACCAAAAATGACTATTGGATCTCTAAAAATTGACTCTAGCTGCTCTGGGTATGACCCCCTTCCTTGGTGGCTGTAGGCTTCTTTGAACTTCCCTGTGGAAAAATCACCTGTATAAGTCTTCTATTGCCTTTGATACCTGTACCAATGTTTTCAGAAGTTAGAAATCATCCAAATATGACTAATGATTTTCTAAAATTGGTCGAAAATTGAACAAGATATGCTTCATTTATTTTTTCCCTAGGAAACCCCACTAAATCTGGAGGAGACTATAGTTAGCACCGCCAAAACTAGTAGTTCTGTCGAACTTGGTGTTTCCTCCAATATCTCCACCAACTTAATCTTCCATTAACAAAGGGTTAATTAGCCTTAAGTGTGATTATGGGTGTGCTTAATGCTGGCCCTAGCCTTTGGTTTCGACACTTGGTTGAATGGGGAGGGCACTAGCTCCCTCCGCCCCCACCGTCGGCATTGTACGCATTAAATAAAATTTCATGTGCATCATTTTCAAGTTCCCCGTTGTGGTTCAATGGAAAAGCAATATAGTTGGGAGGGGGAGGTCACAGGTTCAAACCTACCCATCCGATGTATATTTTTCCCACACCAAATTTAAATGTGTCATTGGATTTATTCGGACTTTGAACATAGCATATAATATTTAAAATGCGCATTTGTATAGTTGGAAACTTTGGGGTGTTTAAATTATATGCGGATTTGGATTGAATTAATATTAAATATATTAAATATATATATATATATATATATATATATATATAGATATATATCTATATATATATATATATATATATATATATATATATATATATATAAAATATAGTTAAAAACCATATAATATAAAATAAAATTATATATATATATAATAATATTTAAATAACTAAAAAAATGTGAATTCCACCTTGGAGGCCAATTAAGCAATTTCACCTTCACACAACCAAACTGGTGAATCCGGAGGTGACACTTGTCATAGCCCCATTGAGAGAAAACTGAAGAAGATTCCCCTTGCTGACTGGATTTCTGACATGACTGCCATGTCATCATCTGTCCTATTCTGCAATTTTTTTAGCTGTTTAGGAAAACAAACAACAAGCCTTTTCTCCTTCATCTGGACTCCATTTTCGGTGAAACGAATTGCATTGCGATCATCTTGATGAGACAGATGCAGTGGTACATATTTCGAGCCAATCTAAGAACTTTTATTTTTGAGCTAAATATTGAGCACCTGATCAGAGACATATAATCAATGTTCAGACACTGCTATATTCATTCTATTCATCAGCTGCTGGATACATACAAATAGAGTGTGTGCAAAGTGTTATATTCATTATATTCATCGGTTGCTGGACACATACAGGTTTGTTTTTGTTGAATAATGTTATCATTTTTGTTGAATAATGTTATGGAGACATACAAGTTTGTTTTTGTTGAATAATGTTATCATTTTTGTTGAATAATGTTATTTTTGTTGAGAGATAAGGGTAAATTAAAGCCATTATAGCCAATATCACTTGTTAAATAGATCACAAGATCTGATCAGAGAAGCATTTCTATATGAATAACAGACCCACTAATTTAGAATCCAATTTCAATGCCACTGTAACCTCAAATCTGACCCCTGAAATTCAGTATCAAACTACTATAATAGCAAATAATATCCTTTCACAGTTCTGAAGATGATGCATATAAATTTATAAATTTATAATCCTAAATATGATGCATCCCAGAGTGCAGGATCATGTTTATTCTTTGAAGGAAATGAAGCTACTTGGAGGAGATCTTTGACCTCCTTAAGGGGAATGGCCTAGGAACTTTATGAATTCAAAGAGAAAATTTTGATGTGAGGTAGATTCACTGTCTGGTTAGATAAGAATTTCAAAATGAATTACAGACCCACTCATTTAGAAATTCTCTTTTAATTATTAGAATATCAAATTAAGACGAGATAACTACAAGATTACAGGAGTAGAATTACAAGGAATTAGGCAATTGAGATGCAACATATAATCATTTATTTTGTTATGAGGAATAATATGATCAATGTGTTTAAGATCCTACAGACCGACCCATAGACATTAAAATGCTATTTAATCATGATGATAATGTAGAGGTAGCATATGACTTTATTTCGCTTGATTCCACTGGTCTTCTCATGATGGGGGAGGAAGAAGCTTGATTCCACTGGTCTGCTCATGATGGGGGAGGAAGAAGAATTTTAGGAGGAGGAAGTGTACTTAAATGATGACCATTCCTTTAACCTGTACCCTACCTAGCTCAGAATGGTGTTTGATAATATCATGCTAGATGTGAAAAATAAATATGACCCTCATGGCCTTCTTAAAGTTTTTCAGTTTATTCAAACAATTATTTGATTTTCCTGTGTTCTTATACTAGTCTTTTCATCCTCCTTCTTATCGAGTTTCATTGTGTTGTGCTTTAATTAGGATCGTTTCAACTAGTCTTACTCCTCTGTCTCGCAGGGTTCACTTAGGTGCAGTGTTTATAACAACATCAAGTTTTCTTTCTTTCTCTGGTATCCTTTACTCAGAGGTTTATAATCTCTTACCATTGGCCTGCTATTGTACTATTGTATGGGTGGAATCATAACAGATTTGTCTTTTCTTTCAGTCAATGAAAGGGATGCATATTCAGTGTGCATAACACCCATTCTCTCTCTCTTTCAATTGAGTGTGCCTTCTTTGTTTTCTGAGGCTTTCACTTGCAAGAAAAAAAAGAACTAAAACTAAACCCTTAGACTTTTAGAATTTGAAAGAGAATAACTACATAAAGAGACTAAAACTAAGAACCCTTAATCTATATATCTTCCAGATAATTCATATTTTTACCAACTAGGAATAAAATGAATACCCATAACAAAATGAATGCCAAGAACAATGATTTGAGGACACAAAAAGCTAGTTGTGTTGAAGAAATTGTGTTATGTCAAAGATGTTACAAAAATAAAAAGGAATAGATCTTCCTCTTAACTCATATTTTTACAAACTAGGTATAAAATGAATGCCAAGAACAATGATTTGAGGACACAAAGAGCTAGTTGTGTTGAAGAAATTATGTTATGTCAAAGCTATTACAAAAAGAAAAAGGAATAACTCTTCCTCATAACTCATATTTTTACCAACTAGGAATAGAAAGAATGCCAAGAACAATGATTTGAGGACACATAAAGCTATTTGTGTTGAAGAAATTGTGTTATGTGAAAGATGTTACAAAAAGAAAAAGGAATAGCTCTTCCTGATAAATCATATTTTTACCAACTAGGAATAGAATGAATGGCAAGAACAATGATTTGAGGACACACAAATCTATTTGTGTTGAATAAATTGTGTTATGTCAAAGTTGTTACAAAAATAAAAAGAATAACTCTTCCTGATAACTCATATTTTTATGAACTAGGAATAAAATGAATGCCAAGAACAATGATTTGAGGACACAAAAAGCTAGTTGTGTTGAAGAAATTGTGTTATGTCAAAGTTGTTACAAAAATAAAAGGGAATAGCTCTTCCTCATAACTCATAGTTTTACCAACTAAGAATAGAATCAACGCTAAGAACAAAATGAATGCCAATAACAATGATTTGAGGACATAGAAAGCTAGTTGTGTTGAAGAAATTGTGTTATGTCAAAGTTGTTACAAAAAGAAAAAGGAATATCTCTTCCTCATAACTCATATTTTTACCAACTAATAATCAATAAAGAAGCTAAATTGCAACAAAGGGTCAATTCCACTGTAACCTCAAATCCAACCCCTACAATTAAATAACACACTACTATAATATCAATGCTTCAGACCTGATATTTTTCGACAGTCTGTAATAAGTCACCATTGAGGAGAAGTAAGCTCACAAGTGATTGAAAAAATAGGCTCCAATAATCAATAACATGCAACAAACCTTAGAAGATCCTCATACCCTAGACAAATAAATCAAATAAAGCCCACAACCCTGCAAGAGAAATCTAGAAAGATTTTTTATGCGTGAATTTTATGTATGAATTTTTATGTGTGAATCCTCACTGTTTCTTTCTAGATTTCTTGTTTCTTTCTATGAATTTAATTATTCCAAGCCTGTTGTAGTATGAAATTTTATGTGTGAAAACCCTTCCAATTATGAGTTTCAGATCCGAGATGTATTCAGTTACAATATATAGATAAAGCACTAATTGTTGTTGCTCATTCATTGCAAAGGCCAATGAATTATCTTGTTTTCTAATACAATTTTTTAAAATCAGAATTTAAAGGTAACTCTGCATGTTGTTGTATCCATGCCAAGAGTTTCTATTTCAGATCGTACAAGGAATAGGAGGAGACGAGGGGAAAGGGGGTTTCCAACTGCGATCTAGTGAATCAGATGAAGATAGGGTGGGTGATGTGAATGCTCCCAATGCACCCAGTAATGTCATTGAAAAGAACATCATGGTTGTAGCTCATTATATTCCACCATCAACCACAAAGTCACCTTCAATCACAGTGCAAGGTGCAAGTTCAACAAAGAAAATCAGTGCCATCAGAGGCTAGACAAAGCAAGACATGCTAGCTGCAATTGATGACATCGAGTTTAAGGGACATTCAATTCGTGCCTCTGAACAAAAACATGGTATTGCCACCTCTAACATACATTATTGGATAGATGGGTTGACTAATACAAAGCGTAGAGGTCTTATTACAGTTATGGCTGAAGAGGAGGAGGAGGAGGTGGTTGAGTGGTGTAAGGAGATGGCTCAATTGGAACATGGGTTAGAGCTTATACAACTTAAATCCACTGTAGCTAAAATATGTCAGGGGAGGCCAAACCCCTTCAAATATGGGTTTCCTGGTCAATCATGGTGGAGTGGTTTTAAAAAAAGGCATCTAGACCTTGTGCCACGTACAACTGATGGCCTTGAGAGAGACATGGCTTTAAATCTATGCCCTGCAATTGTGTCTAAGTTCTATGACACTCTTTCTATTTCATATGAGCAACAATCATATGCCTCAGACCATATATGGAACTGTAATGAAACAGGCTTACAAGTAGGAAGGAATTGTGGTATGCAGGTAATTGCTAAGAGAGGGAGAAGAAATGTGCCTAATATTTTGCCTAAAAGCAGGGAGTGGATCACTATTATTTGTTGTGTCAATGCAATTGGTTCTTCAATCTCATGATTTTATCTATTCAAAGGTAAAACAAAACTAAAAAACTATATATAGAATTGTGAACTAGGTGCATGCATGGCTGCACATCCCCATGCATGGATGATAAAGGAACTATTTCTGAATTGGCTTTGTCACTTTGTTGCATCTATACTAGGTGGTGTCTTGCCTAAAAACAAACACCAACTGGTTTTAGATAGCCATGGAAGCCACATGGTTTTGCAGACAATTGAGGAGGCCAACAATTTTGGCATTGACCTATTAACATTTCCAGCTCATACCACTCACAAAGTGCAACCCCTTAACATCAACATGTTTAGGCATTTCAAGAACGATTTCAGGGTCGAGCGAGCTTTGTGGATGGCAAAGAATCCAGGGGTGGAAGTAAAAAGGTTTGAGCTATCTGAGCTTGCAAGTAAAGCATTTAAAAAGGCTCTCACACCTTATAATATCGAGGCTGGATTTAGGAGGACAACCACTTAATGTTGATGCTCTTATGCATGATATCGGTTGTAGCCAAGCATTTTATATGGAAGGTTAAGAAGTAGAGAACTTACAAGACCATGTTGATGGTCAAGAATATGTTGTTGCTGCTGAAGGTATAATGTCCCTTTCTAAAAGGAACTTCTATGGTAATGATGATGAACATGTGAGTGATACACAGTTCAGTCATGAACCAACTGTCAATATCAAGGAGGTTGTCACACCCATTGAACCACCGACCAATTCTTCATGTGATATTCCATATGAGGCAGTTGATCAACTTAATGAAAATGCAAACTTGATTTCAAATGATAATGAAACAGGATTAAACAATGAGCAATTGAGCATGCCAACCCAAGTAAGCCCACCATCATGGTTGGTAGAGGCCATGATGAATATGAACACACATAATGTGTCTACCACCAATATAGAAAGCATGGACATTCCTTCACAACCATTATAGTTGAACGCCAAAATTGTTCATTATTTTGTGGACAATGGGTCAATGGAAGAGAAGCCTATTCAGGATGAAGTACTTGAAGAAGACAACAATGGGGACCAATCAGTTGTCCTTGAGGTTTAAAGCCAAGTGTTAGGTCTCGAGGAGCATGGGACATCAAAACAGAGAAACCTTGGTGCATTCCTAAAGTTACCAGTAGAGAGAGTGAAGACCTCATCAAGGCACTCAACATCATATCGCCTTGGTTTGGGGAGGAGTTCACAGTTGCTCACATCTAAAGATTCCATGAATTTATTGTTTGAGTCTAAAAGTAAAAAAAATGAAATTCAGGAATCTAAAAAGAGAAAGAAGGAGTTGGACAAGGAAAAGAGAGTTGCAAGGACTGCAGTAGTAGAAGCTCGAGCAAAGGAAAGGTTGGAAAGGCAAAAATCAAGGGAAGATAAAGAACATCATAAACAATTGTTAAGGCAAGAAATGTTCAACAGTTGTTGGAAAAAGGAGTGGGGGTGACAAGAATGAAAGACTATGGTCCAAGACAATTTGAGGCAAAGAGAATGTTTTCCAACACACTGGACCATATTGCAGAGCACACACCATCATACTAAGACTTGATTAACATCCAAGACCCCCATTATCAGCCAGTGGTTATGCCCACCTCTTATACTCCTACCAGTGCATGTTTAAATCCTAATTGTGTTTATATGACACCTGCACTAGGTTCTAGGGTTAGTAACACAAGTGGACACTTGGGCTACTCAGTCCCTCCATGGCTACAAGGAGGAAATTGGAGTCAAGCATATGGAAACATTTAGGCACATCCTAATCAACCAATCTTGGGTAGTCCACCATACTTGGGTCAGGCAGGCAACTCAACAATTTTGGGCAATGCAGGAAATGGAGGCCATCAAACATAGGGGTGGCATGACATAATTTTTGTAACCACATTGCAATGTAAATTTTGTAAGGATGCATTATGTTGATTGGTTTAATAGTAGAAGCTACACTTCTACACAATTAAGGATTATCTAGTTCATCAAATTAAGGAATGCAAATGATAAAAAAGACCATTCTCTTCTACATAGTTACATCAAATTTTACTTGATTTGAGAATGTTTGTTAATGGTCATTGTGATGATCAAGGAACAAAGGTAGATGAACAAAATTCAAGAATTTTAACTTTTTTTTGATAATATGATCTGTGTATAATTGAACCCTGTTTGGATAATTTGATCAAAGTTAGATAAACTGAATTCAAGAATTTGAACTTTGTTGAATTTAATTTTAATTCTACTCTGAAAAATATTTTTATTTTGATGTCAGGTTTTTACATTTTTTCCAATCATCAAAATCTACTTTTTTATTTAGAGAAAATCATTAACCCTAAAGCAATGAATTACTAACAAACAAACAAGCTAACAACATAAATGAATCTAAAGCAATGAATCGCTAACAAACAAACAAGCTAACAACATAAATGACTCTAAAGCAATGAATCACTAACAAATAAACAAGCTAACAACATAAATTAATCTAAAGCAATGAATCGCTAACAAACAAACAATCTAACAACATTTTACTGCTAACAATTTAAATGTATTACATTGCTGACAACTACTAACAGTTTATACTGCTAACAACATTAGGGGAGGGATGCCATTAGGTGAACGGGTCCACGTAGACCAGCCATTATGCCACGTAAACTAGGTGAGGTGTCGTACGACACCTGTCCTCCACCATGCAACACCTGTCCTCCATGCATCGTGACCAGTTCCACCGGTTTAGGTCATGTTAATTTTCCTCGAGAACACATTGAATGGTTGTTGTTTCAATGAATTCCTTATTCTATTCAAGCCTTCTAATTGCTCATTTTTGGTCCCGACACAGTTCCATAAAACAATATACAATCCCTAAAGCTAATTTACAATGACACATAATAATGCATACAATAGAGTAGTTGAACCCACAAATAATTCACAATGGCACACAATAATGCACATAATAACATATAATAGAGACATAGTAACATATAATAGAGGCAAGACTCACCAACACGAATTCCTCTAGCTCGAATTGCTGAGAATACAAAATTACATAGATCAGAAGACTCATAGAAAATCATAAAAAAAATTCATGGAGAATCATCTAGAAAGTAGTATAGAAATTATAGAGACATCTTTATAACAAAAACACTATTTCTAAATTTAAACTCAATTAGAAAGTACTATAACCAGAAGTAATTAACACATTGGTAATAAAAACTTTGAATCAATAGACTGTTTCTTCAACAGAACCCCTTTGTGCACAGAAACCCCCTTGTGCTTCTTGCATTTGCTGCAGGGTAATAATTCACAAATGGCACAAAGTAATGCACACAATAGAGTAGTTGAACCCACAAATAATTCACAATGGCACACAACAGTAATGCATAGTAATGGCACACAGTAATGCATAAAAAAATTCATGGAGAATCATCTAGAAAGTAGTACAAAATTTATAGAGACATCTTTACAACACTAACAATATTTCTAAATTTAAACTCAATTAGAAAGTACTATAACTAGAAGTAATTAACACACTCGCAATAAAAACTTTGGATTAGCAGACAGTTTCTTCAAACCAACGACAATTTCTTAGACATAACCCCCTTGTACTTCTAGCATTTGTTGCATAGTAATAATTCACAAATGGCATAGAGTAGTGCACACAATAGAGTAGTTGAATCCACAAATAATTCATAAAATTCCAGACTTCTTTGCCATTACAACTCAAATATGAAAATAAAGATATCTCCGATAAACTAAAAATTTGGCTCCATCTTGGACACTCAGCATGCAGATTAGTTTGACATGAGCACCTATCAGATTTGTTGAGGGTAATTTCATGAAAAGCCCCTGGTAATGGTGGGAATTTCTCTGTTCATTAAATTGCATTTCAGTAAAAATGGAGGAATTGAGGCTTTTGGATGCGACCAAGAGATATGGAGAACAACAAATAGGATATATTTCCAGCTTACAATAATCTCAAGCTATGGAATGGATGCGACCAAGAGATGGGTTTCAGTGCAGCTGAACGATGGATTGATAAGTGCATAAACCCAAACCTTTCAAAACAACACCCGCTATCATTTCAAAACAATCCCTACACTCAGAGCTATTGTTCGATGACAATCCCTTTCTAAGGAGCCATTGTTCTCAAACAAGACCATCATTAGTTTGCAAACGCCAACATTAAGAGTCTATAACATAAGCATCACATCTTAGTAAGTGAGTTGTTCCAGTAATGCACAAAAAGGCCTTTAATCAAATGCTTGAGACCTGCAGGGAACATTTAGATATTTTCCACTACGTTCAAACCCCCTTGTGCTCGAAAATCCCCTTCTGCTTCTAGCATTTGCTGCAGGGTAATAAGTCACAAATGACTCAAAGTAATGCACATAATAGAGTAGTTGAAACCACAAATAATTTATAATGGCACACAACAGTAATGCACACAATAACGCATAGTAATGACACACAGTAATGCACAATAACAGATACGGTGAAATAAACTAATACACGGTAAACCCACAATTTACATAAAACCCACCAAAAAACCCACAATTTATACAAAACCCACCAAAAACCCACAATTTACTCAAAACCCACAATTTAGACAAGTTGAAAGTGTTAAAAATACCATGCATGTAAGCAGAAAGACACATTAATCCAATAAGTTTAATGTGTTAAAAAACACAAGTACTCGGCTGGTAGGACAATGTCCTACCTTCTTTGACGACTTCCTCCATGCTAGCGTGCCATAAGAATCCCAACTCTAGTGCGCCACAGGAACCCCAACTCCAACTCAATCTACAAAATGCACAGTGACCTGCAAGACAGGCCTGCCATGGGGTTAGACTGCGAAAAACTTCTAAAAACCTGCATAAAATGAGAAAAAATCGGCGTTTTAGCTCAGAAATTTACCAATTTAGAGTTTAGGCTTATGTGATCCATATCAAGTTTACAAAAAATATTTTTTGGCGAAGATCACATAAGATATCATTTGTCGACGCGTTTCGAACCAACCAGTGTGGTTCATTGACGATGAACCACACTGGTTGGTTTGAAACGCGTCGACAAATGATATCTCATGTGATCTTCGCTGAAAAATATTTTTTGTAAATTTACCAATTTACCTGATAAAACCCTTCGGATCATGAAACTGCCATAACCTACACTGAGCTGAGCTAAATCCACCACAGGGACCTCTGCAGATGAATAACCAGGCGAATACACCATATGGGAAATAGAAATGGGCCCAATATTGCAAACTAAATCGTAGACAACATCCTCACAGCCTCTCGAAGCAACAACAGACAAACACCATAACCCACTGTCTACAGGGTCAAGGACGAACATGGCTGCAAGAGGAACACCAACAATGCTGCGCAAGTATTTGCGGGCGAGAAACGAGCAAGTAAACGACCCGAACAGAAAAAGGCAGTTGATGAAACAACAACCATTCAATGTGTTCTCGAGGGGACTTAACATGCCCTAAACCGATCATGATGGATGTAGGACAGGTGTCGTGCGACACCTCACCTGGTTTACATGGCATAATGGCTGGTCTACGTCAACCTGTTCGCATAATGACATCCCTCCTCTACTCAACAAATTTCTCAAAAATATAATCTATTAATTTCACATGAATCTAATCTCCAAATTTAACAAAATGACATAAAAATTTGACTTTAAACCAATATAATCAAAGTCTAACAAAAATACTATCAGAAAGCCCATAACTTAATGTAAAATAGCTTGTTCATTCCATTACCAATCTTCCTCGGTCACTACCCACAACTCACCTGAGCTCCGATACCATATCAAAAAGCCCAGAACTTAACATAAAACAACTTGTTCATTCCATTACCAATCTTCCTCGGTCACTACCCCCAGTAAATAAGGGCGAGGAGTCTGTTTTTGATTGTCCAGGAGTCTGCATTTTGATCGTTGGAAAATAGCTATAATATAAGGGTATATTTCAAGTGTGTATACATAATGGTTTTCTGGTGATATTCATGGTGCTTACACGCCTTTTATTTTTCCCTACATTTTTTTTATGATGAAAAAGATGATGTTAAAAAATTCCAGTGTTTCATCAAGTTAGAATTAAGTAAAAAAAAAGGGCGAGGGGGGTGGGGAGGGAGGTGTAAATTCTAGTCTTAAGTAAAAAAAAAGGTGAATACTGGTGGTAAAAATACATTTGCGGTAGTTGTTTGGAAGTTGGGCTCTTAAGTTTTGTGGAAGTTTGGTGTTAATTAATGAATGACCTCCTAACTTTTTTTTTAATATTGGTGGTTGTTAAGAAAGATTGATGGTTGTTTGATGAAATCATGTTTTGTTTGTTATTATAAAAATTATATATATAACTTAAAAAGGAGGAGGGAGACACATTGTTCAATAATATTTTTGATTTGTGAAGTTCAATATAACTTTATGACTTTTTCTTGAGAAATTATATTTGTGATTAAGGAGTCATTAAAGTTATTGGTTGGAGGATCCATAAGATTAATATTATGGCAAATGTATTAGCAGAGTCTTATCTATCGGATTCTAACAAGCTAGATGGTGAAAATTATGCAAATTGGAAGTTTAAGTTGCAGAATTTGATGGATGGCTACAACATATGGACGATTGTGTCTGGAGCTGAAGTTCAGCCATTGTACCCTCAAGCCACGAATGTTACAATTCAAGAGTGGGAGCGACGGGAAAGCAAAGCGAAGGTGCTTTTGCGGATGTCCGTTAAGGACAACATTATTCCACACATTAGAGAGTGCAAAAACATCCAAGGAGACATGGGACACTCTCAAAAATTTGTATGAGACGAAGACTACAAATCGAATATTGTATTTAAAGAGTAAGCTTCTTTCAATTAAGATGGAAGAAAATGAAAGTGTCAGTAATTTTATTTCTAGAATTAAGGATCTAAAGGATAAATTAGGTGACATTGGTGAAACAATATCTAGTACAAACTTGGTTACTGTGACATTAAATGGAATGCTTGACATCGAGAGAGAAGGCTCCTAATTTTGATGAGTTGGTAGGTATACTTATGCAGGAAGAAGAATGGAGAAGAAGCCTTAAACATAAATCTCCCAATTCAGATTTAGCACTGATGGCTAAAGGGAAGCAGTCCTTCAAAGGAAAACAATGGGAGAAAAATAAAGGCATAAAGCCACAGGTAAAATCATTTCAAGATACACCTTTACTAAGGACAAATGCCAAATCTAGTAGAGATAATGTGTGCTATTACCGTGGAAAACCTGGCCATTTTTCTAAGAATTGCATGAAAAGAAGGTCTGATCAATTCAAACAAAGAAGACATTCAGGAAATTATGTTGATAGAGATGAAGCAATTAGTCGTGACTTTAGCAATCTTAAATTGTTTGTGTCCAATTCTACCTTACCAATAGAAACTGATGATGTTAATGCTTGGTTTATAGATTTTGGTGCATCAATACACATGTCATGCAAAAAAGATTGGTTTGATACTTATCATGGGATTAATAATGGTGGAAACATATATTTAGGAGATAATAGATCACATGAAATTAAAGGATATGGTGATATAAGTGTTATGATGCCTATTGAAAACAGGACAAGGAGGAAGGAGCTCTGGCGATCGGCGGCAATGGCGATAACCTAACCCTAGGTTTCTCCGTTCGAAATCCCTGTTTCCCATGGCAGGCATCAGGCCTGGTCCATGGTTCACGGGTATCTGACTTGCGCGGGCCCTTCGAGAGTACATCTGTTGACCCTCTCTGAATCCTGGTAACTGGTTTTATACTAGGGTTTGCTACCTTCCCGGCTGATCTTTCTCGCATTGTTTATCCTTCACAACTTGTTGTCGGTCCCCTGGTCGGCAGTTTGGGGTTGCTATTTTGTCAGGTTGCTATGGTGGAGGAGGACCTCGTGGACTACGAGGAGGACCCCATGCCAGATCAGGATATTTGGGCATACAATAACCGACCAGCCATGGAACCCTGGGGCAAAGAGCAGGCATGTTCGACAGTTGCCATCAACACACAGCCCCACCCGCCGCGCTCTGGGAAGAAGCACCATCCGGATGTCAACTTGGCGGACCTTCCGGTCCTTGAATGCCCGCCTCTTTCGCCGGCCACGCTTCATCTTCTGGGAACCTGCCTGCAGACTTCTCCATCCTTCGACTCTCCTCTCCCGACCCCTGCTCAACTTTCCCTGCCTACGCCCTCGCCTACCACTCAGCCCTCGAACCCATCTTCCATTTCTCTGTCGCCGGTTAACCCCCATGTCCCGCAGCGTCCCACTCGACCCACCATTCATCCCGGTTCTTGCAGCTTGAATCCCCGCTCCCCCATCCGCTCGGGATGCTTCAGTTCCCCGCTACTACCTGCTCGTTCGGTTGGGTCTGCACAACATAGCACCTCGGACCCGTGTCGCAAGCTTCTCAAGGACTTCCCCATCGGCAAACGCTCAGAAAAACAGAAAAAAGGTAGGTGTCTACGGGCCATCGACTCCGATATCAACCTAACGTTCGGGGAGGATGTTCAAATGGCGGATGCTATTGACACCGCTCGTAAGGTTCTGGTTGGCCGGGTTCGTGGTCGAACCTACTCTGTGGAAAGATTAAAGCAATGGACGGAGGAGATTTGGGGAACATTGCTAAAGGAATTACCAGCAATCAGAGTCTTAGCAAGGGGATGGTTTGCCTTACACTTTCATAGACCGGAATACACTCAATGGATTCTATCCCAATTCTGGCATATTGAGTTGGCGCCTGTTCTTCTGAAGCGTTGGGATCCCCTGTTTGATCCGGAGCGAGAACAGTTGGGCGCCGGGCCTATATGGGTTAGACTACCGGGATTGCCCATGCAATTCTGGACACCCCAAGTATTCAAGTGCATAGGAGATGCGCTGGGCACCTATCTCGAACACGATAAATCCTATGAGCAATCTAGAATTATGACCATGGCTAGAATCCTTGTTCATCTTGACACCAGGGCTGGGCTGGAGGAGAAAATTACTCTGCATCGGAGACATTTTTCACGCAAGAAACCGCTGGATTATGAAGGAGTCCCGTTTCGATGTCAAAGATGCCAAAAAGTGGGCCATTTGTACAAGGACTGCCCTCCTCTTTCAGGGGTGACTTCGGAAAATTATAAAGGTGCAAAATAACAGCCATCTGTTGATCAGAATAGAGGCGACAACAATCAAGGAGAAGGTGATTTGATTCATAGTGAGACCCCTACGGTTGCAGAACTTGGAGACTCTAAGAAGACTAACAGTAGAAGGAAGGCTGCATCGACTCCTGCACCACCTCGCACCCGGCCCAAGACAATGGAGGATGCATCAGTTGCCCCGGGTAATGAATCTCACCCCATGACCTCTGTTATTTTATCAAAAGTTATGTTTTCTGTTTTGCACTCCTCATTACATCCAATATCTATTGACCTGGGCCCGATTCCCTCTATTCCCTGCTCCATTGCCCCACCTCCCCCCACCTTCTCCACCACTCCCTCCTCTCATAGGATGGATTCCGCTTAGCCCAACCCCTCTTCCTCCCACACTGGATCAGGATCGCACCCTTACCACCTTCGACCCCGGGTCCGAACTAAGTTCCTGGGTCTTGGTTCTTCCCCTGGACGGTCCACTAATCATAAACCATCAAGGGGCCGTCCATCTAAGATCAAATCGGCCATTCAGAATGCTGTGGCAGATGTCGCCCTTGGACGACAATGCACTATTGAGCGGGCACTTAGAGCAATTGAGCCCTCGGCCCTTGGTTCCCCATGATTTGGCTCTCCTTCAACTGCAGGGGATTAGCCAACCCCAAAAAGCATTTGGCTCTTAAGAGATTGACCCATGAATCCAGATGTGACATCCTCTTTCTACAGGAGACTCTTTGCACCTCGGATATCATTGTGAGAACCCTTCTGGCCCTTCTTCCAGGGTGGATATTTCATGGTTTGGACGCAAATGGTCGTTCTGGCGGCCTCGCTATTGGCATCAACCCTAGAAAGGTCAAGCTCTTATCTTCCTGGGGCGGATGGGGCTTTTTGGGTATGGACATTTTCATGGGGGAGCTTGGGATTCCTATTAAAATTATCAATATATATGGTCCGAATCTGAACAGACTGGCCTTCTGGCACAATTTTTTGGGAAGCAACCTCATCTCAAGCTCCACCATATTGGGCGGTGATTTTAACTTCTCTCTGGGAGTTGGGGAATCCTGGGGACATCATGCTCAACTTGATCCCATCTCAGAGCAGATGAGCATGTTATTAGATTCTCACAAGCTTGTCGACTTTCCAATGAACAAGAAAGTCCCCACCTGGCACAACAGGAGAACAGGGGAGGCAGCCTTGGGAAGGAGATTGGACAGATTCCTGGTACATGAAGACCTAATACAAAAACTTCCCCTGTACAGACAATGGGTCGGCTCGGGTGGTCTATCAGATCATCTACCCATCCTTCTACAAGTCAGTGGATCCATTAAGAAGCCCCGCACCCCATACAAATTTTTTGCTGGATATTTACAAGACCCTGAGTTTATTAATATGGTCACGGACTTCTGGAGATCGCAACCCCCACTGAGGGCACAGAGAAAGGCAGCGGATTTTTGCGACAGACTCAATGGTCTAAAGAAAATGACTGAGGTTTGGGCAAAGAGGAAACGACTGAGAGATGACCAGCTTCTCTTGGACACGGAGGCACAGATTGCTCAGTTTACGGATGAAAGGGGGACTGGTTTCCTATCAAAGGAATCAAAAACACTATTGAACAATTTGGAAAAGCAAGAAATCAAGTTGCTGCAAGAAAAGGAAGAATAGTGGAGGTTAAAAGGTAGAGCCATTTTTCTTAAAGCGGGCGATTGCAATACCAATTCTTCCACAACCTCGCAAACGGCAGAAAGGCCTCAAATACTATCTGGCAGATGCCTTGTGAACCGGATGGTTGGGCTTCAACACACCAACAACTTGCCAAATTGGGTATATCACACTTCAAAAGGCAATTCACTGCCCCGACAGCCATTAATCTACCAGATATCATCAACCTCGCTGGCCACTTTCCTAGATTTGTTGAGCCGGAGGATTTCGAGGACCTTACTCAACCGGTCACAATGGAGGAATTGGAAGGAACTCTAAAGTGGTTCAAAAAAGATAAGAGCCCGGGTCCGGATGGGTGGCCAGTGGAGTTCTATTTGGCCTTTTATGAACTGTTGGGGGAGGACCTGTTGGCTGTTATTGAAGAGAGCAGGATCACCGGACACATTCACCCCCCTATGAACTTCACCTTCATAGCCTTGATCCCTAAATCTGATGCCCCATCTTCCTTCAATGACTTCCGCCCTATTTCTCTCTGCAACTGCCTCTACAAAATCATATCCAAAATCATTGCTAACCGTATCAAGCCCATCCTATCTACCCACATCTCGCCGAAACAATTTGCTTTCCTCCACCACCGCCACATACAAGAGGCCATTGGCACTGCCCAGGAAGCTCTACACTCCATCAAGCACAAGAACCTCAAGGGTATCTCCCTCAAGATCGATTTAGCAAAGGCCTTTGACAAAGTAAATTGGCTCTACCTGAAGATGATCCTCACTCACTTGGGTTTCCCCCCTGTTTTTATCGCCTGGATTATGGGATGTATCTATTCCGTCTCCTTCGATATTCTAATCAATGGCTCGGCCTCATCTCCTTTCAACATCGACAGAGGAATCATACAAGGATGTCCGTTATCCCCACTCCTTTTCCTGCTTGTTATGGAAGGTCTGAGCAGACTCATCTCATCCGCCAAAAGGAGTGGGAGTATCTGTGGCCTCAAAATTATGGAACATTTTTATCTAACTCATCTTCTTTTTGTAGATGATATTCTTATTTTCATAAATGGGAGTGTCCGGGACTCCACTTCACTCAACGAGATTCTACATCTTTTCTGTAGTGCTACAGGCATGGAGATAAACAGGGGAAAATCCTCTATATCCCTCTCGGGTTGTACTATACAGGAAACACAGCTCGCAATTCAGAAATTCCCCTTCCAGGAAACAAATCTGTTGGAAGGCATCAAATACCTGGGATTCAGACTAAAACCAGATGGATACAAGATTGAGAACTGGACCTGGCTCATCACTAAAATCGAAAAGAGAATCAACTGTTGGCACCATAGGCTCCTTTCTAAAGCGGGCAGGCTTATGCTTATAAAATCGGTCCTTGAAGCCACCCCAGTGTACTGGATGTCTCTTACCTGGATTCCCAGAGGAATTCTTCACAGAATACAACAAACTTGCAATAGATTCCTCTGGAATGGCAACAAGAAAGGAAAGATCTTTGCCTGGGCTAAATGGTCCAAGATTGCTACTCCCAAGAAGTGGGGGGGGTGGGGCTTAAAATCTCTCCCGGAATTTGCACAAGCATTGGCAGCCAAACAAGGATGGCTATTATTAAAACAGAATAGTCTTTGGGCGGAAGTCATCCATCACAAGTATATTTGGCCATTGACCATCACAGACTGGATCCGTAGGCCAAATTGGAATAGACAGGGTATCTCTGGGATTTGGAGAGCCATACTGAATGCCATGCCTATTATCAGAGATAGCCTCTTATGGCGTATTGGCAATGGCTCATCAGTCCGCATTGGTATTGACCCATGGCCAGGTTCAGGGAACGCCCACAATTTACCAGAAGGGCTGGTTCTCCACTTAAATAACAGAGGCATAAAATTTCTCTCACAAATTGGAGACCAGCAGCACTCTACAACTTATTCACAGGCTTGGTTAACTGAACGGCAATGGAACTTGCCCAATGAGTGGAACGAAGACTGGAAGAGATACATACAGGCCTTAATCAAGTCCCATATTAGATTAAGGGATGTAGAGAATGAGCTCATATGGGCCTTAGCAAAAACTGGTCAATATTCGCCAAAATTGGGATACAAAAAATTGTTTGAAGCCAAAAAACCAGACAGCCACAAAAGCTGGTGGACCTCAATTTGGAAAATGCAGGCCCCTCCAAGAACCAGACTACTAATGTGGAATATATTGGCGAAAAAAATCCCCACTGGATCCAATCTAATGAAAAGAACCTTCTCAGGCCCATCCCGTTGTGTTATGTGCATGAAAGTGGAAGAAACAACCTCCATTTATTCCTAACATGTCCGACCTCCAGAGATATCTGGGCACAGGTAATTCACTCTTTGAACATCAATGCAGACTGGCAGGGGGTGGACATACTATCGGCGTGGGATCAGTGGTGGATCACGGTGGCGGCAGAAAAGCCCCAGAATCTCCCCCTCTTGGTTTCCTGGTACATCTGGATCCGGAGGAATGCGATCATATTTGAGAACAGTATTGTGAACTGGAACCTCCTTCCCCCTATCATTTGTGCGGCCTATGCAGAGATACCAAATGTGATCAATCAGAAACAACCCAGGAGCATCATTCAGGAGCAAATAAACAGAGACACGCCGTGGGCATACTTTGATGGGGCTGCCCATCAGCAAGGATGTGGTGGTGGCATCCTCCTACATCTATCCGACACGCATTACTTCCAGATATGTTTGGGACTTGGTCCCGGAACTAACAACCATGCAGAACTGATAACTCTGCGTCATCTTATATATATTGCCATGACCAAAAACTGCCACCAACTTCAAATATTTGGAGATTCAAAAACTGTGGTTGATTGGTTTAACAACAAGACTATTTGTCATGCATATTCTTTGAAACATATCTTGGAAGAAATTGTTTTTTTCAAAACATTCTTTGACCAGATATCTGTTTCTCATATCTACAGGGAAAGAAATACAATTGCTGACCGGCTCTCGAAAGAAGCGGCGGATCGTCCTCTAGGCGAATGGATGATCGAGGAATTTTCTCCTACAGGGACGTACAGATATTATCACAGGCCATATATAGATGGACCACTTCAGTGAGGCAATGGCCTCAATACCAGCATTTTGATGAGCACAATATTTTGTTATATATTTTTGTATATATCTCAGTATGTTTAGTATGAACTCATATGTACAGCAACACTCCGTACTATTATGATGGACATTGTACCTATCTCAGTATCCCTATGGGATCCTTCTGTTTTTTGCTTTTTGAACAGTGGCGACCTGCCACAATACAGCATATGCCTATGGGCATCAACAACATGTAATTTCTTATCAATAGAAATTATGAATTTTCTTCTTCGGAAAAAAAAGTGTTATGATGCCTAATGGACAAGAAAAACAAATTAAAAATGTGGTGTATGTTCCAGGCTTAAATAAGAACTTAATTTCAGTCTCTACTATTACAGATCAACATTTAAAAGTTGAATTTGTAAAACCACATTGTTTGGTAAAGGATGTGCAGGACAACTACAAGGTTGTTGCAAAAGGAATGAGAGTTGGAGGCTTATACAAGTTGGATGTAATGAAGAATGGGCATCAAGCTTTGGCATCAACAGGCATGTCAAATATAGAGTTTTGGCATCAACAGGCATGTCAAATATAGAGCTTTGGCATCACAGGTATGGACACTTAAATCATAATGACCTAATATTACTACAAAATAAATTGATGGTAGAAGGTCTTCCAAATATTAAGGGTGAGCACTTTGAATGTGAAGATTGTGCAATAGGAAAACAACATAGGGAAGAATTTCATGTGCATGAAAATAGAAGAAAACGTGAAATACTTGAACTAGTGCATACTGATGTATGTGGTCCAATGCAAACTAAGTCACTTGGTGGAGCATATTACTTTCTTATATTTATTGATGATAGCACTAGATACACCTGGGTGTACTTTATAAGAAACAAAAGTGATGTGTTTGAATACTTTAAAGAATTCAAGAGTATGGTTGAAAAGTAAACAGGAAATAGCATTAAAATTCTTTGACCAGATAAAGGTGGTGAGTACACTTCAGGAGCTTTTATCAAATATTGCAAACAAAATGGAATTATGCAACAATTTACAGTACCACATAAACCTCAGCAAAATGGAGTAGCTGAGAGAAAGAATATAACATTAGTTGAATGTTCTCGTAGTATGTTAAAAAGTAAAGGACTTTCTAATATTTTTTGGGCCGAAGCCATTAATACAGCTGTATATCTTAAAAATAGAAGCCCTACTAAGTATCTTGAGCACAAAACACCATTTGAAGCATTTTATGGATTTAAAGGCCTTTGCTCATATTCCTAAAGAGGATAGCAGAAATTTAGATGCCAAAGCCATCAATTGTATTTTTATTGGATATTCTACTGATCAAAAAGCATATAAAATGTATGATCCAAATACTCACAAGGTCTTTGCAAGTAGAGATGTTATATTTCATGAGCATGCAGATAAACAAATAAAAGAAGATTAACATAATGTATGGAAGCCTCCTTATGACAGCTTTAAGGAAGAAGAAGAAGTTGTGGAATCAACTCAAGTTCAAGAACACATGGAAATTCCAAAAGACATGTCAAGGAGTCAAAGTCCACAAAGAAGTGATGAAGGAACTCCACAAAAAAGAAGAAGAGAAGGTACTCCACAGTGTAATGAGCCTCTAAGAAGGTCAACATGACAGATTCAAACCCCCATCAGGTATAAAGATTATGATTTAATGTCTCAAGTAATGACTGCTTTTGAGCCCTTAAATTATGAACAAGCTAAAAATCATAAGGAATGGATGGAAGCTATCAAAGAAGAATATGACTCTATAATGAAAAATGAAACTTGGGAATTAACATAATTACTTGAAAATAAAGTCCCTATAGGATCAAAATGGTTGTATAAGACAAAATTTAATGCAGATGGTAGCATAGACAAGTATAAGGCAAGATTGGTTGCAAAAGGTTGTTCACAAAAAGAAGGTATATACTATGAAGATACATTTGCCCCAGTTGCTAAAATGAATACAATCGGAATAATGATAGAATAAGCAACAAAATATGATTGGAAGCTACATCAATTAAATGTGAAGTCATCTTTTCTAAATGGTGACTTAAAAGAAGAGATTTATCTTGTTCAACCAGAAGGATTTGTAAAGAAGGGACAAGAACATCTAGTATGCAAGTTAAAAAAGGCCTTTTATGGACTAAAATAGGCATCGAGATCTTGGTATGAGAAAATCGACAAATTCTTCTTTCAGCAGGGATTTAACAAAAGAAAAAATGATCCTAATTTGTATGTCAAGATAGATAGAAATGGGGATATAGTATTACTCTCTATATATGTTGATGATCTAATAATAATAAGGAGTGTTGATAAATTGATTAAAAATATAAAAATGAAGTTATCACAGGAATTTGAGATGAAGGATCTTGGTCAGATGCACTATTTTCTAGGTCTTGAAGTATGGAGAGATGATGGAAGGACCTTAATCACACAAAGCAAATATACAAATGAAGTACTAAAGAGATTTCATATGAATGGATGTAAAGCAGCGAGTACTCCATTGGAACAAAATATCAAATTGACAAGTGAAGATGAAACAAAAGAGGTGAATGGAACATTGTATCGACAATTAGTGGGAAGTCTGAATTATCTCACTACCACTAGACCAGACATTGCTTACGCAATAAGCATACTTAGTCAATTCATGGCTAAGTCTCATGAAAGCCATTGGATAGCTGCAAAAAGGGTCCTTTGATATTTAAAGGGAACTATCAATTTTGGTATTGAATATACTAATGCTTGTAATGTTGAATTGATAGGTCATTCTGATTTTGACTGGGCTGGAAATCCAGATGACAAGAAATCCACCATTGGATACATCTTCAATATAGGATCATGAGTTGTATCATGGAGCAGTAAGAAACATGGAACAATTTCCTTGTCATCAACTAAAGCAGAGTATAAAGCATTATGTAGTGCCACCTGTGAAGCTATATGGCTCAGAAGAATACTTGAAGATGTTGGTGAAGGTCAACAAGAACCTACAGTGATCAGATGTGATAATCAAAGCACCATCAAACTGGGGAACAATCCTGTATGTCATGCAAGGTCAAAGCATATAGACACACAATATCATTTTGTAAGAGAAAAGGTCCAATCACAAGAAATTGCCCTAATATATTGTAATACAAATGAAAATGTAGCTGACATATTCACTAAGCCTCTTGGGAAGGCAAAATTTGAGTTTTGTAGAAATAAGTTACGTGTTTTAGAAAATCCAGATTATGTTGTAAGCCTATTTGAGACTTAGACTAGCAGGCATGTCAATTAAGAGTATGATTGTGTCTTATGCATTGTGTTGTAGTGTATTTTGTGTGTTTTTCATATGGTTGGAATTATGGGGGAGTGTTGGAAGCATTAATTCCAACCACCAAACCCATTAAATTTGTTAAGGAATAGCATAAATATCTCCCCATATATCAATCAACATTTTTTAATAAGCCCACTTAAAAATATCCCAATCAAAGTTCTCCAAAATATTATCATGCGTGCTTTCACAACGTTTTTTTCGTAAGTCTAGGCAGTGCCTTTATTTTCTATTTAAAATAACCAAAGAGACCAGATACATCGTATTGGTGGCCTCAACCTGCCCCGGAGGGAAACCAGGTCTGTTGGCCACCTTAGTTTACTGTATGCATTCCAAAAACAAAATTTAACAAGTCTTTCCATCCTGGCTATGTGCACTATACAACTGAAACTACTTAGTAAGCTACTAACATGCATGAAACGGTAAAAGCAAAAAGATTCACTGAAACACTTAAGAAACCCGAAAGGATCATTCCTTTCTGATACCAGTATTCAGGTCCATATCCATGGGAATATCCACTGGTTCGGCCTGCCTTGGAGTTGTATGAGCCATCCGAGACAGCTGCTGATGCATTTCCTCCAGCTTGTTATTCTGCCTGATCATGATAACTTGGAAATTTTTCATTTCTTTTTGCAGGTTTGGCACACCATTTGCAATTTCGGCCATTTCCTTCGCCACCTGCTCCAGGGCTTTTTCCAGAAGGCGTTTTAACACCCAGTAGATATGAAGAGTCTGCCTATACAGCGTCAACCTTCCTCGCGTATTCCCCGGATCACTGATCACTTCAGCCCACCCTTCTGTCTCGGAGTCAGACTGTTCCTCCATCACACTGGTCTCCATATCTTGAATAATTCGACGAATTTCTTCACTCGTGCCTTCCCTATAAGCTCTGGCAGCCTCCTGGACTGCTGTCAAAGTAGATCTTCTCCCTCTGCCCTGGTTACTTGGAGCATTTGCTGGCTGTTCCTCTTGATTCCCCTGTCTCAGACGTCCTCTGCTTCCACGCCCTCTGCCATGACCCGGGCGTGCCATCCTGCTGTATACCTTATCCTGTTGACAATTTTCATTCACATAGATCAGTTTTTGAGGTTTAGCATCACTGTCTTCCTCCTCAGTTTTCTCTGTGGTTATTCCTCTTCTCCTGCTATAGTTTCTGCCATTTGTTTGGGTGTTACAATGCTTGTCATTTTCGGGATGCAAGAATTTAAGAAGGCCTTCAGTCATTTGGATCAATTGTTGGGCTAGGGACGAAATTTTCGTATCCCTTTCCTCAGTCTCCCCCTGCACCTTTGCAGTGGGTTGGTTGATACAGCCCCCCACTTTTCTTCCTGAACTATTCTCATGGCTACAATTCCCCCATTCATCAAGAAACCTTCCCTGATCCTGACCCGATGGACCCTCACAAAGCATTGCTGAGTGAAAAGCGGGTTCACACCAGTCCTTTTCTTCCTCAGAGGCTTCAAAAGTAATAAATTTATCCATTTTACCAATTATGACAGAGGAAAGGGTTGAAGGGGTCTCAGAGATAACATACCCAGAATCGTTAACCTCCTTGAAAGCTCCTTCCGTTTGCGCTTCGCCCTGCTCCTCTTCCTCCCAGCTTAGTCTACCCTTCCTTCTAAACTTCACCATCTTCATAAAATACCACTCATCTGTCCCTCTCCCTCTTCCACTACCGCCGCCACTACTGCTCATCTCCTTCATTCCACCTCCCCCACTCCGGTTTTTTGAAAATTGCGCTGACATGCAGCTCATTGTTCTGGCTGGAAGGACGGCGTCGTACGTATGGGTTAGTCCCGCTGTCCTGCCATGATCATAAACCCGTCTGCCACCCTCACCTACTTTTTTCCACATCCTGATCAGGGGATGTGCTTTCACAACGTTAATGCCATTGTGTAAATGTATTAAATTATTTTATTTTATTTGAATTAGCCCTTCTTATTTTATTTTTTTTCTTCATGCAATGCTGCTAAAAAAAAGAGCATTTAAAAATACATTCACCAGACTTAAAGAACATTATACTGAGTTTTGAGAAAATTCCATTGCCAGGCTACGCCAAGCCATACAGCTTTTACTCCACACAACCACTGGCTTTTACTCCACATACCGCAACTCTCTACCCGCACGTTTAGAGCCTTGTTTACTCCACAGACCGCAACTCTCCACAGTGTTTCCTCTTTTATCTGCACACAAGAAAATTTCTTCAGCGATTTTCCACACTATCTGCACACAGGAAAGAACTCTCACGCTCTTCATGAGAAGCTTCCGGCCAATACGCCCTCCACGGGAAGCTTGCTACACACAGACTCTCTGCAGATACCCTCAGCGATCTCTCACTCTCACTCTGATCGCTCACACAAAACCTCAAGCTCTTGAGAGTTACCTCGCTCTGATACCAAATTAGAGAACGCACACTAGATTGAACACAAACACAGCGTACCCATTCCACTACCAAGCAATGATTTTTATACATAGCTGAGAAGTTTATGGATTCTAGTTGTCGGTGGCTTCTTCAGGATGCTACCTGAAGTCTCCAAAAATCTCGAGGTCATCTCCTAAACTCTCAATGGTTAAGCATTTAATAGGTTTGGTGGTTGGAATTAATGCTTCCAACCAATACATCTTTGTAATTACCATAAACATTACAAATATAAAGAAACAATATAGGTTAAAAATATTTATTTGAAAAAAAACGAGTCCGGGTTACCACAAAACTTAATAAATTAATAGATAGTTATTTAATGTCAATTCTCTTTTTAAAAAATCCTAAATTTGAAAATATTATAACTTCAAAAAATATGATAACCTATGAAGTAACATTGAAATTAAGGAAGTTTCTATAATAAAAACAATTACTCATTCGATGCAGCCCAGTGAGAAAATCCAAAAGGTAAAAAGATGTTGGAGTTTAAAGCGGCTTCAATATCCAGTTACGGATAAGAAAGCATCAGCCGTTATATTAGACAAATAATTCCGCATTTGATGCGAGGGAAATCCGATAGGAAGATGCCGAAAATGATGCCGAAAATAATTTTATATTTATTAAATAAATGGATAGATAAAAATATTAAATAAATAGATTCATTATAAGAATTAAAATAGTTAACAAATTTTTTTTTAATTACAAATGGTTAGAATTTATATATTTTAAATTTAAAATAATTAATAATTTTTTTTGAATAAGTTTGGCAAGATTAGTTTTTCATCATATTTAATATATCACTCCAAAATAAACAGAGAATTGAACCAGTGATTTCACATCAAGGAGTGCCTTAACAAAGAACCCAATTACAATTTATACAAGATCCGGTTGACAAACCTCGTTGACAATTAATAAAAAATTTAAATTCTAATAAAAATATAAATATAAAATGTTATTTTTTTCATGGGCTTAAGGTAAATGGTAACAGGGTGTTTTGTTAAGCCATTATGTGGTAGAAAGGTTACTAGTTTGAAACTCCTTAGGCAAAAGCTCAACCATGTTAATGGTTGGTGTGGTCAAGACCTGGTGGGATCCTCAAGTGATTTTGACTACTTAGATACACATTAGCTTATCTATTATGCTTCTGGTTTTTTTTTTATCAAATTCCACACTTTGTGGAGGTTTTTTTTCTCAAATACTACAAGATTTGTTAGAATCACAAGTTTAAATTGTGAACTATCCATAATCCAAGTGCCCAATCTTTTTTTAGAGTGTTGAATCTATATATAAAATAAAAAATCATTTTAAACAACAGAAATTAAAATTCCACCTAAAAAATATTCCAAACAAAAACTAAGAAACCTATAATGTTTAGGCAACACTTTTAAATACCCTTAAATAACAATTAATCAAACCACAAATCAGTCATACTAATCATCTCAACAAATCATTCATGCAAATCATCTCAGTGCTCAAAAAAACTACCAGACAAAAAAAATGTAAAATCTCAACAATCACATAAACTAATTACGCCGTAAGGCGTTCCCTCTGAGATGAACTTTCCTGTGGTCTTTGCTGTCATCGTTATCGTCCGTCTGATTTGATGTTAGACGATTCGAATAATTGCTACCGTTGGATCAAATATCCGGTTTCCACCCAGCGCTTGCCATACTCAAGGATTGGGGTGAAGGTGGAGCGTTATGGCCGCTTTAATGGGGGCTTTAAATTTCCGCTGCTAGAATTGTGTTTTGGACTGGTTTCTTGTTTAAGCGTTGGGGTTTCTGTTGTTTTTGGGAAAATTCGGGCTGAAATGATCGGTTTCTCTGAAGAATGACTATACATTTTGATGAAAGACGAAGAGGAAAAGCTCATCTGGAATGCTTTGGATCCGTTATCAGCTAAATGGCACAGCTTGCCACCTATGCCGGCTTTTATATATGAGGAGGAATTCAATCAAGCTACGGGATGGAGTTTATGGAATGCTGAATATTGATATGAATTTTCATGCTTCTCAGTGTGTGCCTATTTATTTGTCGGAAATGGCCCCTCCCAGACTGAGGGGAGCTCTCAATATTAGCTTCACACTATTCCTAGGAACTAGGATCCTTGCTGCGAATCTAGTAAACTATTTCGTTGCCAAGATCCAGAATTGGGGGTGGCGTCTCTCTCTGGGGCTGGTAGTTGTCCCACCATTGATAATGTTGACAGGTTCCTTCACCCTACCCGACACCCCCAACAGTCTAATTGAAAGGGGGCAAATGGAGAAAGCCAGGGCTGTGCTGGTGAGGATCCGCGGGACGCCAGACGTGCAGGAGGAGTTGCAGGACTTAATAGAAGCCAACGACATTTCCAAGAAAGTGAAGCATCCCTTCCGCAACATTGCCAAAAGGAAATACAGGCCTCATCTGGTCATGGCTCTGGCCATTCCCTGTTTTTAGCAGCTCGCGGGTTTCAAGATCGTCGCGTTTTATGCTCCACTCATCTTCAAGACCATAGGATTTGGGTCACAGGCTTCTCTCTTGGCTGCAGCTATTCATGGAGTGATGAGTTTGGTTTCCATCGTAGTCTCCATTTTTATTGTTGACAGGTTAGGACGGAGGGCCCTGTTCCTCGAGGGTGGACTACAGATGATCATCTGCCAGGTAAGTTGCGTCCATTCCATTTGGTTGCCATTTAAGTTCCCCCTCCATATATATCTGAAGTTGGTTGGTTTGCAACAGGTTTCTTTTTCCCTTTTTTATGAATAATAGATTCAGAACTGAGATTCATCTATACTGAAAAGTATAATATTTCTTATTTAAATGCAAGGAAGTCGAGATAAAATCTCTGAAATCATTCCATTATTAGTTTTGGTGATCTTGATATTGAATATATCCCCATGTATAATATACTTTTTCTTTTTCTTTTTTTCCCTATTGGCATACTCAATAATTTACTCAGATTTTAATTCCAATTGAGCAATTCTGTCTTCCTGGTACTGTATCAATATAACATCTCATACATTTCGTTGTTAACATCCTTTTTTATTTTTTTCATAATCAAGGACCTCATTCTCTGCCTAGATTTTAGCTGTTAAGGTTCTCTGACTTAGTCATCCTCTGTTTGTATTTTACAGTGTCATTGTTTAACTGTTGAAGCTGATAACATCGTTAGAATTGACCAACTATATATTTCTACATAAAAAGACTCTGACTTAGTCATCCTCTGTTTGTATTTTACAGTTTGATTGTTTAACTGTTGATGGTGATAACTCAGTTAGAATTGACCAATTATATACTTTTATATAAATAGACTCGGACTTAGTCATCCTTTGTTTGTCTTCTACAGTTTGATTGTTTGATTGTTTATGTTGTTAACTCAGTTAGAATTGATCAATTAAATATTTTTGTACAAAAAGATTCTGTAACAAAGGAACTAATTATTTTTTAATGATTTCGGCATAAAATAATATCATTTTATGACCATGATCTTGCCACAATCTATTTGTCCTTTACAGATTGATTGTTTGACTGTTCATGCCGATAACTTAGTTAGAATCGACCAATTATATATTTTTATATAGAAAGATTAGGTAAAAAAAACTATTTTTTTATAATAATTATTACGCCGTAAGGCGTTCCCTCTGAGATGAACTTTCCTGTGGTCTTTGCTGTCATTGTTATCGTCCGTCTGATTTGATGTTAGACGATTTGAATAATTGCTACCGTTGGATCAAATATCCAGTTTCCTCCCAGCGCTTTCCATACTCAAGGATTGAGGTGAAGGTGGAGCGTTATGGCCGCTTTAATGGGGGCTTTAAATTTCCGCTGGGCTTTAAATTTCCGCTGCTAGAATTGTGTTTTGGACTGGTTTCTTGTTTAAGCGTTGGGGTTTCTGTTGTTTTTGGGAAAATTCGGGCTGAAATGATCGGTTTCTCTGAAGAATGACTATACATTTTGATGAAAGACAAAGAGGAAAAGCTCATCTGGAATGCTTTGGATCCGTTATCAGCTAAATGGCACAGCTTTCCACCTATGCCGGCTTTTATATATGAGGAGGAATTCAATCAAGCTACGGGATGGAGTTTATGGAATGCAATGGGAGCATCGGGTTACAGGCTAACAGGTTTTGTGAGGGGTTGGTTTGGACGGAAAGATTCTCTAGATAGAACAACTTTTTGTGGTTGTGCCGTAGGGGCCATTAATGGATGCATCTATGTTCTGGGAGGGTTTGCTAAAGCATCTGCTCTCAAATCCGTCTGGCGTTATGATCCAAGAATAAATGCATGGACAGAAGTCGCACCTATGACCACTGCAAGGGCTTATTGTAAAACAGCTTTCCTGAACAACAAGCTTTATGTGGTAGGTGGAGTGAATAGGGGCAGAGGTGGATTGACTCCACTTCAGTAGGCAGAGGTTTATGATCCTGTTACAAATACCTGGACCCAAATTCCAAACATGCCATTTGCACGAGCTCAAGTTCTACCCACAGCTTTTTTGGCAGATATGCTAAAACCAATTGCTACTGGAATGATATCATTTAGAGGAAAACTATGTGTACCACAGAGCTTATATTCGTGGCCTTTCTTTGTAGATGTTGGTGGTGAAGCCTATGATCCTGCTACTGATTCTTGGCTGGAGATGCCAAACGGTATGGGAGATGGTTGGCCTGCAAGGTAGGCAGGGACAAAATTAAGCGTTGTGGTGGATGGTAACTTGTATGCGTTGGATCCTTCTAGTTCATTAGACAGCGGTAAGATTAAAATGTATGATCCCCAGGAAGATACATGGAAAGTAATTTTGAGGAAAGTACCTGTTGTAGATTACACAGATTTAGAGTGATCTTACCTACTAGCTGGATTCTTGGGAAAGCTTCATGTTATTACGAAAGACATTAGCGACAATGTCGCTGTTTTGCAGGCTGACACAAGCTTTTTGTTGGCAATAATTTTATGCATAATATGAAAATTCTATGCAGACATAGCACCTAAGCATGGGTAAGGGCTGGAAGGGAAGTTTCCTTGTGCCATAAATAACAACAGAATGTATATATAACACATTTTCCATTTTGATCTGGTAGTTGATGCTGGAATTTGATGGGACCGATAAAAATGTCCCTTATAACAGTTCTATTGAAATTGTGAATCAACGATCTTTGTATTACATGCTCTGTAGATATGTCTTATCTGTCTGATAGTAAAGTAATCATGTGATATTGCATTGTATTTGTTTTACCTTTTCTTTGGCTAGTTTTGTATGGTTTGTTTATAAGAATAAATTCATCTTAGCCCAAAATACCAACTTTTCACCACATAAAACGTCCATAGTAAAAGTAAGTTTTATGCATAAAAGGTTATGTGTTTGGTTTTTATGTGTTTGGTTTTCCTGCTTTCAGCTTTAAATGTTGGACATTTATTTTTTCGTTTTCATTCAATTTTGCTAACAATTCTGTAAGTAGACCTTGCTTGTCTTTATGAAATGAAAAGGGTAAAGAAAAGTGACTTCATATATGGTTTTAGGAGTGGTGCTGTTGTTATACACAAGTAATAGTGTATATAAATGTTATCAACTCCATGTTGAGCACCAAAGGCATTAACAGCCCCCTCATTGCATTCACTGTGTTAAGTTCCTTTCACTAAAGAATCCCTTTCAAACCCACCAAGGCTAAAGAATGCACTTGTTTCAAGTAACCATACATTCATCAAATTGTTCGTTATGCAAATGGATCAATGTATTTTTCGAAAGGCATAATTTCATACTAATTTGTTGTGTAAGGCGTTTTCCAAATTCATTGGCAAGGGTATCATATGTAAAGATGCAATCGTTTATCCAAAACATAAAGTGATTTTAAAACTAATATGATGTCTGATGAGACTAATAGAGATTAATGATCAAAATTGAATCCTTCCTAGCTCTTTGAAAGGGTTTAAACTTGTTCTAAAAAGGTAATTCAAAAACGCCTTGAAAAAAAAGTCAAATTTTTACATCGCTTATCATTTGTAAAGGAAAACAAATATTATATATTTCAAAAGAAGAATTACAATTTTAATGACCCATCCAAGCTCTCAAAGCTTCATTGCTTAGTGACAATTATACCTTAAATATTATGTCAGGACAGATGTAAATCATAAGATTCAAGTTTTAGCACCCAATACTTCACTTTGGCATTTAAACAAGTGATGAACTATATAATTGTAATGGACTAATGGGTGATAAGATGATAGGTCTGTGGAAGAAACAAGCTACTAGAAGGTTACAAACAAGGGGAAAGAGAAACAAATTTAGAACAACAACTTTACGGGGTTGACACTAGGTTACTCTTGTTGACATAAGGTGGCAAAAAGGGCTATAACAAGCTTAATAAGAACTCTCATACTATCAAGGAGTGGCAACTACTCTATAGAGTGGACCTATCAATTAAGATCATGTGTTCTGTCCTTTGAGAACAAATTTGGTTTCTCAGGAAAGATATAACCAGGAGCAAAGAAATCTCATACTATCAAGGAGTGGCAACTACTCTCTAGAGAGGACCTATCAGTTAAGAACATGTGCTCTGTCTTTCGAGATCACAAGTTTGAGTCTAGTGGGGGAGGTTATGTAAACCATCATAGACTCAAATTATCACTGTGCATAGGCGATAGGGATTTCATCCATTAATTTGGTGTCTGACTAGGCCAATTTGAGTCTAGCGAGGGTAAAGTATGTACACCTGCATAGACTATGTAGTCAAATCATCACTGCACAGAGGGCATCTCTTGTCCCATAAACAAAGGGATTTCATCTGTTAATTCGGCCTCTGACTAGGCCTTGGCCTTAAAATTATATCATTCCTATAATTATTCAAATAATTGATATCTGAATAGGCCTTGACCTTAAAATTATATTATTATGATAATTTAATTTGGAGATTTATAGTGTCTTTAAAGAATAGAAAACTAGACTAAGATTGGGCTTATTGCTCTGTTCCAGAATCAATAGGACTAAAACTGGAACTCTTGAGCACCTGTCTCAATATACAAGACAAGTTTAGCCTCTCTCTGTAAAGAGAAGAACAGAGGAAACAAAATCAGTACTTTACAACAAAGTTTCCACAATACATACAGAGTCTATAACTTGTATGCAGTGCCGAACCCTCTAAAGTGAAGTAGTTCAAATGAATAGTCATCACCAATCCCGTGGACATCACTGAAAAATATGCATCTCCAGGTAATCCAAATGAAATCCCCATTGTGGCACATGTAGATCTGCAGCTCCAGAATAAACGCCAGAATAAACTTTGGAATAATGGATCATGAGACTCCAGAAAATAGGCTTTATTTAATTGCCAATTATTTTCATTAGTATCCTTCATGCTTATAAAAAGTATGTTATTGTTTTGAGATCTGAAAACACCTCCCAGGTATTGTTTCTGATAGGGGAAGAAATTTACAACCACACATTTTTAAGTTCCTTAAGAAACATACCTGAGGAGCTGCATCACAAAGCACAGACTTCGTTTGACTCTTGTGTCAGGTCTGACCTATAGTTTTTCCACCAATTATCTCCAAGGACTTGCACTGTGCCTCATCTCCTTGAAACTCCCTTTGCAAAAAGAAAGCTCCCGAAAGGTCTTATCTAAGCAGAGCTCTGGTCTTAGAAGGACTATACCAGGTTGGTGTTAAAGGGTCTTTCCTGAGAAAAACAAATTATGAGTCCAAATTTCATCAAAACAATGAGATGCCAACACATTAAAAATACTCTCACGAGGGGTTTCCAACTTATTGCAGCACCTACCTTTTTAATCTTACTTGACCAAAGCCTCATTAGAGATTTGAATCATTAAGAGAATAAAATACCTACCTTCCAACCATTTTATCAAACCACTTCAACTCCAAAAAAGAAAACTAATTTCACCAATATATTTTAAAATAAATTATTGACATATTTACTACTCCATAAATGAATGGCATATTTAGTGCTCCATTGTGGAAAGGTACCCTTATAAAAATCACTTCGAAGTGAAAATTATAAAATGCTTTTCCAAAATTTGAAAAAACTTTATTTGTGAATAATAACATGGTTGATTATAATTAGGAAAATAACATATAACTTTAAAGAATGTTGGACTCAAATTTGCTTTCATAGGAAGTTCTCATTAATGTGTTCTAACTCCATGTCCAGCCAGACTTGAGCCAAGTCCAACAAAACCTCGTAATTATGAACCACAGTGGGTGGCCATTGTAAACCTCACAAGGCATGCTCAGAACGTCGGTGCCTAATATTCACAGAGTTATTTTTGAGCCCTGATCTTTGCAGCACAAAATCAAAATCAAAAGCTCAAAAAGTATGGGTTTCTCAATTGTAATGCAACCCTAGCCTAGCCATTGTAGAGGAACCAGATTTGTAAAGGGTTAGTGTTTTATAGTCTGTCATAGGGTTTCAGACACGGTTTCCCAGGTGCCAATATCAGCCCCAGGTATGTTTTAACTTTGTACAGGTCCCAGATTTTGTGCAAATTTACTATGCGTAGTTAGGCATTTGAAGTGAAATAGGCGATCTCTTCTGACCTCATATGGCTTAGAAAAGCCTAAAATTAGTCAATAATAATTGTCTAATTGTCTAAGCAAAACTGCATATAAACTGTAGCCAAGAATTATATTGACCTTATTAATAAAAGTCCTAAAATAGGGGTTAAATACTCACAACGGTCATAGTGGTAAAGCTAGACATTACTTGTCTAAGATTCTATCAGAGTCTGATTAACAATCAGCTTCTCATCTGCCATGAAGCTATGAGAAGGGCGATCAAGCTTCCTTGTTTTGTATTTCATTTCAATCCATTTGTCTTTAGCATAAGCGATGGTGTATCCACTCTCTGTGGGTATTGTTGAAAGCAGATCAAAGTGTCATGGCTAGCAAAAAACACAGAGATGTTTTCTATTGATAGGCATAGCGCAGGAAAATACACAAATAGCCCGCGAGCTTTACAGCGTGAAAAATCGACAACGTGATTTGAAAGATTCGAACGGCGGGCCAAGTTTCTGTCAAACTCAAGTCATGTCATTTCTTTCCATGCGCACAGGGTTGCTATGGACATGGATAGGCCGAAGGAGCGTGTGATTCGCGAGGCAGGTGGGAATAAGAAAAAAAAATGCATCAGATTTTCCACAAACCCTTCAAATACAAAACATAACGCAGCCACAACATTAACAATATAGGTACAAAGAGTAATTGACTTACAGTGATTTCTGGGAAAGTACTTGAAAATGCAAGGTGAGCAGCCTTGACCTTTCTTTGTAGATGTTGGTGGTGAAGCCTATGATCCTGCTACTGATTCTTGGCTGGAGATGCGAAACAGTATGGGAGATGGTTGGCCTGCAAGGCAGGCAGGGACAAAATTAAGCGTTGTGGTGGATGGTAACTTGTATGCGTTGGATCCTTCTAGTTCATTAGACAGCGGTAAGATTAAAATGTATGATCCCTAGGAAGATACATGGAAAGTCATTTTGAGGAAAGTACCTGTTGTAGATTACACAGATTCAGAGTCACCTTACCTACTCGCTGGATTCTTGGGAAAGCTTCATGTTATTATGAAAGACATTAGCGACAATGTCGCTGTTTTGCAGGCTGACACAAGCTTTTTGTTGGCAATAATTTTATGCATAATATGAAAATTCTATGCAGACATAGCACCTAAGCATGGTTAAGGGCTGGAAGGGAAGTTTCCTTGTGCCATAAATAACAACAAAATGTATATATAACACATTTTCCATTTTGATCTGGTAGTTGATGCTGGAATTTGATGGGACCGATAAAAATGTCCCTTATAATAGTTCTATTGACATTGTGAATCAACGATCTTTGTATTACATGCTCTGTAGATATGTCTTATCTGTCTGATAGTAAAGTAATCATGTGGTATTGCATTGTATTTGTTTTACCTTTTCTTTGGCTAGTTTTGTATGGTTTGTTTATAAGAATAAATTTATCTTAGCCCAAAATACCAACTTTTCACCACATAAAACGTCCATAGTAAAAGTAAGTTTTATGCATAAAAGGTTATGTGTTTGGTTTTTATGTGTTTGGTTTTCCTCCTTTCAGCCTTAAATGTTGGACATTTATTTTTTCCTTTTCATTCAATTTTGCTAACAATTCTGTAAGTAGACCTTGCTTGTCGTTATGAAATGAAAAGGGTAAAGAAAAGTGACTTCATATATGGTTTTAGGAGTGGTGCTGTTGTTATACACTAAGTAATAGTGTATATAAATGTTATCAACTCCATGTTGAGCACCAAAGGAATTAACAGCCCCCTCATTGCATTCACTGTGTTAAGTTCCTTTCACTAAAGAATCCCTTTCAAACCCACCAAGGCTAAAGAATGCACTTGTTTCAAGTAACCATACATTCATCAAATTGTTCGTTATGAAAATGGATCAATGTATTTTTTGAAAGGCATAATTTCATACTAATTTGTTGTGTAAGGGGTTTTCCAAATTCATTGGCAAGGGTATCATATGTAAAGATGCAATCGTTTATCCAAAACATAAAGTGATTTTAAAACTAATATGAAGTCTGATGAGACTAATAGAGATTAATGATCAAAATTTAATCCTTCCTAGCTCTTTCAAAGGGTTTAAACTTGTTCTAAAAGGGTAATTCAAAAACACCTTGAAAAAAAAGTCAAATTTTTACATCGCTTGTCATTTGTAAAGGAAAACAAATATTATATATTTCAAAAGAAGAATTACAATTTTAATGACCCATCCAAGCTCTCAAAGCTTCATTGCTTAGTGACAATTGTACCTTAAATATTATGTCAGGACAGATGTAAATCATAAGATTCAAGTTTTAGCACCCAATACTTCACTTTGGCATTTAAACAAGTGATGAACTATATAATTGTAATGGAGTAATGGGTGATAAGATGATAGGTCTGTGGAAGAAACAAGCTACTAGAAGGTTACAAACAAGGGGAAAGAGAAACAAATTTAGAACAACAACTTTACAGGGTTGACACTAGGTTACTCTTGTTGACATAAGGTGGCAAAAAGGTATATAACAAGCTTAATAAGAGGTTTTATGCTTAGCTTGGGGATTTGCCTTACAACTCAACATGTCACTCCCATCAAACAATCAGCACATGAATAACTTTTGTTTTTTATACATGAATAATTGATTTTCCCATATCACATCCTCTACGGGTAGGTTATTTCCTTTGATGAGGTACTCAATAATTACTTAATTTTAGAGCTACTTAATCCTTGTTTCAAGGATATTTTTTGGTTCAAGTATGATTTTTTTCCTTCTTCATCTCTGCTAAAATAGTTGGGATTGTGATCTTGTTACCAATTACCCTTGTTAAGCAAGAAGTTGTTAGATTATGGTAGCAATGCTAAAATAGTTGGGATTGTGATCTTGTTACCAATTACCCTTGTTAAGAAAGAAGTTGTTAGATTATGGTAGCAATGGACATGTGTTCTAGTCTCTATGATGTCTAAGAGGCTAAGGAACACAAGATATCTAAAACCCAGAAAAGGCTAAGGAGCATAAGATCTCCAAAACCTAGAAAAAGTTTCATGAGAAAAGACTTGGAGACGTCTCAATTAAATTAATTAGCCATAATTGGGGAAGTTCAATTTTTCTCTGGAGGCTTCTATGATGAATTAAAATTGATTTTAGCATTAATTGAGATGTAATCATGGCAGTTGAGACTCCAACAAGAGATTATAAGAGTGGGTCTAGGGGATTAGGGAGTGCATAGAGTATTTGGTGAGCAGTTTGGCTACCCAATTGCAGTTATTCACCAAGGGCACAATTGAAGCTAGGGAAGCATCAAAGACAGAGGGATAAACAAAGATTTGAGAGCAAGAGTTTGGAGGAATTTTCCTCAGTGTTTTCTAGTGTCTGGGAGACAGGAAGAGGAGGTCAAATTCATCTATAAAGGAGGTCGCTACAACTAGTGCGAGTAGCCAAATTTCCCAGTGCGAGTTGCTGGAGAATCAATGTTTCAGTTGCTAGTTTCCATATCAGTATCCCATAGGCAAAGCGAATGGGTTTCAGAAGCAGAAGGAGGCAAAAAAACTTGCTGGAAGGTGATTATGGGGTTGTACGAATTTTCCTCAGCCAGATCTGTGCATTCCAGGAGGAAGTGTGAGTTCCAAAAAGGGAGTGCGAGTGGCTAGTAGGAGGGTAAGTTGATTGCAGAGGGAGACAATTTATCTCCAATTTATTTTTCCAGTATTAAATGGATCTTTGTCAGTGACAAGTAAGCATATCATTGTACTCTTGAATTGTTGAAGAATTTATAATAATATAACCGTCATCTATTGCACTAGTTTTCCCTTCACAGTTTTTCCAGGGACATTTGTCCAAAAACAACGATGTCAATTTTTATTGTGTGTGCATATTTCTAAGTTCCAATTTTTATATTTAGCAACATTTTTGCTTTGGAGATTGAAATCAGTGAATTTATAGTTATTTTCCATTAATAATTAACAAAAGACAAAAAAACTACAATTTGTTAGGAGATAAATATCCAGTAATTGCAATTGTGGAAACATAGAAACATGGAAGATAATATATACATGTGAATATGGAGTAAACTCCAATCTGTAAGCCATACTTCTCATCCTCTGCAACACCTTATAGGGGACATGACACCTAAATGTTAATTTATTGTCCTTATTTTGTTGCTTGAGGGACATTTGTTTATATGGTTGTAGCATCAAAAATACCCAATCCCCTACTTCAAATTCTCTTTCATTGCAATATTGATATATTTGTTGTTTCATCCTATTTTGTGCTATAACTAAGTTGTCCTTCAATATTTTGAGAACCTCTTGTCGGTGCCCTATTTGGTCATGCACTTATAGAACCTTTAGAGTCCCTTTCTAGGGTGATGTGATGGATGAAGGATGATATCCATAAAGTGACATAAATGAAGACATTTTTATGAAGTTTGTAAGGATGTGTTGTAACACCATTCTGCCAAAGGAAACCACTTGACTCATTGTGTTTATTTATCAGATGCAAAGAAATGAAGATAACATTCTAAAAATTTATTCACAACCTTAGTTTTCCCATTGGATTAAGGATGATACGACGAGTTGAGCCAATTGAACACCCACACAAGAAAATATTTTGGACCAAAAGTTTCCAATGAAAAATGAATCCCCATCACTTACAATACAGTCTCAAGGATTCCATGTAGTTTTTGAACTATTTTCATTAATCCCACAGGTATTTGCTTTAAAAAGATGTGAAAGATAGTAGAAATAGAAATACTTTGTTAGTTCTTCCACTACTACTATGATAACATTATTTCCTTCAAATTTGGTAAACATGAAATAAAATCCATTGAAACTTCTTCCTAGAAATTTAGTGTGGATAATGGTTATAGGAGACTTGGTGACTTGATTGTATCTCTCTTATTATGTTGTAAAACCAAAAAATTAAGCACAAACTTTTGAACATCACTTTTAAAACCTTCCTAGAAAATCCTTCTTGATCTTGTAGTAAGTTTTCAAGAACCTTGAATCTCCTATATGAAAAGTGTACCTTTGTTTGAGTTGGAAACTCTTACATAAATATAGGTGATCTCGATACTACAATAGATCATTTTTCCACACAAATTTATCTAATGCACTTGGGTCCTCTTGTAGTTGTTGATTGGTCTTGTATACTTTTTTTAATCTTGCTTCCATTGTACTCTTTCGTCTTCCACTCAAGCAGATTGTTTAATGGAAATAACACATATTAAACCATATATAAAAATATATAAGCCCTATTCAGGAAAGTTGTTTTACAATAAGCCCTTGTAGTGGTCATAGGTGCGACTTCTGTCCATGAATTTATTCGAGGATCATAACACCAGACAGATTTGAGAGCAGATGCTTTAGCAAACCCTCCCAAAACATAGAGGCATCCATTAATGGCCCCTACGACACAACCACAAAAAGTTGTTCTATCTAGAGAATCTTTCCGTCCAAACGAGCCCCTCACAAAACCTGTTAGCCTGTAACTCGATGCTCCCATTGCATTCCATAAACTCCATCTCGTAGCTTGATTGAATTCCTCCTCATATGTAAAAGTCGGCATAGGTGGCAAACTGTGCCATTTACCTGATAACAGATCCAAAGCATTCCAGATGAGCTTTTCCTCTTCGTCTTTCATCAAAATGTATAGCCATTCTTCAGAGAAACCGATCTCTTTTCTTAATTCGAATATCTCTGAATCCCTTAATACATGATTCCACGTTTTACAGACCAACTTCAAGTTGGAATAGCATCCACGAGGTCCTCTGGCAAGAATCCTAATGGAGAGCTCATCAGTAAGAGCAGAAATTATCCTTGGTCTTTCATTCCCATCGACAACTAATAGTCTCTTCCTTTTACTACACTCAACTTGGGTTCTTGTTTGCTCATCTGAACCCTCTTTCCTGGAGTGGCTCCAAAAGTTCCCCATAAAAGCTTGCAAGTCAAGGACCTTTGACGCTTTGAATCATATAAGGTCTCAACCAATGATTTAAAATTTGTGTTGGTTCCGTTACACTGCCCACTCAATCCGCTGGTTGAAATTCAATCTTTATTTCCTTCAAGTGGGCCAGAACCACTGCATTTTCAATGATGGATCGTGGGATGGTAAATTGAAAATTAAAGAAAATTCTGAAAATTAAATAAAATTCTGCAACCTTGTAGCAAATTCATTCGACTATAGAATAATCTGCCTTAGTGCTAGTTCAACATTACATCTGTCCTTGAAGATTTTATCACATTTAGATAATTTTGATATTCGAGATCAATTAAATGCTTGCTACAATAAAGTACATTGAAACACTTCTTTAACGGCCAACAATATCATCATTTTATGAGATTAATTTGACAATCCATCCAAAATTTAAGAGCTAGGGCATTTCAAATCCAAAGCGAAGGCTCCATCAAATGAATTTGAAAACCACCCTGTCTAACACAAATGATCCACCAAATGAAATTGGGAACAACACTATATAGAAGGTTGTCAGGGAAAAATCTTTGTCATCATCAGTTGAATAAGTAGGTAACAGATTTTAGCCGCAAGGAGATTTACCAAAAAGAAATTAATTATAAGGATAAAATGTACTTGATGGTTTGAAATATTGACAAAGAATTTCAATGCGATGATACCAGAAAATAAAGCTCAACTCAATTCAAATCACAAAAGCCTCCATCTTGAAAAAAATTAATCCATTAAGTTGAAAGATACAAATCTAACACAAGAAAGCCAAAAACCAAAAATATCAGAAACTATATGGTTTAAGATAACCGGGAAAAATGAAAGCAATTTTAAGCAAAGTTCACAAATACAAATAGTCAAGTGGGTTACTATGGTAAACTGAATTTTCATTATATTGGCTTTGGTTCTATTCACCCGAAGAACATTGTGCAGGTAAATTGTACTCTGTTGTGACATTTCATTGTTAACTGTGTCTAGACGGTTTATCATAGGTACGAGGTAGACGAGGCCAAGTTCCTGTCCCATAAGGGTCTTGCACAAAAGGGAATTTAACCAAACAAACAAGCAAAAGATGTCGCAAATGGAAGACTATAACATGAAATAGAAATTCAAGCGAATCTTACCATCGCAAAAATCAACGGATCCTTAGGGCTTCAGCTCAAAATCCTCAAAATCATAATTTCCACTACGAAGCCTTCGACAATTTTAAATAATTTTCAACCATAAACCTGCATAAATCAAGATGGCAGCATTCAGAAGCGAACGGACTTGCAGCTAATTTACCCACAGAAATAATGAAAAAATAAAACCCTTCAATTCCACAACCCTAAGTCACAGTTTAACGTAAGATAACGAATCCCTAAGCCTTTAGCCAAAACATGTTGGAGACGTAATTCAACCGTAAACGAAGCATACACAAAAAACCTAATCTTTTAAAGCTAGTGAGAAACTTGAAATTTCAATTGCTTATTAAGTAGACAATTTCTCCCCTGCCCATACCTCCAGAATTCTTCAATTTTAGCCCGAATTTTCCCAAAAACAATAGAAACCCCAATGCTTAAACAAGAAACCAATCCAAAACACAATTCTAGCAGTGGAAATTTAAAGCCCCCATTAATTTTAGCGGTTGATCTTTCAATTTTGTAGGTAAACTCATGGAAATTCAACTCACCTGATGGAATTTGGGTCTGAAACTATTGAAATTCAATGGCCATATTCTCCACCTTCACCTCAATCTCTGACATGTTTCCCTGGATCGAACCCTCTCTGAAGTTAATATTTTCCTATTATGTATGGGACAGATCCTCCCCATTTTGTTGAAACAATGATGGCATAGATTTTAGATTGGGTTTCCAGCAAACAGCGTCAATCAAAATTCCTACAGGTGAGGTGCGCCGAGTCGAGGAGGAACGTGAGTGAGTTGCAGGGGCCGCCTCGAGTTGGTTGGGCGAGCAACCCGTGGTTTCCAAATTCGAATTGGAAATTGCATTAACTCTGCGCGGTGGCGATTATGTCAGGAAATTAATGTGGAGCAGTGGACGGAGGGTGGCAGAGCTAGGGGAGCATGGCGGAGGGATTGCCGACGGCCGGAGCCGGACGTTTTTTGGGCGGCGATGGAAACCCGGCAATTCCTCCGCCTAGGTAGACTACTCTGTTGGTAATTATATGGCACCTTTTTCGCAGGTGAGAAAACATGTAAAGGTTTCTATTTGTATGATGATAAACGAAAGGCCCCTCCAGACCCTGAAATCAAGAAATATATCGAGAAGTCGAGGAGAATGGATGGTTTGATTGTTGATGGCAAAGTAATTTTTACTTCTGTTGCAGTACATTATTATTTGGAAATATTTTCTTCATTTATGTTTTATTTCATACCAATTTTTTAGGACTGAACTAATTGTTATAGTATGTTTTCTCACTTTTGGCAGCCAATTTCCTTGATGGATAAGGATATAGTTGAGATGGTATTCTTTCCAGATGTGAATGAAGCTTGTCGAGTTTTAGGTGAGGAAATCATGGTTCAAGATTCAGACCTTGATATTTTCATTGTAATCGGCATACCTTACAGGTAAGTTGAAAAGTTCATTTTTCCCCATATCTGTTGCATCCTATATCCTATATTATAGTTCTTTCTTTCTCAAGCAAATGTGTTTTTCATTCTAGAATTAAAATCAAATATATATTGTCGCTGCTAGCTTCATTCTGTGATTTTTGTTGTGTGCAATACTCTATTTTATTCTTTAGTTGGTAATTATATGGCACTTTTTCCGTAGGTGAGAAAACGTGTAAAGGTTTCTATTTGTATGATGATAGATAGAAGGACCTCTAGACCCTGAAATCAAGAAATATATTGAGAAGTCGAGGAGCATGGCTGGTTTGATTGTCAATAGAAAATTAATTTTTACTTCTGTTGCAGTATTATTTGGAAATATTTTCTTCATTTCTATTTTATTTCATACCACTTTTTTAGGACCAAACTAATTGTTATAGTATGTTTTCTCATTCAGACCTTGATATTTCCTCTGTAATGGGCATGGGATTCCCACCCTACAGGTAAGTTGAAAAGTTCATTGTTTCCCCATACCTGTTGCATCCTATATCCTATATTATAGTTCTTTAGGTTTTGAGTTAGAAATAAAAGCCAGAAATATTGTTAAATTTACCATATATCAATAATAATAATATTGAAGATTTACTTTTGAAACTAAGTTTATTCTCAAAATAGAGAAATGATTATATTTTATTAGTTGATAATGAACAAATGATATTAAACTCTATTCATAATTTATTGCATCGCCAAGTATTTTATAGGTCATTAGGAGAAGATGTCACATAACATTAAGTAATAACAAAAAAATATATAAATGCATATGCATATAACTATATGACAAAAAAATAAATAATTAAAGTAAAAAATAAATGTTGTTATAATTTTATTTTCCACACTATATCACACCGTATATTAACCTTCTCCTCTTTCTCTATGTTAAGTGAATAGCTTTTAGCTCATAGCTCCCAAAAAGAAGACATATTATATACCTTGAAGAGATGTTGTATACCACATTACAATATTATGGGCTGCTAATTGAGCGAGACAAGTAGGAGGACATGTTGTATACCTTGAAAACATGTTGTATGCTACATTACAATATGATGGGCGACTAATTGAACACATTGTATACCTTGAAGACATGTTGTATGCCACATTACAATATGATGGACTACTAATGTCCTGTGTAGAATTCGCTACGATGTAGAAGACGAGATTTGACTATATTTGCCACAGTTTCTTTCGAGAAATTTTCTTATAGATCTCTAAAGATGGATCCTAAAATGTTTCATATGAAAATGCTTTCACTATCTGCATTGCCTTATTTTGAATATTTCATATGAAAATGCTTTCACGGTTTGCCTTCCCCGTTTTGAAACAGATCTGGTTCTTTCGACCCTCCAATCTGGTCCAACTTGTTCTCTCCATATCAAATTCAAAAGAACATATATGCCTTTTTTTTTAATTGAAAAAAACATTTAATATAGAGGGATGTGCAAAATAATAAGTTTAAATGGATAAATAATAACCTCTCAAATTTTTTAAATTTGTCCTTTTTAGGTTTCTTTTATATATTAAACATAACCCACGATTATACCAAGAATATAAAGAAATATTTCGCAAGGTGGCTTTCATTCATGAGAAAGGAAACTTCTATGAATTCATTCACTTAGCCTTCCTGCATTGACAACGCACGGTACATATCAGATCCAGCTATCCAAACAAATCATTTCAGCATGGGATAAGTTGCTTCTAAATGCGGGTTTTTTACCTGCAAACTACCCTTTTCACCTCCGTTTCAGTCGTTTATTTCTTTAATGGAAATGAAAGGAATTTTTCAGGCATTTGACACTAAAAAACTTCCACCTTTACGTGAAGGTCAAAGAGCAAATTTCTTTCGCGTACCGTCAAGTTCAACCGAACACGCAAACAAAATTTCCTTCCCTTTACTTTCAGAACTTACATCGATGGTAGGATTAAGCAATAAAAGAGATAATTGACTTGAACTTTGTTCTTACTTTGTCCCATGGTTGGAATTTGACGGGTAGATTGTGCATCGTGCGACAATTTAGCCGTCAAATACCACTGATACTCTAGCCTACGCCTCATCAAACAACTTTGAAAGATGTAAAACATTTAGCCGTCCTTCAATCAACCATGCCTATGATAATTATGGACCCCGTATAGCACAAATAATTTCCAAGGGGTGGACATGGAACTTTAATGCACTCGAAACAAATGTTGCAAATGAATTATTGACCTAAGCAAGCCCCCAAGTAACAAGGGTTCTATTGGAACTTGAAAGAGCATCTTTGAACATTAAGAGGCAACCTATTTTGGAAATGTTATAAAATTTTTCAATTTCATATAATGTAAGTGATTTGTATTTATCTTCTAGCTTGAATGACAATTTGTTTACTAATTTCTATCTTCAATGATTTTTTTTATATATCATGATTTTTCTCAAATTTATGCCTTACGGCGTTTCCTTTGCAACATTTGGTGCAATTGCTAGTTATGCCACTCGTCTCAAAACTCGCCTAAACTAACCATTACTCAAAGCTCACTTAAAATAGCGCACAAAAAAACGAAAAGTATATAAAATGTATTTAAATTATTAATACATATATGTGGCAACGTTTCACATGTTGGTAGAGTTTGTTGTGCTTTCTAGGTATTGTCGGGACTTCAAATACTCTGTCGGAAGATGAGTAATATTTATCCGTCGTTGATCTGTCGTATGACGTGTCATTACTACCATCCCGCTGACTCAGCATCCTTTTCTCCTTGTTTTTTATGCCCAACCCGGAGTCGCGACAAAATGCCCCCATTACAAATTCGGTGGTCGCCCAAGGTTTAGTTTAGTCGGCCTCCATTCTCTCAATCAATCCAGCGGCTAAATAAATCTCCAATTTCGCACACAATCTACGCCTTTTATTCATTATTAGACACTTGTCTAACACTTCGTTTGTCCAGAGTTCGATTATCACAATTCTATATTCGCAGCTTATTTAATTTGCAACTGGTTTTTGCATACAACAATTATAGAATTGATTATGTCACGTCCCTACACTGGCGGTACTCTTCCAACCGCACTATAGCGAGGTGCGGCACTACCAACCGTTTTCTTTTCACCAATACTTACGATTGTAGACTACGCCTAACATTCCATACTTAGTTTATTTTTCGTTACCAAGTATTATCTTTGTCCTTTATACAGTGAAAGTCCATAACATTCACATAAACATCATTATACAATAGAAATGCACAACAATGTAAAGGGAGGGGCAACTCCCTGCAATATGAGTCTGCCCGAATCGCCACATGACTTCACCTGGGTCGCTACACGACTTCACCTGGGTTGCCACACGACTTCACTCGGCTCGCCCGAACGACTTCACTTGGGTTGCCCAACGACTTCACCTGGGTCGCCCGAACGATCACCCCGGTCGTCCGACGACCTCACCTAGCTCGCCCGAACGACCTTGCCCGAGTTTCCTGCGCGACAACCTCGCCCGAGTTCTGCCTGAATGACCTCGCCCGAGTTTTCTACACGAGTTTCCTGCACGAGTTTTTCGCCCGAGTTTCTCACCTGAGTTTCTCACCCGACTTTTCTGCACGAGTTTTTCACCTGAGTTCTGTCCTTCGTGTAGGCTCATCCACGCACTGTAGAACTCCTTTGATTGAACTCGTGATGATCGAATGATGGTCGTTGACCTCCAAACGCCCTCCAATATATATGGGCGGGTGGCGGGTTATGTCACCCGGCAGACCCACGCCCAACGCCCAAGTCGACTCGTTCAACATGTTGCCTTCGCTAGAGTGGAGGGTCGGCCCGCCCAACTCATGGGACCGCTCTCTCAACTTGCCCAACATCGTATAAACTCGTCTCCAAGATACTTTGCACGCATTCGTTCATGTCTCCTTTGCGCGATGGAGTCGCCTTGCCCGTCACATGGACCGCAGGTCCTTACATCCTCTCCCACCTGAAATCATTGTCGTCCTCGACAATATCTCATCCCAGCAACCACCTGTCACCAAGATATCCATACCAAGGCATATACTCCATCGGTATGTCATATATCGGAAGATCATCTCAATCCATGATCATCAATCACCCTGTCACAATCTCCACACGCTGCTCCCCATCGTGGAACGTTGGCCCCTCCATCTCAAGCTACATGCTTCCTACAACATATCGTGTCAACATCATCATGTGTCGTCCTCGTGTGAACTGCTGCCATGATACTCCAACAAATGCTAACACATCCCTGTACATGCCGGCCCCCATGTTTGAACTAGTCGGGTGATTAGTCCAACTGTCACGCTCAAACCATGAGAATACACATCCCCATGTCATCATCAATAGTTTTTCAGAACATGTTATCACATCCGCAACTCGATCGAGAATCCATCTCCACATAAGTATAAGCCATGCTCAGGTCCATGAAGTAGCCTCCATTTCATCTGCAACACGCTGTCCATGATGTTTTATATCCAACATCATCATCTATCTGCGAAACATCCATCTCCTCACAGTGAAGAGATCATCTCTCGACTCTTGATGTGCCACATCCATGTCCATGAAGCAACCTCCATCATATCTGTATGTGCCATCCCTCAAGTCTGCCATAGAAACAAGTATGCACCTGCTTCATCTCTCCATGTGCTGCCCATGATCATAGATCAATCAGCTCCCATGTGTCAAAATTGGTTAAGTCTCAGCTCAACCCATTCCCGAGTGTTGCCACCAAGGCATCATCATCGTTGTAACTCATCAAGTCACAACCTCATGTCATCATGAGCTCCATGAGTCATCTCCCACCAACATCCAGCAAGCATACAAGTCTCAGCCTAAAGGTCTCTGCAAGATGCCTCAGCTCTCCATGTAGTAGGAATGCTCCATAGTCTACTCACAACTCCATCCAAGTCCATGGCCTTGTTGTACAAGAGTGCACAACCTCTCCATCGGCTCATAACTAAAACATCTCCATGTCACACCAGCAAATCCACCTGCACAACATCCTTGCCTTGGCACTCCTCATTAGATGTCCCTGCATGAGACTGCCATGCTCCATGTCTCCAACCTGATGTCCATGACTCAAGTTGCCCATGTAGTCCAACCAAGTAGACTCATCACAACAATCGGTCATCCTCATCCAAGTCTGCAATCTTCGGTCCAGTGAACTCGGTCACCCAACCATATCATCATTATGACGAGTCCCTTCCATCATAGCTCCCCCACTAAAGGTTCCACCAAGACTTGCTCTTGGTCTCGGCCATGAGAAGTCCACCCAAGTATCATCATCATACCTCAAGTGTGTGCCCTCCTCAATCTGTCCATGAGTCATGCCGGGCACTTAGCCAATTCTCCATGTGGCTAAAGCATGACCCAATCCTCTGCAATGATCATCATGTTCCTCCCTTGTCACGGGCCTTTGCACCTTCTACCATAAGGTCACAAACAACCCCAACAAGTCCTGCAATAGTCAACAATCCTTGCTTCTCCATACAAGGTCTCATCATAGACATCCATGGTAAGATGCTTCCCAGCATCGGCAAACTGACTTTGCCCTTCCCTGCATACGGTCCATCTACCAAATGCTCAAATGAAACACAAGTATCAATAGTACTTACATCATCATCATGAGGCTCCTCCATGTGAGTATCCCCATCCATCCATGTCTGCGAATTGCATGAACCTGGTCCAACTTGATCAATCTCAAGTTCATCCTCCATCGTTGTTATATCTGCAACATCTTCAACCATCACGGCTTCCTCTTCCTTGTCAGCACAATTTACAACTTCACCCTGCTCCATTGTCCAACCAAATTGAAGAAGTTTGTCTTCAACATTCCTTTCCAAGACTTCAAGTTCCTTTCGAATCTGAGGATTCTCTTTTTTCAATCGCTTCAACATGTATAAGGTAAGCAAGAGCTTCCCTTCGCATTCTTCTAAACCTGCCATGCCTTGTCGTTCAGCTTGGCCCAAGTACAAAGCTTCTCTTCTGCTAAACCTGTTTCACCATTCACCTGAATCACCCTGATGTTCCACCTGTCGCATGCAAAACTTGAACTCCCTTTCAAGTCTTCGGTTTTCGTAGAATCAGCTCCTTGATTCAGTTCACCAGCTCCGATACCACCTGTCACGATAGTGCAGTGGGATCAGCACTTCATCGTCAACCCGATCAGCTTCCTGATCATCAGCTCTGATACCACCTGTCACGCCCCTACACTGGCGGTACTCTTCCAACCGCACTATAGCGAGGTGCGGCACTACCAACCGTTTTCTTTTCACCAATACTTACGATTGTATACTACGCCTAACATTTCATACTTAGTTTATTTTTCGTTACCAAGTATTATCTTTGTCCTGTATACAGTGAAAGCCCATAACATTCACATAAACAATGTTATACAATAGAAATGCACAACAGTATAAAGGGAGGGGCAACTCCTTGCAATATGAGTCTGCTCGAATCAATATATATAATCTTTCTTTATCAGTACAAGTTAAATCTTGGGAAACCCCAAATTTACACTTAGCCAAATTTCCAACTTCGGCAAACTCGGTTGCCCAGCTCGTCGGTGCCTCTGTACGGTCACTGCACGACTCACCAACCCTTCGTTCACCTTGTCGCACGATCGTGTTGTTTTCCCAACTTGGGAACGCTTCGTCGTAACCAAGTCGCCACATGCGGACGTCTTCGCACGAGTCACACCTCTGTTCACAACTCCAACACTTCACCGTTTCCACCATTTCGTTGTGCACGGCGCGCCCTCACCCAAGTCGCCCCTCCGCACGATTCTTCGTTTCGACGTGCACGACGCGCCCTCACCCGGCCGCCCATCCGCATGTCCACCCATTCACCCAAACTCGTTCATCCGAACAATTTCACCTAAGTCTCCACACGACTTCACCCGCTTTGCCTGAATGACCTCACCCGGGTCGCCACATGACTTCACCTGGCTCGCCCGAACGACTTCACCTGGGTCGCCCAATGACCTCACCCCGGTCGCCCGAACGACTTCACCCTGGTCACTCGACTACCTCACCTGGCTCGCCCGAACGACCTCACCCGGTTCGCCCGAACGACCTCGCCCGAGTTTCCTGCCCGACGACCTCGCCCGAGTTCTTCCCGAACGACCTCCCTCGAGTTTTCTGTATGAGTTCTCTGCACGAGTTTTTCGCCCGAGTTTCTCCCCCGACTTTTCTGCACAAGTTTTTCACCTGAGTCCTGTCCGTCGTGTGGGCTCATCCACGCACTGCAGAACTCCTTTGATCGAAGTTGTGATGATCGAATGATGCTCGTTTGCCTCCAAATGCCCTCCAATATATACGGGCGAGTGACGGGTTATGTCACCCGATCGACCCACGCCCAACGCCCATGCCGACTTGTTTAACATGTTGCCTTCGCCCGAGTAGAGGGTCGGCGCTCTCAACTCGGGGGACCACCCTCTCAACTTGCCCAATATCGTATAAACTCGTCTCCAAGACACTTCGCACATATTCGTTCATGTCTCCTTTGCACGGTGGAGTCACCCTGCCCGTTGCACGGACCGCACGTCCTTACAGATTGCCTCATGCTTTCGGCGGACGGATGCGGTGAGTCCCGAGGCTATCAGGGTCGTCCACCTCAATGGCCAGTTGGACGAGTTTCCAACACCGGTTAGCGTCAAGTGAGTGCTGTAAAACTACTCTTCGCGTGATATCTTCGCCGTCAATTGCCGCCCCCTGCAGCGCGACGAGGATCTCTAGCTGGGAGAGCTCTACTTTCTCCAGCTGCTCTCACTCCTCGACTCCGACCTGTCGACCGAGAATTTAGTGGCCTTGGCGGCGAGGTTGCGCGTAGCCGCCAGAAAGGAGGTGTCCAGGGCGGCGCAGCGGCAGAGAAGCGTAGATTCGATTTGTAACCCCCCCGGCGAGGGGTGTATTTCGATGGATGAGAAGTTATTGCGGAGCTGCGATGACCCGGATTTGAAGATGGTATTTAGGGAGTACTTGATTTCCAAAAGAAGATCTTGGAGACCTCCCCTCGATACCATCCAGGACACCGGCTTCGCTTGTTGAGCCCATGATCTCTCAAAGTTTCTACAATTGTAAATTGATTTTTCCGTTCAAGATTTATTTGCTTCGATTCTCAAGAACAATTTGTGTATTGAAACAAGTAATAGAGAAATCGCCAATTATGCACATTTAGTAAATCTATTATGAATCATTTTTCCTGCTCAAACGGCGGCCATTTTTGGAGTTTTAATCAACTGTAACACTCTTCCATTAGGTCGATTTAATTGTTATGCCCATCTTACCTTTTTTCTTTCAAAGAGGGGCGGTTACTTTGAAAGCTCTTTGCTCGAAATCTGTGAATATTTGTGGGTTGTTTTAGGAAATCCACTGTGAGATTTATTCTTCCGTTTGTTATTTTTGGTTTAAGAATTTTATTATTAAAAATTTAGCCATGGATTTTAGAAAGGAAATATAAAATAATAGAATTTTAGAACTTAATTTTTTTGTGCTTAAAAAGAATAGAATTTTACAAACGATAAGGAAAAATATGAGAATGGTCAAATAAAATTAGAACTTAATTAAAAGAAAATTCGTTTTTACATATGTTCTAATTTTTAACGGCTTTTCAGAAGTTGTTAATTTCCCACTATCACTTTTATGAGGGTTATTTTACAACCTAATATATATGGGTTATTTTATATATATATATATATATATATATATATATATATATTAATTTATATATATTTTCTCCGTTTAATTTTATCATGTTTTGACAGACATTTTTAAAAACTTAAATTTAAATTGTTTAAACTGTATAATTTCGAGTGTTTATTAGTTTTTCATATTGAGGAATTCATTTATACATTTAATAATATATTTTAAACAATAATTTTTTTAAAATTATATTGTTAAATTTTAATGAATTCGAATGAAGACATTAAGTTTGGGGTTAATCGCCTCGCGAACGGGAAAGCTAAGGACATTGAAGGTTACCAGGCAGAAATCTTAAAAATTGGAGGCCCTGTCCTCATCCCCCACATCTACAAGCTTTTCAATCAAGCTGTTAAGCAAGGGTTCCCTAAACCTTGGACTGAGAGCCTCATTATCCCTATTTTTAAAAGTGGAGATACAAATAACCCCTCTAATTATCGAACAATTATGATCAGCCCTCTCTTAGCCAAATTATATGGTAGTATTCTGGAAAAAAAGTTAAGCATATGGCTTGAAAGTGAAGATAAGCGGGCTAAAGGCCAAGCAGGTTTCAGAAGGCATCACTCAACAACAGACCACCTTGTTACGCTAAGGATCATTGCGGAGGAATGTCGTAATGATAAATCCAATTTATTCTGCTGCTTTGTAGACTTTAGAAAGGCTTTCGATACGGTTCCTAGATACAACCTTTGGAATAGGTTAGAAGAGCTAAATGTTCCTCTTGAGTTAAGAGCCGCTGCTATAAGGCTATACGAGAATGTAATTGCCAAGCTAAAGAACAATGAGGGGTGGTCAAAAGATATTAAGTGTAACATCGGAGTTAAACAAGGTTGCCCCCTCTCCCCTACTCTATTTGGCATTTACATCGATAAGCTCGAAGGTTATTTAGAAGAAGCAGGATGTGGTGGCACAATCTTAGCTGGGATAGTCATTATCCTTCTTCTCTATGCTGACGATATTGTTCTTCTGGCAAGGTGCCCTTCTGATCTTGATAAGCAACTCAAGCTTCTTAAGGATTTCTGCTCTACCATGGGTATGACTGTTAACACAGACAAAACAAAAGTTATGATTATCAAATCTAAAAAGGACACTTGCGCTAATTTTACATATGACAATAATAAATTGGAGGAAGTGTATTCTTACAAGTACCTAGGAATTGATATCCATCACAAGCTCAACTGGAACCATAGCATTGAGAAAATGATCAATGGGGGATGGAAAGCTTATTTTGGTCTTGAAAATAATTGTAAAACAACAAACCTCGTAATGTGGGATAAAAAGAAGTTCCTCTTTGAAACTTTAGTCACTCCTGTTATCTTATATGGCTGTGAAGTTTGGGGCTGCAGCATCTCCAGAGAATCATGGAGGAAGATTGAGCAAATCCAGAAGCGCTTTATAACTTATAACCTGAAAATTAAAAGTAGTACACCCTATCCTATTCTCCTTATAGAAGCGGGTCTTTCTTCTATTGAGAGCCTAGCTATGCTCAGGTTTCTGATGTACAAGCACAAGCTCAATAACATAGACAATCATAGACTTCCTAAGCTAGCTTTAAATTCCAGCCAAAATCACCTAAGGCTTAACCGAGGATGGCATAAGGACACAAGGGCCTGGTTAAACTATTGGGAGATCAATGAGAATGATGCTTTGCAAAACATAAATAACATTAAAGATATTGTTACTTCTAAGTTCAAAGAAAAATTGTGGTGTGAGAAAGATTTAGCGTCTAAAAGAAAATTAAGTTATTATAAGAAGGTCATCAACCCCACCCTTGAAGATCAAAAGTATCTCTCTATTCTAACTAGCTCAAAAAAGAAAATTAATATAGCAAAGATTAGAACGAATTCTCATGAGCTCCATAGTGAGACTGGCCGCTGGGTAGTTCCTAAAACGCCATGGATGGAAAGGATCTGCCATATTTGTGAGAATAAGAGCATCGAGGATGAAAGCCACTTCCTCTTAGAGTGCCCTGCATACAACCACATTAGATCTCAATTTCACAACCTTTGTTACAATACTGACCTTTCTAGTCTTTTACAATGCCAAAATTATAGTGAACTCGGGAGGCTTCTCTCCAAGCTTTTTGAGCATCGGAATAACATCTTAAATCAAAATAAATAATTTGTCTTTTTAGGTCCGATAGATCATTATTTGGTCTCAGTGGACGTTAACAACCATCATCATCATCATCATATATATATATATATATTATTAATAATAATAAAAAATATATTTTTTTGAAAAAATCTAAACAACCTCATAATTTTTTTCTAAAATATGATTACTCAAATAAATAAAAATTAAAATTTAGAAAAGTAAAAATTACAACTTTATTTATTTATTTTTTCTTCTTAATTAATAAATATTTAATAATCAAATATTCAACTAAACTTAAATAAAAATAAAATCATTAATTTTTTCCGATCTATGTTTTTTTGGGACTAAAATGAAGAAAAATTGATCCAATCAAAAAATTATCATAAATGTAGAAAATTTATTTTTAACACTAAAATTATTAATTTAAAAAAAATAAATAAATTAATAATCAATCATCCTATAACAATTTAAATCATATTAATAGAGACAAAATACCTTATGATGAAAATTTTTCATTTCAAATTCCAACCTCGCTCCTCAAAATTTGAAAGTTATTATTTTTCACATTACTTCCATGTTCATCGGGCCGTCTAAATTAAAGTTGCGATGGATCTAAATCCATTTTTTATATTTAAATCACTTTAAAAATAAAACTTCAAAAACAAAATTATATGATGTATTAAGTTTAAATTACGGTGCACTATTAATTTATATCTGAAAACAGAAAATATATATATATATATTTTTTCTTATCATTCTTTTAAAAAAATTTATTTTGTAATAAAAATTTATTTATTTATTTATGTATTTTTTTTAAATTTTGTAATAAATATTTTTCCTTATCATTTTTATTTAAAAGATTTTTTTTTTTAATTTTGTAATAATATTTAATTTCTCATTTAGAAAGTTTTTTTTTGCAAATTTTGTAATAAATATTTAATTGTTTTTATTGAGTTGAATTTTTTTTAATTTTTTTAAGAAATTGAAATAAAATCTTTTAATAAAACACATTTCAAAATCTATTTAAAATGAAACCCAGACAAATTGTTATTTACCCATTGTTATAAAAATTGTTATTTACCAATAATCACTTGCAAATTCCTTATAAGTAAATAAGAATACACTAAATCTATATAAAACTTACCCTTTTATAATTAATTTTCTTCTCCATGAAAATCCACTCTAACTTGGTTTTCTTCCCACTTGAATTTCATAAATAAATTATGTTTATGATACATTTAAAATCTCTGCAATTGAGAATTGTACGTCCTATGTTTCATTTAAAATTTATATAATTTATGAACGGTTTCCAATGAATTTATGTTATGGTAATGGACTGCACATGCCGCCACCCTTTTTAAAATGGTGCTGATGCACAGTGAGCAATAACACTTACAGCAATCCGTTGTACCATTGTTGGACGGGTATGAATTGTGAGCACCACCTAAAAGCATTGAAATCTCTGCCAATAATTTTACATATAGCAATGCATCTTGCCAGTTGAAAGGAATGCGCAAGAAATGTGTGATTGGAGTGTGTACATAGTACATATTAATACCGTAGTGTTGTTATTTGCTGTTACAGAAATTGTGAAATCAGAATTTGTTTTCTATTGATTGGTCTTGGTTTTTCATAGAAAATGAATGTGTAGTGAATCAATGTGGAACAGAGTATTGTTTTAGTGTTGATGATGGACCGTTTGCAGTTTATTAGGGCTGAACAGCCCGTTGGAGTGTTGGTTGTTGAAGCTGTTTATTGCGTTTTAAAGAAAAGTGTCGTTCAATTATTTTAAGTTTTGGTATGTGGGATTAAATTGTATTTATTGAAACCCCGGTCTATTGTCCGACAGATATGTCGCTTTACAGCACGTGACCAATCCTATGCTTACATGTCGGGCGTCTTATTATTCCGAGTCCACCTGGAAGGTGAGGGGGTGTCAGTCGTGGCCAGCCTTTTGACCTAAGAGTTGCAGACGACGAAAGTTTGGAAGCTTGAAGGTGGAACCCTGGACGGTGGACCTAATTGCCATGCGAGGCCAAAGCACCAACCAGTGGAATGTACATGGAAGTTTCATCTTATTAGGACGGCAAAGCCACTTCAAATGTCACGTGTTCATGGTGTTTATTGCGGTGTCAAGAAATAGCAGGCCCTACTACAGATAAACAAATACATCGTAACATAGCAAGGGATGTGTCTTATTGAATTTGATGTCATTTTATAGCACTGTTAGATCCAAAGACACAGCATTAAAGGTTTAGCTGAAGTGTATAATTCTATAATTTGATGTCCTCTACATTTTTAATGGTTGGAATTCATTGTGATAATGTGTGTGCATCTTATTTCAAATTTTTAAGTTAATTTTGTTCGATATAGTTTATATATTTGAATTAAGAGTTTTTCCTAATATCAAGATTTTGTGGGTTTAATACCACAATAATTATATAATAATTGTTTAAAAAAATTTATAATTTAATAATGTATACATATATTTTTTTAAATAAATTTGATATAAGAATGTATTTAATTGAAGTTGATTGTATGAAAAATGGGCATGCTTACAAAATATATTTTAAAAGGATAAATTTTATGTAATAATATATAGCTTTGAGTTAAGAAAGCAAATTTCTCAGCAAGAGGCTCGTGACTATTAGGGTTTTGACCACAACTAGGGTTTTGACCTAGTTGACCATTGTCTACAGTATTCCCCACCTTGTAGCAAGATTTTGCAGTCCATAATGGTGCATACCTATGTTCAATGGAGAAGTTAGTGTATCTTGAAGAAATGGAAGCTTGTTCCGCAAGTCTTTCTTCTCACATAGATCAAGTCTAGGTTTCTTATAATGCCATGCTAAAATCTAGAATTGTTGTTCAAATTTTCCATGAAGCTCCTGCTTTTAATGTCTCTATGGGGAATGAAGACGTCAACACTACAAAATATTTTTCAAAACTTGGTTTTTTCTATAGATTTAATGGATTTTGTCCACGGTTGACTAATCTTCATAAGTGGGATTTTTATACATGGAAACCCTTCTTGTCTCAAGATGTGAATATTTTCCCTCTAGCTTGGGGTTTTTTTGATGTTCTCTTTGCTAACCTTGAGGATAAGAAGATCATCTAGGATTCCAAGCCCTTGTTCTAAGGTTGTGTTGGTCTCTTCATCGAGCCCTAATCCCCTTCTTTTGACTTAGTTACAATGGCAATCTCCTTGGCTCTAGTATGGGTAAGGCTTCCAAACCTTCCCATGCATCTTTGGAATTTCTCTATGTTCGCTACTATTGGAAATGCAATCAACAAATATTACGGTTGCATCCATTTCTCTAAAACTACTTATGCTTAAATATGTGTGGAGAAGGATTTTAACTAGGGTTTTCCTGTCGAGATTGTGACAACCCTAGTTATATTTTGCTTATGAATTCTATGTAAACATTTCAAGTATTTTGATTTTTTAAACTAAAAAAGGAAATGGGCTAAGGGACACGAATTCTAGGGATTGAGGATGGTTACTTGCTTGGGATGTTTAGGTTTACTTGCTAAAGGAAAAATATGAATTGTGTTGACAACCATTGAAGGGTGGTTGGTGAGATTTAATGGCTTGGTGCTTCTCTAAATTTATGATAGAAGTATGCATACCATGCTTACATTGGAGGAATTGACAAGCAGAGAAAGGACACAAAATAATGGAGTTGTGGGTTGCGCAAATAGGTGGAAAATGAGGAGGTCAACGACTACAGGAGAACACTATCTTGAGGAGGAAGTGGAGAACAAAAAATGATACTAAGAACAAAAAGCACACAGATTAGAAAGAGGAGAAAAAAAATTAAGGGTGAGATCACACTTAGGAGATCACTATGAATGCATGAAATCATAGAAAACATACTGGGGTTTAGAGAGAACAACAAAAATGGGAAAAGAAGCAAAGTAACGCCCTCATGAGCAAGCTTGACATGAAACAACACAATTTTTTTTAGCAATAGAGGAAACAACACCGAAAAAAAAAAACCTGTGCTTAGTTCTGCATGGAAACATTTGAAGACATCTACAACAAAATAGAGAGGTTCTAGGCATGTTACAACTCCCAGAGAAGTTACTAATATTTTGGTTGAGCAACATGAGTACAAGAGGAATTTTCTCTAGGTGAGGGTAAATCTTAGGATGCCTTGGGGGCTAGAGGGTGGAGATGGTCTTTTCTAGAGTCTCTTGACAGCCTAGGGTAGAAATTTAACCATTGGATTCCTAGTAAGGGAAATTCTATAGTCTTCCTTTACTTGTTTCATCTGGTTTTGGTAGTGGGTTCTATACTCACTTTAGTGGGTGGAATCACTTTGTTATATGTTTTAAGGGTGGAGGTGAAGCCTCTGAATCCCTTGGAGTTTATTGGTTGTGGCACAACTATAGGGTGGAGGCAGCAGGCCTCTGGTCTCCCTGTGCATCACATTTATTTTTTGATTAGTTGGAGGGTGAAGGTGGGAGAGCCTCTAGAATTCCAAATTCAACCAATAGTTGGTACTCAATCCCTTGAGAAAACCCTCTTAGTCTCTGGAATATGGCTCGAAGGTGACAACTACAAGTGAGGACTTGTTATAAGTCATTTATGGTTAGGTGGAGAGTGGTTGTCACTAACTCAGTGGCCCAAATTCTTTCCAAGATAAGTGTTTTATATGTACTCCTTATCATTAAGTTTGTATTGGAATATTAGATTAACAATGTATCCATTGCATGAATGGCTCATAGTTCTCCTGTAATGAAAAAGAAAATTAAGTTCTCATACTTACTCCTGAGTGGTTTTTACATTAATGTCCTTTATGCAGGAATCACATACATATGAACATCTTTGTGGGTGTTGTGCGCATTGTTTAATATTTCATTAAGTTGTTGATGCAATAAAACGTTAGGCACTGATGTATATAAAATAATATTAACCTCATTGATCTTCGTTCCTGAATAATCATTTAATCCTTGATAATCTGAAATCATAATAGGCATGTAGAAGAGTTATGTGACATCCTTGTGAAACTGGTAATTTAGTGGGCATAACTGACATACAGAGGTGTATAGTCCTCATTTTCATGACTGTGAGAATGCTTGAAAGTTTAATGCTATCAACAAAATGTGAGTGAATGGTGAATACATCATACATACATATATAGATATATATATACACGTGGAAATATAATCAAACTGAATACTAAAATCATTATAGTTTGGGCTTAATGGCTAACACGCATGGGTGTGGTCCAATACGCAGTCAAACCTTTTGTGTAAATGGTGGAAGGCATATAGACAATAATATATGTAATAATAATAGTCCAACAATGTTATATTAGCCCCAAGATTATGCTGGGCGCATTGGATCTGTTCTTGGGTGTATAGGAAAAGTTGTGTGTTTGGGTGTGGCCTATAATGTCGAAGTGGTCCCATAAGGGTTCACTACTTGTGAGGCTATGTTGAGAGGTACGACCTATGCACACGCGAAAACTTGCTTATTCATATGTGTCTGGACATATAAATCAATATAACTCGTAATGTGTGTGTTAGTAAATATATCATGTAATACAAATGTATTCTGGATAGAGGTCGGTTGATCCACTGGTTGTGCTAAATTTGAATGTGTTGAATTGGTTGGTCAACCCCCAAGGGTCAAGTTGTAAACACCAGATCACTAGGGGAGAACACCAGATCACTATCGTATAATGCATTGCAATGGTATGTGATACCATAAACCACCACATCTCAAGCACCAGATGGAAGGTCGTAGCCCAGAAGGCTAGGCTGACAACCCGTATAACCACACCACCATAACTAAAGGCAAAGGCCATAACCCAGTGGACGACAATGATATGTTGGATAAATCAACCTCGTGGGCCAAAATCACAACCCCCCTGTGATGTCAACAGGAGAGGAGGGGGTAACGTTATTCGATATGAATCGAAGGATGGTGAAATGGGCAGAGACCATTCAGTGGAAGCCAAGAACCTTGAGTTGGAATGCCAATAGCAGAAGCACTCTAAGTCCCCCTGGTTGATGTCACTAAGGAGGGGGGTTAGTGCTATCGTTTAGGACCATTGATCTCTATGGCATATTCTGGGTCATCAATGGTAGAGGTTGATATTAAATTAAAATTTCTTTGTTGTATGAACGAACATTGCGTCGGGATCAAAGCCTATCCGTTTGTGGATTAATGTGATCCCTCGAGTGACAAGGGTTCAAAATGGTTGTAGACCATTGGATAGTGGGGTCACAATTGCATATGGGACCATGCTTGTCATGGCCCCAATTCCATTTTTTCGATTGGAGTAATGTGCGGCACCAACTAAATACATACACTTAACTTTTTCCATTATGATTTTTGGACTATGCCTATATTCAACTTCACTAATTTCTTTACAACAATTATGTGCGGAATCATAACTTTAAACAACTACAACTATATGTAAGAGACATAATTTCAACACTTTAATGCTTTATAAAATCATATATAAATTTCTGTTTACAAATGTTACATCATAGGGAAGCAAACTGCCTTAACCTGGTTTTATAGTTTTCTGCATGGGTCGGCTGCCCTTCGGGTCTGCACGCTCAACCCGTTGCACGACCAAGCCGTAGTCATCCGATTGGTTCTGTTCCATGTTGTACCTAACTGTAATAGCCCAACCAGTTCTGCTCGCACGTCGCACTTGACCTTGCTACACATATGCAACGTTTTGCGCCTGTCGTGTCGTTGCACACCCACAACACCCAACGATTGCTACTGCACGAACTCGACTGGACCCAACCTTCATGTTACACATTGTCATGGGTTTGCGGTCCGCTCGCCTTGTGGTCATCGCTACCCGACCTAAAATTTGCTTGTTCAATAAATTTTCCCACCCTACAAGCTCATCCACTCCTTCGCCGCATTCTGCATTGCGCTATAATATGCTCACCCGAAATTCCATCTCTTGCCCTGTAACTAGATAGTTGCTCATTGGTTGATGTCCTTCCTCCATCTCGCGTCCATAATATATATGGTGATCATCGTGTCTCTTAAGGGGCTTCGACCCATCCAAATCGACCATGACACCCTATCATCACATCGGCCTGCCAACATTGTGTTTCCCATTGCCTGCTATAAACACTTCACGGTCGCCCTCAACACTTAGACACATTTTCCACTTGCCTTGTCGCTTAGTTTTGTGTGTCCAAGTTTGCACTCCTCGTTGCACTTACCAAACACGCTTGCTAAGTCTTCCTCGCTTGTTGTGTTGACTCGCTCAGGCATGCGCCCACTTGGTCACCCGTTACACGAGTCGGCCAGGCGCTCCCGCCCATCACACATTTTGGGGTGCGTCTACCCATCGCTCCACCGTCACACATGGGAGTGCCCGTCATACTTCGGTTAAGTGGGCCCGTGTTGGGCGCCCGAATCACCTTAGGGCAGTGATGCTGACTCAGGGTCCTGACATCCTCCCCTACCATGAGTCATTGTCGTCCTCGGCATTCCTATCAACCTCATTAGTTCATCATTATACTCAATAATATCCTTCCTCCACCTCCACAACGAATCCTCCATTTCCCAACTACTCTCCTCGGATGTTTTCTTCCATCGAACAAAGAAATCCTGTCATGTAGTACTCCCAACACCTACAGTCCAAAAATCTAAGATCTTGTCCAAAATCAGGTGTGGCTTGTCCACAATCATGGCTAGTCCTCTCGGTGGTGTTTTCCTCTCAAGATGATGTGAATTAAGTCTACATCTCTTGAGCTGACTCATATGGAACACAAGATGTTTCGAATGAATGTGGTTCGGAAGCTCCTACTCATAGGAAACTTCCCCAAATTGCTTCTTCACCCAGAATGGCCCTTCATACGTCATCGTCAAAGATCTTACTGTCCCTTTTGGTGGCTAAAACTGATCTCCAGTGATCCTCAAAAATACCATAACCCCAACTTCGAAGTGTGCATTCTGTCTATCCTTGTCCGCTCATTTCTTCATCCTCCTTGCAGCATCATGCAAGTGCACCCATGCTATCTCCAAGGTCTCCTCCTACGCTGTCAAGAATCTCTTCGCATGTGGACTCCTCATAAATCCTCTCAATAGCACAGTGTGTGGAGCAATTGGCACTTCTCCATTGACCAACTCAAATGGACTATACCTAGTTGTGGAACTCTTCTGCATATTGTAGCTAAATTGAGCCACATCTAAGAGTTCAATACAATTCTTCATATCAGTAATCACATAATGTCTCGAGTAGTCCTCCAGAAGTGCATTAATCTATTTAGTATGCCCATCTGTCTATGGAAAGTAACTTGAACTTTGCAACAACTGTGTCCCAACCAACTTGAACAAAGTGGTCCAAAATATACATGTAAATCATGGATCTCGGTCAGACACAATACTCAATGGTATCCCCCAATACTTCACAACATGTTTAAATAATAGCTCACCAGTCTTCTCAGCCCCACATGGTATCTTCGTCGGAATGAAGGCGACATACTTAGAGAAACTATCAACAATGACCATAACTCCATTATACCCTTGCACCTATGGTACTGAGTGATGAATTCCATCGAAACACTCATCCATGGTCTCTATGGAATCAATAAAGGCTACAACAATCCTCCTTGTCTTTCATTATCTAATTTGTCCTGCTGACAATTATGCACATATGCACATATACCTCTACATCCTCCCTTATCTTCTCCCAAAAGTACCCACTCTCCAATAATGCCAAAGAACGACACTGCCTTGGGTGCTCAGCCCATGGATAATCATGACACTCCTTCAAGAGGTGCCTCCTAAGTCTAGATGAATTTGGAATGTAAAGTCAGTTCCCATAGAACAAGAGTCCATCTCGTAGGAAAAACTTTTGAGTCTTCCCCTCCTTCACCTATTTTAGAATGTTCTTCTCTTGAATATTGGTCTCCAAACTATCTCAAATTCTACTATGTATCTCATCGATCATTTGTACTCGACCCCTACTGCACTCAGCCCGATCCTCTCCCTCTTTAAGTGCAGCTAACTATCCCTTCCTGCTGAGGACATATGAAACTACATTGATTCTCCCCAGTCTATACTCAATAGTCATGTCAAACTTTTCCAATAATTCCTGCCAACGAGCCAGATTTGATGAAAGCTTTAGTTGGGATGAAAAATAACTCGCTACAATGTTGTTAGTATTGACAACGAAAAGCTTCCCAATCAAGTAATGCCTTCATACCTCTAACCGATGGATGATCGCAATCATCTCCTTCTCATGAACCAGATATTGTCTCTCTCTATCCTGCAACTTTCGACCCTCATATGCCACCGGATGCCCATCCTATAAGAGTATTTCCCATATCGCAAAATCCGAAGCATTATCGTGCACCTCAAATGGTCTCTCAAAGGCAATTAGCCTCAGTATCAGTGTTCTAACCATCCTCTTCTTCAAATCTTCAAATGTTGCTCGACACTTCTTCGTCTAATTCCATCTCTTATTCTTCTTTAGAAGGTCTATCAGTGGTGCAGTCACCATGGAGTACCCCTCTACAAACTTTCGTTGGTAGTTGGTCGTTCCCAAGAACACCCTCATATCATGGACATTCTTCAGTTCGGCCCAATCCTCAATCACCTTTATCCTGTTCGGCTCCATCCATATGTGACCTTGACCCACAATTTGTCCAAGGAATGGAATCTCAGTCTGGGAAAACATACACTTCGACTTCTTCAAGTACAAATGGTTCTTCTTTAGAGCCTCAAATACCAAAGCCAAGTGCGTTATGATCCTCCACCTTATCACCGAATATCACGATGTCATCCACGTATACTACTATGAACGAATCCAAATATGGATGCAAAACATCAGTCATGAAAGTGCAAAACATAGTAGGATCATTGCACAACCCGAAAGGCATGACAAGGAACTAAAAGCACCCATACGTCGTCACAATCACAGTATTCTTATCATCCCCCCTGCTATCCACACCTAATAATACCCATGCCTCAAGTCTAGCTTGGAAAACACTCGGGCTTTCACGATATGGTCGAAGCAATTTGCAGCAAGTGGCAAAGGATATCTGTTCTTTATCATCTGCTTGTTAAGAGCACGATAATCACATCACATCTGCATCTCATTCATATCTTTCTTCCTCTGGAACAATACTGGAGCACCATATGGGGACCTTGAAGGTCGTATGAAACCTGCATCAACCAAACTCTTCAGTTTTCGTTCAACTCTTCCAACTCTGGTCCCGAAAAACGATAAGGAGCTTTTGCCAGAGGTTTCTTCCCTGGCTTTAGCTCAATGTTATGGTCCACTACATGTCTTGGTAGAATTACTTTCAACAACTCATCAGGAATCAAATATGCATATTTTTCCAATACATCGCAAATCGCGGCTGGAATAGGCATCCCCACTCCATCATCATCTTCAACCTCCCTGAGGACTATCGTATATGTCTCAACATCTGCATCCCACATCGCCCTACTCATACTTAGTGCAGAAACATGCTGCACCTTCACTTCCCTTCTCTGCTGGTAAGTAGGTAAATCCTATGTCCATGTGTCTCCAATCAACATGACCTCATCGCAAAAGGGGACAACAATTGCCTTGTTTCCCTTCAGAAAATCCTACCCCAATATCATGTCAAAGGCATTCATCTCCATCACCATGAAGTCTAAACATCCTTGTGAATCTGCAATTCAAAATGGCACTTCGTCTTCGAATCCTGAGACTTTAGCCTTCGAGTTCATTGCCTTGACGTCCACACTGGTTAGAAAAATTTGCAGCCCAAATTCCTTTGCTAGCCTTGTCGTCATAAAATTATGTGTGGCACTCGTGTCCACAAAGGTTTGGACGGTTCTTCCATGAATCCCCAAGTCAAGAAACCCCAAAATATGCATCGAATTTTTCTTTTTCTCCAAAATTTCGGTCTGCATACATCTCTAGTCTCTGGAACCTTCTGTTGTACTGGCTTTGATACCATTTGTCACAACCACAATTCGTTTTTCCTGATTGGAGTAATGTGCGGCATCGGTTAAACACATAACTTATCTTTTTCCATTATGTTTTCTAGACTACGCCTACATTCAACTTCATTAATTTCTTTACAACAATTATGTGTAGAATTCATAACTTTAAACAGCTACAACAAGCAAGAGACATCATTTCAACACTTTAATTCTTTATAAAATCATATATAAAATTCTGTTTACAAATGTTGCATCATAGGGAGGCAAACTGCCTCCACCCATTTTTACAGTTTTCTGCACGGGACGACTTGGCCATTGGGTCTACACATTCAACCTATTACACAACCCGACCGCAATTGCCTGATTGGTTTTGCTCGCATGTTGCACCCAACCTTGCTTCATGTCCGCAACATTCTACGCCCATCGTATCGCTACACATTGGCGGTGCTAGGCGCTCGTCATTGCACCAACTCCATCGACCCATACCTCCATGCTACACGTTGGCATGGGTTTGCGTTCAGCTTGCCTTGTGGTCACCGCTACTCGACCCGAACTCTACTCGTTCACTAGACCCGCCCACCCTGTGGGCTCATTCGCTCCTTTGTCGAGTTCTTCACTGCGCTCTAATCTGCTCACCCAAACTTCCATGTCTTGCCTTGTGACTAGATGGTTACTCATTGGTTGATGTCCTTCATCTCACGTCCATAATATATATGGTGATCATCGTGTCACTTGAGGGGCTTCGACCTATCAAGCTGACCGATCCAACTCGACCATGACACCCCATCATCACATTATCCCGCTAACATCATGTTTCGCACTGCCCGCTATAAACTCTTCACGATCGCCCGCAAAACTTACCCAAATTTTCCACTTGTCTTGTCACTCGGTTTTGTCATCCAAGTGTGCACTCCTCCTCGCACTTACCAAATGCACCCACTAAGTATTCCTCGCTCGTCGTGTCGAATCACCCAGGCATGTGCCCACTTGGTTTCCCGCTATAAGGGTCGCCCAAGTGCGCCTACCCGTTATGATTGTCCGTTGCACGTTTTGGGGCGCGCACGCCCATTGCTCCATTGTTGCACATGGGCGCACCCGTCGCACTTCATTTAAGTTTTCCTGTGTTGGGTGCTCGACTCACCCAAGGACGGTGATGCCGACTTAGGGTCCTGACAATGACTATAGCAGTAACATCACGGGGATAACACTAACACATGTCGACTGTCATTTCTAATGCATAATGGGGGAATTGGATGACTCACCGTCAAGGCTGTTTGTATATATATGTAATATAATTTGAATTGAGTTGAGGAACTTCACATAGGAGGAACTATGAGGTATGTGGCACCAAAGTGAACCTCATGGTCAGATGACGAGGTAGGTAGTAATGTGTCATGTGGGCATCAGGGAAAGGTGACACCTTTAAACAAATAAAACTTTGAAGGAGTATAATTTGTGACCCAGGAGTTTAAATTGGGAAAACCTTATTTTTCGGAAGTGTCTCGTCGAGATGAGTACAATGGTGACATCCGTTTTGAGTTTTGAAAACTTGGAGAAAGGTATATATATATATTACCCCATTTCTCTAACGACCACTAGGAAGTTGGGTTTGTAAGTAACACTTCACCGAGAATAAGGTGGGGTGTTTTTACAAAGATCAACCTAACAACAACATATAATGTATGGGTTCAAAAGCTTGATTATGAAAATGTTTCATTCTAATGTTGCAAATGTTATGAAACAAGGCATGTAAACAAGAATGATCTCAAGAGAGTAAAGTATAATAGAGGTTGGAAAAGCAACTAGAGGCCAAATGGTGGGAAGGTGCTTAGAGAAAACATTATATTATACACAAGGAAGAAGAGATCTAGGATATGGAACAAAAAGAAAATCAGGAAGAAGATAAAGAATAGCTGTCAGACGAGGAAAAGGACAACCAAGAAGAAACACAAGTAATAAAGGATCCACTAAATTCAGAAACAGAGGAGGAACAAGCTCCAAAAACCCCCATGAACTCTAGATCCCCCGCCGAGTTTACATAAAATAAGATGGAAAACAAAATCTCTTGGGCTAATTGGGTATATGGAAAAAGTGATAAAGACAACAAACAACACTCTTCGAAGATAAATGCCACAAATCCACCAAAAGACACAAATTGAATCCAAGTTGGGAATAAAGGAAAAAATGCCTTACCAAGGAAAATGAGAAGTTAAACAAGTCTATAGTAAGCAGTAATGGAAAAGAAAATGCACTTGGATCTTGGGAGTTTTTAGGAAAAAATTTAACTCGAAAGGGAACAATTTTTTTGTATGACAAACATCTCGATTGAGGTTTTCAATTGAGTCACCATGCTTAATTACAAACCCATAAGGGATATTGGTGGTTCTAAAGCATTGTAATAATTGAGAGCCACATCTTAACTTTTTTTAATAAAAGACTCATATTCATTCCATTTTAAGAAATGCATCACATTGAGTTAGAAACAATTGTTTAAAAAAACGAATTTGTTATTTTTTTATATCCATGATACTTCTCCAATGATTCTTTTAATTTTAATCTATTTATTGTGTATAGAAAACTTACTTATTTCATTATATATTATTTAGTATTTAGTTTAGATTTTTAATTTTAGAATTAAATTATATTATTATTATATATTTAAATATTATTTTTATAATTATAATATATAAATTATAATTTTAAAATATTAAAAAATAATTTAGACGTAATAATTTTTATAATTATAATAACGTAAAAAAATCATTACAATTATAATAATGTAAAAACAAAATACTTTAATTTCAGATAAGATACATTTTATTTCTTTTGTATTTCCTTGTGAATGCTCTGATCAAGCCACCCTGGATTGAATTGTCAATTAAATTTGCATCAAGTGTGTTGAATTTTGACATTCTAAACAACATGAACGCATGAATGTTCTTGGATTCATCTTAAATTAAATAGATTATGTTGCCACGCAAGAGGTGAGGGGATATATTCAATTGGAAAATTCATCAGCCTTATAAAATTGTATTAAATTTGAAAAAATATCGATGAATATAATAAAAGTCCAAAAAACATATTATATGTGAAATTTATTTTTTACACGGCTCTAACATGCTATGAAGATGTTTCATGTGTGGACAATACTTTTTACATGCCTTTAACCTACTAAGAAGAGGGGTGCAGAGTTGTTGCGAATAATAAAAGAAAGTTTAAGGTTTTTTTTTTGGGTTTTTTTTGGTTTTTTTTTTTTTTTTTTTATTAATTATTGAGGATGTAGGAAATTTGTAATTATGTGGAAAAAATAAATAAATATTATGAAAAGTATTGTTTTTGTTTGGTTAAGAATTATTTTTTAAACGGCTTAAGATTCAAAGATATTTGAAAAATCAAAAGCATGTTTCTTTACATATTATTAGTAGGTCATTTTTGGTGGTGTGGATTTCTTTGAATAACAGTGATGAGTGTTGAGTCAACTTGCATTCATGGATAGAAACTAGAGATGGCTGTCCTTGCCACTGATTTGAAAATCGAGTTATGATAGGTTTATCCCATTGGTTGAATAAAAATATTATAAAAAGTAAAATTTGATAATATTTTAAAGATTTACAATGAATAAGAGTAGTTGTACTTTTAAGGATCTCATCATCAAAGGATATTAGAAGTATTTTGAAATGTGAAAGGAAAAAAATTATTTAATGGAATAAGCATGTGGGTCAAAGCATGGATTTGGGTTACATTTTTTGAAGAAATAAGGGCGCATTTTGGTGAAAAATAGATGCTCGATAGAGCAATTTTAAGTGCTCAATCGAGCAATTAAGTGCTCGCTCGAGTTGTTGAGGCACTTAAAAATAGCTCGATCGAACATTTAAACAAACCCTCGATGGAGCCATTTTCTAGCCCAAGTTAACGGCTCGATCGAACATTTAAACAAACCCTCGATGGAGCCATTTTCTAGCCCAAGTTAACGGCTCGATCGAAAAATATATCTCGATCAAGCGTTATTTCTAATTAAAAAACTCCAACCGTAGCCTATGCAAGTCATTTTTCTCAGATCGCGAGAGGAAAAGGAGTTCGACATAAGATTTCTAAGCTCGAACAAAATGGTGGAACTCAATCCAACTACCCATCAACCCCACCAATGACCCAAAGGCTCAAGCTGAGGTATGTTTCTTGTCATTTTTGTCTCTTATATATATATATATATATATATATATATATATATGAGGTATGTTTCTTGTCATTTTTGTCTCTTATATATATATATATATATAATGCAAAATAAAATAAATTAATTTCAAAAAAAAAAACTAGCATACAAAAACTACAAAAAAAATCATGAAAACCACCATGAAAACTACAAAAAGACCACTAAGAAAATCCTTGAAAACCACAAAAAATAACCTAGAAAACCAACAATAAAACCCCTGAAGACAAAAAACAACTTAGAAAATCAGCAAGAAAACCCTTGAAAAACACCAAAAAATCTATAATTTAAGTTTTAATTATTATTTTTTAATTTCATTATATACGTTATCTGCAATGGTAGTATGTTTATTATAAATATTTTTTATGGTAAAATTTTTATTTTTTAATTATTTTACGTTTTATGGAGGCGACATGGGTGTGCGACTTGGGCAAATGACCGACGGGCATACGGATGAGTGGGTGCATGAAGTCGAGTGAGGGTGTCCACCCGAACACACAAGGGTCAGCTTAAGGCAAGGTGAAGGGACACACTCGAGAGCGTGCTGACATGTCGGTTGGATAACATATGTTCAGGCCAACCCAACCATGAATGAAGGGACATGACTCTTGGAAATTCAGTGGTCGTATAAATAAAACATGGGTGACATTCGTTCAACCCATCATCCAAATCCAAGTTCACCAAGCAATTCAAACTAAGGGTGAATAAGGAGATTCACAAGGCAACTAAACCTAAGGAAAACTAGGTAGAGTGAGGCTCGTTCAGGAAAGTCGTAGGTCTATAAGATATCGTTGGGCATATTTCAGGGTTTCCATAGTTCGGATGGGCACAAACCTCTACAAGTAGGGGCTAAAGTGTAGGCGCTGCATGAGAGGTACTACAGGACGACACTACAGTGTTGTCGCTGCATGGAAGGCTGCTATAGGTAGGCAGAGGGCACTACAGTGTGGGTGTTGCATGACAAGCCGTTACAGGCAGGCACTACAATGCGAGTGCTGCATGATAGCCACTACAGGCAGGCAAAGGTTGCTATTGTACGGGCAGAGGTCATTACAGGTGAGTGGAGGCTGCTACAGGGGAGTGGAGGCTGCTGCAGGCGAGTGGCGACCGCTACAGTGTGGGAATTGCACGACAAGTCGCTATAGGCTGCACAAAGGGCGGATAGGAGTTCAAAATTCGGGTAGAATGTTGCATGGATAGACAAGGGTCAAGTAGGCCTGCACGACATGCTTCACAAACCAGTGAACCGGTGGGAAGATCACTACACTACTATAAAAATAATTATAACTTGTAAAATATTGTTGAAAGGATTTTATAAGTGATTTGGGCAAACTGTTGGGAGTTGCCCATCCCTTTGTGTATGTTTTGTACATGTTTATTTCTGTTGCACATTGAAGATAAATGAATGAAGTATAATTGATATAATGTTGCATTGTTAACACTTGAAGAAAATTAACTAAGTGTTGGAGGTTAGGCATGGTTCATAAACTTAAGTAGTGAGAATTGAAAAAGTTAGACAACCTTGCACCGTGCTCACGTATGGTTGGAAGTCACCACTAGCGTGGTGCAGTGACACAACATGTCTTCAACCTTCCATTTCTCGAGTGCTTTATCAAGATTCCCCAATTAACCCCTATGATTACGAAATGACCAGGGCCCGTTAGTTGCTTACTTCACATGACTGGTCAAAGGGGATTTAGCTAGAATTAATTTGAAAAAGGCTACAATTATGACATAGTTCCATGGGCCCCTTAACGAGAGAATTAATCAACCCTTCTAAAACTAAACAACGAAGCGAAATATTAGTGAGAACCCAAACAACCATAAAATCTTCTAAGATGTTCCAAAATAGATTACCTTCCCCAATGCTTGGATTTTCCTACCTTATATCCAATTCTAAACAACTAGCACAACCACATTAAAAGTATTAATGTGGTTGATATAAGCCAAAGGCTTCATTTGTATCTATCATTGATAAATATATGATTTGTATCTACCATTTCTATATACCAAAAAAAAACTACCATTTATATCTACTCAAAAAACACTATTGCATTAAAAATATTATTATTATCATTATAATTAATAATAATTATTTCTTTATCATAAATTATTTAATATTAAATGTTATTTATTATTATTTAATTTGAAATTATGTAATATAAATATGAACCCTTAGATTAATAAACTATAGGGATTGATATTATAAACCAAAGAGAATAATAAACCCAAGGGGTTAATACTAAAACCCCAAGGGATTATAAACCCAAGGGAATAATATTAACCCAAGGGATTATTACTAAAAACCACAGGGTTTATATTCTCTTGGGTTTATAGTATTAATCCCTTGGGTTTATAATATCAATCCCTTAAGTTTACTAATGTAAGGGTTCATACTCCTAGGGTTTAATACTAAAACCCCAAGGGATTATGAACCAAAGGCAATAATATTAACCCAAAGGATAATAAACCCAAGGGATTAATACTAAAAACCCAAGGAATTATTAACCCAAGGGAATAATATTAAACCTTAGGGATTAATATTATAAACCCAAGATATATAAACCCTAAGAAAAATATTATAAACCCTAAAATAAACATGGTTGACTATGGTTGACAATGGTTGATTTTCATTTTGAGATAATGGGATTAATATTAAAACATGGTAGACAATGGTTTACCATGGTTGACCATAGTTGACCATGGTTGATATTATAAACCGAAGGGAATAATAAACCCTAGGGATCAATACTAAAAACACGAAGGACTATAAACCTAAGGGAATAAAATTAAACCCTAGGGATATGAACCCTTAAATTTATGAACCCAAGGGATTGATATTATAAACCCAAGGGATTGATATTATAAACCCAAGGTATATAAACCCTAAGATAATTATTATAAACACTAAAATAAACATGGTTGAGAATCGTTAATTTACGTATTGAAACCATCTTTATCACAATGCGACGTTGGACTATGGTTAACCATGGCTTATTTCCATATTGAGACAATATTTGTCACAATGTGACATTTGACCATGGCTGACCATGGTTGACCATGATTAATATTATAAACCAAATGGAATAATAAACCCAAGGGATTGATATTATAAACCCAAGGGATTAATACTAAAACCCCAAGGGATTATTGACCCAAGGGAATAATATTAAACCCAAGGGACAAATATTATAAACCCAAGGTATTTAAACCCTAAGATAAATATTATAAACACATGGTTGAGCATGGTTGTTTTTCATATTGAGATAATTCTTATCACAATGCGACATTAGACCATGGTTGATTTACATATTGAGGCAATCCTTGTCAGAATTTGACGTAAGACCTTGGTTGACCATGGTTGGCCATGGTTGATTTTCATATCAATAAAATCTTTGTCACAACGTGACTTTAAACCATGGTTGACCATGCTTGATTTCCATATCGAGATAATCTTTGTCACAATGCGACGTTGGACCATGGTTGAAAATGGTTAACCATGTTTGATTTTCATATCGAGACAATCTTTGTACAATTTGATGTTCGACCATGGTTGACCATGATTGTCCATGATTTTCATATGAAGACAATTTTTATCACAAGGCGACCTTCGACCATGGTTGAACATAGTTGACTATGGTTGGCTATGATTAACCATGATTGATACTGTAAACCCAAGGGAATAATAAACCCAAGGGATTAATACTAAAACCCCATGGGATTATGAACCGAAGGGAATAATATAAAAACCAAGGGATTAATATTAAAAACCTAAGGGATTATAAACCCAAGGGATAAATATTATAAACCCAAGATATATAAACCCTAAGGTAAATATTACAAACCCTAAAAAAAACATGGTTGACCATAATTGATTTTCATATTGACAAAATCTTTAACACAATGCGACGTTGGACTATAGTTGACCATGATTAATTTTCACATTGAGATAACCTTTCTCACAATGCGACGGTGGACAATGGTTGATGATGGTTGACCATGGTTGATTTTCATATTGAGATAATCTTTGTCACAATGCAACGTTGGACCATGGTTGACCATGTTGTCACAATGTGACATTGGACCAATAGACAAGCTTTGTCATAATGTCACCATGGTTATTGCCCATGGTTGACCATGGTATATTTTCATATTGATACAATATTTATCACAATGTGGTGTTGGAATATGGTTGACCATTGATGACCATGGTTATAAACCATGGTTGATTTTCATATTGAGACAATATTTGTCATAATGCAACGTTGGAACATGGTTGACCATGTATGACCAGGTTTGTCACAATTTGACGTTACACCAAGAGACAATCTTTGTCACAATATGACCATGGTTGATTTTCATATTGAGACAATCTTTATCACAATTCGACATTGGAACATGGTTGACCATGATTGATTTTCATATTGAGACAATCCTTGTCACAAAGCGACATTGGACCAGGTTTATCGTGGTTCACTATGATTGATTTTAATGTCAAGAAAATCTTTGTCATAATGCAGTGTTGGACCATGGTTGACCGTGGTTGACCATGATTTATTTTCATATTGAAAAAATCCAATGATAAACCAAGGTATATAAACCCAATGATAACTATTATAAATGGTAAAAAAAACATGGTTGACCTATGTATGACCATGGTTTATTTTCATATTGATACAATCTTTTTCACAATGTGACATCGGACTATGGTTGACCATGATTGATTTTCATATTGAGACAATCTTTGACATAATGTGATGTTGGACTATGGTTGACCGTGGTAGATTTTCATATTGAGAAGATATTTGTCACAATGTGACATTGGACCATGGTTGACATGGAAAAATTTTGGGGTGAATTTTCGCTCTTTGGCGGAATTAAGGGGTTTTAAATTTTTAGTGGGCAAATATTTTGTATCATAGTAGATTTTTACAAATTCCCTCAAATTTATTTTATAAAAAAATTAGGTATGGAGGTTAGCCCACCTTATTTTAAGGGAGAGGGTAAAAAAGGTAAATTTATCCCTTGAAATTAGGAGTTACAACCTTCCATTTGCCCTAATTTTCAAGAATAGGTTTTATTTAAGTGAATCCTATGGGCCAAATACCATATTTATAAAAGAGGTATGGTAAATTAATAAAAATATAAATAAATGAGAGGTATGGTAAATAAATAAAACATTTTTTATATTTACTCCATAAGTCACCTTATATACATGCAAGGGTGTAAACAAATAAAAATATAAATAAAGTGGAGGTATGGTAAATAAATAAAACCTATTTTATACTTACTCAAAAGGTATGGTAAATAAATAAAAATATAAATAAACTAGAGGTATGGTAAATAAATAAAATCTCTTTTTATATTTAGTCCATAACCCTCTTTCTATTTATGAAGGCTCAAAAAAGAGGTTTTATTTAAGTGAATCCTATGGGCCAAATACCATATTTGTAAAAGAGGTATGGTAAATTAATAAAAATATAAATAAACGAGAGGTATGGTAAATAAATAAAACAATTTTTTTTTTATATTTACTCCATAAGTCACCTTATATTTACGAACACTAAAAAAATGCATTATATTTAGGTGAAACCTATGGGCAAAATACTATGGGCCAAATACCATGGGCTAGATTATTATTAATACCATGCCAAAAAACATTATTAACCCTAATATTAGTATTAATAAAAATAAAAATGGCACATGGTATTGAACCATGGTATTCATGTGGAATGTAGCCTATTTAAAGGGGGGAATTAAACCATCATAGATCCATCTTTACTCTAGATCTACTAAGCCCCGAGAGGGATCAAATATCATGATATGCAAACTAGCATAGAGTGAAAAAATATTTGATCCCTCTCGGGGCTTGGTGGATCAAGAGTAAAAACGGATGTTGGAATTTAATGTATGTTAAACATTTTAACTTGGTTAAAATAAAAAATAAAATAAAAATCAATTATTTGTTTTATTAATTTTTATAAATTACTAATAGTAATTTTTAAGCTTTAGGTTTATGATAATCCATGGTATTGACCCTTGGTAATACCATGGTATTCATGTGATCATAGACTATTTAAAGCGGAAATTCTATCATCTTAGATCCATCTTAATTCTGGGTCTACAGAGTGCTCAGAGGGATAAATAGATTTCATCCCTCTAAGAGTGGTAGATGTGGAGTTAAGATGGATATAGGTTGGCTTTTATGATAATGAAGATATTAAATAGACTTAGGAAATTATATTGTAAAACATCTTAAGGTGAATGGTTAAAGCTACATTTAGTCACTTCACAAAATTTAGTAAAAAATATCAATATCGCCATTAATATTGGTTTTTCAGATTTAACAAAAAAAATTCAAAACAGTAAAACCTTATCACTCTTTCTGCATCACCCTCGTAGAAGATTTCCCACCATTTTTCAAACATTCTCAATATGATATCTTCATGAAAAAGTTTAGGTACTGATGTTGGATTAGTTGTTTGAAAAATAAGTTGGTTTGTACAACATTTCATCTTCTGTGCTATTCTTAGTTTGTCCTAATGATCTGTAGGGGTTGGAGCCAGTGCACCATATTTTCCTAAAAGGTGGAGATTGTTCACCAAAAAGGAAATTAATCTTAATGTTACAACACTATTAAAAAATGCGAGATGTATGAGGGTAGTGAATTATGCTAATAACCAATTTAGATTGGGAGAGACGTAATTAAATTTTATTATTTAATTGAAGATTTCCAATTAAAATAATAATAAATCTACATTTATATATTCATATATTGATTGGAAGGCTTCTCACAATGGTAACTTCTTTCAATTAGATCCCCTTCAAGCCTTTGGGATACCTAATACTTTGTTATATAATATAGTTGGGGCTTGCTACTTGTTGGCGTGTTGGGGTAAACAAACTTGATGTGGTTTTTTTTTATCTCGCAATTGGAGTCTATGGAATAAGAAAGAAATTTGATAACTTGAAAAAAGTGGTAGCTTGACAAAAGTTGTAGAGAAAAGATTAATCTCTCCTACCTTGACATAACTCATTGTCAATATCAACACCTACAAGAACTTTGTTGTCGAATATTATCAAAACTAATAGAAGGATATGAAAGAGTGTATTGTAAGAACCTTGACAAACACGACCACTGAAACTTGGAACATTGTTTGTAGGAAGAGAAAATTATGTTTCTTTTTTCCAAACATGTATGTTAGTATATTACAGTTTAATGAATATGTTTTCTTATTATCATATATGGTTTCATACTTTAACAAAACATTTGCCAAGACTTCACAATGTTTTATTATTCAGTAAAAGATTTGCCAAGATCTTAGAAGATTTTATAATTCAGTGAAAGATTCTCCATCACTGTACAAGATAATATAATCTAGTGAGAGATTCACCAAAAGAGTTATATATACATATTATATATTGATAAAATCACCTCCCATTTTTCCTATGTATCACAGGGATTAGCCCATTTATTAGACATATAAATATAGGGTGGTTCTTAAAATTTTCCCTTATGGTTGACCATGATTAAACCCTAGGATTAAACCCTATGAATAATATTAAACCTACTAATATGAACCCTTAGATTAATAAAGCTAAGGGATTGATATTATAAACTCAAGGGAATAATAAACCCAAGGGATTAATTCTAAAATCCCAAGGGATTATAAACCCAATGGAATAATAGTAAACCCAAGAGATTGATATTATAAACCCTAAGATAAATATTATAAACCCTAAAATAAACATTTTTGACCATTTTTTATTTTCATTTCAAGACAATCTTTGTCACAATTAGATGTTAGACCATGGTTGACCTTGAATGATTTTCATATTGAGACAATCTTTATCACAATACGAAGTTGGACCATGGTTGACCATGATTACAAACCAAAGGGATTTATATGAAACCCACAGATTAATATTATAAACCCTATGAATAATATTATACCTTAGGAATATGAACCCTTAGATTAATAAACCCAAGGGAACAATAAACCCAAGGGAATAATACTAAACCCAAGGGAACAATAAACCCAAGGGAATAATACTAAACCCAAGGGATTAATATTATAAACTCAAGATATATAAAACCGAAGATAAGTATTATAAACCCTAAACCATGGTTGATTTTCATATTGAGACAATATTTGTCACAATGCGACGTTGGACCATGGTGCACGATGGTTGAAAATGGACCATGGTTGACCATATTGAGCCAATATTTGTCACAATGTGACATTGGACCATGTTTGACCATGGTTGATGATGGTTGACAATGGTTTATTTTCATATTAATAACTTGAAATAGTTTCCTCCCCTATGAATTCATAGATGTTAGTCACTTCTTTTTGGTTATCAAGGTCCACACCATTTGTGAAGTCCAAAATCTCCACCAAATGGTGATGTTCCTTAACAACTTGGAAACAAGTGTATTTATAGTTAGTTTTCTTTTAAATACCCCCCCCATGTAAGGTTTTTGTTATTCATAACAAAATCATAAAAAATGATTCAAATAAAAATTTGACAAGTTCCCATGGGAAAACATAATAGATCATATTGTATTTATTAATCCCATATTAAATTAGTCATTTTAAATTTGACTTATTTAGGGAGAGCATTTTCAAAGTCAACTTCAACACACAACCCAATATATATTGTGTTATTGATCCGGATTTAAATAGGAACACAACAAATTATAGAGATAACCATAAACACATAGATGCAACGGAAATAATACTTCATTTCATTAATATAAAATACTGAAATATGCTTACAAACAGAAATGGAAATAAACCAACTAGGGCGATGGTAGCTTATCTCTGAGAAGAGATGTGGCGGCTACATGCCTCTGAACTATCTTACAATGAGGCTCGAAGGCCTATTTATTGTTGAGAAACAATGGAAAACCCTAAACATCCAAAAACCTAACCCTAGAAGATGAAACGCCAAACTGTGGGCCCCTTTTGGGTAAATTGGTACATCAACTTCCGGGGTCGTAACTTTGGCATACGATCTCCATTTGACGCGCACAGTATCTCGTTAGAAAGATCTATCCAAGAACTACAAGTTTGGGAAGAGTAGAATGTTTCATGTTTCCCAAAAAACATTGTTTAGGGCCTCAAAACGGCTCCAGAAGTTCAGGACCCGAAAAATTGCTAAAAATAATAAACTGTGCTACAATTAAGGAAACTGCAAAGCTGAAAGAAACAATGGTGGGGGTCCAAGTGGACTTGGTAGGCAGCCACCAATATCCACCTGGATAATTCCTCACCCCTTAGGAAGCAATGGTCCCCATTGCATTGAGTTCCTCCATGGGATGAGGAAACTTCTGCTGAACTTGGTCCCTAGTGAGCCACTTGCCCTGGTGAAGGAGTTGGCCTGCTTTGACAACTCGATACAATTGGATATTCTACTGGCGAGTGTGCTTGATCTATGTGTCCATGATCCAATCAATTGTAGCTTGTTCCATTCAATTTGGATTTAACTCTGTGGGTGTGAGGTGTTCTACAATGTCGAATGTGTCTAGTAATGGTGGAAAGTATGGCCGAAGGCGGTCCACATTGAACACTGGGTGCAGGCCAAGGAATGGGGGAATGCTGAGCTCAAATGCATTGTCTTCCACAGCCTTGGTAATGGTGTAAGGACCATATTAGAGTGGTCTGAGTTTCCGATAGGCTCTGGTAAGGCGTTCCTTTTTCAAATGCAACTAGACTTTGTCATGCACCTGAAACTTGTGTGGCACCCGATGTTGATCATGTCACTGCTTGTACTTCGCATTTGATTTCTCTAGAATTTCATGGAGCTACTAGCAAATATGTTGGATGTGCTCAATGAAGCTGTTTGCCTTATCTGTTTCGGACTGGACATGAGCCAAATTTGCGTGAGTAGATGCAAATGGCATGGCCACATCAATGGGACATAGTGGCTGGAATCCCAAGCCCACTTGAAAAGGGCTACAGCCAGTCGAGCTGTGGAGAGCCCAGTTGTAGCTGTGTTAAAGATAGGGGAGGCTCTCGTCCCATGTGCATGGATTCTTTGAGTTGTACATGCGCAGAATGTGATCTATCATCCTGTTGACAACCTTTGTCTGTCCATCAGTTTGAGGATGGAAGGCTGTGGACTTAGTGAGTTTGGTGTCAAGCATCGACCAAAGACTGGACCAAAATGTACTAAGGAACCTGCTGTCCCGATCAGAGATGATAGACTGTGGGATCCCAAAGTGTACCCACACTCATTCAAAGAAGAGTTTAGTAGTGGCTTCTGCTGTGATATTCTTCTTACAGGCAGCCATAATGGCCATCTTTGAGAACCTGGCGACAACCACAAAAACACAGTCGTTTCCATGCTTAGTGGAAGGGAGGCCTGACATGTAATCCATGGAGATGGATTCCCAAGGTCTACTAGGGGTAGGTAATGGGGTATAGAGGCCTTGCTTCTTAATGGTCGGTTTGGCAATGGCACAGGTAGTGCATGATCTGATGTACTTCCCGACATCCTGTCGAAGAATTGGCCAATAGAAATACTTATGCAGTAATGCCACCATTTTCTCGACCCCGAAATGTCTAGCAGCTCGACTGTAGTGTGCTTCCCAAATCATCTTGGCACGCTCACTTGAAGGAACACAAAGGTGACCTAGGTGGCATAACAGGGCATCCTAGAGGTGAAAATCTGGAACATGCTAGCCCTCCAAGAGTGTCTGGTATGTGTGGCCGAATTCTGTGTTGCTTTTGTAGAGAAGTGGCCAATCAGAAGTCTCGTGCCCACAAGTGTTGAGCACAGTGGTTAACGCCATGATCGGTGGTCGACTGAGGAAATCTGCAACACTATTGGTGCTACCTTTCTTATACTTGATATTCAAATTGAACTATTGCAGGTATGTGGACCACTTTGATGGCAATCATTCTGTGATTTCCCTTGGGTCTGTATGAACTGCAGGAGTCGGTGGTCTGTGTGGATGATCGTTTCCTTCCCCAAAATGTAATGCTTCCATTGCCGGCAGGCCTGCACAATGGAATACATCTCTTTGTCATAAGTGGGATACTTCCGCACAGTGTCTGAAAGTGTCTCACTGTGATATGCCACTGGATGCCCGTGTTGAGTAAGGACTACCCCAATAGCATAGTTAGAAGCATCTGTCTCGACCTCAAATGGTTGTTGTAATTCTGGTAATGTGAGAACTAGTGGCGTGTAGAGGCGATCCTTCAACTCCGTGAATGCCTTTTGTTGAGATTCAGACCAAAAGAATTTTGCTTTCGCTCCTCCCTTGGTGACTTGACTCAAGGGCCAAGTGATATGAGAAAATCCCAACACGAACCTGCGGTAGAAATTGGCAAGACCTAGAAAGCTGCGAAGCTCTATCAGAGTGGTTGGAGATGACTAGTCTCGAATGACTTGGATCTTGGATGGATCCACATGCACCCCCTATTCATCAATATTTTATCCTAGATACTGAACTTGGGTCATGCGAAAAGTGCATTTCTCCAAATTTGCACATAACTTGTGTTGCCGCAGTGTTTGGAGAACCTGTCGGATGTGGTGGAGGTGCTCTTCCCAGCTCTAGCTGAAGATCAGGATGTCATCCAAGTATACCACTACAAATGAGTTGGTGAATGGCCGCAAGATGTCATCCATTAGCCTCATGAAGGTTGTGGGAGCATTCGTCAATCCGAAAGGCATAATCAACCATTCGAAAAGGCCCTCCTTGGCTTTAATGGCAGTCTTCCACACATCGGAGGGTTCGGTTGGCACCTGGTGATATCCTGACTTCAAATCGATCTTGCTGAAATATTTTCCCCCCTTCAGTTGGTCCAAGAGGTCATCAATCCGTGGGATCGGGTACCTATTACAGATAGTGATCTTGTTCAGTGCCCGATAGTCAATACAGAGTCTCTAAGTCCCATCCTTCTTCTGTACCAACACGATCGGGCTCCCACAGGGTGATGAGCTTGGATGGATGTGACCTTTCTGCAGCAACTCCTGAATCCGCCTCTTGATTTCATCATTCTCCAGAATGGAGCACCGATAGATTGGTCCATTGGGCAGTGGCGCACCTGGGGTCAGATAGATGGAGTGCTTGACTTGACAGTGCAGAGGAACCCTTGCAGAGGAGGTGAACATGTCCTCATACTCCTCCATGACCTTGTCCATCTGTAGTTGTCGTGTGGAGGGGCCTTATCTGGAGGTCGTGGCCACTGTCTTCTTCTTTCCTTGAGGGTGTATCATCAGGAAAACAAATTTCCCAGTTCTGGAAATGAGCTTACTGCATTGTTTTGCAGTAATCAAAGAGATGGCGGTAGGCGGTGCTACCTCCAGTATCCTGTACAACTTATTTCCCAAAGTAACAATAACAACACGGGGCCTTGATTCATTCACATCATGTCGCTTCCACAAGTATGGTTGTCCTAATAATACATCACAAACTTCAAGGGGAGAAATGTCACACAATACCTCATCTGTGAAGGGCTTGATGTTGTATGGAAGGCGACACTGCTAGCTCATGCGAAGGTCTTGTCCTTGGTGAAGCCACCCGATGGTGTACAGTTGTGGATGTGCTGTGGTTGGTAAGCCCAGCCGCTTCATGACCTCTGTCGACATGAGGTTCTTTTGGCTCCCGTTGTTGACAATGAACTATAGTGGGGAGCCCTTTACCCACATCTGGGAGTGGAAGAGACGCTCCTCCTCCTTTGGATCTTCGGGTTCCTCCTTCTGGATCTTCGTGGTGGCAATGGTGGCATTGGGCTCCGCATCGATAATCTACTTCCCTTTGTCATTCGCCTTGTCGAGTTCTGACTCAGAGTTGGAATATGCATTTGATTCTGAAACCTTTAGCTTGGCCACCAGTGACTGCTTGGCCTGACACTCACTTGTGTTGTGAGTGGAGCTCTTATGGAACTCACACCACTTTCCAGTGTCCTTTTTCAGCTTCACAATGTTGTTCTTTGCTTGCAGCTTTGGCGGGTTGTCTTGGGCCGCCCCGCCTTGGATTTGTCCTTTGTTCTGCGGTTTGGGGGCACCTTTCCATTGCTTTGGATTCACAGATCCAAAGTCTCACTTCTTCTGTTTAAACTTTTGCTCGACCTTGACGGCATTTCGGTATGCCATGCCAAGCGAGGGGATGTTTAAGAATTCTATTTCTTCCTGGATGTACTTGTGCAGGCAGCTGTGGTATTTGAGTACCATATGCTGCTCTGAATCCTTGATACCCAACTTTGTGCGAAGGGTATGGAAAATATTGGTAAACTCCGCCACGTCTTGGTCCCTTCCCTGCCGCAGCGTGGTCCACTTTATGTATTAATCCTCATAGCTTCCGACAGGGTAGTACTGCTCCTTGATGGCATCTTGGAAGGAATCCTAGGTGGGTACGACTGAAAATAGTGAGCCTGTACTTTCATCCTTATGCTTGCAGTAGGTTTCCCACCAGTCCTTGACGTGGGGGGCTGCTTTGAGAAGAGCGAAAACAATTTTTTCCTGACTCAAAAATTCATGAATAGAAAAATACCCATCTAGCAGATTTAACCATTTATTTATGGCATCTGCATCCATTTGACCCTCGAAGATAGGGATTTCAAAATTAACTTGTACCTTAAAGGGCGTGGCGTTTCTAGAGTAGCTGCTGGAAGCCGATGCATCGCCTCTGGGTAGCTGCTGAAGGATCTGCGCAAAGTTGTCCATCATCATGTTCCTTTGTCGCTCAAGGGCTTCTTCGAGCAAGATTTTGATAGGATCTCCTGCCCCCTCGTCTTTCTTTTCATCTGCCATGGGAGGCCATTAGGATTTGTGAGGCTGGTCTTGCAAAGGTTCGACCAGTTCAAGCCCTAACTCCTTATATCTCGACCTCGTTGGGGACATGCAAAGAAAAACAGAGAAAAAGCAGACCGCTTTGATACCACTGATCCGGATTTAAATAGGAATGCAAAAAACTACAGAGATAACCATAAACACATAGATGTAGCAGAACTAATACTTCATTTCATTAATGTAAAATACTGAAATATGCTTACAAAAAGAAATGGAAATAAACCAGCTAGGGCGATGGTAGCTTATCTCTGAGAAGAGATGTGGCGGCTACATGCCTCTGAACTGTCTTACAATGAGGCTCGAAGGCCTATTTATTATTGAGAAACAATGGAAAACCCTAAACATCCAAAAACCTAACCCTAGAAGATGAAATGCCAAACTGTGGGCCCCGTTTGGGTAAATTGGTACATCAACTTCCCAGGGTCATAACTTTGGCATACGATCTCCGTTTGACGCGCACAGTATCTCGTTAGAAAGATCTATCCGAGAAATAAAACTTTGGGAAGAGAAACATTTGTCCATGGACCCATGTTGCTCCTAGGTTTCCCAAAAAATGTCGTTTAGGGTTTCAAAACGGCTCCGGAAGTTCAGGACCTGAAAAACTGCTAAAAATAGTAAATTGTGCTACAATCAAGGAAATTGCAAAGTTGAAAGAAACAATGGTGGGGGTCCAAGTGGACTTGGTAGGCAGCAACCAATATCCACCTGGATCAGTTATATCTTTTAAGAGTTTTGTGGGAATAGCAATCACACTCCCTAATGTATTTAAAATGGAGGCTAGATATTCAAGTGCCTAGAACAATAAATGTGAGTTGAAAATCTTAAGCAACATTGTTGTTGAATTTAAAGTGTTTTTGGAAGGGTCCAACATTTCAATATCATATATATATATATGATTGATTGATTACTCAAATAAAGAAAAAATGAATGTGTATATAAATACACTTCAAGAGTAATAATTCATGTCCTTTGCAAAATCATGCAATCTTATTCTAATATTAGCATTTTGAAATTAATATTATACATAATAAACTATATAATATTGATGATTTCTTTTTAATTATAAACATAATATATATATGTATGGGGAAAACTTATACAAACCACAAGGGAACGTTGTTTTATATAAGATTTTGTTAAGTTCCTTGGATCCACATTTATGAACCACATCATATTATCTATATATTTAAAACATGATCACAATTGTGTTTTTTGTAAATATATTACATGGGGGGTGCCACGATATGGATTGTGGCCATATACTAATTGCTCCAAATTTGATATGGCATATGCACTATGCTTAACTAAGAATTTGTCTTATGTCCTTACGCACTAAGAACTTTGCTTTATATTTTTGGGCTTGCAGTCTTTACCATTTCTCATATATATATTTCTTGTTGACAAAATTAAAAATTCTCAATCTCGTTGGGGGCGAGAATTATTTGATAAGTAAAACAAAAGACGCTAATGTTACACAGTACTTTGTCATAGCTCCTTTTCACTTCTTGTTCCATATCCCGAAATTCCAAAACATTGACTACTGTGCAGCATATCCATCATGATATATAGACCAAAACCTCTCTAAAGAATAAAAGGAAAACTGCCCTAAATCCCTTTTGAAGAAGGTCATCTAAAACCCTAAATTTTAGCATCAATGCATTTTTCTCCACTGCCTGCACATTCTGATGGTAGGTTGCACATTTATACACTAGCACTGCCAGTGCGGGTTTTCATATGAAAACTTGTGATGAACCTGTTCTAGCAAGTTTTCCCAAACTGGAGGAGAAGCTTTGTACACTAGAACCTTCGGGAACAGTGAGATGGATATTGGTTTTTGTTGATATGGTTGATCTCTCCCATTTGGACCTCTTAATCTTATCATCATGGGCTTTCCCCTTGATATGTGGACCTTCCTCCCTCTTTTGTGGATCCCTAACTCCCTTTCCCTTCCTGTAACTTTACTCCTTTCCATTCCCAAATGGTTGGTCATTCATTGTTACCTCCCTATGCTCAAATTATGCTTACATGCTATCCATTATAGCTTGGAGAAGGAGTGCTTGAAGAGTCTTTTCTTGGACTTGGACATCCACCAAAATGAGGTCTCCAACATCAAGGCATAGGTTGTATGCTTCCCTTTTTAGCTTATTAATATATACATTTGATGTTCACTTTCCATAATTGTGTAAATTTTTATGCTATTAGCTTAATACTCCTTGATCTATTAAGTAGTTTATGTTTGATGTATGCCATATATGCTCTTGTATCTTGCATATTTCTTTGATCTTCCTTGCAAGTACTTGGACGTGAAGAAAAAGTAAGGAGTGAGGCCTGGAGTGAAAGATTCAAAGCCATATCCAAGGATCGAGCGATTAGCATCAGAGCGAGGTAGGTTTCTCCTTCTCTCTGCATTTGTCAGACATAATCTAGGAAAGTGTATATTAGTTTGTTTAGTTTGTTGCTAGACCCACTCATTGGGCTATAGGGATCGCATATGTCCGCAAAGGGAATTTGCCTTCACATTGAAATGGTGACTTCGCCGAGGAAGCTATATCCTTTTCGTCCTCCTTTCTCAACTGATCTCTTGATCAGTTTGACCAACCATCGTGTTCTTAGTTAGTTTGGGTTTATATAGGTTTGCACAATCACTGGTTTCTATCTTAGAGTGCTCAGTCTGGAAGTGTTGGTGAAATTATTTTTATTGTTTTCCTTATTCCTTGCCCAACGTGATTTTTTCTTCGACAGTCGTGCTGTCGGTGCGCTTTTTATTGAAACAGTCATGCCGATCCCCCGTTCAGCACTAGTTTGGCCATAACAGTCGCGTCAATCCCTGAGATTGGTAAACAACCTAGGGTTTCTCTATCAAAATCTAGTGTGTCTAAGCCCCTGAGGTATTTTTTTGTCCTACATGATTGGATTTGTTGATTTTTTAATTGTTTACCTCATTTTATTAAGAAATTCTTACTTCTTTGAACTTTCAAGTGTTTAAGTGCAACTGGATTTTAAGGTTTATAGGTCATTTGATTGTCACTTGTGGCTCGTGAGTGTATTTGAATCTCTGGTTTGCTGAATAATTAGGTCTATTCATCTGGTAAAATCACTTGAAACATTTATTTACATTGGTTTCGGTTTGTCTTGTGCAAAGCTGTTTTTCATTTGTACTAGGTCATCTTGCATTTGCAATCCATCTTTGTCATTTATCAAGCATAGATTACATTGTTTGGTTTACAAAATGAAAAGAGTATAGTTTGTTTTCTATTCGAAATCCATTTTCATTGAATGCTTTTGAATTTGGTGTGACTTTGATTGATGCCTTGTTTTCATTAGGAGCATTTTGAATCAAAATCTTGATTTTTTTCTTTGGGTGAAGCTTATTTGCATATGAGCATTTGAAAATCAAAGAGAACACCATATAGGTAAAGTGAATCTTAGTAAAGTAAAAGCCATTTTTTCATTCAATAGATTGCATATTCATTAATGAAAGTGAAGTTTAATTTAGCTCTTGCATTTTTCATTTGGAAAAGTTAGTGGAGGCATATTATTTGATGCATTAATTGAGTGAACTTTCTTCCCTCTTTAGTATAGAATTCATTGAAATGAAAGGTTTCCTTTTTCTCATATAGTTGCATTCTAGGATTTAGGTGACATCATTTGAGCCCAAAAATTGAAACATAATTCAAGAATAACATTAAAATATACTGAATTAACCTATGGAGAATTTCGAACTTAACGAAAACATGTAGATCTAGGCTAGAGACATGTTTTGGCGTCTATAAACCTAGCAGCTGTCATTAATTGCCTGCATTGTATCCCAGGGGTGAAATCTCATTCCAGTACAGAAGTATATCAGAGGTTCTCCAATACTCTTGGGTATATCGGAGGCACTATAGTATAACAAGTATATGGGAATTCTCTCATCGAATGGCTATGCATTAGACAGCGCTAAAACAGACTCGCGCTCCCCGTACCTTCGTGTATATATTGGGAGACCACACTAGGTTGCTATCCTTTAGCCACAGGTAACCGAGTTAGACGCCTTGTAAACGTGATACAGTGAACACAACATTTAGGAAGATTGACAGTCGTACGTTAAGTCCTTGGTTTCGGCTAAGGCGTATATAACAGTTCACGGATACTTGGTAGACCCTCTTGCTTAGCTTACACTCTTTTTGTTTTTGTAATTTCTAAAATCAATTAATTGACTGCAGAACAACATCCTTCCTATGGAAATACTCCTTAGTAGATCTTAGGTTGATACTGATGGAAATATTTCCTGAGTCCACTTGTTAAGGAAACCCCTATGATGGGAATCCTAGTTCTTTTCCTTCTTTTGGAAATATTGGTACTCCCTATATGGAAACGTTGTCCATTCCTGGATTCACCATTGGTCTACCAGTTTGGTTATTTTCGACCTCGGTGATTCCGAGTGTCAAAACTTCTTTTCAACTGAGTTCTCCTCCACTTGAACAACATCAGAGTAATAGGATCTCTGTCACTCACAATAATCTTTGGGTTTCCATGTAGCTTTTGAATTGTTTCCATAAATGCATTAGCAATTGTACTGGATTTAAATGGATGAGATAATGCACAAAAGTGAGCATACTTGGTAAGTCTATCAACTACTACCATGATGGTACTCTTTCCTTTGGACTTGGGTAAAAATGTGATAAAATCCATTGAAACCTCCTCCCAACATTGACTTGGAATGGATAAAGGTTGTAATAGACCTGGGGCCTTAATTGTCTCAACTTTATTTTTTTGGCAAACCAAACATTCTACCACAAAATTTTGAATATCAGATTTAAGGCCATCCCAAAAAGAATCCTTCTGAACCCTGTGGTAAGTTTTTAAAAATCTTGAATGCCATCCTAAGGAAGATGTGTTGAATTCCCTAATAATCATTTGTTTGAGTTGAGAATTCTTACATACGTATACGTGATCTTTGTACCATAACGAATCATTTTTCTAGATAAATGTATCAGATGTACTAAGACCTTGCTGTAACTTTTCAATGAGTGCCCACACTTCTTCATCATTCATCCATTCATCCCTTGCTTCGTTTATCCAATCTGGTTGGATAATAGAAATGGAACAAAGAAATTCTTCCACATCCTCATCCTTTCTTGAGAGTTCATCTGCAACAACATTTTGCTTCCATTTTTTGTAGATGATTTCAAAGTCATAACCCAACATCTTTGTGACCCATTTTTGATGCTCTTCTGAAGATAATCTTTGTTCGAAAAATTATTTAAGACTATCATGATCTGTTTTCACCTTGAAGTGTCTTCCCATTAGGTAGGGTCACCATTTCTTAAGTGCATGTAGTATTGCCAACATTTCCTTCACATAAATAGCTTTGTGTAAATATTTTCCTTTGATTGGATGACTTTCAAAATCAATGGGTCTTTCTTCTTGCATTAAAACAACACCAATTCCATTTCCTAAGGCTTCACATTCCACAATAAAGGTTTTTTTGAAGTCTGGCGTAGCTAAGACTAGTGCTTGGCACATTGCCTCTTTAAGATGTTTAAATGCCTTTGTTGCTTTTGGGGTCCAAGAAAATGCATCATTCTTCAGTAATGTTTTTAGAGGTGCCACTATTCTCCCATAACTCTTAACAAAGTTGCGATAATACCCTGTCAACCTGAGAAATCTTCGCAAATGCTTTGTGGATGTGGGGATTTTCCATTCCTTAATGGCTTTAATATTCCACCTCTTGTACTCCAAAGAAGCATTTGGAGGTTTTTGAATATAATTGTTTCTCCTCCAATAGTTTGAGCACTCTGTCAACATGTTGAACATGATCCTTACAAGACTTGCTGTAGATTAGTATATCATCAAAAATACTAACACAAATTTTCTAAGGAAGGGTTTGAAAATAGAATTCATCAAACCTTGAAATGTAGAACGTGCATTGGTAAGGCCAAAAGGCATGACCAAAAATTCATAATGACCCTCATGAGTTCTAAATGTTGCTTTCAGAATGCCTTCGGTCTTCATTTTGATTTGATGATATCTTGAACGAAGGTCTAACTCGGTGAAGTAAATTGCTCCATGCAATTCATCCAATAATTCATCAATGACAGGAATGGGGAATTTATCTTTAATGCTGATCTTGTTGAGCTCCCTATAATCCAAACACATGCACCATGATCCATCCTTCTTGTGCACCAAAACTACTAGAGCAGAGAAAGAACTTTGACTAGGTTGAATTATACTAGCCTCTAGCATCTCTGCAATCATATGTTCAATTTCACTCTTTTGGGCATAGGGATATCTGTAAGGCCTGATGTTTGGAGGAACACTTCCTGGAATCAAATGAATAGCATTATCATGATCATGAATAGGTGGGAGGCCTTTGGGAGTATCAAATACCCTTGAATGATTGCCCAAGACTCTTTAGAGATCTGGAGAAATAGATGATTCCAATGTGGGAACCTATAGCAAACATAATTTTGAAATTACACCTCATTGTTCTTTCTTTAGAAGCTTTGTCATGCCATTAGAGCTGATTATATTTCCCGGTTTCCCTATGATACCCCTTAATTCAACTTCCTTTCCTTCCGAAACAAATTTCAAGAAAAGTTCTTGAAAATTAAAATTTATCATACCCAAATATTGTAGCCATTGGACTCCTATTACAACATCAACACCACCCATTGGAATGGAAAGAATTGGACTATTCAACACATATTCTCCCATGGATAACTTTATATTATCGCACTTTCCAGAGCAATTTATGGTTCCTCCATTTGTAATGATCACTTGAAATTGTGGTGCTAGATATATGAAGAAATTCAATTCCTTGGCTATCTTACAATGAATAAAATTATGGGTACTGCCCGAATCAATCAACACTATTACCTTTTTGTTCTCGATATGTCCTTCTATCTTGATAGTTTGAGGAGTGGTAATTCTGGCCAATGCATTACAAGATATGGTCGGATTCATTCCTTCTTTCTCTAGGGTTGGTTCCTGGTGTGTATCCTCTTCTTTTGAAGTTTCTTGTTCCTTTTCTTCCTCCTCCTCACAATCTATGTAAAATAATTTCTTCTCAGCACACTTATGACCTTTAGTGTATTTGCTATCACAATTGTAACAAAGCCCTTTTTCTCTTTTTTCTTCCAATCGTTGTGGTGTCAACCTTGCAGGTTGTGGAAGGCTAGGGGAAACAACACTTCCATCTTTATAGTTGTGAGTGGTAGGCTTCCTTGTTGCCATAATTTTTCTTTAAATTTTTCTTGCCAACCTGAATGCCTTCTCTAGTGAATTAGGTTCCCAAAGGCGAACCTCATGTTGGATGTTATCCTATAAAGTCCCTATGAACACATCAATCCTATGCTCCTCTCGAATATCTTTTACCCTTATATTCAATTTTCGGAACTCCTCAATGTGCTCCACCATTGAACCCTTTTGTTTGATATTTATCAATTGGCTAAAAAAGGTGTTGCTTTTTGTATCCTCATAATGTGCTATCATTTCTTCCATAAAAATTTCCCAAGTGACAATTTGTTTACGAGAGAAAAGCCATCAATACCATATAAACTGATTGGGTTCCAAATATAAAGTTGCAATGCGTAACTTTTGTGTCCTTTTCACATTATGGAGATCAAAATATTGCTCCATCTGTAGTATCCATGTTACATGATCCTTGCCATCAAAATTCCTCATATCGACCTTTGGAACATGGTGGGTCTTCAATACAACGTTAGAGTCTATGAAATTATGACTAACATTTCTTTTGTTCTCATCACGAGTTTCCTTTACTACCCTTTCGCCATTAGTAAGAATTTCTTGTAGCAACTTTGTCAAATCTATCTTCATATCTTCCATGTTGCCTTTAAGTTTTTCTTCTATACCATCCATCTTAGCTTCTATGCCATCCATATTAGTTTCCATTCCATTCTTTAAACCATCCATATTAGCTTCCATTCCTTTCTTTAAACCACACATCTTAGCTTCCATGCCATCCATCTTAACTTCTGTTACTTTTTGTGAGAGTGAATTTTGTTGCACTTGGTCTCGTAATTTTGATATATCATGTTTCGCATTTCTTCCTCTTCTTCATGAGTCATGCTAGAGATTTCAAGTTTCTTACTACGTGTTTCCATTTCCTTTCTTCGAGGCATCAATTAATGATAATAATGCTTCAATATTCCCTTTGAATTCCTTCAAACTAATTTGTTTAGACCAAACTTATGCAAAATTTAAAAAAACTACACACGTTTTTTCACTTTGTAGGAGCTCTATATTGAATCTATTGTATCTATGTAATTTCAGATCTCCAAGGTATGAAAATTTTCTCCTGCAATAGCCTTCTGAGTCCTCTTTCCAACCTCGCAAGTCTGTTCAATATTGGATTCTCCAAGGAAAATTTATACCAAATATCCAATGATGACCTAATTATAGACTAGTTCAGTAGATCAAACTTGTACTAAGTGCCACATGTCACTGTTTCAACCTTAGGACCTGAAACTAATACACCAAAAACTAAAGGCGTCCTCTTTCTGTAACGTTTTAAGAAATTTCAATCTGATGCTCAGAGATAATTTATGATGATTTTCCCCAGGTCACCTATTTGAGATATAATTTGGGAGCTTGAAAAAACCCTAACTCCTTTGGATCATATCTCCGAAAATATAGCGATACAAGATCTGAAATTCTAACCCGAGATTCAGTAGAATTTCGGCTCTAATGGGGTTTTTTTTACTTCTGAAACGTCGTAGAAACAACGTTATAGTGAAAATTCCACGATGACCTATTTGGAGGAGTGAATCCCCAAAATTCAAAGCTTTGATACCAAATGTTATGTAACCAGCTCACAAAATAGAAGAAAAGAGAGATAAACACCTTAAAAATCACCCTCTTTGAGTGGGCAACCTCCTTTACATTACAAAAATGAACAATTCTTGGATGATTCAAATGACAAGACCTCCTTTCTATATATAGGAGTCTAAGGGGTCACAATATAATCAGAGCAAACATAACAATAATAATGTAAGGGCACAACAATAACAATAATGGGCTTCTATGGGGCACAATAATAACAATATGGGGACAACATGGGCACACCAATAACAATAAGGGGTACAATGGAAATAATAATAAGGGAATACACTAGTATTATAGGGACCTAATAGATTGGTCTCATCCTTTTCAAATTTCAATTGATACTTTAGATATAGATTTAGGAGTTGTGTTGGGATAGAAAGATCTAAATAATTATGCTATTTATTACACAAGAAAAAAATTGATTCCTGCATAGTTAAATTATACTGTAATAGAAAAGGAGTTTTTAGTTGTTGTGCATGCCATTAATAAGTTTCGTCATTATATCATAGGTTATGAAGCTTTCACTCATACATATCATTATTCCATCGGATATATAATGAAAAAACCAATTACTAATAGTAGAATTACAAGATCGTTGTTATTATTACATGAATTCAACCTTACTATCCTTGATATATTACGAAAAGAAAACACAATTGTTGATTTTTTTCTAGAATGTATAATAATAATGATGATGTTCTTGTAAAAGAACATTTTCCTGATGAATATATTTTTACAATATCTACTCAAACTCCTTGGTTTGTAGATATTGATAATTATTTGGCTACAGGAAAGTTACCACCACAATTATTAGCCAAAGAGTAGGAGAAAATTATCTAATCCAGTGCACCTTATTCTTGGATAGATGGAGAATTATACAGAACTAGACCTGGTTTGATCATTAGAAGATGTGTTTCAGAATATGAAGTACCAAAAATCTTGAAAGCTTGCCATGATGAGACATGTGGAGGACACTTTGTTGATAGAATAACTTCTTACAAGATCATTCTTTTGGGATATTATTAGCCTTTTATTTTCACGGATTCCAAGGAATATATCAAAAGATGTGGTAGTTGTCAAAGAATGGGAAATCCTTTTCCCTCCGATGAAATTCCTTTACAACCATAGGTACTTGTAGAGCCTTTTGAAAAATGGGCTCTAGATTTTGTTGGACCGATCAATCCTCCATCTAATTAGAAAAGGTATATACTTGTTTGTACAAATTATGTTACAAAATGGGTAGAATCTAAAGAAATTCCATTTGCAACTGAAAATGTTGTAGTTACATTTATTTTTGAGGATATTTTTACTTGTTTTGGTATTCCAAGAGAAATTGTAGGAAATCAAGGTACTTAATTCACATCCACAATGGTGCAAAAGATAATGGAGAAATATAAGAGTAAGAATCGAAAGTCTACTCCATATCATCCATAAGCCAATGGAAAAGTGGAATCCACTAATAAGGTACTTGAAGCAATTCTAACCAAACCTGTGCATCTGCGTAGAAGAGATTGGATAGAAAAGCTTCCAGAGGCATTATGGGCATATCGAACCACATGGAGAAATACAAGTGGACACACTCCTTATGAGCTTGTCTATGGGAAGCAAGTTTTTATTCCAATTGAGTTCCAAGTGGAGACTTTTAGAACAATAGCCAAATTGGTCATTGATCTATCTAAAACTCAGAAACAAACATTGGCACAATTGAATGATCTAGATGAGATTCGAAAAGATGTTATCCAAAGAACCAACATAGTTCAACAACAAAGATCAAGATGGCATGACAAATTCATTAAATCCAAAAGGTTCAAGCTAGGGGATTGGGCTCTTCCTTTTTATTCCAAATTCAAAGATTTTCAAGGGAAATTTCAAACTCACTGGCTTGTTCCTTGTGAGATAGATAATGTCTTTGATAATGGAGTAGTCAAAATCAAAACTATTGATGATGAACAAATTACCTTTCTTATTAATGGTCATAGATTAAGATTATATCATAAACCATTAAAAAGAGAAGAGTTTGTCAAGTATTTGCAAGATAATTTTGAATTCAAGTTGTTTAAGAAAAGAGATGTTTCTCCACATTCTCCAACTCCATTGTAATTTTCTTATCATCATAAAAAAAATTAAAAAAAAATGTATAAGAATGAAAACCAACATTTTTGGCATGTTTATACAAAAAATATTAACTGAAAACCAGGAATTCTTGGTAGTTTAGATTTTCATAATTTCCTTATCTCTTTTCCCCTTCTTTTTATCCCTCTTTTTCTAATAATTTTATAGATTCCATAGCAACACTTCTAAGTATCAACCTTCTTCAATTTCCACCAAAAAGAAACAACAACAAAGTTTCTCTTCTAATCAGCAACAAATCTCGGGAATAATGAACAACTACAGAATCAGTGACATTCTACAACCAATTTCAAATTTCACATATGATTCCAAATTATGCAGCCAAATTACTCGACATTCAGAAAAGAATAAAGAACTTGTAGCAAAGGATATCACAAACATGATGAGGTATGTAGGGTGTTGAATTATTTTTTATTAAGGAACATTTAATTTTAAATTCATTAGATGATTATAATACAAGTCTCGAGCAATTAAAAAGACCTCATAGCACTGCCTAATATTATACCTCTACATCATAACCGTTATAATCCTATCCTATCATAATACCCCAACCCGTCACATCAAATCTCTTCAAAATATCCTAAATTTTAACGATCCTATGAAAATAGATCTTAAAATTGTGGCAATCATGTGAAAAGACTAGTCCTATTATGAATTGAATACCACACGAGCACCTTATTTCACCATCACTCAACCCTTGTTTTGTACCCTTCACCATCCAACTCTGTCGATCATTCTTCCTAAGTAGCCTTCATTGCCATTGTCGAAAAGAGAGAGGTGATGACTACGAATTCTCCCCACCATGGGTGTCATTGTTTGATCAGATCCTAATGGAGTCAAGTTTCTTCAGCCATATCCATAAGTTAGATAACAATTGGAGTAGGTGGGTTGGCTCAAATTATTTGAAAAGTTTAATGGGCATGAGACAGTGATCACAAATTTTTTTCCATGAACTTTTTATGAGGTAGATGCAGAAATTGGTGACATCAAACTGATACTTACAAAATCCATAGTGGAAGCAGCTACAAAATTACCAAGAAACAGAGAAAGTTGGTTAAAAAATAGGAAAATGAAGGATAAATAGTGGACAACCTGCCTAAAAAAGCTAGGTATGGAAATTTCTATTTTCAAAAGAGGGATTCTAGTAACAATAATGAAAAGTAAATGGAGGAATTTATTACTTGTCATTCAAAAATTCATAACAGGTGAAGAGAGGTTTGGGACCATGTTCGACTTCTGACGTGTTTCATTGATGGAAATGAAGTAAATTTTCCATATTTCCTACTATGTAGCATTAAGAATATGGCCTCTAGTGTGCAACAATAATAAAAAACCCTTGACAATGCTCTCTATCATCATAGTCTCATTAAAATTCTCATAGAAGCACACTTAGAAGACAAAGGAGACAATAGGCATAGTTTTCTAGTTTGTAACCATTTTGTAGAAGCTCAAGAGGGGGAAAAAGCATAAAAGTTAAAAGAATCCGATGTAGAATGCTCTCAAACCCTAACCTTGAAAATGAAAGTGAAAAATAAGGTTTGGATCTTAATGAAATAGAGGAATTAGAAGCCCCTCTAGAAATCCCAGAAGAGGATACTCCTCTTTCTCATTTTTCAGAAAATATTAAACAGAAAAATGGGAAAGAAAATGTTAGAAGAAAGAAAGTCAGCTCAAGTGTCAAGCCACCTGAAGAAAAATATGAATAACTAGAGGATAAGAAACAAATAAGAACCAACAAAAGGAAAAACATCCAAAACACTTAAGAATTGGGGATAAAATTGAGAAGAAGCAGGGGTGAATTTATAAACTCTCAAGTATGCATTCTCCATAAGTAGTTGATCTCGAAGAAGAAGATTAGAGAACACCACCTAAGACTCTGAGTCTAACAAGGAAGACACCATATATTGATCCAGTACAACAACAAATATATGATTATGTGGAATATTTGGAACAAAGAGCACAACAAAAGGTAAACTCTCCTTGCCAGAACCAAGAAGGCACTTTTAATGAAGAAATTTCTCTGTCACACGATATTCCTACAAAAAATTACAAAATTTAAGATGCTTTGAAGCAATATATATATGAGTTGGAAGTATTGAACAAACATCTCAAACAAGAACATGAGGCAATAAAGGTACATAACAAAATATTGAGGACTCCTCTGAAACAAAGTTAGAGGGTTACAAATTAAAATTCTATTGAATAAACCAAGGGAAATATTCACTATGAAGAAAAAAAATAGGAGCACTAGTCTGGACGTCCTATCTCAAGCTTCAGAAATAGTACATTGAATGAAGAACTAGATAAATTTTGAAATTTTGATGCATGAGGACATGCAAAACCTTTGGTGTGGGGGAATTTTGAAGTCTGAAATTGTCCTCTTTTTTACAATCCTTTTTCCTTCCTTTTCATCATTTTCCATAATAATTTTGTTGTAGTTCCAAGCCAAAAGGTCATGTTAGACATTCTCAAGCATCTAAAAAGGTACTAATCATCCATGATTTATGATCTGTTGTTTCTTTGTGAACTTTAATTTAAACATCCCTACAACTACCAGAATCTCATTCATGCTGCAACTAACGAAGAATTTTGTAACTACCTCCGTTGTTAGATAGATTCTAGTGTAGGAGAGGACGAAGAAAAGGTACCAGTAGATGGAAAATGGTCATCATATGGATATCCACCTGTCTTGGTGATCTAGAAAATTACATGGTTTGAGATATTTAGAAGTCAAACCAGACGTAAACTATGGTTATGAAACTCCAACAATAATAAAATTTTGAAGGCAGTTCCTGATAGGATCAAGCGAGCATGGAAATGATTGAGTAACCTTCAAATTCAATATGTTCAATCAAATCCCTCATGATTTTCTCTTTTAGTAGAAAAGCATGAGAAGAACGAATTTTATCTATTAAATTGGTCAAGTTACCTCTTGTCTTAGGACTCTCGAAATAATTATTCAATAAAGATGTATAAAAAGCCCTGAGACGAAGCTAGGGATAGTAGTTATCATTTTTAATTGTTGTAATCTCAATGTATTAAATACTTTTGTGATTAATATAAATTCTCTGTCTTTGAAATAATGTGTGGCTAAGCGATTTAGTACTTGTTTGCATAATTCACTCAAGAGGAGGGCCCCTTGGAGCGTTGTAAGAGTAGATTAGTTTTTAATTATGTTCATTTCAATTTGCTTGATCATTATCCTTCTTTCATTATAGTATGTCAATGCATTTTCTTGATCAATTCCTATTCTAATTTTTGTTTTTTCAACAAACTGAGCACTCATAATATATATATATATATATATATATATATATATATATATATATATAAAATAAAATAAAATAAATAAATAAATTCTTAGTTCATTTAAGTTTGCTAAGTGTTTCCATGAATGGTAAATAGAGAGGTTTTGAAGTACCATTGCACACACTAGTAATCCTTTAAAGTTACAATTCAATTCTATATTTTGTTGAAGAAGTCTAGTTTTGATTTACTTCTTTTCTGCAAGTAGAATTAGAATTTCTTTCCTACAAGTAGAACTAGAATTTCTCTTCTAGAATTATAGTTTATTTTTTGCAAGTAAAATTAAAATTTCAATTCTTCAACTAGAGTTTGTGATTTTGAATTCATAGATTAAAATTTCAGTTCAAGTCCTAGTCTCATTTTACTTTGAAGTAATTTTAATGGAAAGAACATGTGAGTGGAAAAAATTTGATTTAATCTAACACTCGTTCATATTTAGATTAATTTCATATTTTAAAACCCAAAAATAGAAATCCTAACATATATTGTGCACACACTTTTCATAAGTACATGAATATTGGTTTACAATTAATGAAGTAATTTAACATCAAGTAAATTACTCAACATCCCTAAATTAGGTTGACTAGTTTGTGCCTATGCCATGCCATGTACAGGTTGTTGTACTTGCATTTGATGTGTGGACTGACCAAGCAATGGGGTTTGTAAGGAAACCTAAAGATGTTGGGTAGCTAAGATTTGAGACATCCCAGATATTGGTGGAACAGGTTTCATTTGAGATGCAACCTAGGTAGGTTAACTTACTTGAGATATTCCTTGGGCAGAGTGAGGTACGTTGTCAAGTAAGAACCTGAGGTGTAGCTTGAACCGGTTGAGAATTTGGTAATTGAGTTAAGGTCAAGCTTGGTCATATAGGAAACGTAGGGTGCCAAGGATTAGCAACCATTCCTGGAAAAGGAAGACCAATAGGATGTTAACTCAAATAGGTATAAGCACCAACTTGTTGAACTTGATTTAGAAATGGGTAGATTCCATCAATAGATTTCCCCCTGGTGGGGGATAGGGAGTATGTGGAGGTAAATCCCCCCCAGGAGGAGGGTACTTGGTATAAAGTGGAGGAGGCTATTGTAAATGTCCCATTCCAGTAATATTTGGACCATACTTCTACACCAAATATAATTGGGGCACAATGGATGCAATAGTTTGTGAGGTGCTCATTACAGGAGTTCTAGATGACATTTGAGATGAGGATGGGGAAGTACAAGTCTATGTACTGGTCATTGCGCCAGAAAAAGTTCTAGATAAGGATTGATAACCAGTTGGTACAGATGGACCTCCATACAAAAGGGTTTCTGGTGAAGTCACAAACATGGAGGTGGTTATAACTTCGGTTGACTCACTCATTATAGCAGATACATGTTGAGAAACTATTGTTGAATCATTCATGGTTAAACTTCCTAAAGAAGTTGGCTGAGGGAAACTCAAAGGTGGGTTGAAATGAGGGGTACTAGGTGAAGGATCTTGTATTGGAGTATGAGTATGAAAAGGATGGATTTGATAAAGAGGAGTCCCTCTTAAATGGATAGGAGAGGAGGGTCAAGACTCTTCAGTAATTTCCTCAATACTCAAAAGATTGGGTGGAAGTACTTCTTTGTCAAGACTGAGATATACAGGTTTTTGTGATTGGGTCGAAGGAAGAGGAAGATAAAATAAGGCCTTGAAGTAATAGGTTGAGTTAACTAAGGCTCCTGAGGTTATATAACCTTAGGATGTAATATATTTGGATCCAAAAATTCAGGTTCAATGACCTCAGGTAGTAAAGTATCAAGATTTTTGGTTTCGACTGTGTGGGACTCACCAATAGTTAAATATGTGATCTCGGGCGTATTTATTATAAGAAGAGAATATTCTAGTTGATTAACTTCAAATTTATCCATAAAGGGATGCTTCTGAAACACTAGTTTCGGTAGTTTGCACCTTTTTTTTCTTTTGACGATGTCCAGGTGTTGCCTTAGGAGGTAAAGGAGGCAATATTTGCATGCTACATGAACGAAGGAGTTGTTGGGGTTGTTATTCCATGATGGTTTACTAAATTTTATAAATTAACAACAAATAAATAAAAAGGGGTAACTAGGAAAAAGGGTTTACTAAGCAATTGTGAACTGCAATATACCACCTTGGAAAACCAAGGATTTGCAGACAAGTAGGAAATCTCCCTGAATTTTTGGTTCAATGTATCACAGTTGATAAGGTGGCCAACTCGATTACCTAAGGAAGGATAACAACCTAGTGGTGACTTCCAAAATATAACCAAAGGTACGTGGAAGTGCAGTTCGTAGCAGTGCTGTCTAATGTGTAACTGTTCAATGATAGTGTTTCCATATACTTGTCATGTGTGGAGCACCATCTAATATACCTGAAGGTATGTGGAGAATAATCATTTACTTACGTATGTGGAATGAGATATCATCCCCATAATGTAAAGCTGACAAAAAATGTCAGCTCTTACATTTAAAGATGTCGGAACACGTCTCTAGCCTAGACCTCTAAATGCTTGTGTAATGTTCCAAATGCTCCTTAAGTTTGATTCAGTAAATTTTAAAGTTTATCTTGAACTAGATTTCAGTTTCAAGGCTCACCACGAGTTCACTTGAATTCCACACAATGAAATTTAACATGATAATATGAACTCTTACTTTTTGATGAAAAGTTATCTATGATAAGGAAGAGATTCAAACACTAATGCAACAAAAAACACCTCCTAATAAAAAAAAAATCAAATGCAACTACTCTAATTTTCAAATTTCATCCAAAACCCTAAATGCAATGAAAAATATGCAAAATAATGGGATTTTTCTTTTATTTTCTCTTAGTTCCCAAATGAAATGAAAACTAAGATGCATCAAGATCACTGATAAAATAAATAACAGAAAATATGAATGTAATATCAATTTCTTTAATATAATCAACGATCAAGCAAAAAGTTCACCAAAGACATAATTTATAAGAAAAAGAAAAAAACAAAGAAATTCTTACCAAAGGTTAATAAAACCAAAAACAAACATTACAATGGCTTTTCAGAGGTAAAGACAAACTCAAAGACACAAAGGAAACTTTTTGAACTCAGGAAAAATGAGGAGCAAGGCCAAGGAATGCAAATTTTTGCATCCTACAGGATCAACGTAGATGCAGAATAGACACTTGTGCACTGTAACATAGGTACAGAGAAGGAACAAGTGTGTTGAAGTGCTCTGTCTCAAAGCAAGGAATGTGCTGAAGTTGTTTCAGTCAAAAAATGACACAAGAAACTCAACCAATCTCAAGGAGGTGTTTTCCTAAGGTCAATCAATGTATAAGTGAGTCAATTAAGGTCAATTTAAGAGGTAAAAAAATTATAAGATCAAGGAAACCACTGAGGCAAGAATTGATACCCAGTGGATTATCTAATTTATTATCCATAATTTTCAAAATTATGGACAAAGGTGAATTCTGTAGATCTAGTGGTCTGATCAAGAACAACAAAAGACAAAGAACTTTGAATTTCCTTTAGAGAAATTAGAAAATGGGAAATAATCCTACCTAGAATCTATAGCAAGCTTTCCTTTCCTCCTTGCTTGTAAGCTCCAACTCTAGATCTAAGTGCTATAATTAGAACCTACACACACGACTAAAATAAGCAAAGGAACCACAATCCACATAACATAATCTAAAATCTCTATTCAATGAGTCAACATGGAATTGAAATACATGAGTGCAAACATAACACAACAAATATAGGAAAAAAATATGCTCTTTATATTAACAGATATAGGAGAGAATTACAACCATAAATACAAGTCTGAATTTGTAGATGTCTCCCCAAGTTGACTTGTCCTTCCTTGTCACAAAGCGCACCTCAACATCAACCCTAATGCATGAATATGGCAACTCATTTGGGCTCAAAGAAACAACATGAGGGCACTATCAATATAAGAAATACAACCTAGACCTTATGGGAGGTAGTAAATTTAGAGGATGAGTGTGGTAGTTTATGATTTACCATTTGAGGCTAGAGATCCACATATGATGGGAGAATGAGCTCAAGGGATAAGAAATAAGGTCTCCAAGATAGGATCAGATAGGATTTTGAGCTCTCTATTCATGGTAAATAGTTAAAACTACCTTGGGAGATTCAAAGATATTTTTTGTTTTTCCTAAATTTCTAGAGTCAGCACACCTACGGAAGGGAGCAACATGTGTTAGCCAACGCTGGTGCTCAGGTATACAACATGCACTAAGTGTGGGTGACCAAGCATGCAAGGAGAATTGGGGCTAAAAACAGTGTTTTTGAGCTAATTGTCCTAGAAACTCAGACTTTTTGGAGATGTGATGCTTAGGGATTTGTGAAGGGATTATGAAAAAGTGTTCGAGGATGTTGATTGATCTGGTTTGCAGGCCTATTGAATGGATGTGACAAAAAGGCCTATAACACCTAGTTACTAGAAAAATTCAGACAAGACTTGGGACTGCAGTTGAGTATATTGTAAACGTTGGATGCATTTTGGTATGTGGTGGAGAAAAATTGTAACCTTGAGATATTTTTTGATACTTAAGTGAAGATTCCATGTAATCCTACAGACCCTTTGCTACCATACAAATATATTTTTGAATTCCAGAAACTTTGTTACGTGGACTAGGGTTTATAAATTATACAAAAAGGCCTTTAAATTCCTGGAGTAAATTGAATATTTGATTTATGCTAAGATATGGTTTACATCCATCCAATTTGAGGCTTGTTACGACATTAATAACCCTAGTTTATTAAGGCAATTGTCAGCTAAAGTGTTATTTGGTTTATTAATATGATAATAAGGTATGGTCATTTAGTTTGATTTGTTTTTTCACTCTTTCAATGTTATTATGTTTGGTCATTATTCGTGAGTAAAATGTGTACTTGGGGATTTGAGAAATGATCCATATTAGTCATATCCTACACTCGTGATTATTGATATACACTCAGTGCAAGAATAGGTATTGAAGAAGGAGACTGCCATTTGTTATTTTGTTTAATAAATTGCTTATTGGTTTGATACATGACATTATGCTTTCAATATTTCTTTTTCAAGAGTTTGGACACTGTAGATTTTAATTTATCAAGTTTGGTTGGTATATTTTAATATTTTTTAGTTTGGTTGGTAGATTTATTAGGAAAAATAATATCTTGAGTGAGATGAATTTTTCTTGCGTATAAATTGCAAAAAATTTTCTATTGCTAATGAAATTGAACTGAAATTAAGAGACAGATATTTCTTCTACTATTATGTGGAAAGGAAAACACACGATAGAAACTCATGCAATAACATGAAAACATAAAAACACAAGGAATACAATGGTTTTATGGGGAATCCCAACTAGGAGAAACCCCTTTGCTGCTTTTAATTAATTCAGATGAGAAAGAGGAACATTTACAATGTCTTTCTTCAACTCTGAAGCACACCCTGCATTGTAAAATGATTCTCCTACTTCCTTACCTGCTCTAGCAAACACATAGCCAATTCAAGTCTCAACCAACCTCCTATTTCCTTGCGCAATCCTAGTGGAATTAAGCTCCTAAAAGATAGGGAAATTCTCTATTTCCTTGAGAAAATCCAAGAGGAATTGATTGTTTTTTCAGTGCAAAAGAATTGTACACTCAACAATATACAATTATAAATAAAAATATGTCTTTTCCATCCACTCAACTAGGTAATTCAAATTCCATGCATGAATGGGTTTATTTTTCGCTGAAGACTAGCTAACTAAGAGATCAATGATTTAACAACAGTCATGACTACTCAACTGAATTTAAATTGAATTTCAACTATATTTTTAGATCTTAGCAATCAACTCATGAAAAACTCTACGTTTAGCCTACAGACTCGAATTTATTGACTTAACAAGTAGACAAGGCCATGTCACTCTCGCTAACTATAATCCTAGTCATCCTGCTGACATGGAAAATAATTTTTTCTCCATTTGACTAAGGCACTAGTCAACTAAACCCTTTTCTTTCTACAATTTCAACACTCCCTCTTATCAAGTAAAGGGTTCTTCACAACCCCAATCCTATTCCTGTAGGAAAGTATTATAATAAGACTCCCTCTCACTATTGTTGTTGCTACTACAACAACTGCAACCGAGAAGTATCTAAAATATTGAATCAACTTTGTCTCTAAGATGCAACTGTCTCCTAAGCATCTAAGTGCTACTAGTCTTTGCACTATCTACTCATAAATTTGCACTCCAATTGACTCTACTATTGAGCCTCCTTCTTTTTTGTCAACACTTCTCTATGTTCCTCAGTATTTGATTGCTCCAATCGACACTGATCCTCCTGCTACTGAATACTGTGCCCCCCCTTGTAGCAAGCATAATTATCCATGAGAAGAGTATACTACTACTACTAATCCTCTCTTATGGACCCTCCCAAAATATTTTAAACTCCGGGACTAAGGCTCTACATTGCCCCACCTTGCTCTTGGAGTTATAGCTGCATGCACGACGAAATATACCTCTAGTTTGTAGAGATTTTTCACTCTAACTCTAATGGGTTTCACTTGTCTAGTAGCAACATGCTTCAAAAAAGCTTTGAACTTGATGAACACCATATCATAACCTCTGTCCTCCAATACAACTACAAAAATCAAATTTTTCTTCAGCCCAGGCACATACATAACATTTTTTGAGTGAAAATGGGAGCTTGACTCCCTATTAAAGGTGACAATATCAATTCCTTTAGTACTATACCTCCCATAATCTCCAAATTCTAAGTGAAATTTGAGATCCTTCTACTCTAGGCTATTGAAGAATTCCTTGTTTCCTGTCATGTGTTATGAGGCACCAGAATCTAGGTGCCACTCACTCCCTCTTACTGTGATTTCCATGCAAGTAAAGAGGGTTAAATCTAGCTCGAATTGAGATTCCAGAGAATCTCCTCCTGCTCTTGCTACAATCTCTTTGTTGGAGTTATTATGCAGACACTTAGTTGCATAGTGTCTATACCCATGTTAGTGAAAACATTTTAGTTTTCTAAGGTCCTTCTTCTTGCCATTATTCTAGTTGGATTTTTCCTCACCTTGGGCCTTCGTGCCTTTGGCCTTATTTCCTTTTCCAACTAGAGAAAAATCTTCTTCCTCATCTGCAATGGATGTAGCACCATCTATAGTGTTCCTTCTAATCTCCTCCCGCACCAAATCAAACCAAAGTCTCTCCCAATTTGGTAGATTTTCTCTTCCATTAACTGAATCCTGATAGTTGTGCCAAGATTTTGAAAGGCCAAGGAGTGTTAAGCTCAAAAGTTCAAAATATCACACATTTTCTCATACTCCTCCAAGTTCATCTTGAAATTGAGTGAATATGGATAGGTATTGAGGAATGGTTTCATTTTTTTGCATTCAAATTCTCTTGAGTTTATCTCTCAATGCCAATTTCCTGGCATCACTGCTACTCTGGAATATATTTGTTAGAGTTTTCCAAATTGTAAAAAGAGTCTCCTTTCCATCAAAGTTCAAAACCACATGATCTCTGACACCCTCCAGAATAATCCTCTTGGATCTTACTGTGTCTTTCTTCCACTGAGAAAGTTCTTGTGCATCTGATGTTGTTGGTTCTATAATATCAATTTGTGTATATTCCCATACTCCATTGTCATCTAGGGAAACTTCCATCCTGCCTTTCCAAGCACAAAAATTTGGGGTTCCCTCTAATGCATATTCCAATCTCAATCCATTGAAAGACATTTCCCTACACTGAAGAGAATTTGCACCAAAAAATATGCAAATCAAAATTTCTCTGAGAGAAGATCTAGATCAAGGCTTCTATTAGTCTTCCATGGCTATTATACCATGTAGAAATTATAAGAAATTTTCTACTACTAATGAAATCGAACTGAAATCAAGAGATAGAAATTTATTCTACTATTTTGTAGAAAGGAAAACACATTATAGAAACACATGAAATAACATGCAACTGTCAAAACACAAGGAATATAATGATTTTACAGGGGAGCCCAACTGGGAAAAAACCCTCTGCTGATTGGCATTAATTCAGTTGAGAAAGAGAAATAATTATAATCTCTTGCTTCAACTCCAAAGCACACCCTACACTGTAAAATTGTTCTCCTGCTTCCTGACCTTCTTTGGCTAACACTTAGCCAATTCAAGCCTCAACCAACCTCTTATTTCCTTGTGCAATCCTGGAGGAATTAAGCTCCTAAAAGATAGGTAAATTCCCTATTTCCTTGCGAAAATCCAAGGGAAATAATGACCTCCCAAGTGAAAAATCATTGTACACTCAACAATATACAATTATAAATACAAATGTTCCTTTTCCATCCACTCAACTAGGCAATTCGAATTATGTGCATGATTGGGTCTATTTATAGATTATTGAATAGTTAAATGAGAGACCAATGAGTTAAAAATAGTCATAACTACTCGATTGACCTTCAACTAACTCAACTAATGACTGGAGCTCAGTTAATTAAGTTCAAATAACAATAACTCAGCTATATTGCTAGATCTTAGCAATCGACTCATCCACAACTCTACTTCTAGCCTACAAACTCAAATTTATTTACTTGACTAGTAGACAAGGCCATGCAAATCTAGCTAACTACTATCCAATTCATCCTACCAATGTGGAAAATCAATTTTTCTCCATTTGACTAAGGCACTAGTCAAATGAAGCCTTTTCTTGCTACAATTTCAACATTTTGTTGACAATTAATTTTGGATAATTGATCTCAAGCAGCTATAGCACGCATTTTGGGCTTCACCATTGCCAACCTCCCTTCCACTTATTTAGGGGCTCCTCTGATTGCCTCGGCCCTCAAACACTCCTCATGGAAAGTCCTCTTGGAAAAATTAGAGACTCGTCTCACCTCCTGGACTCATAGATCTCTAAATATGGCGAGCCGGTTGGTACTTATAAAATCAATCCTTTAGGCCATGCCACTGTATCTTTTCTCCATCCTAGCAGCACCCAAATGGGTGCTCAAAGAAATCAAGTTGCTCCAACGATCCTTCCTATGGGGCAGCAAAGGTCTCAAGCGTAAATGGGCTCTTGTCAAATGGGAAAAAGCCTGTCTCCCAAAGAATGGGGGTGGGGTTGGATTAAGGGACCCTTCTCACAGCAACGAAGTCATGGGGGCTAGAATTTGGTGGAAATGGCTAACTGCACCTCTCACCCCATGGGCTTCCCTATGGACAGCCAAGTATGCAAGCCACTGCCCTGTGGAGGAGCGAATAAGAATTTCAGAAGTTAGTATGGGTTCTCTCATCTGGAACTCGGCCAAGCAGCATAGAAGTCTCATTCAGTAGCACAGCTTTTGGGAGGTGAAGAATGGAGACACTGCAAAGTTCTGGGAAGATTCATGGCAGCAGATGCCCAAATTAAAGGAACAATTTTCTCACCTGCAACCACCGGAGCAGAATATGCAAGCACAGGATAAAGTTAAAAACTTCTGGAAGGTCTCATCAACTCAAGAATACAAGGAATGGCTCAAGGCGGATCAATTCTTGAGTCAAGAAACACCACAAGTTCAACAAATGATAGACACAGAATTAAAGAAAAGGAGAATTCTACCTTCCGAGGAAGAGGACATTCTCAGATGGGGATATGAAGAAAAAGGTACCTTCAATACAAGAGAGGCTTACAACATCATTATTAAAGACCATTTAGTGAAAGATCCTATTTGGAGCAAAGTCTGGGACCCTTCTCTATGGCCGAAAATCTCCACCTTTCTTTGGCTTCTGTGTCATAACCAGAGTCTTACCTGGGACAATCTCAGGAAGAGGCGTTTTCATGGGCCCTCAATATGCCCCAATTGCAAACAAGATGAGGAAACCATAGAGCATCTCATGCACTCCTGCCAATTAGCACAAAAGCTATGGGAAAAGGTTAGTTTCTGCTGCCAGAGGGAAGGAAGAGTTCACGGAGATGTCATTAACACAATGCGCAACTGGGAGTGGACACCTTACCAAAGCAAGATTTTAAATTTACTATGGAAGCTCATTCCAGGCTTTCTTATGTGGGCCATATGGAAGGAGAGAAACGGCAGAATTTTCAAAGATCATTCTATGCCTTTGGAGAATATATGGAAAATAATTTTCCAAGACATTGAAGAAACCATTTCTCTCAAAACCTAGTACCAGGAGGACCTCCCAAATAGCCCCCAAGAACAATCAATATGGGCCAATTGGAACCTTAATTTGAAACAAGAACAGATAATCAGAGGAACACAGCCTCCGAGAAATCAGTCACCTGAGAAATGGTTGCCTCCTCCAATACATATGTACCAGCTTAACTTTGATGGGGCCTCGAAGGGCAATCTGGGAAATTCAGGCTTCGGAGGGATTTTCAGAGATCATAAGGGTACCCCTCTTTTAAACTTTCTAGGATCCAAGGGATGGGATACCAATAATTCGGCAGAATTGGAAGGTCTCTGGCAGGGCCTTCTCCTTGTGCAAAGCAATGGATTCTTTCCGCTTATAATAGAGGGTGATTCTCAGATCATCATCAATATGATCTCCAAAACCTTACAAGGAACTCCCTCTCACAAAGTTGGCAATAGCTGGAGGATGGCTAAAAGGCTCGAACTCATTGAATGTTGGCTCTTCTCTCACAGAGCGGTCACACTGAAACACATTCGCAGAGCAGGAAATAAGGTAGCGGATTTATTAGCAAACATTGGAGTTGATTGTGGGGTAAACCTTCATGCTGGATCCTTATCCAGGCTAGCCTCTGAATCACAACTCCTGGACTATAAAAATCTTGTGGAAAATGAAATGCATCAGGAAGGAGAAGCACACCCGGATGCGGGTGAAATCAATGTGTAATTATGGTTCAAAGGACAGGTGGAGGTGCTAGGTACTGCCAGACGCAGACCTGCGCGATTATCCAGGAGCTAATTCGGTTGATGGGAGTGATGTTCAGGTGGTTCACTCGGTTCCTGAAGGATCATTTGCAGAGCAGAAGATTTGGCACGCTCTCTGCATTTACTGCTTGTTCTGTTCAAGGTATGGCTTTGGTTATTTTATCCATGGCGTCCAGGGATTTCATTACCATTGTAAGCGCCCTGCCTTCGTGTCTCTGGTTAAAGCTGGAAGTGGGTCTCGAAGGCTGGCTGTTCCTTGCAAACAAAGGTGAGTTTCCTCTGTGTATTTCATTTCTGGTTCATCTCTGGCTTGGGAAAGTGTGGCGTTTAGTTAGCGGTCTGGTCTCTGGAAACTTGGGCAAGCTTTCGATTTCCCCTGCTACTTCTCCTACGTCGCTCTCCCTGCAATTACAGTCTGACCGCCAGTGTCTTAATTTGTTTCATGTGCTGTGTAACCTATCTCTGGGCTCTGCTTTTGGTTTCTTGGATTGTTTTTCCTCCCTCCGGTCTCGGCCTCTGTGGACTCCCCTCAGCATGGTGCGCCACAACAAGAGGAGTCGTTCCGGGGGAAGTCGGGGAGGGCGTGGAAAGCAGCCGGCTACCAGCTCTGTGGATCCTGTTCACAATCCAATTCTGTATCATGGGTTCCAAACAACTCATTTCACTTTTCAGAGCAATTTGCATAGACCTGTAATTACTGCCAATATCACCATTCTCTTCTCTGAAGAAGAAGCTCCGCCCCCAATTCGGGTGCGCCTGATGTCTGAGCCCTCTCCAGAAGCTTGCCAAGGAGTCAGCAGTCAAAGCAATAGACAGGACAATGCAGGGGAAAGTCTGGAGAAAGATCAGGGGGAGAGACCTGAAAGGAGCGAGGCTCCTAGTGCCTCTCGGCCTCCGGATACTGCTGTCTCGAGGATTCGGGAAGAGATGGATAGTGACACGCGCCCCCTGATGAGGCACCCAAATGAGGAAGATGCTGGACATGAGGATGCATGGAAGGATAACGTCTGTCCGGTGGTGGAGGAACCTCAGCATGGAGACGATGCATTTTAAGGCCATCTGGGCCTTCTCCTTTTTTTGTTTTTTGAATGACTAAAATGATCAAGCTCAAGCGGTTTTGGACGCGGCTCGGGTCGGCTATCTTCAGACATGCGGACTCAATTCTCTCTGTGTGGCTTAGAAATGTAAAACTCTTCTGGTTTTTTGAGCATTGTAATGGTCTCTGGAATTTTGAGCAATGTAATGGTCTCATGCTCTGGTCACATGCTCTCGACAGACGGTTTTCTCCTCCTCTTCATGTTTCCTTGGTTAATTCCTGGTGGCAATATCTGTTCTCTTTCTTTTGTATCTCGTTCTTCCCTCACAAGGGATAGTTTCTGTTGTTCTGAGTGTCCTCGGAGGATGATTCCTGAGGCCTCGTCCCCTTGTATTTTTACTTTGTTTTACAGTTAATAGAATTAACATTTGCAGAGAATTTTTTTTTTTTTGGATAATTGATACATATAATACTTCAACAAACAACCAATCTCATAAAAACACATAGTACCTCATAAACCAACAAATTTCATCATCATGAGCATCAATTCCACAATAGTGCTACTCTTCCTCAATATTAGTAGAATTCAAAACAAGAAAAACTAAAAGGTGAAAAAGAGTGAACTCCTTCCTGTTGTCACCACTGTGTTACGATTTACAAATTAGAAGTCTCTTCCTATTTATACATGAACTAAGAGACCTTTGAAATGTGTGGGGAACATGACTCCCGACATAGCATGAATTACATCCTCATTAAATTTGGGTGGACAATAATTCATCCTCATTAAATTTCTGTTGTGAATTAATATTCCAAATTGGATCGATTTTATAGGGTAAAAGACAGGGATTGTGTGCCTCAATTAAATGTACACCAAGGCTTGTAATTAACTGGGAGTGCAACAATGATCATTCCATATTAAAGGTGCAAACATTTTCTACAACATATGATACTCATTATCCTAAAAGAAATATTACTCACTAAAATCCAAGTATGTCAATGATCAAGTCAGAACAAATGTGCACTCCTGGGCTAAACCACTTACACTCCTGGTAATGAAGTTTGAAATGGGACATGATTGGAAAATACATAACCTTAAGATATAACATTGAATCATGTCTAACAAATATCCTACATAACTATGTTTCCCACTTATACAAAACTTTCGCATAAGGCAAGTCGAAGCAAAACTTAGAATGTTGTATGAAATATGAAGTATAAGTATTTAAGCTCAAAGTAAAGATATGGCAATTTAAAAGTGTGTAAAATCATTTAATAAAGAATCTACAATATGAATCAATAATACTGGCCAATAAATGAAACATGGGTGTGCATTTTAGTGAACAAGGCAATTTTGGCCTTTTTCACAAGAATGCATACCCATCCTTCATTTCAAGGCCAAATTGAATGATTCAACTTGAAGAGTATTTTTTTTACTCATATGTAACATTAATACAATTATTTTTTTAGTTTTTTTTCACATATATGTTTGTGTTGTTCAAGAATACTCTAAATTGCATGGATTTCAAAGGGTAAAAGGTATGATTTGTGTCCCTCAAATAAATGCACAACATGAATGTTTAGGAACAAGGCGATGGACTAAGAAAAAACAAACTTGAATTTAAATAGTTGAAACATGTAGTTTTTTGGTTAAAACTATATAAGTAAGGTTGGGTTACCTTATTTTAGTAGTAATTAAGTTTAAATATCACCAAGGGATAGATAAAGCGATAGCACCTAGGGTTTTCAGGGTCTATTTTAGGGTTTTTCTATATTGTACATATTTTTTAGGGTTTTAAGTTTAAGATTAGGTTAAGTGACCTAGTTAGGACATTTACGATAAAAATGTTTGGATGCCATTTTAATGCAAAAAGGACATTTACTATCATTTAAAAATAACTAGTTGCATGATGGAAATTTGGTCAATTATACCCATGAGAAAGAAGTGATGGTCATCTTACATGCCATCAAAATATTGTAGCCCTATTTTTAAAAGTGTTATTTTTAATAAATTGTATCTTATATCTAAATATTCAATTTGAAAATTGAATTTTGTGTATGAGAAAAAATAGGAGTAAAGGAGCAAAGTTAAAGCACCTTATAAACAATTTTATTCACTTAATAAAAATTTCTTTTCTTTAGAAAAGTGATTTATAGAAAAATAAAGCAATAAGTTAAAGAAAAAACTCATTTGCACATGCATTCCTCACGGTTTATTCAATGTTCATTCTTGCATTCAGTGTGATTTCTTAACAATTTATTTAGCATGCATTCTTTCATCAACGTGAATTCAACTAACATGCCTTAAACGTAGACAATGATGGCCTCAATTGAAACAAGGGTGTCCTCTTCCCCGCAAACGGTTGACACACGAGGTTCCTAGTTGAAGTTCAAAATAAAAAAAAAATTCAAAGAGTGTATCGATACATGAAGAGACACAAACAATTATTCACCAGGTATACTATATATCCTAAGAAGATCAGAGGTTTACAAATTTATATTTGGACAATTCAATTTCCAAAATGATGAGATAGATGAGGCCATAGAAAATTATGATGATAAATCCATGGGATTAAAAATATTTGGACAGAGGATTAACCTAGACCCTAATATGGTTGAAAGAGCATAGAAAATTCCGTGCAAAGGGGGAGAAATATTTAACTCCAAGAAAACCCCTAATCTAGAAAAGATTGAAATGGCTTATAAAATATATGGAAAAAAAATATTTGTTTTGAGGAATGGATTAAAAATGAAAGATGTTCCCTAAGGACTATAAAAATCCTTGATTCCATTTTTCCTTGGGAAAATTATGAATCATCACAAGCTTGATATTTTTGGTGACTGCATGAGGCTAGTTATTCATTCAGTTGAAGGTAGGGCCATAGATGTCCCTCATTTCTTGGTTAAGTGCCCTGTAAGAAAGTAAAATTAAGAAGGTTAAGTTTAGTTTCCTAGGGACACTGCAGAAAAATATTAATTTGTATTGGCTTGGTGTTCAAACAAGTCCTCTTAAAACTTACATTAGGAAATCAAAACCAAAGAAAACCATTGAGGAAGAACCTCAATAGACTTTGGTTGAAGGTGTGGAAAATTTTGTTATATAGTTTTCCATGTTGAAGATATCGCTGCTAGAGTTGTATCAGACTGACATGTGTGTATGGATGAATATGAGGAGCAGGAAGGTATGGACCATTATATGGAAACATGTTATTAATATTTTTCTATAACATAAAAAATTCCTTCCAAATAGTTGGTACCACAGTATAATTTCTCTTTTATGGGTGATTCAACATCTACATATCAAAGTTTAAATGTTCACAATGCAACATACAGTTTTGATAACATATTTGTTTTCTCAGTATATGATAGAATTATCCTACAAAAAATTTGCAATGGAGGACTCTTCCTCTATGTATATCTGGAAGGAAAAGTACGAACTAAAGGAGAAGGATATTGTTGAATGCATGAAAAAATTACAGTGTTTCAATCAACAATTGTGCATCAAACAAAAAAATCAATGAAAGACATAAATGCCAAGGATAAAATTATTGATAATTTTCACAATCAAGTATCCATAATGAGTGACAAATATGTTGGGTATGGAGCCTGATTATCTTGTTTATTGAGAGGTATCACCGCTTGGACCCCATTTCGTGATGTGGCGGCAATGCCGCCCATTTATGTGAGCCGCCAGGGGCGTCTAAGGGGGGGGGGGGCAAAGGCGATTGTTTAGAGGCCCCCCCGTAGCAGGGGATCGGGGGCAGCACTCCCAAAGCTAAAAATAGATGCAAAATTTCCTTGTAAAATGTTGTAATTTCGTATTCAATCTCAGTCATTCATTTGGCAGAAATCTGACGGTAGAAGTTATGTTTAATTTAGGGTTTTTTCGCCTAGAAGGAAACCCCTTGCTATATATTTTATTGCGGCTATGTAGATGTGTATTCTGAGCGAGAAAGAGGGAGGATATTGGGTGAACCACGTGTATATGTGTCTCTCTTCTTTTATGTGTTTTCTGTGTTTATATTTCTGTAATATTTTATGTGTTCCATTGCTCTGTAATATATAATTTTATAACAAAATATACGAGGGAGATAAATGCACTATAAACAAAGTTCAAAAAGGTTCAGGCTACATATGATGAAAAACTTAGTGAACATGAAGCGGAGTTAAGAAGTAGACCAAAGGTTCTCAATATACCTCCACTGGAAACTTCATATACTTGTGAGGCTAAATTAGTCAAGATATTAAATGACATAGATATACTTATTGAACATTTAAACGCTAAAATTGAAAATAATCTAAAAGATGAGGACCAACAAGAGTATGAATCATAGGTTGAAGAATACAATAAAAGGGTGACTAATTTTTAAAAAACCTATGATAGGCAAGCTAATAAGTTTAAAGAGAGATATCTTGAAATTGCTCAGGAAAAATAAAATATTAAAGAACTTGAAAAGGAAAAAGAATGGCATAGTAAAGAACTTGGTACTAAGAGTGGGGATAAATGTAAGGGTAAGGATAAAGGTACAAGTCAAGATACAAGAGTAAAACAAATGTCTTCAATGAACTTGGATAAATACAAGCTAAAAGCATGAGTGAAGGCTTTAGAGGACACTACCTTAGCCATGAATTCTATGGGTGATCTATATGCCTCACCATCACTTGTTGAATCATTGAAGAAGCTGGTAGCTGAAAGGGAAAAAATAATTACAGAGCTACACAATGATCTCATGAGCGGCCGAAAAGCATAACATTTGGGATGTGACATAGAGACAAAAAATGAAATCCCAGGTTTATGATTTGAAACAACAATTACAGAGGAAAAACAACAACAATCAAAGAATCAACAAATCAACAACAAATGAGGGGAAAACAACTTGAGGATAAAATAATACAACTCACTAGTGAATTGCTCAATTATAGATATCAAATGAAATCTACAAAGGAATATCTTGAAAGGAGGGAAACTAAGCACAAGAATAAATATAAGAAGAATGTGGATTTATTGAACAGGCTAAACCAAGAAAAAGCCAATTTGAAAGAAAATTATGAAAGGAAAATTCAAGAGCTTCAAAATAATTAAAGGATCTACCTATTTTAGTGCCAAAACAATCATAGGTCTCCACAAAAGGAAAGAGACACTCTTCTTCTTAGGAGGAGGGCTTGAAAAATCCTCCTAAGCATCCTCGAGTTTTAGAATAACAATTTTTATCTATTGTATCTATGTAGACACGTTTCAAGATGTAATATATATCATTATTTTTTGTTAACATGTATTATATGTCATTGTATTTTATCTTAACATGCATTTTTGAATTAATTTCTAGTCTCTTTTGAGGACTTAATTTTATGTCTCCTTCATGGAGTTTTTTTCTGGTTATGGTATCACTGAGATCTAGTTACTCTTTTATTTTTGGGCAATGTAATGGACTTTTATAAGTCGGTAGCTTATTGAACCAAGTAATCATTGCTATGGAATGTACTAAATTTCTATTTGAAGTCAAAATATATCTTCTTTCCATAACAAAATAAATTTATGTTATTCTTAATGCATCATATGGAAAAATTTACCATAGGGTTCCAAAAAAGAAAATGTAGGGGTTGTTGGAGCTCAAGGTGTAAGTTTTAACCAAAATGGTAAAGTGTCTTGTTTTATGGAATGAGGGATTGGCACTGCCTCAATTAATCATGCAGAGATGTGGGTTGCCTAGAAAGATCTCTCTATTCTTCTCCAGCATGGTTTTTTTATTAATAATAAAATTGCATAAAACTTACATGAGATACAAATTTAGCAGCATCAAAACAAAATAACTACATAATAAGATTGTATATAGCAACATCACTAGGAATATAATCCATATTTCCTTATCTCACCAGACAAAATATCTTTCTAAGACTGAAAAAATAGTACAAAAATAAGGCTTCAAATCTCAAGAAATTATCAACTCTAGCTTCAACTTTCCAAAGTATCAAACCAAATACATAGTTTCTTAGCTTAGTAAATAAACACTATACAATTTGAATCAACCATATTGGCCAAGAAATGCATCTTGGGTGTGCATTTTAGTGAAGCAAGGCAATTTTGGCCCGCTTGAGAGATATGCATGCCTAACCTTCATTACAAGGCCAAATTTAATGATTCGACTTGGAGAGTATTTTTTACTCATAAAGAACATTAATACAATTAAAATTTTCTAATTTTTCCCATAGAAAATAATTTTACTTATGCTTAGTGAAATATTTCAATTTGTTTTATAATATAAATTAATGAAAAATCTTTGCATACATTTAGCTTAATGGTTTGGATTCACATTGTTTTACATATACAATATATGTAATTATATTTTTTAACAATTGCATATTTAATATATTGTTATTCAATAGGCTCTTCATCCTAGTTTGGTCTGAATCTAACCAATAAGCTGACGACAACTATAAACCATTATCAACCAATAAATGACCACTAACCATGCTAACTCTCATCCAAGTAATCCTAATTTTTTCTACCAATGATTCATACTAAATATTGAACACTTTAAGGATAGTGCAATAGGTAATTTTTATTGACACAAATAATATTGAAGCATTTCAAAGTTTGGGCCATAATTTTTTTTTATTTTTTAAACATGGACTACAAATAATTTTGAAAGTTTATAAGTCTTGTTCATTAACATTATTGTTTGCAACAATATCATCTAGTGTATCATTCTCAATGTTTATATTTTCCTTCAAGTATTTAATATTATGATCATCCTCATCCTTACCTGCATCATCTTCATCATCATTGAAATTTGACTGTAGACCATTTATATTGTTACTAGATGTATTTGGGTCATCATTTTCTATATCGTCCATATTGTTGTCTTATATAACATTATCTAACTATATATTGTTGTCTTTTTGTTCCTAAACATAACCATCTTCAACATCAACATAGATGTCAATTTCTTCAATGTTCTCTAATTCCTCTCTCTCATTTTGTTGGCCATCATTGTTCTAGGTAGTATCCACTAATGCATCGTCAAACATGTACCTTAATCTTGGATCCTAATGTATGAGAAATATCCATTTCAGGTCCAAAATATCTTCATAGAAAAACACCTACACATGAACGACATACATATATTAGACCTATGTTATAACAATTTTATTATTTAATAAACATATACATATTCATAATAAACTATGAATTAATATATTAATGATCACTACCACTTCTTTTTTGAGTTAAAGAAATACCTACTCACAATGAATTGGTAGAACATAAGGCTCCTTATCCTCTGATAAGAACCTTGAGGAATCTATAGAAAATAATCCACTATGGGTATCATGTCTCTTTGTCATCTCAAATACTTCATACCATCTACACTTAAAAATACAACATTTAAAAGAGTGGTAATCCAACTCAATAATTTATTGGATTTTCCCAACATATTATAGATTCTTCAATAGTATTCTTATCCTTTGAGCTTGATCAACTGGATTTCTTAAAACCAACCATGATACCACAATAAAAGAATCATCTCTTTACATCTACACTTTCTACATGATAATATTGACCATATGCCCGCATTGTAGGATATTTCCTCATCTGTGAAAGACCATTTATTTCAGTGAAAACAAATATAATGACAAATACTAAAATAGTTAATAGTGTCAAAACTGTAAGGAAAGAAAATTTTGTAAAATTACAATTATACCTTTGTTTCACATCCTCTACACATGCTGATTTCATCTTCTTTTATGTTTTAATATATAACTGCATTTTCTATTTGATTGAATTTGTTTGGTAACCCATTATAGTGTGTAATCTTTGCCCAATTCCCCAAGAAGTTTAGTGGGAAGTGGAGTATTCGTTGGGTTCGATCTCATAAATTGTCCCCTTGCTTCTAACTATTCTTCTCTCTTTTTATCATATAAATAAATCCATTTGTTCATAAATTTCATGTGGTACATAATGAACTTGTCGAGTATAGCACTTTCGTCTACACCTATTACATGTCAACATGTTTATTTCAAACTCAAAATGTCATGATGTATATTTCACAAATAAATTAAAGAGTAAATTATTGATTGTAAGGAAAACAACCACATTGATCATGAATTTACTTACTAATTTCTACTTCAACACCATTAGATTGTGGATTTTCTCCATCAATAATATATGATGCTCGTTCTTCATCCCAGAAATGTGGCCCATTTTCAAAATCCTTACCAAGGAATTCACATATGAAGAGAGATTATTCATTCAATACATACCCTTAAACCATGCAACCCTTTAGATGTGCATTTTGCTGGACATATCTTTTTAGATTTTTCATATGACTCTCAAAGAAAAACATTGACCTCGTTGATATGACACCCAACAATTCAAACTCATCGACTAGGTGTATAAGTAAATAGACTTGTAGGGCCATGGAACTTGTAGGGAGCTCCTTCTCAAATAGACAAAATTTGTGCAATTTCCTTCTTCTATTTTGGCACTTCAAATTCGTAGATCTCCTTGGAGGTGACCCACCTAACATAAGAATAACAAATTAGTATGAACCTTTAGTAAAAAATTAAAAAGCAATATAATGTCTCTATGTCTCTCACATACGAACATTTCATATCACATACCTGGAAAATGATGACAATCGACTTATGACATTCCTTAAGTCAATGATAAGACATGAATCCTTCCTAATTTCCAATGTCATGATATGCTATCAAACAAATTTCTCAAATGTCATTAGTAATTTTTCTCACACAACAGAATATCAAAATATATTTTGTAGTTAATCATTGTTACCAGTAAAAGTTAAATGATGATAATACCTTCATGAAATTATGAAAATCATGTGATTTAAATCTTCTCAAATGTCCATCAACTGTAAAAGATTTTTCCAATGATGACCCATAGCTAGTAGGTGTCCTCATTGAACGAATGACTTTTTTTAGTTGGTATAACTCTTTTTTTCTTTCAAAATCCATAGAGATTCTGCATATGTATCATTTTCCCTTTTTGGCCACAAATTACTTCTATTAAATTTGGTACGCGAAAGAGCAATATCTCTCCTTGAAGATAAGGTTCCCTTCTCTTTGCCTGATTTATGTTAAAATATAGAATTCTGGACATTTTGAAGATGTGCATATGATTTCATAGGTGAGATATTAGCAGGGAAAATTTTAAGGATGGAAGTTTATCTTAAAGTTTATAAACCTTGGCGAATATTACTAGTCCCTAATATACAAATTATAAAAAATTTGGTGATATTTTTGTAAAAATAATTAGATATACAATGATTTTATATTAGTCGATATAATATTTTGGCAATGTTTAAGGTAAAATAATGGTGTACTATAAAATTTGGACGAATCATTTTAGAAAAAATGGAAATTGGTGAATTGTTTTTTGGAAAAATAATGGAAAACTAGGCCACCTGCGAATATTAGCCCTTAAAATTTTCCTTGGATATTAGTATATCCTTCCATTAAGGGAGCTCATAAAATATGGATTTCCTTTTGATTCCATCTGGCATATTAAATACAACTTGTTTTGGTTCTTCAATTGAATCACCCCAATCAAAACAATCATGCCAAGCTTTCGATTCAGCATCTTCATACTTTGTATGCCAATCACCAGGACTCGTAATCATGGGAGGACCTATACTTTCAAATTTTACATCAAATTGGTTCTTCTCGCGGTTTCTAAACTTATGATCTGGTGGTGGAAAAACCTTATTGTTTGTAGAAATAAATCTATGTAGATACTTAGAATAACACCTGTTATCGGGAAAACTAGTGTCCATTCAGAACTGCTAGTCCCACTAAGACAGGTAGCTATCTTAGAAACAAACAAACTAAAGTTACCTGTGTTTTCATTTATGAGAGATAGATGAGAGAGAAGCAGAGAGTACCAATCTCAGTCTTTCGCTAGTCTCCTTGCTTGTTTCCTCTCTCTTTTGATAAATCTTTCGCCACTCCTTTCTCAGTTGTCCCGCTTCAAAGAACACCTGTAAAGTCAAAGCAACAAAATACCATCAAAGCATAGAGATCTATAACCATAAACAATGTAGGATCAGATGTACATTAACCATATAAATGCATATACAAATACAAGATTCAGAGATATACATTCATATGGAGGAAAACTCCAATAGATTTATTAATAGAAGTAGTAGAAGAGAGGATTACAACCAAGCTATCTGATCTAGCATCATCCTCCCAGCATGAAAGCCCTCTTCACCTCATACAAAGCAAGATCACCCAACAATGTTTTCAAAGAGAAACCAACAACACTTCCTTTCAAATTACAAAATTCCAGCCTTTGGATCTCTAGGATGAGGGATCCATATATAGATGTTTACAAGAGAGTGAGTCAGCTTCTAGGATTTTGATTAGTGTCATTTCATTGATAGTTCTTGGTTCCACTTGGAGATTTCAGATCTATTAGTCATCTTTGGGCAAATTCAGAGAGGCATGTGTCATATGAGCAGTTTCTAGAAGATTCTCTGGGTTTCCACCTAGAAAACTGCTTTTTCCATTTGTCTGCTCTTGCTCATCGCATCCTACAGAAGGGATTTCCAGTATGCATCACACTCCCCATGTGTAATAGGTGAGATGCATCTCACCCTATGCATGGAGCAGTCTGTATGGTCCAGTTTTGACCAGTTCTGAGTAGTTTTTCAGGGAGATGATGTAATCAACTGACCTTGTTCCTTTAGGGTATGAAACAACACTTTTAGGGGTTTCAAAGCCCTTGGTTTATGGACATATGTGATTGGGGTTCCAGTGCCCAAATATTTATATAATAGTTGCCCCCTAAAGCATGAGGTCGTAAATCTTTTGATGTCAAGTGAAATGCTTTATAATGAGGATCCGAGGTTTTTCAAACTCGAAGGTGACCTGTAATAAGATACAATAAAATACATTATCTTCATAATATTTTCATGATCTAGCTGAGGCAGGCATTCCCATGCTCAACTTTATAAATTCATATTCATGTACATAAGGCAGACAATCGTTTATGTGGTAGACTGATGATTCAGGTTGAGCCATCATCCTTTAGTTTGGATGATTATCTGTGCAGATGTGATGTACATTTGATGTCTTTATTCTTCTGAATATATCATAGCCCGGATGGATGAAACTAGATCCGGGGTCTTCAAAATCGTCCAATCTTCGCCCGAAGTACGTTGATCCATGTGAAAAGATGTTCTGATGTCGAACATGGAAACACATCACCTGATTACCAGCCAATGATATAAGCTATTAACAAGCGCGAGAGGAATCACCGATAATGATAATGACCCTCAAGGTACTGCAGTACAATTCATGTGGTGTGAATACATGAGTTGATGTCGAACACCACGCAAAATCTTTTAGTTAAAGGCCATTGATGTAAACTTGTCACCGGAAGTGAGAAACTTGCCATTGAGGCATGCAAGCTTCAAAGTACTAAAAGGGTTGTTCCTAAGTCAACTTCTTGGATAATGAGCTGGTGTCGACAAGAAGTGACCCATCGTAGGAGGGCCTTAATGAATCCCACATCTACAACATGGAACGGAGAAAATGATTTTGTGGAGGTGAAAACGATCTGATGATACAAGGTTCAGGGTGGCGGTCATGAAAAATGGAGACTGAAGGTATTGCAACGTATGAGGCGTTACCTAGGTTGGTGAATTCTCTGAGCAACTTCTCTTGAACATATCGGTGACACTGAAATGGGTTGGTAGTGTTAGCCCCAAGATGGATGGTGTGATGGACCAATGGTGATATGACCGGTGAACAGAATAACCCAACCTGACTCAATCGTGTTGATGAAGTGAAAGTGTCATGTTCAAGAGCGACCTGCTACCAATGAAGTTATTCAAGTTTTCTTCCCTTTTTCCCCAGTCATTTCTGACCAGTACCTCTTTATTTTTGTCAAGCTTGAGGAGGATAACATATGCTTGTTCTATAATTTGCCCTTCAGGCAAACTTGTTGCTATGTTTTAATGAGCCTAGCGACAGTGAAACTCGCTTTTGTCTGCATGGACAAGTTTGTCGCTATTGTTTTAACAAGTTTAACGACAAAGATAACTTGGTCCTTTTCAATTTTAGAGAGTCTAAAAAGAGACGTAAAGGCAACACTGGTAGCCCTTTTTCGTAATGTAATCCCTTAAGTTTGAAAAAGTATAAAACAATACGAAGGGGATGACCTTTCGATAGTTTTAACGAGCCGAACAAGACAAGCACTCGATCGTTTTGTGTAATGATCCCTCAGGTCCAAAAGGATTAAAATCTAAAAGAGGGCTGGCACTTCCGAGTTGGAGAGGCCAATTGCTCAGCAATCTTTTCATATTATACGAGTCAAATGAAAAGAGCTTAAAGGAGACTCGTTTTTTGAGGAACGAGTGATGTTGTCGGATAACAGTTGGTTCCAGGTAAGGTTTGGAACTTTTTAGTCATGACAGTGTAAAGAAGGTGGCTAATAGAATCACTCGTCGCAGCTGTTCCTCAAAAGGGTAAACGATCAAATGGAGGTGTATGATCGGCTAAAAAAGAGCAGAGGTGATGGTAAGAACACGACCAAGGTTCAAAAGCTGATAGTCATACGCTCGCAATGGTTATTTACCGAAGGTGTGTTCATTTTTTAATGATCTTAAACTCTGGGGGAACATTTGCTCATTGCTAGGTTTATTTTTTAATGAGCTTGAACTTCATGTAAAACTACTCGTGGCGAGGTTTATTTTTTAACGAGCTTGAACTTTGCGTAAAAATGCTCGTGCTAGTTGTATAATAAGGATGTCCCATCAGTAGGTTCATTTTTTAGGGAGCTTGCCCCATGCGCAACTTTGCTCCTGAAGCCTTTCGTTATGCAAGCTAGGAACGACCAACCTACAAGTTTAAAGGGTTAAGAGCCTACAAACTAAGAAAATAAAAGGTCGCTTTTCACTTGCATGCAAAAAGGTTTGCATGCCCCCAGGTATAAAGTAGAGTCTCCAGGTCACCATATGGAAGTTCTTGCATTAGAAAGATTGTTCCATCCGCATCGCAGACAAAACACTTCCTTGGCGATGTCCATCGAAATGGACAAAGGTGACTGTTGTCAGTGCCAATCACATAACCTTTGACGGGGGAATCCTTTTCCAGTCCAAATCCATTTTCCTAAACGGACAGGGGTATCAGACTAGTCATATTCCTACATGGAAACCTACCTTATATATGGGGTTTTCCTGCCGAAGCAGAATAGGGTGCATGCCTCCTGGGTTTCATTCACAATCACCAAATCACTTGCGATCATCAGGTGGATGGACTGGAGATTGATTAGACATTCCTTGTGCGAAAAGGCCAGTTAGAGATGGAATTTGACTAACAGCTATGTTTGAACCTGTGAATGAAAGCTGGTCAACGAGCTAGACCACTCTGCCTTCATGTGGAAAACACATCACTCGAAAGAGTGACGAAACGATAGCTCCCATGCTATAAATGTAGCCACATCCAAGGAGTAGATTTTAATCTAGAGGTCCTCGGACTACCATCACATTTAGATGAACGGTTTTCCTTCTCAAAGTTATAGGCAAATTTGGAAGGATCCCTAACGGTTGACTGGTTCCTTTGTTGAAGCCTGTCAGATTTCGAATCTCAAGTAGAAGCGACGGCGAACCAAGTGCTTTCCAAGAAGTTGAGGAAAGGATACTCACAGAAGCCCCTTCATCTATGATAGTACCAACCATGATTATTCTGTAAGCTTGTACTATGATTCGGAATGGTAAATTAGATGGTAGGCGGGGTTTTCCTAGTAGATTCCAATCAAAGGAAACAACTAGATTGCTTGGAGGTGGGACTGAATAAACGGCTGGATAAAACTCTGACGAACTTCCTTCCTGTGGTAAAGGAATGGGTAGATTGCCCCCATGTTCATCGGAGTCTGTGTTTACGAAAAGAATTTGAACGGTGTTGTTCTAATTCTCTTTGGTTACAGTATCATCTGAAGGTGGACCCTCTGAAGACAAGATTGGGTCGACTGCCATCTTGACTTGTTGACTTTGGTCTAGTGTGGACTCAGAGGGTTTATCTTCAATGATAGGTGCTTTGACCGACAACAACGGTGTGTCAATTGGATTTTCAACTAGCGATGGACTCGGCAAGAGTTTCTTGTATCCAGGAGGAAGTCGCTGCGGTGAAGGAGGACGATTATCCAAGACTCTTTTAGCTTCATCTAGGAAGGGACAACAGTGGAGGGCATGATCACCTTCACACAATCTACAAGGAAATTTAGATCTTCCTTTTTATCCATTGACTTCATTTTCACTAGTTGATGGTGTGCTCTCAACAAGATCGTCAGAGGTTGAAGACACCAGATTGTGCAAGCGGGGAGACCAGTCCCTCAAGATTCGCGGGATGCATGGACAATCTCGATGATAGTGGTCTCCCTTGCAAATGACACATGGAGATTTAAGTTTGGAAGGTGCAGTGTGTGAATTTTTTCCAGATGATGCATGATTTCCCCCTTTTGCTGTTGGATTCTTCTTCTTCTTCTCCTTCCCTCTCTTCTTCTTCTCAGTTACTTGGTCTTTAGCTCTACTAGCTTCACCAAGCGAAGAGGAAGAAGGAGAGGGAGAAACAAACGAAGTAGAAGGTGGGGGAGCAACTTCATCTGGTTGCTAATTGGATTGTTGAGGAATTGCGGTGTTTTGAACAATAGAGGTTGAGAAAAGCCATACTGGTAGGCCAATTGTGAGTCCTCGAAGGGACAACGTAGCCATATGTGGAGCACCAACATCTCCCCAAGAAGAAAAAGTGCTAGGATTTCCCCCAAGGGGAAATCCTTGATTGGTAGACTCCATTTTCTCAACCTAAGACCAATGAGGGAACAATGACATTATTCCGATTAAAATAAATTTTATGACGCTTTGACACAACTTGCTTTTTCAATTTTAAAGAGTCGAGAAAAAGCTAAAGATGACTCTAGTCGCCTTCGATTTTTAATGAGCTTGAAGTGACAAGTGCTCAGATGGACATTTTCTTTTTAGGAGTCTGAAAAGGAACGAAAGTGACTTCTCTGGAAATCTAGATAGAGGGATTACCAAACTAATCGCAAAACTACAGAATACTTTTTACAGTACGGCAATCAATCTTCCCAAATGCTGTGTTCAGTGCATTGCGATCGATAGGGCGACAAACATGGCTTCCTAAGGATAAAGGATGTAGTCTATTGTGGTCTCCCAATATATACTCGACGGTACATGGGAATACAAGTCCGTACTAACACTTGTCATCTCAAAGAGGAGGAATCACCCAACCTATGATGAAAGAGATAGTTACCAGGCTTTACGACGCCGGAATACGTCTCTAGCCTAGACTTCTAAATGTTGTGCATTAGGTTCCAAAGCGTTTTTATGTTCATTGAGGTTTATTTTACAGTTGATATTTCTTAAGAAGTTTACCTTTAAGGTTCACCGCGTGATGTAGATATACAATTCCTAAATATGCAATCTAAGATGATAAACAGTCGTTTACTTTCTTTTTGCAATGAAAATCCTAGCTATTAAGGAAAGAGAGATGAAGTTCTTTCAACATAGAGCAGAGAGCACACACTAGATGCACTTTTCCTAAATCAACTTCAGCATGCAGTCTTAATGCAAATGCACATGCATGTATTGTTTTTCAATTTCCTTAATGTGAGGATGAAAAAAAGAAAACTAAGTACAGATCTGAATTATTTTCTTTCAAAGCGACAGTACTAACAATTTTCTCTTTAAAAAACGAAAGGAAGGCTAAGACGACACTTTGCGATTTTGAATTTAAAATTGCTTTCGACACTTGAAATACTATTAATTCAAATCAAATACATTGGCAAAAGTGTAATCGACTATCTAAAAGAGGAATTCTTTGCGACACTCTTTTTCTTGACTAAAAATGACACTTGCGACACTTTCAAATCAAAAGACGATAGTTCGATTAAGCTACTATTTGCAAAGGAGAACTGTAAATGATGAAAAATACATAAAAAACATTCACAATTCCTTTTGATGGAGGCTGAATAATGCAAAGGAAGATGGTTTCAATAGAGATATACTGATCATAAACAACAAAACTACTGAATAAAGTTGAAGACAATGAAGAAAAACAAAAATCTGGAGGCATAAATAGTCTCATTCAATCATCGCACCTGTAACACAGGGAAACAGGGATGCATCTCACTTACAACACACGGGAGATGCGATGAATCTAGATTGCCAAGAAGAGACAGTGCGATGGTCTAGGGAAGAGACTGAGCTTGGTTTTCACTCACAGTTTGCAGCTAAGTTCAGGGGTTTAGGCTAAGCTAATGATTCTCAGTAAACACAAAGTATAGGGGCTGATCTAATGAAGTTATTTGAGCTACCACCAGGGCACTTAGGATGTTTGCAAGCTAGATGTTCAGTTCATAAACCAACCTGGAGATTGACTGAAGCAGCGTTGATCTACTTTGCAGTTGCATAGCAAAAGCAATTCGAAGGCTAGCTGGCTTAACTTCAGGCTCCATCTGTGGTTTATAAAGAAAAAAACAGTAACAAAAAAAACAAACTATCTTGTCCCCACTGGAGTCGCCATTTTGTTATCGGGAAAACTAGTGTCCATTCAGAGCTGCTAGTCCCACTAAGATGGGTAGCTATCTTAGAAACAAACAAACTAAAGTTACTTGTGTTTTCCTTTATGAGAGATAGATGAGAGAGAAGCAGAGAGTACCAACCTCAGTCTTTCGCTAGTCTCCTTGCTTGTTTCCTCTCTCCTTTGATAGAGCTTTTGCCACTCCTTTCTCACTTGTCCCGCTTCAAAGAACACCTGTAGAGTCAAAGCAACAAAATACCATCAAAGCATAGAGATCTATAACCATAAACAATGTAGGATCAAATGTATATTAACCATATAAATGCATATACAAATACAAGATTCAGAGATATACAAGCATATGGAGGAAGTAGTAAAAGAGAGGATTACAACCAAGCTATCTGATCCAGCATCATCCTACTAGCATGAAAGCCCTCTTCACCTCATAGAAAGTAAGATCACCCAAAAATGTTTTCAAAGAGAAACCAACAACACTTCCTTGCAAATTACAAAATTCTAGCCTTTGGATCTCTAGGCTGAGGGATCCATATATAGATGTTTACAGGAGAGTGAGTCAGCTTCTAGGATTTTGATTAGTGTCATTTCACTAATAGTTCTTGGTTCCACTTGGAGATTTCAGATCTCTTACTCATCCCTCGGTGAATTCAGAGAGGCAAGTGTCATATGAGCAGTTTCTAGAAGATTTTCTGGGTTTCCACCTAGCAAACTGCTTTTGCCATTTGTATGCTCTTGCTCATTGGACTGTACAGAAGGGCTTTCCAGTATGCATCGCACCCCCCGTGTGTAATAGGTGAGATGCATCGCACCCTATGCATGGAGCAGTCTGTATGGTCCAGTTTTGACCAGTTCTGAGTAGTTTTTCAGGGAGAACTTCTAGGAGATGATGTAATCAGCTGACCTTGTTCCTTTAGGGTATGAAACAACACTTTTAGGGGTTAAGCAGCCCTTGGTTTATGGAAATATGTGATTGGGGTTGCAGTGCCCAAATATGTCTATAACAACACCCTTGAAATTTTTCTACACATCTTGGACATGAAAATATCCCCTTTGTTTGAAGCCCTACAATTCAATAAGTAATGTTAATAACATCAAAATAATAGTAAAAACATAAGTATGAAAGTTGGGATGAAAATAAATTGAGTGTAAATATGTAAATATTTTATCTTACGAAAACGAACATCAAGTCTTGGAAAATCATGAATAGGCCAACATAGCACATGATACAAGATGAAGGACCTATTTGATGGAGGAGATGATATTCCATACCTTCTTATTATTTTCCATAGTAGTTGCATCTCATTAATAAGAATCACAAGATAAACATCCATTTTTTTACTTGATGTTTTCATGGAACAATGAGAGTTAACATAAAGTGCTCCTTTATAACACTCATCCTTGGGGGAATATCGTATGCCGTATCAATTCAAATTGACAAACACTAAAATTTTAGCTCAGTAAATAGAATGGGCACACTCCATCATTTGCAAGACCAAACCAAATACTACAGGGTTCATCTTTTAATTTTCTTGGCCATTTTTCCTCTTTGTGTTTCATTGTTTTGGAGTCAGATAGAATTCACATGAACCCCTATTTTCTCCTATTCTTTTCTTTCCAGTCCATCAATAATGAAAGTGCCTTGCAACAAAACATTCATTCAATTCTAGGTATAAACAATGTAAACTTTGAAACGGGAACTGATACTGTTACCCGTTTTGTAGAGATAGCAAAAAAGTGACCCGATTTTGAAAAGGGGTGATGCAGAATACACATGTTTTTTTTAGAGCATAGTTTTTTGCACTTTCATTTTTTTTATGTACATTGCGTTTTAGAATGGTAGCGATTTTCATGCTAATTTTAAAAAATGGTTATTCTGCATCAGACCCCTTTTTTAAAACACCTATTTTTTGACTTTAAATTTTCTAATGTATGAAATGTAAATAATTATTTCATAACCCTTTTTTTAAAAGACCTATTTTTTGACTTTAAATTTTCTAATGTATGAAATGTAGATAATTATTTCGTAAATTTAATAATTTTGGAAGTGATCTTCTTCTTCATATTTTCTAGTTTTATTTTATTTTTTTTATTTTTTTTTTTGTAGTGGGGCTTTTATTGATTTGCATATTTAAAGAAGAAGGTCGATATTTTACATATTTATACATCATTAAGTAAATTTTCAATCCACATGAAATAATTGTCTCTAAAAAACAAATATAAAAATATATATAAAAAAGATAAAAAATAAAAATAAAAAATGTTAAAAGAAATTTATATCATAAACCATAAAAGAATTTGAAAATAAAAACAAAATTATAAAATATATATATATATATATATATAATTAATTAATTAAGTAAGTAAATATTGAGAAATAAAAAAAATATATATATTAACAAAAACTAGGAAAAAAAATAGAAACAAACTAGTTTAAATAAAAAAATAGAAAAATAACGAAAAAATTTAAAAAACTAGTGAAATTAATATTAAAAAAAAAACAAAAAATGTAAAAAAAAAAAAAAAATCTCACAAACCATAAAGAATTTGGAAAAAAGAAACAAAATATATATATATATATATATATATATATATATATATATAAAAGTAGAAATAGAGAAATTAAAAAAAACATTATAAAAAACTAGGAAAAAAAATAAATAAAAAATAAAAACAAACTAGTTTAAAAAAAAATAGAAAATTAACGAAAAAAATAAAAAAACTAGTAAAATTAATATTAAAAAAACAAAAATAAATTTAAATTATAAAAAAAAATAAACAAAAAAAAATTGGTTATTTTTTATTAAAAAAAACAAAAAATACAATTATCTTTTATTAAATATACCTATTTTATTTAAAAATAAATAAATATATATATAGTTTTTAACAATCTTGTCTTTTATTAAAAAAAAAATTATACAAATTTTATTATTATTATTTTTTAATTTAAAAATTCAAATTATTAAAACTACATTTTATATTTTCAAAAAAAAAAAAAAAAACCTACATTTTTATGTTTAAAAAAAAAAAATTAAATTTACATTTTTTTTAAACTATCTTTTTTTAATTAAAAAAAAATTATAATGTTTTTTTTAAACATTATGTTATTTATTTCAAAATATAAAAATAAAAAATAAAAAATTTAAAACAAATTTTAATTTTTTACTTTAAAATTTAAAAAATTAATAATTTTAAAAAAAAATTAATATATTTCAAAAATTAATTATAATTATATGTGTTCTAAAAAAATTTAAAAAATATTATTAAACTTTTTTATTTTTTATTTATTAATTTTTTTTTTAAAACATATTAAAAAAATAATAAAAAAAATAAAAAAATAAATTATTTCTAAAAATAATAAATTTTTTATTTATTGTTTTATTTTAAAAATAATATAAAAAAAACACGGGCCCTGGCCGCGCCACCAGCGGGCGGCGGGAGGGCCGTGGGTCGATTCCCGGAATCGACCCACTGGTGGCGCGGCCGGGGGCCCAAGGGCCTGCGCGAAGAACGTTATTGAGGGTTCATTATTCTGCTTAATTACCAACATAGTGATTCTATTCACCATGGATAATAGTTATTGGCAGGTATACAATCCACAAATGCTCCATTGAGCCTTGCGTGACTCAGCAAACGAGATCAGATTAGCACAATCGATATTTGTAGTATCTTGTCTTCGTTTGCTGCCTTTACACAAATCAGGATTGCCACATTTCTCCAATCGAATTGTTATGCACCAGTTGCCCCTCCAGCAATGCGCACTACGATTTTGTCGAATCTCTTTGCCATGACTTTTGCGTCGAATTTTTCTTGGAACCTTGTAGTGGCAGGCCCTCGCTGGCTGGGGTATGGATCTTTATCTGTTGGCGGCGGTTCAAATAAGGAACCAGTGTAGGAACCTGCGTGCAGGCCCTTGGGCCCCCGGCCGCGCCACCAGCGGGCGGCGGGAGGGCCGTGGGTCGATTCCGGGAATCGACCCACGGCCCTCCCGTCGCCTGCTGGTGGCGCGGCCGGGGGCCGTGTTTTTTTTATATTATTTTCTAAATAAAACAATAAATAAAAAATTTATTATTTTTAAAAATAATTTTTTGTTTTTATTTTTTTTATTATTTTTTTTAATATGTTTAAAAAAAAAAATTAATAAATAAAAAATAAAAAAGTTTAATAATATTTTTTAAATTTTTTATAACACATATAATTATAATTAATTTTTTTAATATATTAATTTAAAAAAAATTTATTAATTTTTTAAATTTTAAAGTAAAAAATTAAAATTTGTTTTAAAAAAATTAATTTTTTGTTTTGTTTTTTTTTTTTTTTTTAATTTATATTTTGAAATAAATAACATATTGTTTAAAAACAAAAGTTATAAAATAAATTAAAATTTAATTTTGATTAAAATATTTTAATCGATTTTTTTATTAATTTTTTTTAATAAATTAAAATTTAATAATTTTTATTACTACTAATTAATGAATTTTTTTTTTCAAATTAAAAAAAAATAAATTTAAAAAATAAATAATCTTTAATTTTTTTTGTTTGTTTTTAAATAAATAATGAAAATTTAATAAAAAATTTTATTTATTTATTTATTCTTGAATCAAAAAGACTTTTTTTTGTAAGTTGAAAATGTTCTTTAATTTTATTTTTTTTTTATTGGAAAATGAAATTTTTTTAGTTTTTTTTTAATAATTTGAGCTTATTTTTGTCTTTTTAGTTTTTTCTAAATGTTTTTAATATTAATTTTACTAGTTTTTAATTTTATTTTTTTTGTTAATTTTCTATTTTTGTTTAATCTAGTTTGTTTTTTTTTTTTGGCTAGTTTTTGTTAATGATTTTTTTAATCTTTATATTTTTACTTACTTAAATTTATATATATATAAATTTTTTATTTTTTTATTTTTATTTTTATTTTTTCCAAATTCTTTTATGATTAAACAATTTTTTTTTTAATATTTTTTATTTATATTTTGTCTCATATATATGTATTTTTACATTTATTTTTTAAGTAATCATCATTTTAATCTTAATTTCACTAATTTTTATTTTTTATTTTTGGTTTATTTTCCATTTTCTTTTTTAAATCTAGTTTGTTTTTAATTTTAATTTTTTTTAGTTTAAATGTTTTTTTTTTTTAATTTTTCTATTGTTACCTACTTAATTTTATAGTTTTTTAAATGTGTTTTTTCTTCTTTTCCCAAATTTTTTTATGGTTTAGACATTTGTTTTTTTCCCCAATTTTTTTTAGATATGCTTTTTCACTATTTATTTGTTTATAATTTGTAATTTCTTTCTAGTTTTTTAATTCTTATTTTTTATAGGTTAATTTTGTTTTGTTTTTGTTTTTTTTTTTACATTTTACATTTTTATGATTGATTTTATTTTTGATGTTTGATTTGCTTTGTTTTGTGTTTTTTATTTTATGTTTTGTTTTTAGTATATATTTTTATTTATGTTTTGTTATTTTTATTTTTTATTTTTTTGATTTGTGTTTTTTCATTGTTTTAATTTTAATTTTAATTTTTTGAAATTTTAATGTTTTTCGGGGCCATGATAAAATATTTTATGCTATTATTTTGAAATGTTGAAATTTCACCCTTGAAAAAAAAATTGTTATTCCAGCATCAGTTTTGAGGGTGTTTTTTGCACAAAATTTACCATTGAGAAAAAAAAAATGTTATTCGAACATCAACACTTCGTTTTGAGGGCGTTTTTTGGACAACTTTTGCACCAAAAATTGGTTTTCACCGTCATTTTTAAAACATGTTGAAAATTTAGCTTGGAAAAAAAAAGGTGTTATTCCAGCATCAACACTTTTCGTTTTTAGCACTGTTTTTGATGTTTTTTCGGGGTTTTTTGGCCAGAGTTCCCGTTTTGAGTTTATAGTTCCCGTTTCAAAGTTTACAATAATTATAATTGGCATGTGACGTAAAACCTTCTTTGGAACTATAGGACCTTGTACATATGTACAATATCTCTTCTCTTTGCGTATAGGGAATTCTACCTTGTCTTGATATTTATCTCTGTATAAAGTGAAATCATTTTTATATGAATGAGTTTTCCTATATTCAATCCCAAACTAAACCAAAAACTCATGTGCTTCTCTGCAAGTTGATGGCAACACATTCTCTTCTAGGAATATTTTAATTTTTAACACCCTATAATATTTCCTAAGGTTAAATCAATTGAATGTTTTACCTATGATGAACATGTTTGATATGTCAATCTATACTAGGACTATTTATATACAATATATGGTTTTAAAATCCCCTTAAATAAATATAAACAAAGTTGATGAATTTTTATGAATTATGTACACAAATTGATAATGCAAAGTAAGAAATAGATTTCAAATCACTTTAGTAGGGTAGTGAATCCTTTGTCTGACCAACCAAATAGTGAGTTAATTTCTAATAATATTAATGTGCATGAAAGCTTTTAGGTTTTACTTGCATCTAATTTGAACATGAGTGTCTTAGCTTCTTGTTTGATTAAGCCTTTCAAGTTGCTATCTTCAATATTACGTTGGTGGTAATTATCACTACTATCATTGTTACTGTCAACCATATGATCATTATCGTCATCATTTTTTCCATCCCCAAAGAAACATGTAAGAATTTCATTCAATCCTTCTTCATGCATTGCATTTTCACTATCATCATCATTAAGTCTAGGTGGAATGCCATTAATGTATGTTAATCTCATCTTCTCTTCAAATTTCTCAGCTAGTAGTGTTCTCTTTGTTGAGAAGTGTATCAAGAAAGGCTCAATTTGACTTAGCCTTAGTCAAATTGAGAACATTCAAACATCAACAAACAACTTGGAGGAAGTTAACTGAGGTGACATGGATCTTTTCACTAAATTCGAGTTGATGGGCTTGGAGTTTAGTTTTCATGTGTTGATTACTAATTTGTAGCAATCCACTTCAGTTATTTCTAGTTGTACTCAGTTAAACTAGTTCTAACAATCAATAGAACTAGTTGGAGGTTAGTTGTGCAATGGAACGACATTCTAACTTAGAGATCATCCAATTAATTGATCAATCAACTAAAAATATCTCACACATATAAGGAATTCGAATTGCTTAATTGTGGTGGAGATTACAAGGTAGTGTAACATCAATTGTAGACTACTTTTGAGTGTACATGTGTTGTATGAAATCAATGATCAATCCTTTGGAATTTCACAATCATTTTGGAGGAAATTCCTAAAGAACAGGGGCTCATTTTCTTAGGAATTCCGCAAATAAAGAGGAGGTCAGGTGGAGGAAAAAAATGAATAAGTTTGGGTTAGAACTTCTCATTGAGAAAAGAGAACAATTATTCTTCTGCATGTTGAGCTTAGAGTTGGAGCTAGCAATTGTAATAGATTCTCTATTCATCTTATTAATACAAGAAGACTAAATTTTTTTACCAGTTGATTTCCCCTAGATACATTTGTGTACTTGTGTATGTGATTGATGCATGTTTATGAATTTTGTTCTAAATTGTGAGTTAATTTCTATAGATCATTAGAGCATAATTGTGTCTCTTGATTTAGATCAAATTTGTTTAGCAACTACGTGTTTGATTGAGTCTTTCAGGTTTTTATCATCAATATTACGTTGGTGGCAATTACCCCTACTATCATTGTTACCTTCAACCATATGATCATTATCATCATCATTTTTTCCATCCCCAAAGAAACCTCTAATCATTTCATTCAACCCTTTTTCATGCATTACATTTTCACTATCATAATCATCATTAAGGCTAGGTGGCATGCCATCAATGTATGTTAATCTCATCTTCTCTTCAAATTTCTCAGTTGGTAGTGTTCTCTTCAACCTTTCTCTTTTCGCCCTGGTATGGTCTAAAGGATGGTTTGGATCATCATGTCCAAATATTAATAACCCAGTTTGACTTGGGTATTAGTAGGTGTATCATCAATATCTTCTAGCTATCAACACACACACACAATTTAATATTAGACAACAATTGGATAAATCATGAATGTATCAATTTCAAAGAAACATAATGAAGTATTTCTCAATAATATATATATATATATATATATATATATATATATATATATATATATCAATTGAATAATGAAACACTATTTTATAAACAACCTTTTTTATACAATAATTTAAAATAAAACACAATTTTGACAACATGGTTTATGAAACATCAGTCTACACTCATTGATTATTCTTTGGTTTTTTTTCCCTTAATAACATCCTTAGAGAGACCTTGTTCTTCCATTTTATTTCATGCAAGAGTGTGTTTTAAGAATGGGTAATTAATCAATAACTCATCCCCAATGGTAATGTCCATAATAGCCTCAACCATTATCAATATATCAACCTCTCTTTCCATATGTCCATCTTTATCATTTATAACCTCCACAAATTGACAATTCATTCTTACAGTAGGGTCCCTTCCCTTACTACTAATTATAAATCTTGCAATGTTTTTGTGTGTCTATGTGCATCCATCAATATACATAAGATGACTTCTATTAATTTCTTTTCCACTTTCCATCTAGAGACGGTGTGTATACATATTTGAACTGAGACCATATGTTGAAATGTTAAGCTTATATTCTTCTAGCCTTATCCATTCACTAATTTAATATGATGGACCATAATATGGCATTAATCTCCTAGTGGTTTGTTGTGAATTGTTTCTATGTTTAGATCCCACATGGAAATTTTGGAAAATAAAGAGGCCTAGATTTGCTCCATGAATATTGGAGGGTCGTATAATGTAGCTGTATCTCCAAAATTGAAACACCTCATGCACTCTATGTATTTGTTGATCACTAGGCCAAGTGAAACATAGTCGACAATCAAATGTCTATTTGTAAATTGATCTCAAACTTAAGGGAAATTCATCATCTTCGTCACATTCATTCTCATAGGTTATGTAGTCCACATTCCCATTTTCTTTAAGTAAATTATGCATCTTTAAATTGGTTCTTGTTTTGTTACTTATTTTCATCAATTCCTCATCTTTCGAGTTGGTATATGCCAACACATATTTTTGTTACATGTATCATGAAATAAATGATTATTGCCCTCTAGGCTGGAAGTTGGTGCTCAAAGAAAATTTTAATGAAGAAATTTATCCTGCAAGTAATCATTAAGAAAAATATAATTATTTAAATGATATAAAACAATGTTGAAAAGAAGAATACATATTATTTATATCAAATTGGAAAATTCCTTACTACAATTCCTATTGGATTCAAGTCGATTGTAGGAGGCATACTACCCACTATAAGTTCATCATCTACGTAATGTTTTTGTACAATCACGTGTTTAAATTGTTTCTTTCCATGACATACAAAACCTCCAAAAACAACATTTTTTTCAAAGTATTCATCCCATGTACTATAGTATTGACCAACCTCTTGTTCAATGCAATAACTTGTTGTGTCTTCAAGATCCATTGTCTTATGCTCTTCCACCCACTATCTTCTACATGATTTAATAGTTTTAGGTCCACGTACATGTACATATCAATTTTTTTCTAGTTGAAGCCTCAGGCTTTGCATTTGCTCCAATATCCATCTAAAATAATCAACAACATCATTAATTTTTGTCAAGGTTGGATAATACACTATAAATTTTAATAATATCTTGAAAAAATATGGGTGTATCACAAAATGCCATTATATCAATTTTTCATAAGTTAAGTCAAAATTTGAGTACTTGATGTCCTGCATCATCCATTGTGTCCTCATTTGATATGACATGATCTGTTGTCATGGCCTCATCTGGGTCATGTAATACACAACATAGCCAATAATGTTTAGTACACCAATTATATCAATTCAATGAATATGCTATCCAACGCAAAACTTCACTTTAGTCATATATTTTACATATTGATATCATGTTAATTTGGAGTTGAAAACAAATAATTTTATGACCCTAGGGATATACATCGAGCCAAATTTTCAACAAGAAAAGTATCCAACATCCATATCCCACATGGCCATCCTAATTTTCAAACATTTCCCTTGAATGTAGAATCACATTTAATCACCATTATTGTGCATTTTCAACCAATAAGTTTGACCTGAAAGGCCTCATGGAAAAAAAAATTGAGTTTCTGATCTCTATCCAAGTTTGTCGATGTAGCAATTTATCGTATTTTCCAATGCTCAAGTCGGAGCAAATGTGTGCTCTCGGGCAAAACCAATTACACTCTTCATAATGAAATTTGAAATGGCACATGATTAGACAATACCTAACCTTAAGATATAACCTTGCATCATGTCTTACAAATATCTTGCATAACTATGTTTTCCACTTATACACAACTTTCACATAAGACAAGTTGAAACAAAACTTAGAATGTTGTATGAAACATGAAGTATAAATATTTAAGCTCAAAGTAAAGATATAACATTGAAAAAGTGTTTACAATAATAAAATAAAAAATCTACAATTTGAATCAATCAAATTGGCCAATAAATGAAGCTTGGGCGTGCATTTTAGTGAAACAAGGCAATTTTGGCTTGCTTCACAAAAATGAAAACCCATTCCTCATTCCAAGGAAAAATTGAATGATTTGACTTGGAGAGTATTTTTTTACTCATAAGTAACGTTAATACGATTAAATATTAAATTTTTCACATATATATTTTTGTTGTTCAAGAATACTCCAAATTTCACGGAGTTCATAGGGTAAAAGGAAGGGTTCTTGTGCCTCAAATAAATGCACACTATGACTTATAATTAATTGGCAACGATATAATTATAATTCCATCCTATGGGTTTGTGAAATTGTACCTCAATATTTTGGTGTAATAACGCCCTAATGGGCCTCAATCTTGTGGTGTAACAATTCCCTAATGGGCCTCAGTTCTTGGGTATGAAAATGATTTCCTTGGGGCTTCTTATCTATTAGAATACCACTACGTACTAATGGGCCTTAGTATTATGGTGTAACAATTCCCTAATGGGCCTCAGTCTTGTGGTGTAACAACACCCTAATGGGCCTCAATTCTTGGGTATGACAACATCCTCTTTGGGCCTTATTATCTATGATATGAGAAAAAATTATGACAAAGATACGAAGGAGATATGTTGATCCCTATGACAAAGATATCATGATATACCTATGATAGAGATATCATGACAAACCTATGACTATTTTGTTGCTTTGTTATTATTAATCTCTCTCTACATAATTGTTTATCATGATATGGGGTGAATGTAATGTGAAAATGTTGAAATCGTTTTCAAATGCAATTGTCTACAATAGAGACTTCTAGCCCTAAGAAAATTAACACGGTTACTACTCTATTGGTTCGTAAATATATAACAATGTAAAAGTGCATAAAATAATAAAATAAAGAATTTACAATTTGAATCAATTAGATTAGGCAATAAATGAATCTTGGGCGTGCATTTTAATGAAGCAAGGCAATTTTGGCCAACTTCACAAAAATGCACGCCCAACCTTCATTTCAAGGCCAAATTGAAAGATTCAAATTGGAGAGTAATTTTTTTATCATAAGTAACATTAATACAAATATTTTTTTTTAATTTAGTGATCTAAAGGTTGAAGTTAATGTAAATGAAAGTGTTGGAGCAATTGTATTTCATGGTGTCTCCCCAAAAGTGTCAACAGTTTGTGAAGAGAGGAAACTTACTAGAAGAAAATTAGTGTGTAAAATTAGTAATTAAATATTATACAATTTGAATCAATCAAATTGGCTAAGAAATGAAGCCTCGATGTGCATTTTAGTGAAGCAATGGAATTTTGGCCTACTTCACAAAAATGCATGACCAACCTTCATTTCAAGGGCAAATTGAATGATTCAACTTGGAGAGTATTTTTTTACTCATAGGTAACATTAACACAATTAGATATTTTTTATTTTTTGTTAAACTCACATGGGCAGCAAGAGAGATATGAAAGATAAAACATGCAATACAATTTTATTAACAAGAGATTTACATTTATAGTACATTATGTGACTCTTGGGTTTCAGATCCCAAGGTCTCTTGGACTGCTTTGGTCTATTCGGCTTCCACACTAACCCATTTAGGATTAGGTGTCCAACATTCCCCCCCTTAATCCGAAGGGTTATGTATGAGTCCAAGAAGAGAGCTGTAATACAAAATGTGCAAAAAATGCATGGCAGCAGTAGGCTGAATGTGCTCTATGAAATGTTGGTAAAAAGGGCGGTGGTTTAAGGATGACCACCAACACTGGAACGCTTAGTGCAGTTCCCGGAACTCTTCCAAAATTGGCAAGAAACTGAAGTTTTATGCTAGAGGAAGTGATCCTATTGTTTTAAAGAGGGAAACCTTCAACCATAAAAGGGAGGTCTCACCCCACATAAAAGGTAAAACTTCAACTTGAAAAGGGAAGTCTCAACCTGTGATGGTTTAAGGATGACCAACAACTCTGGAATGCTTAATGCAATTCCTGAACTCTTCCAAAGCTGGCTAGAAGCTGGTGTCTTCTGCTAGAGGAAGTGTTCTCAATTTTGTTCCCGGAACTCTTCCAAAACTGGCAAGAAGCTGAAGTCTTCTGCTAGAGGAAGTGTCCCAGATTGCCAACTGAAGGCATGTTCAGGTATCTTTGTCTCTGGCTACAACTCTGAAACTGGTGTGGCAGGTTGTGGCTTGGGCTCGCTTGATGTGGCTTTGAAGCTTGTAGATGACCATCATTTCCCCCCCTGTCAGATACAAGGTGAGAAGATGGAGAAAACTCAACTGCAAGACTGTTCAATACTCTGGAACAAGTTCTGACATGTGTTTGGAATATCTTCTTGGCTGTTGATGCCCATTGCTAAGAAGCAATCCATCCAAGATGAATCTTTGTTCTTGCAGGACGTTTGTTTTTGAAGCATCTATGTGAAGAATGGTTGGTTTTATGACAGTGATTACATGGATGAAGATCAAAACAGTGATCTTTCAAATGGCCAACTCGATCACAGTGTTGGCATTTCACGATCTGTTGTTTTTGTTGTTGTTGTTGTTGCTGTGGAAGAGGGGCAGAATCTGGAACAGCTGGAGGTGAACTGTCATGAGGAGCAAGTGAACTGTCATGAATGAATCCAGCACTCTGAAACTGAATGGGCTTGGCATAGTCTGGAATATGAAAGGACAAGTCCTTGTCATATCCAAGACCAGTTTTGTGCTTGTTGTGGACAAGCTGTTCCCAATGTCTGATGATGGGCTTGGGAAGTGCAGACTGAGTTTCTGCATCTGCATATACAACTGCTGCTTTATTTGAATGAACTGTAACATTATTAACATGCTGCTGATGGGTGGTTGTCTCAATGTTCTGAACAAAAACAGGTTCAAAATGGTGTCTATTTTGATGTAGCTCTTCTTGCTGTAGTTGTGATTCAAGCTGCAAAAAATCGATCTTTTCCTGTGCATTTTGTAGACATGTCTGAATTTCTGAGAGAGATCCTTTGCTGATTTGTAATGTGTCATCAACAGTAGATAATATCAGAGTTTTAAGGAACTGTAATACTTCACTGGTTCTGGCCATTTCTTTTTTCAATGTCTGATTTACACCTTAACAAACTAGTCACAACTACTACTCAATGCAGAAAAGTAATATCTACTCACAGTACACAACAATATCCTTATAAGTGTGCAGCAAATGATCAGTGTGAAACAAGAAGCAACAGGTAGAATTCGAAGATGCTGAAACCAGATCAACTTGAATTGCTTTACAGTAGGCCAAGAAAGTCTTGAAGTATACCAGAAAGCAACTTAAGTATTCATTCAACACTATAATTCTTTCTTTCTCAAAATTTGCAAGGAGTCAACAAACTAGATAATGCAGATTCGTTCTTATTGAAAACTTTTATATCTCAACACTTGATATAGACATATAATCTTAGTAATAACATCTACAATAGACCAAGTTCAGACACCCAATTTCGTTAGCTCATCAACACTGTCTCTTGAATATAAGTTTTATAGAGTATCAAAAAACTGCAGCAATGTCTCTCAAGCAGTTCCTTCTAAAGCTGAAGTAGGTCTTCCACCTCCAGCTATTGCAAGTTCAGTTAAAAAACCACTGGTAGCAAAGAGAATTGTTGGAAATAAAACTGGTGAGCTTGATGTCAAAAAAAGCTTACAACTAAGTCAAAAAGAGGATCTTTATGATCAACAAACCAGAAGAACTTTCATCTACTATAGCAGTACAAAGATGCCTCTTGCTCTTCTCGGTTCACATACATGGAGAATAATTCCAATTCAAACTTAGATTGTGGAGCACATATCTCTGGTCATGTTCCTCCTGTAGCTAAAAAAGCGTTCTTAGCATGGACATTTTCCACACGAGATATTCAGGAACACATTTGCCACCCTTACAAACACTTCAATGCCTTGCTCTTTCAGGGGCGCAAATTTGATAAGTTTGGAAAGTACCTAGAGAGAGTCTGGATCACAACTTTTCGAGCTATGGATGACAAAAAGGGAAATGTTCGGAATGCTGGTGACAGTCTCTGCCATGCAGTGACTTCACTTAGTTTAAGGTGCTGACAGAGGATTCTGAAGCGTTTGAAGAGGGAAGCATTGGAGGAAGACCTTCTGGCATGTCATTTCTGGATTATCAAAACGCTGTTTGCTCTCCAGCAGAACTCTGATGATCGATTGCAAATGAACCGATACATTCTTCAACATCCAGAAAAACCGTTACATTGCTTCTCCACTGCGCTTTTGACCAATGCATATGAGGGTCATTCGGTCCATTCAACACTAGTATTAAGGCAGTCTTCAATTCAAAACAACTCGCAACATAATGAAATAGTGCCAGCGCACCATTCAAGGCTTCCAAAATTGATGTGGGTCTCTACAACTTCAACGGCTTCAAGCTTTAAACCGCTACGCTTTGATGTGATTCAGGCCAAGTTTCGATGCATAAACAATTGTTGACTACCTCAATGACTATTTGCAGGTCCGCTACACAAGTTCTTGTTCGAGAAGCTACAAACTGCACATGCTTGCCGCCTCCTTTATGTAATAATCTAGTGTGATTGTAGACCCATTGTTGTCAGTGCAAATTCTTCTTAGAGTGAGAGGTTTTCTATTGTCCCTTCAAATTGCAGGTTTTCTTTCACAGCATTTTGACTTCCAACAATTTCACACTGCCTTCAAAAATTTTAAACATACCTCAAAACTAGTCGGTCCCTCCATATACAGCGTATGCAATAATGCAGAGCGGCATGTGAACTATGGTGCCTCTCTCACCCCATCAATCTCAGGTATGAAAACGCAGATATTTCAAAAATGGTAACAAGCACCGAATCAGGCGCTCTCATGCAACTCTTGATAGGGTGATCAAAGGAAGACTCTACCCACCATTTCTTGCCTAACTTGCTGGGTGTGCCGTTGTCGTGTACAAAGTTGATGCAAACCACTAAGTCCGATTCCTTGTGGCCTCTAGAATCCCAAACGCATTGACTTGCCTATCACACAATCTCTGACGTGTAAAATCAAGCCTGTATAAAGGAGGGCAGAGACAGAGGCTTGCTTCGTCTTTACTTTGATATGGTGATGGTTATGGAACGACGTTACCATGCACAAAGGCGCAGCTCCCTCATGGACTGACCGCTACACATATCCACCTTCTACGCTGACCGATTGATATATATGTATACGCCTGTTATAGCACTGCTTTGCATGTGCTTCAAGCTTCAACCACAACGCCTCAAATTCTCAAAACCTCAATGCTTCCCGCGGAATTAGGGCGATTCCGTGCTCCTTCCTCGCTCGAATTCAGTAACCGTAACTTGACAGAACGGTGTAATGGATATTCAAGCATGCATATCATATGTAATGGCTATTCAAGCATGCATATGCATTGTTTCAGTAACCGTAACTTGACAGAACGGTGTAATGGCTATTCAAGCATGCATATGCGTTGTTTCAGTAACCGTAACTTGACAGAACGGTGTAATGGCTATTCAAGCATGCATATGCGTTGTTTCAGTAACCGTAACTTGACAGAACGGTGTAATGGCTATTACAAGTATGCGGTGTAATGGCTATTCAAGCACATTAGCAGAACGATGTAATGGCTATTGTGGTATGCGTTGTGTTATTGTTTCAGTAACGCTAACTTGACAGAGACAACACAGGCTTGGCAGAGACACAGGACAGAGGCAGTCAAGTTTAATGGCTATTCAAGCACATTCAGTATTGCAGGTGAGAATAATCAGGTGAATTGTCAGGCAGTAGAGGTGCTTTTCTTAGAAGAATAGTGCAGAATGGCAGAGACATAATGCGAATATGATGGACAGAGAGCGTTTTTCTGTGCTATTTCCCAATACCATTCGACCAACTTTCTCCATTGCCCGAAGCAAACATTCATGCACATCAATCAGTCAATAAAGTGGAGCATACATACCAGTTCACTTGTTCAAACGTTTTGTATATAATGCAAATTGCTCCACAATCTCTGCACCATCTGTATCGCAACACTTGTCATAACTGTCATAACGATTCATGTGCTTATGCTACGGCCTCTTTAATCACACGGTTTCCACAATTCACAGGAGCACACATGCCATCCATCATATCATTTCCAAAGCCACGTTCTGAGACAGTTTTTAAATGTGGGGCAGTGTTCACTGTCAGGCAAAAACACTCGACCAATTTCACAAGAAAAAACCAAATCATTCTACAAAGGTTCAGTGCAGGGAAATGTATTAAAAGAGCAGCAGTGACAGATAAGTTAATTCCGGGAACATATCTCAGAAGTACGGTGACAAAATTAATTCCTTCGGACAAAAATGGGATACACACAAGAAATAATTTGAGAAGCAAATTCAGACCAGCGTTCAAATGGAGAGTGCACAAGGATTCATTAATTGAAATAAAATGGCCAACACCCCAGAAGAAATATCAATTTCAATTCATATAAAAAACCACAAAAATTAGTGGCTCAAATATGAGCAGGACCAGCAATCACCCGCTCTGATACCATGTTAAACTCACATGGAAAACAAGAGAGATATGAAAGATAAAACATGCAATACAATTTTATTAACAAGAGATTTACATTTATAGTACATTATGTGACTCTTGGGTTTCAGATCCCAAGGTCTCTTGGACTGCTTTGGTCTATTCGGCTTCCACACTAACCCATTTAGGATTAGGTGTCCAACATTTTTCACACACACACACACACACACACACACATATATATTTCTTTTGTTCAAGAATGCTCCAAATTGCATGGGCTTCATATGGTAAAAGGAAGGGATTGTGTGCCTTAAGATTTCAGTCAACATTGGATAATACACTATAAATTTTAATAATATTGTGAAAAAATATGAATGTATCACAAAATGCAATTATATTAATTTTTCCTAATTTAAGTTAAAATTTGAGTACCTGATGTCCTGCGTCATCTATTGTGTCCTCATTTGATATGACATGATCTATTACCATGGATTCATCTGGCTCCTATATTACACAACATAGTCAATAATGTTTAGTACACCAATTATATCATTTTAATGATATGCTTTCCAACACAAAACTTCACTTTAGTCATATATTTGACCTATTGATATCATGTTAATTTGTAGTTGAAAAATAAAAATTATTTTATGAACCTAGTATAGATTGAGGCAAAATTTCGACAAGACAAGTATCCAACATCCTTATCACACATGGCCACCCTAATTTTCAAAAATTTCCCTTGGTCATAGATTTACATTTAATCACCATTATTGTATATTTTCAACCAATAAGTTTGACCTAAAAGGCCTCATGGAAAAAAAATTGACTTTCTCTCCTCAATGTTGTAGTATTTGTGAATCCACAAAGACCTTCCTCCGTTGGTTGAGGTTACTTTGTCTTCTTACCTGTATTGTATCTGTAGATTCTATTGTAATATCTTCTTTGACCCACATTTCTCTCCGTTATTTAGTAGTTACACATTGTCCACATCCTATGTCCATGGCCTCTTTTGGATCCCGTAATACACAACAATGACAATAATTTTTAGTACACCAAATAAATCCACTTATCAAAAATGACAACAATAAGTGTAGGGGCATAATTATTGGTAGACTATATTTTGAATAGAGTATAATTTGTCGTTAAAACATAAATATTAATTTACCACTAGTGTGTATATCAATTTTGTTTCATTCCTCATTTATTACTTAGTTTATGCAATCATTTTAAAGAGCTAATTAGATTACTCTATAGTGATTGTAGTCGATTATTCAAATTATGGTTATTCTACTCAATGTATTCTATTAATATTTTATTTTATTTAAGAATAATATTATATCACTTTAACAAATTTTCTATGTCTATTTTTTAATGGAAAAACTGATGTGATGGCGCTAAACTAGGTACTATTTGCGCCAACTTTTTCACCTCAACATGATCACATTATTTTACCTGAGTTAGTGCTAAAGTCAGCGACGGGTGAATCAAAATTATCGGCGATGGGCGAGTGAAAATTTAAAATTCCCATGGTCGAAAAATTCAAAATTAAATACATACCAACTATTGAACTAAAAAAGAATCTAGGCTTTTTCTTTCTCCTTTGAGAATTTTTTTCATTGTTGATAGGTGCCGACCCAGAAAGAAAAGAATAAGCTCCTCTGCTCCCTCCTGGTTCTTGATCCGAGAGCTTAAAATTCCATCCATTCTGATGCACATGGATAGTTTCTATATTTCCTTCTTTTGCTTGCATTCGTGGCGGCAACTTGAATATTGGAAAAAAATTTCAATTTTTTATGATCTTCATTGGATTTTAAATGATCTTAAGGATTAAGACAGAGCTTACATAGGATTTTTATTTTTCTCCCTTTTTGGTTGAGAAACTGGAGATGTAAAGTAAGGCATTGTTGATTCCATGAATAGAGGATGGATTTAGTGTTAAATTGAAATATATTTATTAATGTACTGGGGGAGAATGGTTTGATTATCATAAAGATTTGTTGAAAATTTAGGTAGATTGTGTGTATGTGATGGTCAAAATGCTTACCTTAACTTGAATTTCTAGCCTTTTCATAGTGTGATATCCTTCCGTGCATGCTATTTTCCTTAGCTCACCTCCACAAACAGGATTTGCTAGCCCATCCTCAAAATATCGAGCAGAGGGAATGGAGTAGACAATGAATAAAATGAGGTAAGTCATTGTGAAATTATAGATATGTAATTGATTAAATTCATTCTTTGATTTTTAGTTTTATTATTTATTCCAAAATAAAAAAATAAAAAATATTTAATATATATAGTGACATGAGACTGAATAGGAGAAAGAGGCATTGGCCTCGATATTTGGGATGGCCCACAATAAAAAAACTTGACGATGTGGACTTGAAAATGCTTGCTAGATATGTAGAAAAATTATCAACTAAAACCACTGAAACATTGCAAGGACGTCAAATGGCTCAAAGGGAATCAATTGATTCCCCAAGCACTCCTAGATTAAGCAGAAGATCAAGGAGGAAATCATTAAGCATGGCCACTAAGAAATTTGAACAGGAAAAAGAGACTTCTAATGCCCAATCCACTCCTAGGAAACAAATCTCTTCTTCCACCATGCCACTTTATGAATCTTGCATGGGTAGCTATGATACAAGGATATAATATGACATGGTTTTAGGTGAAATTTTTATATCAGATGTTGGGAAAGTTTTTGTGAATAGGTTGAAAGAATCATGCCTTCAATGATTCAAAGACCATCTCCATTTTCCATTCTCAAAGATACCATTGCAATTATAGAAAGAAGTAATTCATTACATGGAGATTGAATTTGGTGTAGGTTGGTTCGTAAAAAAGGTTAAATTACAAGTGTCTAAAAACTATAAGAGATTTAGGTGCAGTCAAACAAAGAAGATAAAAAAACACTTCCCTGAGCAAAGGCTCAAAAGAAGGCTAGTTGTTGTAAGTATAAAAGTATGGAAAGAACTTGTAAAAGCGTATGAGAAGTTGGATGAACGAAGGATGTTTGGTGAGGAGAGTACCCAGGTATTTGATTTTTCTCATAATATTATATCAAATTTCTTAAACATTTTTTATATTTTATTTGTTCATAGTTAAATTCAATTAGTATACATTTTAGGAAAAGTCCTCCAAGGCTAGGATTGCAAAACGAAGTGCCATGCATCATAGTGGCTAGAAATGTCTACATGCCTTGATTTTTACCTTTGTAAGTATATTTAATATGTGAAATTATATATTTTTTATTTCCTAGAAAAGAGTAAATGATTGCATATTAATTAGTTTAACTAGTCCATGTGTCATGTTTTGATAGGAGGAAAAATATGGTCATCATCTAACAAACTTTGAAAAGGACATGTTACAAAACAAAAATTGGACCAACTTTGTTATCTAAATGGAGAACAAGGTCTCAATAAGTTAGTTGGATATTGTTTTTTTTTTATATGTCAATTTCCATTTCTTGCAACATAGAGTAGAGGCAACATAACCTTGTTTTCCACATTTAGCCAGTAAAAAATGTTGTACATTCTAATTGTAAATTTGTTTAGAATATGGTTGGAACATGATAGGATAAATGGCATACTCTTAGGGTAATATAGTGGTGGAAATTTTCCCACCATATCGATGGAATATTTTCTATTACTACACCATCTAGCAGGGCCTTAAGGAAGGGAGAACCTAAGGGAAAACTACTAGACTAAGTGGAAACAATGGGGCAATGACCCATTTTCACTTTAGTAAAGGTATCATTCTATTTATATAGTTTCAGCAATGGGAGGAGTCCCATGTCCGTGCTCCCACAATTGGGGTTTTCCAAGTAGTTCCCTTCCTGAAGCTATAAGCCATTAGGGGAGATCCCAAGGGACAAGGATTTAGGATTAACCCCCAATTTAAGGTGAGTAGACAAGACTACAATCAAAACCACTCCTTCTTCCAAATCACCCAATAATACATGCCCAAAGTGCCCAAGGAGAAACAATCATAAGCACTCGATTTCACAATGAAAAACATACCTTTAGGATTAGATTTCCCACCTTCAAACACATGCTCTCGACAAATGGGCGAGGGGACATACGACTGGCTTAGGGAGTGGAGATCAAATGGAACAATATATTGACTACACTTGTGGATATTAGGGGTTTTTGGCTGTTAATTGAAGGCAAATCTGGGAGAGAAATTCTCCTATGGGGTCACCCACTTTTGGTGGGTAACATTTCCCACCATACCTAGTGTTGTCACCCTAGAGACATTTCTTGCCTAAAAGGGAACTACTGCCTAGGACATCCACATAAATATTTAAAAAATTTTAAAAGACTATTAAGTGCCAAGAGGTGATATATTCCCTTGTATAATAGACCTTAATCATGAAGATGAATCTTTATGCCCAGATTGGCCTTATATTGGAAAGACTTTAATTATTTTGCTGGAAAGGAGAACCGATAAGAGGCTAGGGTTTATAGCTTTGATCCTTAATATAATCCAAATTTAAAACTCGAAGATGAAAGTATGAATGATTTAGATTAAGAATGGAAGCACAGAACCAGTGGAGAGCCTATTAATACGTCTTTCAACAGAACTTACACATATTCACTGTTACTATTAAAGATACATAAAATAAATCTGTAACTTGCTCAAATAAATATTCTATGATAATACATGTGCTTCGAAGAAGAAAAATGAATATGGAAAACACATAAGAGAAAAAAACACATACTACAATGTACCAATATATACTAGAATCAACCTGGTGATGTTTATTATTATCTCTAATGAAGCCAAAATGATTACGCAAGTAATCAAAATGCCAAAACTCTGAACCTTTTTCCAATGGTTCTCATGTATTTTAAATATAACATCAAAATAAGTTACTAAGGTAACTATCAAAAAATCTATAACTACTTAACTATATGTAACTAAAAAGTACTTTACAACATTACAAAATGAAATTTTATCATTTTTGAGACGTTTGATGACTAGTGGAACATTGACTTTGAGGATTGGTTCTTGGTTTCACCATTTGAACTTCGAATTCAATAATAGTAATCAAACTTTCGCACTTCTTCCAAATTACTTCATCTGGGAGCTTACACTGGATTATTTTCTAGAATACAAATTTTAAATTTGAAATCTTTGTATAATTAGGTTTTGCAACAAATAGTGTCATCATCAGCCAAGGAAGTTAGAAGTGCCTCTGCACATAATTCACTACAGTTTCTCCCTTTAGAATTGTATCCTTTTCATGTATTTAATCTACTCTGCTTTTAACACCACTAGTTCCTTTTCATATAGTTCCCAAGAAAGCAGATTTCATTGTTGGTCCCAACAACTAGGTAGACCAACTCTAGTCCTCTACTCAAATTTGGAATCAAACAAAAATACTGAATTATGAACCTCCTTTAATATGTTCTCAACCTAAATATGAAGTAGGTTTTTCTCATTCATTTTACTGATTTCCATAATTACTCCAGTTTTCCTGTGATATCTAATTCCCTTGATTTTGTTGAATATTTTCCATTTAAATATTTTATCATATTTTTAGCCTTCACTACTTCTTTCTATACATTTTTCTTACATGCATCAATGCTTAATTCAAACCCATTCGTCATAATATTATATTGAGAAATTATATGAATATACTACCATATAGAATGGACCTCCTGGATGATATCATCCCAAACAATTTGTCTAGCTTCAATCAGAGAGATATTTCCCTTCAATTTGGTTTTTAACTCCTTAATCTCATCTTGTGTTGCCTTGTTCTTGGTGGTCAACTAATCATTGTTCTCTTTTGTTGTATTTAGTTGTTTGTCCTTGATATCAAGCTGTTCCTTTACTTGAGTTAAGTTTTCCTAATTTTTCTTTAGTTTAACCTCTGAAATTTTGAGTTCTTCCATAACTTTTGTAATATTATCTAAGGGGTCATTTTACTCACTTGGGACCACAATAGTGTAAACATGGCTTTTTATTGATTGTTTTAAGCCCTACTCTTGCTCCTACAAAACAACAATTTCTTTGTTTTTGTCCACTGACTCTCTCACCGACACTTCCTTCTCTTTCTCAATCTAAGCTAGTTCAGTTGTTTGAGCATGCCCAGTCCTAAGCATTTCCAACTTCTTCCTTAATGATTTCATCTCATATTTTGTGTTTTACAACATGGTTTTGATAGCTTCCTTGTTTTTTTGGATCAATTCCTAATTTAACAACTAGCTTCTTATAGTCCTCATTTTGAATAGTGGAAGTGCTCTAGAATTTTCATTTTCTTGCTTTAGTTGATTTTAAACTTTCTCCAAAATATTTTCTACTTTACTTACTATCAAAGCGATTTTTCCACAGGCGATTCACTCAATGAACCTCTACAATATCATGTGCATTCACAACATACTAAATAATTCCCCTAATTTGAATACATATTGGAAAAAACCTCTAAAAATCACAGTATTTAACCACCTACCAATATGAACCCAATACACCTTCCCACTTTAAGAAACCCTACTTTCACTAGATATTGTAGGTATCCATTTTTTCATTAACATTTTTCATACCCCTTTATATTTTTTCATTAAATTTGAGTTCCATTTTTATACCTACAAATATAAAAACCCTTTACCCCCTATTATATCCTCAATTTATCATTTCATTGTTTCTTCAATATATGTCCCCCAATATGAACGCACATGGTATGGTATTTATTCTCTATTGAAGCCCTCATGGATTTTTCTTAGCTCAGCATAGAACATTTCCCTTACTCGTCTATGCAAATTAGTTTTGTTAGGAAATGGGATGTCAACTACATTTATGGATAGATCTAATGTTTTAAAATTAGGTCCAAACAGAAGAGACTAAATAACTAGATTCATGAGGAACAATTTTAATTAGTTCCTTCCTAAATCCATAGAGGAGAGTGGTTTTATTTGATAAGTTGGAGATGCTTGTGTTGCTAGTTGAGTTGCCATGTTGCTTCTCACCTTATGAATTATTTCTTAAATATGTTGATAATTCCCTTGTAAAAATTCTATGGTGTAGGGAGTTTCCTCATTTGAGAATGTTTCCAAATAAATGGAAACAAAGGAGGAGCTAGAGTACTTTGTTTTTCCCAACTGCATTTGAAAACCTAGTTGATTTGAGGGTTCATCAATTGGTTTAACTTGTACCTCTTCTTCTTCTTCTCTTTGAACCTCCGCTCTCTTTTGTGATTATGAGTCTTCTATATCAACATCAAATTGTTTAGGTATAGTTCTCTTCAATATCTTCTCCCTCACTACAAGTATTTGAACATCTATTCTTTGCTACATTTTGCTGCCTAGCCATGTTTCTTAATTTTCCATTTTCTCAAGTTATGGCTTGCTTTCATCAAATATAAGGTGGAAAATGATTTCCCCTCTTTTATTTAAAATTATGTGACGAGGGAAATATTTATACTTCTCTCCTTGATCAAAGCCAAACTCCTTAATAATTTATTCAACTTGCAAGAGGGCTTGTCTTCTATTCATGATGAATGGCCCAATAGTTCTTTCTAACTTAAAAATATACCCTTTGCGTGCAGGAACAAAATGAACTTGGTGAACATTTAGACTCTGCCTTATAAATTCAAGAGAAAATATCTTCAAAGGAAAGAATATTGGAAAATGATATGGTGGTACTTCAACCCAATACAATCTTATCTCAGTGTAATCTTCAAAAATATACGAGTACCCCACTTTGGTGTCCTTGCTGAGCTACAACAACTCTTTTGCTTCAGGAAAAATCCTTAGAGGCTGCTAATTGTTTAAAATAGTATATATAGTGGCCATTAATGATTACAAGTAATAAGAAAATCGCTCATCATTTTCCTTCTTCCTAAAAACTTTAGTCCATTCAATCACAAATTTCATTTGATTCTTTGAATCCCACATATAAATACCTAGATGACCAAACTTATCAGCATGTACATATAATAACATAAAAACCAGGACGAAGGGATATCTAAAATTACCATAAATATGATAGTTATAAAATTGAAAAATTATAGAATTGGCTAGGTAAGAAGGGATATCCAAAACAATATTTGGTTGTAGCATCAAAATAAAAAAATGCAGGACTTGTTCACTTACTATCCTAGTATCATCTTCTCCCAAAAGAGAGAAAATTATAACTAAGACATGCTATGCAACTTAATAAAATTAGGTTGTTGCATAATTCAGTGCAGGTCGAAGAATTTAGGAATTTGGTGGCAGAATGAGTTTAAACAAACCTTCCTTAATCCCTTTAGAAAGATGTTAATAAGTGAGGAGTAAGGACTCATATGAAAATATCTTGGGATTGTCGACTATAGAAAAATTAAATTATTTGTGTATTAACTCTAAAGTGACCTAAAAAATATTCTCCCTTAAAGAATACATAACAAAATTCCTCTGTGGGACAAGGAAAGGCACTAACCAACTGACAAATTTAGGAAAATTATAGTTATGTGGGATAATACATGATAAAGGTCGGATTGGATGACTCAAAAATCTAAGTCACTGGAACAGTCAAGAATGTCCTGTCAAATCTCCAAAAGTTCCAAGGAGAAACACAGATCATATACTTTGGCTTCCTTGTTCATAAGAAGTGTATGAACATATGGTATAGAGATTGTCGGTTTTTTAGTTGATTTCATGGTTTTCTCCATGTTTACAATTTGAAATAAATGACAAGGAATAAATGTGGAATTACAGTAACTAGAGACAATAAAGAGTTGAATGTTGATGTGGAATAAAATATGTACACTTTGGTCACTAGTCACCGTAAGTCTACATTTGGAGGACAAAGAAAATTACAGGTAGGATGACCTTTTATCTTTTCTTTACTGAGCAAGAAAAATGAAAAAATCTTGATGATGTAAGGGGTACGGAAGGGTGACATGGAAGTATGAGAGATAACGTGGAGGGGTGAGATGCATTGATGATGTGTAAGGACCCACTCACTTTTCTGGCTCGCCTGATGGGTACATGAGCTATCACTAACTTATGATGCATGGTTTTCATAAAAACCATTAACCACTTATGAGGGGTCCCCATAGTGTTTTGTGAAAAATAGAGGAGACCTCTTAGAATGAATCATGGTAATTGATTGGAGATGGGTTATTTAGCCATCCTACTTTTGGACAAGTCCTCATCTTGCAACTTTAGATTGCTTTAACCTATCGGAAAGCCTTTGATTCCTTAGGCTGATTCCAATGACTGATGATCCAACCCCAAACTTGCACGCGCTTTAATTTCCAATTTAAAAAACTTTTGGACCCACTTTTATATAGTTTAATGTTTCACTTTTTAGCCTAAAATGTTAGGCTTCTATACAAAGTATAAATAAAACTTTTGAAAAGGGACTGTTGTATAAACATTTTCCTAGTCCCTACAACTATCTATAGATATCTATATATATCTATATATATATATATATAGAGAGAGAGAGAGAGAGAGAGGAAAATTAAAAAATAACCTTTGACCACAACACCTTGCATTAAATAACTAGGGTCCTTGAATTCTTTACCCTTCCAACTCTTCATTATTCTTCATTTGGGATTCCATATGAGTACTAATGTAAACCATGGAATTACATAGGCCTTCTAATTGACTAGATAGGTGTCTCATCTCCTTCATTATCTCATGCATCTTGTCACATTAACACCCTCTAGAAGGAGGATAGCTAGCCATGGCATGACTGTATCAAGGAATTTCTAAAATCCAAGATTGCAATTATTGCCAGAATTAAGACTACCACCACACAGGCCAAAGAAAACAAAAAGAGGTTTGTTATGATATCTCTGTCATAGGACTCAACATATCTCTATCATAATATTTTCTCATAACACATATAAGAAGGCCCAAGGAGGTCATTGTCATACCCAAGAACTAGGGCCCATTAGGGCGTTATTACACCACAAGACTAAGGCACATTATGGAACTGTGGTGTTATTATAGAAAAGAAGTCCCAAGGAGGCCACTATCATACCCAAGAATTGAGGCCCATTAGGGTGATGTTAAACCACAAGATTGAGGCCCATTAGGACATTGTTACACCACAAGACGAGGCCCATTAGGGTGTTGTTACACCAAAATAATGAGGTACAATTTTGTATACCCATAGGATGTAATGATCATTATATCATTTCCAACTAATTACAGGTCCTGGTGTGCATTTATTTGAGGCACACAGACCCTGCCTTTTACCCTATAAAATCCATGTAATTTGGATTATTCTTAAATAATGAAAATATGTATGAGAAAAAATAAAAATATTTAATTGTATTCATGTTATTTATGACTAGTCTTCTTGGTATAGATCAATTGGCAATGGCCGTGAAACTAAAGTCTCAACGAACCAGAAGCCTTGGGTTCAAATCTTGTGTTATCCCCCCGATTAGGGTGAGAGGTTAGACATGATAAAATGTTAGGTCCCTATAATACTAGTGTATTCCATTATAATTATTGTCATTTTACCCGTTATTGTTATTGTTGTGCCCATGTTGTCCCCATATTATTATTATTGTGCCCCATAGAAGCCTACTATTGTTATTGTTGTACCCTTACAAAATTATTGTTATGCCGACTCTGATTATATTGTGACCCCTTAAACTCCTATATATATAAAGGTCTTGTCAATTGTATGATCCAAGAATTGTTCATTTTTGTAATGTAAAGGAGGTTTCCCTCTCGAAGAGGCTACGCTTTAAGTCGTTGATCTATTTCTTTCTTCTATTTTGTGAGCTGGTTGCATAACAATTGGTATTAGAGCTTTGGATTCTAGTGTTTCGTTGCTTCAAACAAGTCATCGTGGAATTTTCGCTATAACTTGTTTTCTATGAATATTAAGAAGCTGAAATTAAAACCCATTTAAGAAGAAATCATGATGAACCACGTGACCTAATTTCATATCTTGTCTCACTATAATTTCGGATATATGAACTGAGGAAGTTAGGGTTTTTGCAAGCTCCTGAATTGGATCTCAAACAGGTCACCTTGGGAAGATCATCATAACTTTCTCTCTGAGCATCTAATTCAAATTTTGTAATAAGTGACAGAAATATAACAGAATTTAGTTTTTTGGTTATTATTTTCAGAACCTAAGGTCGAAACAGTGACGTGGAACATTGTACAAATTTTCTCTACTGAACTAGTCTATAATTAGTTCATTGCGTGAGATTGGGCATAACTCTTTCTTTGGGAGTTCAATTTCGATCAGACTTGTGGGGTTGGAAAGAAGACTCAGAGGGCTATCATAGGCCAAAATTTCAGAACTTGGAGATCCGAAATTACAGAGTTATAGGAATTTCAAGATCGAGCTCATACAAAGCGGAAAAGAAAAGGTGTGTAGTTTTTTTTTTTAATTTACATAAACCTTGTTTGAGAAAGTAGTTTTAAGTGATTCAAAGGGAAGTTTGAAGCATAATTATCATTCATTGATGACTTGAAGAAAGAAAATGGAAACACCTAGTAAGCAACCTGAAATATCTACTATGAAACATGAAGAAGAGGAAGAAATGCAACATGATATATCCAAATTACGAGACCAAGTGCAACAAATTTCGCTCTCACAAAAAGTAACTGAAGCTAAGATGGATGGTTTAAAGAATGGAATGGAATCTAAGATGAATAGCATGGAATCCAAGATGGATGGTATAGAAGCAAAACTTAAATGAAACATGGAAGATTTGAAGATATATTTGACAAAGGTGCTACAAGAAATGCTTACTAATGGTGAAAGGGTAGTAAAGGAAACTCGTGATGAGGGCAAAAGAAATGTTAGTCATGATTTCATAGACTCTAACATTGGATTTAAGACCCTCCATGTTCGAAAGATCGATATGAGGAAGTTTGATGTCAAGGATCACGTAACATGGATACTATAGACAGAGCAATATTTCGATCTCCATAATGTGAAAAGCACACAAAAGTTACGCATTACAACATTATATTTGGAACCAAATCAGTTTTTATGGTATCGATGGATTTTCTCTCATAAAAAAATTGTCACTTGGGAAATTTTTATGGAAGAAATGATAGCATATTATGAGGATACAAAAAGAAACACTTTTTTTAGCCAATTGATAAATCTCAAACAAAAGGGTTCAATGGTGGAGCACATTGAGGACTTCCAAAAATTGAATATAAGGGTAAAAGATATTCCAGAGGAGCATAGGATTGATCTGTTCATAGGGACTTTAAAGGATAAAATCCAACATGAGGTTCTCCTTGGGGAAGTTGATTCATTGGAGAAGGCATTCAGGTTGGCAAAAAAAATTGAAAGCAAAGTTATGGCAACAAGGAAGCCTACCACTCACAACTATAAAGATGGAAGTGTTGTTGCCCCTAGCCTTCCATAATGTACAAGGTTGACACCACAACAATTGGAAGAAAAAAGAGAAAAAGAGATTTGTTACAGTTGTGATAACAAATATACTAAAGGTCATAAGTTTGTTGAGAAGAAATTATTTTACATAGATTGTGAAGAGGAGGAAGAAAAGGAACAAGAAACATAAAAAGAAGAGGATACACACCAAGAACAAACCCTAGAGAAAGAAGAAATGAATCTGACTATATCTTGTAATGCATTGACCATAATTACCACTCCTCAAACTATCAAGATAGAAGGACATATCAAGAAGAAAAGGGTAATAGTGTGGACTGATTCAGGTAGTACCCATAATTTTATTCATTGTAAGATGGCCAAGGAATTGAATTGCTTCCTATATCCAACACCAGAGTGCCAAGTGATGGTTGCAAATGGAGGAACCATAAATTGCTCTGGAAATTTCCATAATATCAAGCTATCCATAGGAGAATATGTATTGAATAGTCCAATGCTTTCCATTCCAATGGGTGGTGCTAATGTTGTACTAGGAGTCCAATGGCTACAATATTTGGGTACGATAACTTGTAATTTTCAAGAACTTTTCATGAAATTTGTTTTGTAAGGAAAGGAAGTTGAATTACGCGGTATCACAGGGAAATCGGGAAAGATAATCATCTCTAACGGCATGAAAAAGCTTCTAAAGAAATAACAACGAGGCGTAATTGCATAATTATGTTCGCTAGAGGTTCCCACATTGGAATCATCTATTTCTCTAGATCTCCAAAACGTATTGTACAATCATTTGAGGGTATTTGAGACTCCCAAAGGCCTCCCACCTATTCATGATCATGATCATGCTATTCATTTGATTCCAGGAAGTGTTCATCTAAACATCAGGCTTTACAAATATCCCTATGCCCAAAAGAGTGAAATTGAACGTATGGTTGCAGAAATGCTAGAGGCTGGTATAATTTAACCTAGTCAAAGTTATTTCTCTGCTCCAGCAGGATTGGTGCAAAAGAAGGATGGATCATGGTGCATGTGTCTGGATTATAGGGAGTTCAATAAGCTCACTATTAAATATAAATTCCCCATTCCTGTCATTGATGAATTATTGGATGAATTGCATGGAGCAATTTACTTCACCAAGTTAGACCTTCGTTCAGGATATCATCAAATCAGAATGAAGACTATTCAAAGACATTTCGAAAACAACATTTTGAACTCATGAGGGTCATTATGAATTTTTTGGTCATGCCTTTTGGCCTTACCAATGCACCTTCTACATTTCAAGGTTTGATTAATTCCATTTTCAAACCCTTCCTTAGAAAATTTGTGTTAGTATTTTTTGATCATGTACTAATCTACAACAAGTCTTGGAAGGATAATGTTCAGCATGTTGATAGAGTGCTTAAACTATCGGAGGAGAAACAATTATATGCAAAATCCTCAAAATGTTTCTTTGGAGTAAAAGAGGTGGAATATTTGGGTCATATTATATCTCATGAAGGTGTTAAGGTAGACCCTAGCAAAATTAAAGCCATTAAGAAATGGAAAATCCCCACATCCATAAAGAATCTACGAGGATTTCTAGGGTTGACATGGTATTATCTCAATTTTGTTAAGAATGATGGGAGAATAGTGGCACCTCTAACAACATTATTGAAGAAAGATGCATTTTCTTGGACTCCAGAAGCAACAAAGGCCTTTGAACATCTTAAAGTGGAAATGTGCCAAGAACCGGTCTTAGCTACTCCAAACTTCACAAAAACCTTTATTGTGAAATGTTATGCCTCAAGAAATGGAATTGGTGTTGTCTTAATGTAAGAAGAAAGAGCCATTTCTTTCTAAATTCGTCCAATAAAAGGAAAATATTTACACAAAGCTATTTATGAGGAGAAAATGTTGGCAATAGTACATGCACTTAAGAAATGATGACCTTACCTAATGGGAAGACACATCAAGGTAGAAACAGATCATGATAGTCTTAAATATTTTTTAGAACAAAGATTACCTTCAGAAGAGCAGAAAAAATGGGTCACAAAGATGTTGGGTTATGACTTTGAAATCATCTACAAAAAAGCGAAGCAAAATGTTGTTGCAAATGCACTCTCAAGAAAGGATGTGGAAGCATTTCTTTGTGTCATTTATATTATCCAACTAGATTGGATAAAAAAATCAAGGGATGAATGGAAGAATGACGAAGAAGTGTGGGCACTCATTCAAAAGTTACAACAAGATCCCTATACATATGATACATTTAGCTGGAAAAATAATTCGTTATGGTACAAATATCGCTTATACCTATGTAAGAATTCCCAACTCAAACAAAATATTCTTAGGGAATTGCACACATCTACCTTAGGAGGGCATTTAGGATTTTTAAAAACTTACCACAGGGTTAAGAAGGAATTTTTTTGGGATGACCTTAAATATGATATTCAAAAGTTTGTGGCAGAATGTTTGTTTTTCCAACAAAATAAAGTTGAGACAATTAAGACCCTAGGTCTATTACAACCTTTGTCCATTCGGTGTCAACATTGGGAGGAGGTTTCAATGGATTTTATCATAGGTTTACCCAAGTCCAAAGGAAAGAGTGTCATCATGGTGGTAGTTGATAGACTTACCAAGTATGCACACTTTTTTTCATTATCTCATCCATTTAAAGCCAGTATAGTTGCTACTGCATTTATGGAAACAATTCAAAAGCTACATGGAAACCCAAAGATTATTGTAAGTGATAGAGATCCTATTTTCACTACAAATTTTTGGACAGAATTATTTTCTTGTCTAGGTACTTAGTTAACTCATAGCTCATCTTATAATCCTCAATCTGATGGGAAAATTGAGCTAGTGAACAAATGTTTGGAAGGATATCTTCGTTGCTTTGTATTTGATAAACAGACACAATGGGTCAAATGGTTGCCTCTTTCTGAATGGTGGTATAACACTTCCTTCCATATTGCGGAAAAAATGATCCCATTTATGGCACTTTATGGATATCATCCACCATCCATTACATCATATTTAAGAGAAAATTCTAAGGTTAAAGCAGTGGAAGATCACATCGAGCATCAACAAAAAGTTCTCCAACTCTTAAAGGATAACCTCACTTTGGTGCAGAATAGAATGAAACAACAGGCATATCAACATTGCAGTGAAAGAAGTTTTGATGTAGGTGATCGGGTATTTCTATGGCTACAACCATACAAACATATGTCCCTCAAGAAAGCTAATAAGGATAATAAATTATCACCAAATTATTATGGTCCGCACAAGGTGTTGCAAAAGGTTGGTACTATGGCATACAAATTGGAACTTCCTGCATCTTCTCGAGTGCACCCAGTTTTCCATGTTTCATGCTTAAATAAGGTTATAGGTGATAAGCTCCTAGTTCAAACAATATTTCTAGAGCTTGACATGGAAGGAAAAATCATATTATAACCTGAAGCAATCACAGAATAAAGAACTCGTCAGTTGCGAAATTGATCAATTTTAGAGTATCTCATCAAGTGGAAGAACTTACTTGCTGAAGATTCTACATGGGAGGATGAGAATTTTATACAAAAGCATCCGGAACTACTCAAGCATTGAGGAAAACACTTTTTTGAAGAAGAGTGGCATGTTAGGTCTCTATAATACTATTGTATTCCCTTATTATTATTCTCATTGTACCCCTTTATTGTTATTGTTGTGCCCATGTTGTCCCCATATTGTTATTATTGTGCCCCATAGAATCCCACTATTTTTATTGTTGTGCTCTTACATTATTATTGTTATGTCAGCTCTGATTATATTGTGACCCCTTAGACTCCTATATATAGAAATGAGGTCTTGTCATTTGTATGATCCTATAATTTTTCGTTTGTGTAATGTAAAGGAGGTTTCCCCCTCGAAAAGGCTACGTTTTAAGTCATTCATCTATCTCTTTCTTCTATTTTGTGAGCTGGTTGCATAACAAAAGATGTAGTCCTACCAAGGTTACAAAAAAAAAATGTTACCTATGAGTAAAAAAATACTTCCAAGCTGAACCATTCAATTTGGCCTTGGAATGAAGGTTGGGCGTGCATTTTTGTGAAGCAGGCCAAAATTGCCCTGCTTCACTAAAATGCACGCTCAGGCTTCATTTCTTGGAAAATAAGATTGATTCAAAATTTATACTATTCAATTAGTGATTATTGGTCCTGGTGTGAAATTATTTTAGGAACACAATCCCTTCATTTTACCCGATAAAATTAATCCAATTTGAAGTATTCATGCACAACAAAAATTTAATGAGGATGAGTTATTGTCCACCCAAATTTAATGAGGATGTACTTCATGTTATGTGAGAAGGCATGTTCCCCACACATTTCAAGGGTCTTTTAGGTCATGTATAAATATGAAGAGACTTCTAATTTGTAAATCATAACATATTGGTGATGTTGTCATAATTTTTATACATCTTTTTTATTTTGCAGCATATTAGAGGAGAGGCAACATACCCTTGTTTTCCATATTTAGCCAATGAAGAATGTTGTACATTATAATTGTAAAATTGTTTAGAAGATTGGTTGGAACATTATAGGATAAATGGGATAATCCTAGGGTAATAAATGGAGGGAATATTTCCCACCACATCGATGGAATATTTCCCACTATACCTTGAATTAAATAACTAGGGTCCCTACATTCTTTACCCTAATTCGATCTCTTCATTCTTCCTCATTTGGAATTCCATCTGGGTAGTAATGTAGACCATGGCCTTATGCAAGCCTTCTAATTAATTGGCTATGTGTCTCATCACCTTCCTTATCTCATGCATCTTGTCACTCTAGCACCCTCTAGGAGGAGGATAACTAGGCATGGCATGATTGTATCTTGGAATTTCCAAAATCCAAGACTCCAAGTACTGCTAGAATTAAGACTACCACCACATAGGAAAGAGAAAACAATAGGAGGATTGGAGGGACAAAACCTTTTTGAGTATTACGTAAGTCCACTCAACTCAACAATCACTTTAAAATGCAAATATAAAAAAAAAAACTAATATTACAAACCTATCCATATTTTCTACATTGTAAATATGTTCATTTCCATCCATAGGTAACCTATAATTTTTCCTCTCTCCCCACATAGATGTTTAATTTTATGGACCATATTTGACAACCATATAATTATTTCACTTTTCAACATTTACTTAAACATATTCATCCTTAACCATTAACCAGTAGAGTACTAACAGTGTTATTTTTCTTAGGGCTAGAATTATTTGCTATATATAATTGCATTTTAAAACATTTTCAACATTTTCACATTCCATTCACCCCATATCATCATAAGAAATTATGTAGAGAGAACATTATCAATAACAATGCAACATAATAGTCATAGGTTTTTCATGATATCTATGTCATAGGGCTCAACTTATCTCCTTCATATCTCTGTCATAATTGTTTCTCATATCATAGATAAGAAGGCCCAAAGAGGATATTATCATACCCAAGAACTGAGGCCCATTAGGGTGTCGTTACACCACAAGATTGATTCCAATTAGGGTGTTTTTACACCACAACACAAAAATGTGGCTTGTCCTCGAGCCACTCAGTCCTTCTTCTATCCCCATGGATCTATACCCTTTTTCCTTACTGAGTTTTCTTCTTGCTCTTAGTACAACAAGGAGAAGGGTAAACAAGGAAACTGGTTTCCTTAGAGCTCTTTGAACAAAATAGAATATTTTAGTTGAATCCCCCCCTCCCCACATCAGTGCTCTCAGAAAGAGAAACTTGACCACCATTGTTACTCTAGGTTTCGGTCCCATGCCTATCCCTTAACATTTCTCTCTTTTGCCTATTATACTTGCTCCTTCCTTTGGCGAGTAGTAGAAAGGATTTGTTCTTCTTGCCTTCTTCAAGATACTCTAAGGGTTACTAAGGAGGGGTGTCTCAAACTTTTTCAACCAACCATCTTGTTTCCTCAAAGTGATTCCAACTCCTTCTACTCACAAAAACAAGGATTTTTCCCAATTTAAAGTAACAGTTAGGTGTAAGGTCCCCTTGCCCGACTATAATGCATGTGGGAAGAATCTCATCCTACTGCTACATCTCCCAGAGTGGGAAATGTCCTAACACTATTCCTCCGTATGGACTTGTAAAGCCTTCCTTCAACAGGTGTCAAGATATACTTACTGGTGATACTATAGCATGGTGTGAGAACCATCTTTGTGAGTGGAAGGGGCCCTCCCTTGTGCTAGCCACCCATTTCAACTTAACCAGCTCCCATGGATGAAATATCCTTTTGTGAATATGTTGCTTCCAATTATTTGATGCACTCTCTTCTTCCATAATCACATCACCTTACCATGACCACTCCCTAAGGCCCCTTCTTTCATCATTTCCTCCATCTCTTTCAATTCTCCTTCAACTCTGCCTGGGATGTGAGCTCCCTCATACTCCTTCAATTTGGCACCACTCTTGTGCTCCTTCTGTGGTTCTAACTTAAATTTCCCTCATCCCCTCTAATCCTGTATTACTAAAAAGCTTCATTTCGCCAATTCTTTCGTTCCTCAATCCTCCCTTGGGTTGTATTTTATATAATTTCACACTTACCACTCCTTCGTCTCAGCTACTTGTGACCTTGACTCTGTCATTATGGTTTTTTGATTTGAATCACTTTAGGTATACACAAACCTAGTTTATAATCTTCCTTCGGATCAACTTGATATAATGGTTCACAAGTGCTACATGTATCACCGTAGGAAGTCTTAGCTTCTTTCATATTTTTCCCCCAGTATTAGCCACATTAGTGTTCACCACCTAAGAATTCTATGGTTTAATTTAACTACTTGCATGCTCACTTCTACAACAAAAAATTGATTAAAAATCCTCCAAGTCACTTTCTTTCGCTTCAAAAAAGATTGTGATGCAGTGAATGAATACTTTGGTGCAGCTTCCATCTCGTGGTCCTGACCTTCACCTGAGTTTTTGAGCCTTTACATGTTAAAGTACGTCATCACTGGTGCACATGGTCCAAAAGATTGTGACTTATACCACCCTTAATTTTGTTCAAAAGTTTTCATTCAAATACTTAATTATCTTCTTGGCCTTGAGTGCTTCTTTTTGTATGTGTTTCTTGCATAGATAAATACTCATTTATGATCCTATTATCACAATCTTGTGTTGTGAAATTATATAAATATATTCACATATAGAACAAACTTCTTGAATAATATCACCCCAAACAATTTTTCTAGCCTCAATTAAATAAATATTACCTTTCAACTTGGTTTTCAACTCTTTGATTTCATCTTGAGCTACCTTATACAACTAGTAAGTTAATTGTTATTTTCATTTGCTATGTTTGACTACCTCTCCGTTACATTCAACTGCGCCCTTACCATGGACAAATCATCTTCGGTTTTCTTTATATCAACTTCTGAAATTTTGAGCTTGGCCATGACCTTTTTCAATTTTTCTGAGGGGTCATTTGGCTCAACTGGAACGGCAATGGTGCAAACATTATTTTTAATTGACTGTTGTAGGCTCTACACATGTTCCTACAAAATAAAAATATCTTTATTTCTATCAAGTAATTATCCTATTAATAGCTCTTTTTCCTTTTAAACTTGAGTCAACTCAGGTGTTTGGGCGTGCTCAGTCACAAGAATTTTTAACTTCTTCCTTAATGATTACACCTCAAATTTTGTGTTCTGTAATAGGATCTTTATGACTTTCCTATCATTTGGATATAATCCCAGTTTAATGATTACTTTCTTGTACTCTTCATTTTGGATATGTAGTGCTCTATAATTTTCCTTTCACCATTTTAGCTAATTAGAAAATTTCTCCAAAATATTTTTTGATTTGCTAAGTGTCAACGAACCTTTGCTCAGTTCACTATAGATCATTTATCTTGTCAGGTAGGGGAATATCAACCACATTAATAGATAAATCCAATGTTCTAAAATATAGTCCTGAAGGAATAGATTGAGTAGCAGGATGTGTAAGAGAAATATTTAATTGATTTCTCTCTAAGTCCATAGCATAGAGAAATCTTGTTTGATAGCTTGAGGTTGCTTAAGTTGTTAGTTGTTTTTCTATATTAATTCTCATTTTATAAATATTTTATTTAATTTTTCGATAATTCTTCTCCAAAGTTTCAAATGAAGGAGTCTCTTCTATTGTGAATGTTGACAAACTAGTGGAGATAGAAGAGGAAGTAGTGTGCCCTGGATTTCCCAACTGCATTTGAAAACTAGGATCATTTGAAGGTCCTTATGTTAATTTGATTTGTATGTCTTCTTCATCCTCTGTTTAAATTTTAGTCCTATTTTATGACTGGGAAACCTCCATCTCAACATCTATCTATTCAAGACCAATCCTCTTCAAACTCTTCTCTTTTACCATAGGGGTTTCAACATCCATTCTTTGTTGCACCCTACCACATGGCCAAGTTTCTTGATTTTCCATTTTCTCAATTTCTGGTTTGCTTTTATGAATATAAGGTGCAGAACTAATCTACAACCTTTTATTATAAATTATACTGTGAGGTTCATATTGCCACCTTTATCCTTTCTCAAAACCAAACTCCATCATCACTTCCACCTGCATATGGGCTTGACTATTCTTTACAATAAATGGCCCTACAGTCCTATCTAACTTGAAATTATGCCATTTTCTTATAGGAAAATAATTTAGTTGGTAAAGACTAAGACTCTCCATTATAAATTCAATAGAAAATATCCGCATAGGAAAAAGAATTGGCCTTGAAATGAAGGTTGGGCGTGCATTTTTGTGAAGCGGGCCAAAATTGCCTTGCTTCACTAAATTGCACGCCTAGGCTTCATTTATTGGCCAATCTGATTGATTAAAATTTTATATTTTATATTTAATTATTTTACATACTTTTGCATTGTTATATATTTACTTTGAGCTTAAATATTAATACTTTAGATTTCATACAACATTCTAAGTTTTTCTTCGACTTGCCTTATGTGTAAGTTGGGTATAAGTGGGAAACATAGTTATGTAAGCTATTTGTCAGACATGATGCAAGGTTATATCCTAAGGTTAGGAATTCTCCAATCATGTCCCATTTCAAATTTCATTACGAAGTGTGTAATTGGTTTGGACCGTGAGTGCGTATTTGTTCTCACTGTGATCATTGGCATATGTGATCAATTGTTATTCTCTCAGGCTTAGATTTCAGTGTATAACATTTCATTTATGAAAATTACTATGGTATCTTGCATAAAATGATTTTGTATTTAGGTTGGAATGATCATTACGCATGGTGAATTAAGTACAGGTCCCAGTGTGCATTTTAATTTGAAGCACACAAACCCTGATTTTAATCCTATGAAATTGATCTAATTTGGCATATTCTTGCACAATAGAAATTTCTACGTGCAAAATTATTGTTGATTATGAGAAAAAAATTACTCTTCAAGTTAAATCATTTAATTTGGCCTTGAAAGAAGGTTAGACATGCATTTTTGTGAAACAAGTCAAAATTGCCTTGCTTCACTAAAATGCATGCCCATACTTCATTTACTAGCCAACCTTATTGATTCAAATTGTATATTGTTTATTTAATTATTTTACACACTTTTGAATTATTATATGCTTACTTTGATCCTTAAATAATTCTTCTTCATATTTAATACAATGTTCCAATTTTTTCTTCAAATTGAATTATTTGAAAGTTGTGTATATATTTTTGTTCAACTTTTTGTTGGGAAGAAAAATTGTCCTTTTAATTCAAAGCAATAGTTCCAACTCTTCAAATTAGTGTGTCAATTCTAGTAGGTTTTGCTATTGCAAGGCTATTACATAAAATATATGCAAGTGAAGATGATGACTAGTTCTAATGAATATCAAACTTAATCATTTTAATCACACTATCAACAATTCAACACTCTAGTTATTACACTCTCAAACCTTATTCACACTCTCAAGAAATAAACACACAATGCAGAATAAAACCACTAGGTCACACTACCACTCTTATTCAGAAAAGAACAACACTCTTGGAAACCATTCTTTCAAAAAATGTTGAAACACACATTCAAATGAAATGAACACGCCATCAAGCTGTAACATGAACTAAATAACTGTCACACTAACAAAGGGACCTGTCCAGGACCTATATTGTTACATAATACAGAGGTTAGAATCTTGCAAACATTAATGAACAAGAATAATAATAATAGTAACAACAATAACACATGAATTATAACTGAGAGGAAATAAATAAAACAACTACAATACCTTCCTAATTAGTGATCCCTGCTAAGGAAGGCCCTTCCTTCCTAGGAGAGGTTGGTACACTACACAACACACAAGCTAGTCAACAAAAATGTACGGTGCCATGAATGATTAATATTTAATTAAACATGCATGATTACAATGTTGGAGATATCCCCCTCTATCAATGTCTATCTCTTTCTCTATGTCTATCTCGTACCAAAATAAATCACACCTGTTTATAATTTCGGATTACAATGATACGATCATCATGAGAAAATCTCAATTCTCATGTGATCTAATTTAAGAATACATATTAAAAATTCAATAATAATTTCAAAGGTTAGGACAAAGTTGTAACAACTTTTCTAAATTACAATAATTATCAATAGAAAATCCTAATTGTTTCAGTAAAATTTCATAAAAACATTTATGGGCTCCAACAAGCCCCCAACACAAAAATGTGGTTTGTCCTCGAGCCACTTAGTCCTCTTATCCCAATGGATTTGGTAACCTTAGTCCTTGCTAAGGTTGTCTTCAAGACTCTAGTACAATATTTGTAGGGGTAGTCAGGGAGCATGGTTTCTTTGGTGCTCTTGAAACAACCTAGGAGGGGAGTGCCATGCCCCCCCTCTCCACAACGATATTCTTGGAAAAAGAATTCTTGCACCCACTATTGCTTCAAGGCTAAGTTCTATATCTGTCCCTCACCATTGTCCCCTTCTTGTTTCTACACCCGCTCCTTCCAATAGCAAGTGGTGGCTAGATTTTGATCCTCTAGCCTTCTCCACAATTTAATAGCGTTTATTAGAATTGTTGCATGTTTTACATCATTAGAATAAAATCTTAGTTGTAACTTAATTGAAATTTTATTATGGTGTATAAAAGCACTTTGATATGATGTAATATGATTATGGTTTTGTTTCATATGCTGTAATATTGGAAATATAACAAAAATATTAAATATTTCATTAAATAAATAATACTTTTTCATTTTGAAAGGTATTTATTTTGTAGAACACGGGTCTTCCAAAAGGTCTAGTTGATCCTTAGATCAATCCAGATTATGGTGGGTTTAGTTCAGACATTCGAGATGATGATGATGAGGTAGATGGAGAGGACATCGATTCAGACGACGAGGATGATGTCATTAATGATGATCATGATAGACATGATGATGACGATGACGATGATAAATTTGATGGTAGTAGCCAGTGACATTGATCATATAGACTCCATCATAGATCATTGTTGATAAATTGTTATGATGCTTCTTTTCATGTTTATTATCATATGTATCATTTTCACCTGCAATACCATATTGAGTTGTATCATTTTGACTTATATCATTTGGACATGTATTATCTAGATTTGCATTATATGTAGTTGATCAAAGACCAATAATTTTGTTTATTATTAATTTTTATAAATAAAAATTATCAATTTAGCAAAAAAAAGAAAAAGAAAACAATAATATTTATAAGAAATTCCTCACTTCCCAACACTTTATAACCAAACTCTTCAACCATCACCAATAAAATGTTAAGTTTTACAATAAAATGCAAAAAAATGTTTTTCCTTTTATTAAGCTTTCTTTTTTATAATTTATATCCCTTAAACAATTGGCCTACACAAATATAATTTATTATATCACTATTTCCTGATTAATTGTCGTTCTCCATCTTCCACTTATCTCCATTTTGTGTTTTGCACATGTAGTCTCTACTTTATAGTTTTCTATTAAATATTTCACTTTCTACCACAAAGTAGTATAATGGTATATTTAAGAAATATAACAATATTACAATGTAGGAATATAACCATATTTTTTTTTTCTAATTAAGACTAACCTAAGTACCCACGAGGATTTGAACGGGTGACCTATCGCAAGGAGTGCCTTAACAAGGCACCCATTCACTGTCAATCCAAAGCCCCATGGGCAGGAATATAACCATATTAAGAATAATAATATAAGAAATTTCATAATTGACAATTTTATATTCTAGTAAATAATAGAAAAAATGTCATCCCTATTTACAAATTCAATAAGTCATGCACTATCTATAACATTATCTATTAATATTATTATATTTTTACAATATTACAATTTAAAAATATCACAATATAACCAGACATCAAAATATTAATGTAATATTATAATAATAATAATAATAATAATAATAATAATAATATATAAGAAGAAATCCAGAAATCAAGATAACAATATATTATTATTTATTAATATTGTTATATAGCCCGAAATCAAAATAATAATATATTATTATTTCAATATAATAGTATTAATGAATATCAAATTATGAATTGGAATTTCATAGTTGACAATAATTTATTCTAGTATTTAATTGAAAATATGTCATCTCCATATTGCAATTTCAATTTCAATATGCCGCAACCACCAAAAGCAAGCAACAAACCAATGAATGAATTTACTAGGTAGTATTCTTTACTTCATAATATTGTTCACGATCAACAAACAAAGCAAGCAACAAACCAATGAATGAATTTACTAGGTAGTAGTGGATGAGTAGCTCAATGCCCTTATGCTTTTGTTCCCCGTTGCTAAGAAAATACATGTTTTAGTAAATGGATGGTTAGATCCATGTGGGTTCGTTTTTGCTTCTATTATGACTCACATTTATATTTGTAGTTTTTAAAGACTCACAACTATAACTTTCTCTTTGAAACTTTGGTTAACTAGGAAACTCACATCTGCTAAGGTCGAGTCTGGCTCGAAAAGCTTTAATTTGAATTATCAAGGTGGTCATATGCAATTGTTTGAAAAATCTTTTTTTTAGAGAAAAAAAACCAACATAGATTTATATTAAGAAAATATAAAGATCCTCCATACATAAGGCTGCAGATTCAGCTGAAAAGAAGCCCCACATGTTTTGAAAAAAGGAAATACGTTTACGGATAGTCCGAAAGCTCCATATCAGAAGCAGGAAAAAAACCTACACATCACATCTATATAGCCCACATGACCTGGATTGCCACAGATTTATACAGAAGCAGGAAGAGATAGTCCACATAATGTTTTCATTTACAGATAACACATACGAAAATAGGAACAGACAGATCGTCCTAGAAGCAGAGATCCAAAAATATAAAGACTGTTACCAGCAAAACCGGAGCAGAAAAAAAAGACCCCAGAATCATATTGCAGGCACATTTGGCGAACAGACATTTTGATGAAAAGATTCATGGCAAGCCAGGATTCGCTGAAGAATGGCATGAAGGGGAACCCCTGAACCTTGGAAGATTTGATCATTTCGCCAGATCCACAAGAACCAACAGGAAATGATAAACAACGACCTCCAAGATGAGGATTGTTTGCTCCACCAAATGAAGGCATCCTGGACAGAAGAGAAGATAATGTAAGGAAAACCAAACTGTAAAGACAAATCATACCAGATATTGAGAGACGAAGCACATTGAAAGAACATGTGCAGGTTTGATTCCGCATCATTGAGGCACATAGAACATCTACTCGGCCCCTGCCATGATTTCCTCTGAAGGACCTCCCATGTAAGATTTTTGTTCCAAAATAACAGCCAGGAGAAAATAATCATTTTGAGAGGACATGCAGCCTTCCAGAGACAGGGGGGAAACTGCGACTGAGTACTGCCTTCAGTGACAGAGATCAGATCAGCATAGATAATCTTTACGCTCATTGACTGATTGGATCTTTTGAGGCCCCAAACCAGAAGATCTTTTGTACCTGATCGCGTGATTCCAAAGCTACAAAGGCTCGCTTTTACCAAATTCCACTGGGAGAGCATCGAAAGGGGGAGATGCAGGTCTTCACCATCTTTCCAAACCGGGGATAGACCAGACCATTCTTTTATCAGCTTATCCCAAGTAAAGCATCCCAGCCTATGAAAAGTGAGGATCAACGGCAGAGGAAACGAGAACTCCCGGGCACAAGAAATAGGATCATAACCAATGAGCATACTAGCTCCCGAGCAAAGATTCCAGCTAAAATACTTCATGAAGAAATGATGCACTTTCCTGAGACTCTGCCAAATCGACGATCCCCTCCTGATACCAATGGACCGCCTCCTGTACCAATATTCAATACTCTTGCCCCGAAGGTATTTTGCCTTTATAATCTTACTCCATGGTCCGTCGCCAAAGATACCTCGATGAAGAGATTTACATAGAAGGGCATTTCCGAAGGTGCGCAAATCCAACAGGCCCCATCCACCGGCACTTTTTGGTTTCGAAATAGCCGAGAGCTTAACAAGATGAATTTTGTTCTGAAATGAATGGCCTCCCCACAGGAAATTTGCAATCAATCTGTTCATATGGTTTATAGTGCTAGCGGGGAGATAGAAAATATGAGCCCAATAGACTGAAAGTTGAGTAAGGACGGCCTGTACAAGGATGAATCTGCCAGCCAGAGAAAGAAATTTTAACTCCCATGCTGAAATCCTTTTATAAAACCGATCTATTAGCCATAGCCAGTCCATATTTGAGTTCCCTTTTGCCTTTAAGGAGAAACCCAAGTATTTAAACCCTTGCTTTATTGAAAGAGGAGCAATACTCATCAGATCAGATATCCAGAGAACAATCTCCATATTTGAATCATTATGAAACAAGGAGGATTTTTCCTTATTGATAAACAGGCCTGTAGCTCTCTGGAATTTGGTGAGAATATCATTTATGCAAATCCACGAGGCCTTACAAAGCATAGCAAAGATAAGGACATCGTCCACAAAGAGATTATGAGAAAGGGAGACTTCCTTACAAATCTTTACCGGGCGGCATCGCTTCTCCACAACTGCTTTATTTATCTGCAAACTGAGAGAGTTCATTACCAGAATGAAGAGCAGTGGGGAAAGGGGGCATCCCTGTCGGAGTCCTCTCTCCGCTTGGAAAAAAGGCGAAGGATATCCGTTTACTATTACTGAATATTTGACATTCTCAACACAGCTCATTACCCAATTAACACTTTGAGACTTCAGTCCAATTTTTGCCAGTAGGATTCTTAAAAAACCCCAATCCACACAATCATAGGCTTTTTGCAAGTCAATCTTGAGGATGGCCGCGTCCCTATTTTTTGACAGCATTGAGAACAGAGCTTCCTGTGTCATGGCAACCGCATCCAAAATAAAACGACCCTTTAAAAAGGCATGTTGGTCCCCCGAAATAAAGGAATTTAAGATAGGCTTCATTCTTTCCGCAATGATTTTTGAGGATATTTTGAACATGATGTTGCAAAGCGAGATAGGTCTAAAATCATGAAAGGACTCAGACCTCTTCTTTTTTGGAATTAGAGCTATAAATGTTGAAGTAGTGGCAGAATGGATGCTTCTAGACATCCGAGATGCTTTGACCATCTGCAGCAAGTCTAATTTAAGAAGGTCAAAGAAGTGGGAGAAGAATTCAATTGGCCATCCGTCCGGGCCCAGACTTTTATCCTTTTTAAAGGATTTGATAGCTTTTAAAAGTTCATCTTCAGAAATTGGCTTAATAAACTCATCATTTGCAGCTTCATCAAACATTTCCGGAACCAACTCTATTCCCCACATAGCATCTTGAAAGAGAACCTCCCTTCTTTTATATTGATTTTGGAAAAATCTCACGGCCTCCATCGTGATCTCATGCTGTGATATGAGAACATTTCCGGTTCCGTCTTTTATGCTCCAAATGGAGTTCCTTTCTCTCCTTGCATTTGCAAATTTATGGAAGAATCTCGTATTTCTGTCTCCCTCCTTGAGCCATATGGCTCTGCTTTTTAGGCGCCATGTAGCCTCCTCCTTTAGCAGGATCATTTGTTTCCTTTTCTCCAACTTCCTTATCATGCTTTTTAGTTCTAAAGAAAGACTATTGGGATCAGCTATCTGTAGAAGGGAATCCAGTTCCTTCCGTGTATTTTCCAGCTCTTGTTTATCCTTTCTCCTCTTTTGATTTTGCCATTCCTTCGTCACGGCCCGCAAGCTCTCCATTTTAACACGGAAAGGCATATAAGGCGCCATTTCCGATTCAATGAGGCTCTTCCATTTACTGGAGATTATTTCATTATAAGAAGAGTCTGCTAAATGTATCCTATTGAATTTAAAAGGATAGCCAAGTCTGATAGAATTTTCTCTCCATTTTAGGAAAATGGGTCTATGGTCCGAAGAGTGATCATTCCCGATGGATAATACTGGCAATCCCATTTTTGCAATAATGCTGGCATGCATAATGGCTCTGTCAATTCTCTTTGCTATGTAGGCCTGTCCGGTCCTACTGTTGTCCCATGTAGGCCTCATTTTATCAGGGGCAATGTCCACCAGATCCCTATTTAGTAATTCTTTCCTCATTCTATCAGCCAGTGGGTCATTTTTCCTGCAATTACCCCAGCATTCATCAGGATTGAGAGTCAGATTAAAATCACCCACCATCAATAGAGAATCGATCTCAAAAATTCGGGATTGAAATAGCCTTTCCCAAAAAGAAAGTCTATTTTTGTATGGTGCATAGATATTTAGCAAGTTGAGAACAAAAGTTTGACCCCTGATAGATGCTGTTATAAGAATTCCTGCACTGCACTTGTAAGCTTTTGCCCTTATCGACACTGGGTCCCACAAAACGACAAGACCACCTGACTGGCCGTTTGCCTCAGTGGCAACCATATACCACTGCGGAAACATTCTCCTAAAGTAAGCAATTGACACATAGCTAGGATGCATGGTTTCCTGGATAAAAATGATCTTTGGATGAGCCCTGAAGAAAACATCTTTTAGCGCATTAAATTTTGGAGCTGCGCCTAAGCCCCTGATATTCATAGAAACAAGAAAGGTCATTTTGATGATTCGCCAGCCATACATGCTCTAAGAGGCTGAAGCTCAGGTGAATCCAAAACAGGAACTTCCACAAGTGATAAATTCCTTACTCCATGTACAGTGGCTACAGTTCTTCCTCTAAAATGACGACTACCTCCTTTAGATTTCTTCCTAACCGTTATATTTTTTGCCGAATTTGGACTTATATTATGAATGGGCGAGCTGATCGGCTTGTGGATGGTCAGTGGTTCAAAATCCAGAGATGTCCTATTTAGAAGATAGTCAATGTCACTATCAAGATTGTTGACAGGGGAATCTAAGAGCGTATTATCTGGGGAGAGCACATGACAATGATCATTTCTTATTGGATCCTTCCCTTTTGAAACATCAGTACGAGATTTCACAGGGGTCGGGGAAGAAGAGGATATCTGGATTGGGAGAGAACCAACAACAATGTCCCTTTGATTCATAACAGGGGGAGAAGGAACCGGGATATCCTCACGGGGCTCCGGAATTTGAGCGAATATAGGAGGCGAGAAATATGAATCCACCCGACCAAGAGAGTCTTGTAGGGAGCAATTTGGATCTGGCTGAGATATTGAATCATGGATATGTTGATTCTTCTTTATAGCATGAGCCGCATGTTTTTGTTCCACCTGTAGGGAGGTCTCCCGAACCTCCAAAGATTCCAGGGAGTGGTCGGATTCAGACTTCCTATCTAGATTGAATTTGGACTTCTTAATTCTTCTGGAGGCTCGATGACTGCAGTTTTTTATCAAGTGTCCAGTTTTGTGACACCAGGAGCACCTGAAGGGTATGCCCCAAAAGTCTAACCTTTGATGGATTTTAGAACTGCCCCAAGCTAACTCCAAATGATCGGGATATCCACCTTTGAAAGGTTTCTCAATAAGGATCCAAGCAATTCGCTTGTCTTTCTCTCCTCTGCACCAGGGATCTACATACACGAACCTGCCAATCGAATTGCCAATTTTTGAGAGAGTTTCTTCTGACCATAGTTCCAGCGGCAAGTTCGGGAGTTTCACCCATATTAAACTGTTCGATGGGGTGTTCTTTAAAGGATCGAAACCTATATACCAACGAGAAAGTGCCAGGAAACTTCTGCCAGAAACCCAGGGATTATTTAGAATCATCTCTAAATCAGATGCTTTTAAGAAATGGAATGAGTACCATTCCTTCATGAGCCGGGAGATGATAGGGGTATACCCTATCAGAGGAGACCATTTTTCTGACAACCATTTCCTCATGACCGAGTCATCCATTTCAGGGAAATTCCACTTCCCGACCAGAGCTAAGTTCTTCAGACTGTCGATTCGTTCTGAAAGGGTGGTACCATCCAGAGAAACAGCTTCCGGGGGAGGAACTGTCTTTACAAGGTTCTTGGATTTGTTAAAAAAGAGGGAAGGAGAGTCGCCTTTCCTAGATAAATCCTTTTTTGATCCATGTAACACTTTACAGGCTGGATTAATTATCATATCCTCCACTGTTGCTTGCCAGCCTGTAAGGTTTGATCCTTTTTCCCGCGCCTCTTCTGCTTGAATGGTGGCCTGTACAAGCGCTCTCGTGGCTGATGAGTCAGACTCATCCGCCATCATTTATGGATGATAGGACGCGATCAGGGTAAAGATAAGTGTTTTGGGATCTATCACCACAGTAGAAGTACAAGCAATATCTAGCCCGTAGATCTTTCTGTGAAAAAACCCCAGATAGAGTAATGCCTGGAGGATAAGAAATTTAATAAGACAGATCAGGAAAGATCTATCCGTGGATTCAATCCTGACAAGAGTACGCAACTAGATAGGAATAATTAAGAGCTTCTGCGGAGTGTGGGTGCGGACAGCTAGAGATAGAAGACTCCAGAATGGGAGTATGGAGGCGGATCAGTTGACAGACTAAAAAAGTATCTGATGATAAGACAGAGCAGGACAAGTTAACATTCCCCTAGTCAAGAGGGGTGTGTACTGAAACTGGACGTAGGTATCACCAATAAAGATAGACAGAGACTGATAACTATTCGGGAAGATTTTGAATTTTCCGGTCACCGGAAAGATAGGAGAGCCATAACCTGATTCTGGTATACCGACAGTCGTTTGAAACCACTTTTGGAACCAGAAGGGAGATTGAAGCTCTATGCAGAAGGATAATCGTGACAGTCTATACAGCAACAAATAGGCTGAAAAACGCACCACAATTCCCCTATTCTAATGCGGAAATCAGTACAGGGGCTGTAAAAAACTATGGAGTTCTTTATCTTTGTAAGGATTGCCTTCAGCATTTTTATATCATGAACCACTGCTTAGCCTATATCTATACCATATATTGTTAAAACAGATTGCTACCATCCCTGAAAACAGACATCATCATTTCAGAAATTATTTACAGAAAACTATGATGAGAATAGAATAACTAACCTCCTTGAGCTATGACCGGAGCAGCGGGAGAGAGCGTCCAAACCGGTCCAGAGAGAGCCATGCAAGAGTGGACGAGAGCCCCGAAGAATCTGAGACCCAAAGAGGCCCGAATTTTGCACACAGGAAAAACTCAGGTGCAGACTCCCCTCGCAACAAAAATTGCCGTGAAATCCAAGGCCAGAAGGCCCCCGGATTTGAGAGAAGAAAAACACAATTAAGCGTTCTGAAGGAATACTTGTAGGCTCGAAGGGTCGACGTAACACCCTCCTATTCCCGTTCCAGGCGTCCTTACATGTAAACTAGAACCATCAACGTGTCCAGTGGAGAGGAGGGGATAACATGCATGACCCTATATCCTATACGCAGGGTGGCGAGATTTTAGGACCTACAGACAAAATGTCTGAGAGTTGACACCTGTAACAAATCATACTAAGCCAATCAGCTGCTATCTCCCAGGAATAATCTGTCTTAAGCTTTAACAGGTGGCTGATACCCGAGAATGCATGCAGTATAAACCACACTAAGCCATTCAGCTGCAAAAGTGTTTAGATCTCCCAGGAATTTTCTGTCATGAGCTTAAAACGGTGGCTGATACCCGAGAACGCATGCAGAAACCAACATTATGACACAGGGTGGCAGAATGCCTTGCGAGCCACAACAACCAGAAGAAACTCTCGCCAGGTGTCTATCCTTGACAAAAATGCCGAAACCTGTGCGGGTCTGTGATAGGGTGTCGAAATCTCTCTGGATACCGCTTGCTCTCCCGCGCTCCGGCCAAAGATCACGACAAACTCTCTATTTCATGTCAATTGTTTGAAAAATATTATTCACATACATCATCTAATACAACTTTATATTACGTGTTGTGACTTTATATTACGTGTCATTGTCACAACTTCCGTTGCACTTCTTGTATATATTTGGAAAGGTCAAATGTAAGGTCAAATTTCAAGGAATGAGAGTTAAATTTTCCATTACAAGCTTGGTCACTCAGGTCATTGTTTGCTCCTTTCATCTTTGGGTCACTCAGGTCATTGTTTGCTCCTTTCATCTTTGGGGATTTCAAATAGAAGGAGACAATAACGCATAATAACTAAAGGAGCTTTGTGCTATTTATTATTAACAGAGTTTTTTTTTTTTAATGCATTTCATCTCTCCTGTCGTGGATTGTGCAAGTTTGAAAAACAAATATTCAACATTTTAGCAAGGTCACACTCAACTAAACCCAATCTCGGTGAGGACCATCACTATAAATATACTTGAACCAAAAGATTAAGAAATAGAAAATTAATGTTATTTATGTTTAAAATTTAAATTATTATCTTAAATTAGTTTTTAAATATTTCATATATTTAATAAAAACAAATATATATATATATATATTAAAGCAGTGAAAGAAACATTAAATTTATATATTTTTTTCCCAGTATTATAAATTTAGTAACTTTTAAGCAATAAAGTAGAGCATTAAGTAACAATCACTACTACATTAAGACCATTTTTAACACATTTTTTAAGACAAGAAATCTTTTGTATTACGAAAATCATTTTTTATTTTAGTTATTTTACATTAAAATTTAATATCAGTTTAATTGTTTTAAATGTAAAATTTAAGACAAAAACAGTTTGAGACAAAAATATTTTAAGACAACTTTATATTAAAGACAAAAATTGTTTGAGACAAAAAAAATAAAGACAAAACTTTATATTTAAGATGAAAAATCACTTTTTATTTTAGTTATTTACATTAAAATTTAATATCAATTGAATTGTCTTAAATATAAAATTTAAGATAAAAACAGTTTGAGACAAAAATATTTTAAGACAATAGGCAAAAAATTTAAGACAAAACTTTATATTTAATACAAAAACACACAATTTTTTTTTAAGGCACAACTTTATATTTAAGACAAAAATAGTTTAAGACAAAAATATTTTAATGCACAATTTATATTTAAGACAAAAACAATTTGAGACAAAAATATTTTAAGACAAAACTTTATATTTAACACAATGGTCACTTAAGACAATGGCAATTAAGATGAAACCTATTTAAGACAATTAACAATTAAGAAAAAACCATATCAATTTAAAACAATATTATGCAAAATTGACTCTGACTGTGTGCCTTAAGTCTGACACTACTATCTCTCGTCTATAGTGAGGTTGTTATTTCACTTACCATTGATGCTATGTTATATAAAGATAACGATTTGTTGGGCTCTTTATTTTGTTGGGGTAGCAAACTCTGAAGAAAACAACAACAAAAATTTGTCTATCATTGCATTCAGGAAGTTTGCACAAAGATTCCATGAGTGGATACGAGATAATTATATTATTAATTTTTGAAAATAAATATTCAAACCACATGAAATTTAATCATATCAATTTTTTCTTTTATATTATATTTTTCCTTTTTCATTAATCATATTATTTTTTAAATTAATTATAACATTAAATTATAACATTTTGTGAAAGTTATACTATTTTAAACTAATTTTTAAGTATTTAATTTAATATATATTTATTTAAAAATTATATTAAAAATTACATAAAGTAATAAATTAAAGATAATTTGATTTCAAAATAATTACAAAATACATACCACATTCTACAATTATAATAAATAAATAGATTAATTTTTCTTTGGTTGGCCTGATTTAAGGGAATCTCATGCTTTTACATAATACTTTATAATAAGGTGATTGTCAATTGAATTACACTCCATGAACTATTTTTTTTTTTTTTAATATGTGAAAATATTTCAATTATTTCAACAAAAAATTTCATATAAATTTGCAAGAAATAAGATACAATATAACGATTAAAAAAAATCTTCACACACACACACACACACACACACATATATATACATATACATATACATTTTAAACCTTCATGTTTTTGAAAATTTGATTATGGTATATGTCTTATACTCATATCTCAATTTTATTTTCACTATTGAACAAATATATTAAAAATATAAATAATAATTGAATTTAATTATTTCTTAGATAATATTTTAGTACTTAAATTTTTCCTTATTGTAATATATATATATATATATATATATATATATGGTAATATGCAGTTTAGTATTTTTTGATATTAATTTTTATTGTTAGGTATTAAGATTTTGGTAAAGATTTTAATCTACTAATTAAAAAACCATGAATGCTTTATTAAGAAACCAAGTAATATTAGTAATTGATATCATTTCAAACTAGAGAATAACGACTATGTGATTTAACTTCCTCACTTAATAGAGATATCTATTAATAAATTATGAAGGAGGTTGAAAGAGTACCTCTAGCATAAACTTTAATTTAATCTAAAAGCCCATTGTCATTCCCTTATAGTCACCCACATCGGAGGTTGACTTAGCGCACCTAGATGGCCCACCACTATAGGTTTATGGTGCATCGTGACTCATTTCACTCATCGATTTTCTCAATTTGAAACTACATGCTTCCATACTACACCTCACTTTTTATATTTCACTATTATTAAAATTCATAGGTTTAGCACTTATTGAAGTATGTAGATAATCATTCCATATAATTATGCCTTAACATAACAAATATGCAAATTATATGAATGAAAGTCATCTTAGAGAATCAACAACCCAACTGGTCAAATAGTTGTCAAAATATTCAAATGTGTTACAAACAAGTGAACTCTAATCTCGTATATAAATTTAAAAATTATAAGAGCACACAATTTGTACAAACTTATCCCCAACTTCCCTATTGATTCACTGTCATTGATCGCAACTTTTTCATATATAAAAAAAAAGTTTAACTTGATAGAAATAGTAATTACTCTCATATGCATGGAATGTATGAAGAGTTAAGTTAAGTAAAGGAAAGCAAGTTAAGTCTAATATTAGAATTCAAGTGAGTTAGGGTTAAAAAGTTAACGCCTTGTCAAGAAAAACTAAGTTAAGGAAAATAAAAATGTCGATTTATGTTAAAGTGAAGTTAAAAAAGTTTAGTTAAAGTGTCAAGTCATAGTTTGCATGAGGAAAAGAAAGTTAGAGTTTGCATGATTCCATATTTAGAAAGTTTAGTTTTTATATACTCATGATTTGTTCATTGTAATGTGAAGTAATAAGAGAGAATAACAGCAACTCAATGGATGTATATGAGAGAATAATTAACGAACTAAACTTGTTTATTCAAGCAGAAGCTTGTGTACTTATTTGTCTTGTGTTTTCATCTTTATCTCTACCTCTAAATAACAAAGTTTGCATCCATTATTCCATAAGTACAAACTAGAGCTCGTTGAGAGTTTGTAAACCCAACTACTAAAATATTAGGGTGAGTAGCCTACAGAGTCACCACCATATCAAGAGGAAAGAGCCACCACCACTGACCAAAGAAGGAGTCTCCACTGTAAGTTTTAGCCATGAGCCTCCATAAGAATTTGTGTATAATAGCTTAGCAAAGTTGCTAGTAGTTGTTGGGAGCCATCGTTAAAGTGAAGGTTAAAATGTTTAGTTTTAAAGATAATCAAGTGTATGCGATGTTAATTTCTAGAAGGTTGACACAATAAGGAAAGAAGACAAAAGACAAAAGAAAGACGACAGTCATGGGTCATAAAGAAATATTGAAGCAAACTGAGAAAATAAATCGAAAGGAAAATCCAAAGTATTTCAAAGAGCTCATAGAGGTTCTCACCAAAATCAAGGCATCTAAAATACAAGTAGATGAAGTAGAACAATTAGAGGATGAATGGATCAGGATATATCTGGTAACACTTCCAAAGTTTACTGGTAAAAATTTTAATTTTCGGGAATTTTCAAAATGATTTTTATTTTTATTTTTATTTTTTTAATTTTATTTTATTTTTAATTTTTTTATTTTTTTTTCTCTGATGTAAAGAGTTGATTGAGTATCAGTCTAATAACCCACATGATGAAGTGTATGATGCCTTAGTATTGGATCTTATAAAACATGCATTGGACGAGAAGCGTTTGTGCAAGGTAGAAAAAGCTACATCTTCCCAAGAAGCATGGAAGACCCTGGAAGTAGAATTTGGTATAAAGGAAAGTGACATAAAGTAGAAAATTATGTTACAATCTGTTCCATGTGGAGAAAGCACTTTTAACCATGGTGTTGGATGTTCCATTTGTTTTTTTTATACTTTATATGATATTACATTTAATATTCAACATGATTTTGTCAATTTTTACATCCATGGGCTCATGTGTAGCTAATATGACATTCTCTCTCCAAATTGTAGCTTGGTGGAGTCCTCATTTAAATGTAGATTTACATTTTCTTCTCTACAAGAATAAATAGGCATAAGCCAAATGATACTACAAATTAATTTTCCTTTTTTTTCGATCATCTAAATGTATCTTAGAAATGCCCCATTCCATCAAAGCTAACCAACAAAAAACAATGAAAATTCTCTTGAAATGTATTCTCTGAAGTACCAAGCCACCTTGCATCCATTTACTTCATTGTCCTCTTTCTTGCAACTAGATAAGACATCAATTAATTAAGAATAATGAAGATAATATTTAACCATAATTGTAGTCTTTCTTACCACTATAAAAGATATTAGTTAATTAAGAAGAATGAAGATAACATTTGACCAATGAGCTATGGTTAAGATTCATTTATCCTAGAATATAAGATCTAAAGGAACTTCTAATTTTCCATTTGGAATATCATTGTTTTATACAACTATGCCTAGTATCCCGCACTCTCCAATTTGAGGTTTTGGGATATTCTTATGATACAATTTCATAGTATCATAAGAGGTCCACAAAGTAGGACAAAACCTTACTATGTAATCCAATGTCCATAATTTCAATGGACTGAAGACAATGACCAAGGCCATTAAATTAAATCTATAATAAACTCTACCATTTTGAAGCATCTCAAATATGAGAAGATCATAGATTCAAGTTTTTTTATCTTGTTTATTAGAATGTTATTGCGATTGACCAAAATTGATAATCTCGTAAACATTCTCCATTCTATCAGAGAACCAAAATAAGTAAGAAACATAGGGCAATGAATGTGAAATATAGCAAGATATGGATGCAAAGCTTGATACAATATGAGTCCACATAAATGCTTCTACAAATCTTCTGAATTTGAAGTGAGCATTCAAAACAATATTTTTGTGTCAAATTTCAAGCCAGATGCCATCCATGTTGGATCCAGTTATTTCTCAATGATCAAAATGAGGTCATTTTTTTCATGCATACACAATATATCCTTGGTCATATTCCAAATTCTCAAAAATTCCATATGATTTTCCTCATTAGCTCCAATCAACTTCATAAGCTTTGGAAATGGGACACATGTAAAATTTGGAATTTTCACATGTTACATTGTTCATTAGCAGGATTGCAACCTGGATAGATGAAGTAATTTGATAAGGAGGATGATTAAGTAAAAAATATCTAAGTTACATTGCACAAAGACTGATAATGTCTAGTGTTAATTTTAGTTTCAACAAGATAAGAATTTAAAATGTTTTGAAAATCATTTTAAAAGCATTTTAATTGTTTTTAAAGCCTTTTAAATTGTTCTTACAACATTTTAACTTATTTTTAAAGCATTTTAAATTGTTTTAAAGCATTTTAAAATCATTTAAAATTGTTCTTAAAGAAATTTAAATTATTTTTAAAGTATTTCAATTTGTTTTCAAATAATTGTAAACTATTTTTAAAGCATTTTAAATTGTTTTAAATTGATTTTAAATCATTTTAAATTGTTTTTAAAACATTTTAAAAAGGTTTTAAATCATTTTCAATTGTTATTAAACCACTTAAAATGATTTTCAAAGCATTTCAAAAATGTTTTCAAAACATTTTAAATCATTTTAAATTGTTTTTAAAGCATTTAAAAATCATTTTAAAATGTTCTTAAATATCTAAGTTACATTTCACAAAGACTGATAATGTCTAGTGATAATTTAACAAGTTTCAACAAGATAAGAATTCCCTTAGTTGGAATGACACCTATATGAGAAGCAATTCTAAGGTAGAGTAGTCAAGGCTTCTTCTCAAATGGGACAATTACATTTAAAAAAATTATGGATCAAGTCCATAAAATTCCCTTAACTCGAATAAGCCTTAGATTTGTCAAGGCTTCTTCTCGAATGGGACAATTACATTTCAATTTTTTTATGGATCAAGTCCATACAATTCCCTTAACTGGAATGAGTCGTTTCCATATGTTGGGTTGTCATATGAACCCATGTGAAGCAAGGTGGAATAAAATTTCATTAAAAAACTAATGTTACGAACATAATTGGGTGTTTCAATCATGAACAAATCCTTCTCAACTCCTTGTCATCCTTTTACATACACCTCTCTTGGAATCTAGTGAAATTTTCATGAAAAATATGAAAAATAGTGATGTAAAATTTCACTTTCAATAATGGTGAGGTCGATAAATGAGTACATTTCTAGAATACTAGGTGAAGAGGTCTAGGGATCAATAAGTGATAATCCTGGCATCAATAATTTGTAGAGAATACTAGTCAAATATGGTATCTCTAAAGTTTGGAACTTCTACAATGATAATGAGTCCAACTAGCTTGGGAAAAAGGACTTCTACAAAGTAGAAGATTGTTCCATTTCCCTGGACACATTCTAATGAAAATATTTGTACTTATAAGGATGTAAGACATCATATCCTTCCTAAGAGAATGATAAGAAATCTACATTTTATGGGTGTCAAAACAACATGTTGAAACATTTAATAGGATGTTGCATGCAAATATATAACATGAAAGACACACATAAATTTACCCTCTCTTGAGATAGACGAGTGTCCAACAAGTACCAAGTCAGCCCTCCAAAAGTTGTCCACAAATTGTCTTTCAACTATCCACAATGAACTCGACCAAATTCTTGACTTAGATTTGTATTAGGGACAAATTTAGGCCTTCTTTACTGTCCCAAAAATCTTGGTCTTCACCACATAATAGACTTTGATTTCAACTTTGAATGGGCTCATATATTATCATAGATAAGGCTTGAACTTCACCCCAAAATGGGATCAAACTTCATCAAAAAATAGGCTTGGAATTTATCTTATATAAGCTCAAACTTCACAAATTCCATAGAGATGATGTTCCAGTGGAGGCTTGTTCAAACCTTGACCTAGTCACCATAGGGTTTTAAGGTAAGCTATAAAATGATAAGAGCTATCATTTTCTATGGGTGGAGAGAGTCAACATATTACCTCCAATTTACATGAAAGTATTCTTCTCGGTCAAACACCTTAGCCTCTATGATGGCACCATATACAAGGATACCCATGATCTAGTCTAAATCCTCTAGTGTAGGTGTCATCTTTCCCAGCAGGAACACAAATGTGTGTCTACTAATATCATAATATGACATTACCCATACTAACTACATATGAGATGTATCTATAGTTTGTACTTGGATGTCCCTCTCTTGTGGAAAAAGAGGTAGTGTCTTTGTGACCTCTCTTGTGCTCTCAATTGTATCCTTTACTAGCTTGTCCTCATATCTACCAACCTCATCATCACCTCTCAAACTATAAATTGTAGGTATATCCCTCTCCATTAGCATGTCCCATAACCAATCCAAAGAGACTAATATCAATATACTTTCCAACTCACCCCTAGTAAATACTTTTGTTGGACACAACTTCTATTTGTCATACTAGTCACCCTACCTTCTTTACCTTCACCGTGACCATAGGCATCAAAAAGAAACTCGTAGATACACTTTCCTTTTCTAGTGGTACATTTGTATCTATATCTGGAAAATATGGTTCTTCAAATACCTTTGTGTTGAAATATGTAACTAGGTTTGGTTTTCATAATGACATATGTAATCATGTTTTTATGTATTCAATGTAAAAAGAAAAATAAATTTGTTATTTTTTTCTTGAGGCATGGGTTTCATGCTCAAGAGGAATTTATTTTATAGTTCAAGCTCCCATTGAGAGCTTCTAGGGTTTATGAGTCATTGTCATGTATAAATGACCCATTTGGGCATGTTACATATTGTAAGAAAATTATTTGAGTCTAAAGATTGTCAAGGAAACCCTTCCAAGACCAAATATACAAGCTACAAGTCAATTCGGCCTATATGCATTATGAAGTCAGCCTATTTTGGAGCATAACAATACCTATATAAAGGAGGAATCGACCTCACTCAAAGGGACTCACTCAAGCATCAAAGAAGTTCAATCTAGAAACAAGGATGAGCCTAATACCCAACAAAGGAGGAAGAAGGAAGAGCAAAGAGTTTTTTGATCAGTTTTAGGGAAAAAATCCTTCACACGTGCAAAGATTAGGGTATCTCTCTACAACAAGAAGACTAAAGAAATTACAGTCACTCTAAGAGGACTGAACTTAGGTGGAAAAGAGTTCATATTGCAGGTCGACTTGTTGAAGAGGAAGTATATTACCAAGAGACGAAGAAAAGAGGACAATGTATCCATATTATCACTCACACATGTGGCCTAGGGTTTATGCAGTAAGTTTGAGTTGCATTCAAGAAGTTGTAGGGCCGAGAAAGAGGTCAAATGAGTAGCTATGACCATTAGAAAGTGAGTTTGACTAAAGTTGACTTTATGAAAGGGAAGCACATCAAGGAGAAGGCTTTGACTTGGCCTTGGAGGGTGTATTGGTAAAGGTTCTAGGTCTTGAAATTCGTCAATTGAAGATTCTATAAGAAGAATAATTCTTGTAGGTTTTCTTCTCAAGTTGGAGAGATTCTGGACTTGGATAATAGCCTACATACTATTTCTATTTGTCTCATTGTTTTATATGTATTTATAATTGTTAAAGATAGAAAAACATCAATAATAAAAAGTACAAGAAGAAGCTAAATAAGTGAAATTAAAAACACATCATAAGAAGTTATCAAGAAGAGAAATCGCCCCTCGTTTCCTTAGATTTATCAACATGGCATTAGAGTTAAGGTGACAAGTCAAGGAAGGGAAGTTCAATAAATGACACTCAAGAACTAAAGTTCGAGAAGAATATCAAGGGCTTCAAATTATCAAGAATATCCTCTCATATCAAAGGCATTTCGAAGACAAGTATTTCATCATCATCTTGAAGGAAGTGTCAAAACCCTACATTGATCAAAGAAGAATCCCACACTAGAAGCATTCTTGGGAACCTCACTCAAATCATCATCTCAAGGAAGAAGATTTAAAAATACCCTTATCTCTACTCAAATATAAGATCAAAACATATTGAAGTCTACTCATCCAAAATAAGCAAGAAAGGAGTTGTTAACATCATCAAGAAGTCAAGGTGGTCTCCCACTAAGAATAGGATCACTATTTGAACGAAGACATCTTGTTCAAGAATAAATCTTGTATTACCATATCATCATCAAACTCAATAAGGAAACATATTGAAGATATCATCATCAAGGAGTACCTTCACAAGTATCTTTATGTCCACATATGAGTCTATCAAAATGTCTTTTCAAAAGGAGTGCAATAAGTTGGTTGGGTCATCAAACTTTCTTGCATGGAATAAGAGGACTACTTTAATCCTCATAAAAAATGAATTTGTGGAACATGTTAAGGGCTTAATCACAAAACCTCTAAAGGAAGAAGCTCAAGCTCTTGCAAAGTACATGAAAGGGGAAGTAGGGAATCAAATGATTCTCATATAATCCATCAAGTATCCCCACATTACCTATGTATAAAAACTATAAACATCAAAAGAAATATATGATAAACTTGTAGAACCGTTCTCCATAAGCACTACGGGAGAAGTGATCTCGTTAAGGACAGAACTCTACAAGATGAAGATATCAAAAGAACAAGGAATAGCCTAATACTTTATGAGGGTCTCAAAAATAAGACACCAACTCCAATATTTGGGAGAAATAATGTCCGACAAGGAAATGACTACCATAGTGCTCAATGCACTACCATATGAATGGGGAAACTTCACCAAGCATCTATGGGAAGAAGGAAGCTACTCCATTCAATGATCTATGGTCATTATGCAAAATCAAAGAAACCAAGTTGAAGGAAAAAATCGATGTAGGATCAAGCGAGCAAGCTCAAGCATTTGCTTCCATGGATAGAAGAAAAGGGAAGCTTGTTCCTCAAAAAAAGAAGAAGAACATGTCGAAGGTTCAATGCTATGGATATCATGAATATGGGTACTACAAGAGATATTGTCCAAATCTCAAGAAGGAAAAAAACAAAAGAGGAAGGGAAGAATCTGATATCACTAAAGAAGTGGAAGAAGTTGAAAAGAAGAAGTCCAATAAAGAATAAGTAAAGGATCTCTACTATGATTGAGATGATCTTCTTCACCTAGTTCTTTACAAGTCTTTTTTATTTAGTTGTTGTATAGCTATCATGGTAGGAAACATTAGAGGCATGATAGGATGCATCATTTTAGGAGATTGCATCATAAGAAGCATATGATATAAAGAAAGAGCTTGGGACATCATAAAAAGATTACAAGAGGGCTGAAGTAGAAATCTATGGAAGTCACCTATAGTGGAAAGGAGCTCTTAGTAACCTCATTGGAAGCATAAGTAGTATTTGTGGATAGAATAAAGTCATGTAGTATAGAGCTCGTAATACATCATTCAAAAGATGCATTTGGAGGATAAAGATAATTAAGATCCTTATTTGGAATATTCATTGGAAGGTTCACCCATAAAAAAAGGAAAATGTCTCGCCATGAATTCCACCTTGTGAGGGATTCATGGGATGATGGTATGATGAGAAAAGAGTAAAGCAGGTCAAGATGATTGAAGAACTTTCAATCTAGGAAGTTGTCTAAGGAAGTCTAGATGATCAAAAGGAAGAAATGAGGTATGTATGAATGTCTTTGATAAATTTGAGTAATGTCATATGATTTTAGGGATAAATGCTCTACCTCATAAGCATGATCAAGAGAAAGGGATCTCCTCCTTTGGAAGGATGCATGAAGGTATGGTTCACATAGTAACTAGATGAAAGCAACACAATATGTCCTGATATGGAATATGAGGTGGTTGATAATAAAGGAGGAACTAAGGATGAAAGTTCTTGGGGGTCAATATGTGAAGAAAGGAAGAAGAGATCGTGAAAAATGCAACTATGGCCACATGGAAAAGGAAATCAACATTTGATGACTAGAAGAATTAACCATGACATACCCATGGAAAAGGTATGAAGAGTCTGATGAAGTCTGGAAAGGAAGGAGACACTTGACATTTAATATCATTTTGGAGACGTGCCAATATGTATGTAGGATGTTGATGCAAACAAGAAGATGTCATGATGAAAAGACCATCACAAAGGTAATGTTAATTTGATGTTCATTTTTGAAAAATATTTGGATGGGCTAATACAAGGCTACCAAAGGAAGAGGTGTGGATGTCACCTACAACTAGTACTCATGTGATGGATGAAATATCCTGAAGGAAACATGATGTGAAGAAGGTAGCAATGTATGAAGGAAGACCAGATATGAACTAATGCATCACTTTCCGATGAAATAAAGGATGACATGACTGGCATGATTCATGAATAAAAGTGATGGATGGTTTATTCCCTACAAATAAGTCCCAACGATGAAGGATTCATATCAAGGAAGATGAAATTCATGACATCAAAAGAGGAAGCTCTACAAGTAGTTGATTTTTCCATGATCTCCACTTAGAGAGCTGCTGGAAGAAAGTCCCTAGTTAAGAGGGAGATTGGGTACATTCATTATAGGAATGGGTACATTACTTCTTTGGAATAGATATATCCTCCTTGGATGAGAGGGAGATATATAAACATCATTCTTGTCTTCAGTTGGTAAGAAATAATGGAGGATTGGGTAAGCATCTGACATTTGATACTCTTTGAGGATGTGGTAGGGAATCTAAGATAAGAGTAGTCATAGAGGACTAATATTCTTTGAGGACTGGGAATCCAAGATAAGACTAGTCCTAGTGGAACATACTCTGAGAGAACTTGGGTGGGTTATGTTTCGATAGAGACAATGATGATGGTGTCTATTAATCATTGGTCTCGCCAACATTGTGCTTTGATCTCATGGAAAGATAGAATTGCTAGTCAAGGCCTTTTTATGTGACAATGTTAGAGGATATGATGCTAAACAGATGGGTTACCAATCTGACTCTTCTTATGAGAATTCTTCAAATTTATAATGTCCAAGTACCTCCTATGGATTACGAATACCTCCCTATTTAAGAGGGAGTGTTGAAATATGTAACTAAGTGGGGTCTTCATAATGACATATGTAATCATTTTTTTATGTATTCAATGTAAAAGAAAAAATGTAGTTGTTTTCTTGAGGCATGGGTTTCATGCTCAAGAGGAATTTATTTTATAGGTCAAGCTCCCATTGAGATCTTCTAGGGTTTATGAGTCATTGTCATGAATAAATGACTCATTTGGGCATGTTACATATTGTAAGAAAACTATTTGAGTCTAAAGATTGTCAAGGAAGCACATCAAGGAGAAATCTTTGAATTTCTCTTGTAGGGGATATTGGTAAAGGGTCTAGGTCTTGGAATTCATCAATTGAAAATTCTATAAGAAGAAGAATTCTTGTGGTTTTTCCTCTCAAGTTGGAGATGTTTTTGCCCTGGCTAATAGCCTACATATTGTGTCGTATTATCTCATTGTTCTATAGGTGTATTTGAATTTTATTGGTGGAGCCATCAACTAGATGGCTAGTAAGTAGTATATTGTTGCTTTTTCAAGTGCAGAGGATGAAGGCATTGCTACTAAAGGAGCTACCAAGGAAGCTATAAACAATATTATGTGGACATTTTTTCTATAGTCAAAGTGCCATCACATTTAGTATATCATCAACATTTCATACAAGGACTAAACATAGTCTAGTTTAGTTTCCTTTTCTCAAAGACATGATTGAGCTTGGTTTGGTGTAGATGGTAAAGTGTGAGACTAAATAAAATGTAATAGATTTTGTCATAAAGTTTGTTGAAGCTATGAAATTCCATTTTTGTTGCTAGACCATTGAATTACATGAATGTGACAAAATGTAATATCAATATGTTGGAATCATTTTGTTTCCACATAATTTTCTAACTTACTAGTTTTGTTCATGTTCATAGTTTCTTATTAGCATAAAATCTAGTTGAGTATTGATGTCAGAAGCTAGCTCACTATCAATGTCGAAGCTAGTTGATTGTTTTTTTTGAGGCTAGCTAATTATCGGTGTAAGAAGCTAGTTTCTTATTAGTATAAGAAGCTAGTTGATTAAGAGTGTTGAAGTTAACTGACTGTTAGTGTCGAAAGCTAGCTAACCATCAATGTCCAAGCTAGCCATCTGTAGATGTCAAAAGATAGATCCCAAAAATGATAAATTGCTATTTTTAGCTATTTTTGGCTATGGAATGATATTAAAGATAGTGCTAGGATTTGAATTGATTTTGGTACCCACATGATGCCCAAGATGGTTATATAATTGCACCCATATTTAGACTAATGAAAATGTATATTATGTGTGAGATATTAAAAGAGGTAAATGATGATTTACTTTAAGAAAATATTGGTCTTTATGTCTAATTGGAGCTTAAGGTTTTAAGGTGTTGATAACAAAGTTAGATTTTTTGTTAATTATTTTACACTTAATTTTGTCCTAATACTTAATTAGGACTTATAATAATTACTTTGTAGAAAATGTTGTTGAAAGTACCTCATTTCTTTTGGATATTAGTGTGAAAGTAAAGTAAATGGATGTTCCTAGTTACTAGTGTGAAAAGAAATAATGTCATTATTTTTTAATTATTAGAGAGAAAGAAATGTAATTAGAGTTATATAGGTTTGTGATTTTTTTTTATTAGAGAGAAATTAAAGTACTTATGGTTATATAGGTTTGTGATATATATAGCCTCCGTTATGAGTAAGAGCGAGTTATTTTGGTCATAGTTCTATGAAGTGATTAGACACTTGAATACTATTCACAACATTTTCTAAGTGGGCACGAGGACTTGGGATCTTGATTAGAGTACTAAATCTCATTGCTTGAGATGAGAATTTTTAAGAGAAGAATCTCATTTTTGGAGTGAGCTTGATATTTTTTAATAGAAGAATCTCATTTTTGGAGGTACTATTGTGGTATTAAGAGCAAGAGTGAATACAGTTCTTATATATCAGATCCTTGAGAAGAAGTATAGTGTTGCAATTAGAGGCCTGAAATATGGAGTTCCAACTAGAGGCTTCTCGCTACACAATTGTTGGTATCAATTCCATATTAACAATTGTTATAGTTACTTGTGCAAAAGGTGTTTATTGTTGAGTTGAGGCTTAGGTCGGTGAGCCACTCAATATTCTCAATGAGTTGGAGCCCTTCACAAATGGAATTATTGGTTTCTTATTGTTTACATTTGTTGGGACAAAAAGCATCCCTACAATGTTATCCGTGTGTGCTATGATTAAAGCTTAAGACTAATCTATACCAATTGGTTGGACATTATTAAAAAAATTGTTTTTATTTTCCTTTGTTTACTTTAATAATATTTATAAAGAAAATAATTATTAAATTTTTATAATGAAATTAGAGCGAGAAATGCTTTGAATAACAATCTTGCTTTGAGGGAATATTGATATTAATGATATTTTCATATATATATATATATATATATATATATATATATATATATATATATATATTAATATTGACTACTAAAATTTTATCGAAATCTTTTATATTTCTTTTTTCCTTTACTAAAAAAATCAAACTAATGCTCACATTTACAAAATTATGTAAAATTTTTAAGAGAATTATGTTTGAGTTATAATTTATTAAATGAATCCCGATGGGGTGTCAACTTCTCGGGAAACCAGGAAATTGCGCATAGTGAGGGAAAAAAACACAATGAATTGAAGGTTAAGAGAAAACCGTACATGCCAAGGTGAGGTTTAAGAGAAAACCCTGCAGGCTAAGGTGAGGTTTAAGAGAAAACCCTGTAGGCTAAGGTAAATGTTAGAGGCAGTTAGGAAGAAAGAGGAGAACAAGGTTGATTGGTCGATTCTATGACCAAAAGCGTGGTTGTATTGTTTTCACCCTTGAATTATAGGGATAGGGCCGGCCTCATCGTTGTTTGTAGGACATGGGTGTTTTAGGCTCTTTTTCATGCGTCTAGACTCCACATGACATGAGGCCGCATGATATGGACTCTATAACTGTGTCTTCCTCATCTCACGGATGCGCAGCATCAGGAACAACATGGCTTCAAAAATTGAATAGAGGTTTCCTCAGAGTTGAAAACCTTAGGCTCCCACTTCCCCCCCTGTAATTCTTATTCTAATTCTCATTCAAATTCTAGGATGGGGAGAAATAGGGGATTTGAGTCTTTGGGCATGAAGTTGAACAGGGAATTGATATATAACATGGAGAAGTTCACCAAAGTTATGGCAGGAAATGGATTGAGTATGTTCAAGATTAAATCCACAGATGAGATGTACTAAATTTATTGAAGGGTCAATTTCAAGAGTTGGCTTAAGTGGGATAGTTCAAACCCTACACCTCCTCCTACGTTTAGAGCTCGAAAGCTACGAAAGTTAGATTTGAATCTTACTAATGCTCCAACTGAGATTTTGGAATATGTTTTTCTCATGATAGATGATATTTTTTATCTCAACCACAAACTCCTATGTACTTCCTCCAGAAAAAGAGGCAACTTTCTTGCTTATAAAACAAAAGTTTGATTTATTAGTAACACTACGCTGACAATCCATTGATGCTTAAATAGATATAGATGTTGTGTCCAATGTTCATCGACTGGGATGATTCGTCCTTGTACAGGTATGTTTTATATTTCTCTTTAGTACATCCAATGAAAAGGATCCAAATTAGGATTTTCTTAATGACATGCTTTTGTTCCTCTCTGATTCTACGATTTCATTGTACTTTCTCGCACTGAAGGGTGAATGCGCTTGTAAATTTGTTATGAAGCCAGCTCACAAAAAGATAGAAAGATAGATCAATGCCTTAGAATTCAGCCTCTTCGAGGGGGCAACCTCCTTTACATTACACAAATGAATGATTCTTTTCTCATTCAAATGACAAAACCTCCTTTCTATATATAGCAGTCTAAGGAGTCACAATATAACCCAGTCGAACTAATAATAATAATAATATAAAGGCACAAAAATAATAATAGAGGGATTCTATGGGGCACAGTAATAACAATATGGGGACAATAGGGGCACAAAAATATTAATAAGGGATACAACTACAATAGTAATGGGGTAATCACTAGTATTATAGGGACCTAACTTGCCCCTCTCCTTCAAAAAAGTGTTGTCCTCAACACTTGAGTAGTTTTGGATGCTTCTATATAAAATTCTCATCCTCCCATGTGGAATCTTCAATGTATAAGTTCTTCCACTTGATGAGATACTCCTAAATTGATCAATTTTGTAGTTGTCGAGTTCTTTTTTTTTGTGACTGTTTCCGATTCCAATATAATTTTTCCTTCCTTTTCAAGTTTTGGCAATATTGTTTGAACTGGGAGCCTGTCGCCTATAACCTTCTTTAAACATGAAACATGGAAAACTGGGTGCACTCGAGAAGCTGCAGGAAGCTCCAATTTGTATGCCATAGTACCAATCTTTTGCAACACCTTGTACGGACCATAATACTTTGGTGATAATTTATTATCCTTCTTAGCTTGATTTAGGGACATTTGTTTATATGGTTGTAGCCGTAGGAATACCCAATGACGTACATCAAAACTTCTTTCGCTACGATGTTTATCTTCCTGTTGTTTCATTCTATTCTATGCCAACACGAGGTTATCCTTTAAGAGTTGGAGGACTTGTTATTGATGCTCGATGTGATGTTCCACTGCTTGAACCTTAGAATTTTCTCTTAAAGATGATGTGATGGATGGTGGCTGATATCCATAAAGTGCCATAAATGGGGTCATTTTTGTTGCTGTATGGAAGGAAGAGTTATACCACCATTCAGCCAGAGGCAACCATTTGACCCATTGTGTCTGTTTATCAGATACAAAGCAACGAAGATATCCTTCCAAACATTTTTTTACTATCTCAGTTTTGCCATCAGATTGAGGATGATAAGATGAGCTATGAGTTAACTGAGTACCGAGACAAGAAAATAATTCTGTGCAAAAATTTCCAGTGAAAATGGGTCTCTGTCACTTACAATAATCTTTGGGTTTCCATGTAGCTTTTGAATTGTTTCCATAAATGCAGTATAAACTGTATTAGCTTTAAATGGATGTGATAATGCACAAAAGTGTGCATACTTGGTAAGTCTGTCAACTACCACCATGATGACACTCTTTCCCTCAGACTTGGGTAAACCTGCGATAAAATCCATTGAAACCTCCTCCCAAAGTTGGCTTGGAATGGATAAAGGTTGTAATAGACCAGGGGTCTTAATTGTTTCAACTTTATTTTGTTGGCAAACCAAACATTCCACCACAAACTTTTGAATATCTGATTTAAGGCCATCCCAAAAAAATTCCTTCTTAACCCTGTGGTAAGTTTTTAAAAATCCTAAGTGCCCTCCTGAGGGAGAAGTGTGCAATTCCATAAGAATATTTTGTTTGAGTTGGGAATTCTTACAGAGGTATAAGTGATCTTTGTAACATAACAAATCATTTTGCCAGCTAAATGTATTAGATGCACTGGAATCTTGTTGTAACTTTCGAATAAGTGCCCACACTTCTTCATAATTCTTCCATTTCTCCCTTGCTTCGTTTATCCAATCTGGTTGGATAATAGAAATGGCGCACAAAAATGCTTCCACATCCTCATCCTTTCTTGAGAGTGCATCTGCCACCACATTTTGCTTCCCTTTTTTGTAGATGATTTCAAAGTCATAACCCAACATCTTTGTGACCCACTTTTGTTGCTCTTCATAGGATAATCTTTGTTCTAAAAAGTATTTAAGGCTATCATGATCCGTTTTTACCTTGAAGTGTCTTCCCATTAGGTAGGGTCGTCATTTCTTAAGTGCATGTAGTATTGCCAACATTTCCTTCTCATAAATAGCTTTGTGTAAAAGCTTTCCCTTGATTGGACGACTTTCAAAAGCAATGGGTCTTTCATCTTGCATTAAAACAGCACCAATTACATTTCCTGAAGCATCACATTCCACAATAAAGGTTTTTGCGAAGTCCGGTGTAGCTAAGACCGGTGCTTGGCACATTGCCTCTTTAAGATGTTCGAAGGCCTTTGTTGTTTCTGAAGTCCATGAAAATGCATCTTTCTTCAATAATGTTGTTAGAGGTGCTTCTATTCTCCCATAATTCTTAACAAACTTGCAATAATAGCCTGTCAACCCGAGAAATCCTCGGAGATGCTTTATGGATGTGGGGATTTTCCATTCCTTAATGGCTTTAATTTTGCTAGGGTCTACCTTAACTCCTTCATGAGATACAATATGACCCAGATATTCCAACTCTTGTACTCCAAAGAAACATTTGGATCTTTTTGCATATAATTGTTTCTCCTCCAATAGTTGTAGCACCCTGTCAATATGTTCAACATGATCCTTCCAAGACTTGTTGTAGATTAGTATATCATCAAAAAATACTAACACAAATTTTCTAAGGAAGAGTTTGAAATAGAATTCATCAAACCTTGAAATGTAGAAGGTGCATTAGTAAGGCCAAAAGGCATGACCAAAAATTCATAATGACCCTCATGAGTTCTAAATGCTGTTTTCGGAATGTCTTCAGACTTCATTCTGATTTGATGATATCCTCAACGAAGATCCAACTTGGTGAAGTAAATTGATGCATGCAATCATCCTGTAGTTCATCAATGATAGGAATGGGACACTTATCTTTAATAGTGAGCTTATTGAGCTCCCTATAATCCGGACACATGCACCATGATCCATCCTTCTTGTGCACCAATACTACTGGAGTAGAGAAAGAACTTTGACTAGGTTGAATTATACTAGCCTCTAGCATTTCTGCAACCATACGTTCAATTTCACTCTTTTGGGCATAGGGATATCTGTACGGCCTGATGTTTGGAGGAACACTTCCTAGAATCAGATGAATAGCATGATCATGATCACAAATAGGTGGGAGACCTTTGGGAGTCTCAAATACCTTGGAATGATTGTCCAAGACTTTTTGGAGATTTAGAGAAATAGATGATTTCGATGTGGAAACATCTAGCGAACATAATTGTGCAATTACACCTCTTTGTTCCTTTTTTAGAAGCTTTGTCATACCGTTAGAGCTGATTATATTTCCCGGTTTCCCTGCAATACCCCTTAATTCTACTTCCTTTCCTTCCGCAAAAAATTTCATGAAATGTTCTTGAAAATTGAAAGCTATTGTACCCAAGGATTGTAGTCATTGGACTCCTAGTACAACATCAACAACTCCCATTGGAATGGAAAGCATTGGGCTAGTCAATACATATTATCCAATGGATAGCTTGATATTATGGCACTTTCCAGAGCAATTTATTGTTCCTCCATTTGCAACCATCACTTGACAGTCTAGTGCTGGATATAGGAAGCAATACAATTCTTTTGCTACCTTACAATGAATAAAATTGTGGGTACTTCCTGAATCAATCAACACTATTACCTTTTTCTTCCTGATTTGTCCTTCTATCTTGATGGTTTGAGGAGTGGTAATTCCAGCCAATGCATGATAAGATATGGTCGGATTCATTTCTTCTTTATCTAGGCCTTGTTCCTGGAGTATATCCTCTTCTTTTGACCTTTCTTGCTCATTTTCTTCTTCCTCTTCACAATCTATGCAGAATAATTTCTTCTCAGCAAACTTATGACCTTTAGTGTATTTGCTATCACAACTGTAACAAAGCCCTTTTGCTCTTTTTCCTTCCAATTGTTGTGGTGTCAACGTTATAGGTTGTGTAAGACTAGGGGAAACAACACTTCCTTCTTTACAGTTGTGAGTGGTATGCTTCCTGGTTGCCATAATTTTGCTTTCCATTTTTCTTGCTAACCTGAATGCCTTCTCTAATGAATCAGGTTCCCAAAGGCGAACATCATGTTGGATATTATCCTTTAAAGTCCCTATGAACACATCAATCCTATGCTCCTCTGGAATATTTTTAACCCTTATGTTCAATTTTTGGAACTCCTCAGTGTGCTCCATTATTGAACTGTTTTGTTTGAGACTTATCAATTGGCTAAAAAAAGTGTTGCTTTTTGTATCCTCATAATGTGCTGTCAATTCTTCCGTAAAAATTGCCCAAGTGATAATTTATTTACGAGAGAAAAGCCATTGATACCATACAAACTGATTTGGTTCCAAATATAAAGTTGCAATACGTACCTTTTGTGTGTTTTGCACATTATTGAGATCGAAAAATTGCTCCATGTGTAATATCCATGTTGCAGGATCCTTGCCATCAAACTTCCCCATATCGATTTTTGGAATATGGTGGGTCTTTGATCCAACATTAGAGTCTATGAAATCATGATTAATATTTCTTTTGTTCGCATCATGAGTTTCCTTTACTACCCTTTCACCATTAGTAAGTATTTCTTGTAGAAAATTTGTCAAATTTGTCTTCAAATCTGCCATGAATGTCTTTAAATCTGTCTTCAAATCTATCTTCAAATCATCCATCTTAGCTTCCATGCCATTCATCTTAGCTTCCATGCCCTTTATCTTAGATTCCACGCCATTTATCTTAGCTTTTATTAGCTTTTGTGAGAGTGAAATTTGTTGCACTTGGTCTTGTAATTTTGATATATCATGTAGCATTTCGTCCTCTTCTTCATGAGTCATGCTAGAGCTTTCAGGTTGCTTACTAGGTGTTTTCATTTTCTTTCCTCGGGGCATCATTTACTGATAATAATGCTCTACCAGGCCCTTTGAATTCCTTCAAAATATTTTTTCAAACTAAGCTTAACAAAAATTTAAAAAAATCTACACACCTTTTTTCACTTTGTAGGAGCTCGATATTTCCTTTTATGTATCTCTGTAATTTCAAATCGTCCAGTTCTGAAATTGTGATCTGCAGTAGCCCTCTATGTCCTATTTCCAATGCCACTAGTCTGATCCAAATTAGATTCTCCAAGGAAGAGTTATGCAAAATCTCCCACAGTGACCTGATTATAGACTAGTTCAGTAGAGAGAACTTGTACGACATGGAACATGTCCTTGTTTCAACCTTTGGGTCTGAAAAATATATACAAGAAACTACAGTCTGTCCTCTTTCTTTACGTTCTTACGAAATTTCAATCTGATGCTCAGAGAGAAAGTTATGACGATTTTCCCCAGGTCACTTGTTTGGAATGTAATTCAGGAGTCTGCAAAAAGACCAACTTCCTCAGATCATATCTCCACAAATGTATAGTGAAAATCTCTGAAATTCAGATCTAAGGTTCAGTGCGATTTCTTCTCAAATGGGTTTTTTTTTTCACATCTGAAACATCGCAGCAAAAGAGTTATAGCGAAAATTCCACGATGACCTATTTGGAGCAGCGAAACCCTACAATCCAAAGCTCTGATACCAAATGTTATGAAACCAGCTCACAAAAAGATAGAAAGATAGATCAATGCCTTAGAATTCAACCTCTTCAAGGGGGCAACCTCCTTTACATTACACAAATGAATGATTCTTTTCTCATTCAAATGACAAAACCTCCTTTCTATATATAGGAGTCTAAGGAGTCACAATATAACCCAGCCGACCTAACAATAATAATATAAAGGCACAAAAATAACAATAGAGGGATTCTATGGGGCACAGTAATAACAATATGGGGATAATAGGGGCACAACAATATTAATAAGGGATACAACTACAATAATAATGGGGTAATCACTAGTATTATAGGGACCTAACAAAATTTAACATAATTTCTAGTAGGCCATTTTTTTTCTTCCATCATGTTTATTCCCTTTGGGGTTTCTAATCCATTAATATTTTTTTGAATTTCACCCTTGAATCCCTGAAGTGTTAATGTGCTTGTGAATTTAACAAAAGTTATCTCATGCTATTTATTTTCAACCAATATGTTTATTCAATTTGGGCTTTTAAATCTCTTAACATGGATTTGAATTTTATCATTGAATCCATGAATGATGAATTCCCTTGTGAATGCAGCATCGTTTATTGCATGGTAGTTATTTTCCTCCCATATGTTTATTCAGAGTTGGTAGAGGACAATCATAGTAATAGAAATCCAAACATTTCATCGATCTCCTCTGTCCACAAATTATGGGATAATTTTGAGGGACAAATTTCTTATGGTACCCTCATGCAAACTAAGGGGTAACATCTTGCTCCTATTGGGCACACACTTCCTTCTTAGGATTACTTGAGAACCCCAAACTCTTACAATAAAGCTGCCAAGGTGAAGTCCATAATCCAAAGTAACAAATTCATCATCTCCGGACTGCAATATCCATTTTCGTTGTATTTAATAATTGTTGTAAATAGAGACACATTAAAATCTGAATGAAAATATGTTGGGATCCCCATCACCTCTGGACTGAATGGTCCATTTTCAATAACTCTCATATTCCCAACAATTTCATTGTATGTAACATCATCTTGAGAATTTCCATTTCTTCCACAAAGAAGAGAGATGGAAACCAATATTTTAGGGTCTCTTTGAGAAATTTTAGTGGACTATTTGATTAAACACAATCTGCTCTTCACTAAAATTTCCAATTAAATATTTGTTGTTAAGCCATCCATGATATATGATAACTAAACATAAACAAATTCATCCCATTCATCCTCTCCTTTTACTTTACTATTTTTTATGAGAAAACCTTGCTCGCACTTTCCAAAACAAGAAAAATCCTATCATTACATGTTGTATAGTGCTTTGTACTTCTGCAATTTCCCTGATGCATATCATTTGACTCTTGAGGTCTCCAAAGATGGATTTTCTTCATATTTTTCATAGCTATCATCAAATGGAGAGGTAATAATTTCATCATTACAAAATATAAATGTATAATTAATCCCTCATCAAAAGGTTGATCTGGTATGCTCCCTTTAGCAATTGCTTCATTATCCTCTTCATAAACAACCCTGTCATTCTCTACCTTGGGGTTGGATTGATCACACATCACATTAGTTGTGTTGACATTGAGTTCTGGGAAAAGAAAACAGCTCACAATCGAATCTGAGAAATTTTCTTTAATGTCATTTGTATGCTCATATTCATCATAGATAGGACTAGATTCAAAACACACAACATATGATATTCCTTTTCTTTGCGCAAATAATGAATCTGGATCAAGTCTGTATCAGGGCTACTGTGTTATTCTTCTTTTGGATCTATAGTAGGCTAGTAGCCTCTTAAATGATGCCAACAATGCTAACTTCCTCAAATTTTGAGCTCAACACTTTATTCATATCAATAGCAACATCATCACAGTATAGATATTCACCCTCTAAATTGTCTTCCTTATCTGGATGATCATCATGTTGAAGGAGATGAGGAAGATCTTCTTCTTACAATACCTTTTCATCTTCATCCATTCCTTCGCTTAGCACCACAGGGTGTTCTTCCTCCACAAAAGCTCCATCATTATCTTCATGGATGCCATCATTTCCTACAAAAAGACAAAGGTGGCCTTCCTAGTGCAAGGCTGCCAACAAGTGCTGGTCATGATCATCAAATTTCTGAAATCTTGGGTGACAATGTTTGAGGAAGATTTCAACTAGATTTTTGAGAGAATGTATGCTCTTTGGGTTGCAAGAATGTTTGAGCCAACCATTATGCTATTATCCCAAAGAAAGTATAAATAATTTGATCATGACATCTTCATGTCTTTCTTCCAATTCTGAGATATACCTCATAAATGCCAGGACATGTGGAACATCATTAAAAGAGTTCCCTCCAAACTCCTGAAGATCCTTTCCATAGTTAGGATGGTGCCTATTTAGGTGTCCTAGGATATTTTCAATATCCAAAGTTGGAAATCCTTGATCATTTATGATTTCTCTTCTTTTCCATTATATCATTTGTGTCATTGGGGAATAAGCAGTGGTGTAGAGAAGTGGTATTATCGAATTTGTAGAGTTATCTCCGTTTTATCATTTTTTTAGATGTATTTTTTATGCTGGTAATGCTTAGATATCCCTATGGTTATCAATTTAAATGTTTTATGTTGAGCATGTGACATTATGGTTCTCTTCTTATTATTTACTTGTCATTATTATTTTCATATTCATCTGCAAGAATAGAACTTAATAAGTTTGCATAGTAGATTTCCACTCTCTTTTCTCCATCAGTCCAATCCATGAAGGCACTAGTCCACATAGGTGATAGGAGAGTGTTTACCACTTTATCAAATATTCTATCATTTCCTTGTTTAGTATAATCAATTCATATATGCAACAAACCATTGCAAATTTAAACTTCCTTGTAACAGATTTAAATGAGAACTTAATTCATCAGATTTACCTTAGTGTTTGTCTACAACCTAGCTTGATGATTTTAATTTCCTAATTAGAAACATCAATGACTTATTTCATTAATATAAGGTCTAATTTATGAACAACAATGTGTATCTAAGAGTTAGACCCCCTAGAACCCCCCCCCCCCCCCCCCCCCCCCCCACCCAAAACACTGGAAAATGACCAACCCATAGTGAGATGAAACAACCAAGGTGACAACGTGAGTAGATTTCCTAATGTTACATTAAGTTTCTTTGTTGATTTTGTTACAAAACACTTGGTCAATTTCAAGTGCTAATAGAGATATATCTCATATCAGCAATAAAACAATGACTTGGAGAGTTTTCATGGTGTTTTTGGTCAATTTTTTTAGTTGTTCTACAACTTTTATCCCAGAAACAAAGGGATTTTATAGAAAATTTGTGAATTTTCTAGGTATCACATTAGTTTCCTCCCTCTTCTGGTGAGGAAATGTTTTATTCAGCGGTTATGCACAATGATAAATTGTTACAATAAGGCTTGTAGCCTGTCATGTTACAACTCCTTTTCCTATTTGAGTATGATTTGATCATGGAATGAAGTCCTAAATATCATAACAACTACCTTACCGACATTTCAGATAAAAGCTCGAACGCTTGCAGTATTTCCTATGTTGTTTCTCTAAGCACTGTTGGCAGGAGGTTCTCATTTGGTGCATTTCAAATTGTATTTGGAAGCTTGGGCATTCTAGGTTGTATATGGTGGAGTTTACTTTCTATGGTATCCAATGGAGGAACTACTTACCTAATCTAATCAGGGGTAAGATGGAAGACTGTGTTATTGCCAAATGTTTCTTTTCTCATTGGTTCCATATAACTTAATTTTATTTCCACTCCCTTCATGTGCTATAATTGGTGAATTTCTCAATCGTAGCTTCTTTGTTCCTAGATAGATTTGTTAACTAGAAATTCACTTTGATGGAGTCTGTGTAGAGCATAAATTTATCTCAAGAGTCATTTGGAAGTACTCTAGAATTTAAAGAGAATGAGGTTGCATGATATGAATATTTAGTGCCAAATCTGATCACGTCATTGTTGTTTGGATACTCAATATGCAGCTATAAACCTTAATACAATTTAAAACAAAATTATCAAACTACAACTTTGGATTACTTGCAAAGACTAAAAGTTGTGTTTAAAATTCATAAAAAGGAAAGTGTCTACAGAGTGGAAATTTCACGATTGCAAGAAAAGTGACTTCCCAAGTTAACTGACAAGAAGCTTGAAAGCTTCTCTACACACTTAATCTCACCTGCTTGACATGGTCAAATCCTCTGAGCTGCCACTATAACGCCCAATTTTTACAAGTGAAACCTGCAATCATGCGTTGGGGTTAGACAAGATTTGAACTGAGGTGGGTGGCATTAACACTATGATTCCTAACCACTTGGTCTATCCCTGACAAGATTTTTTATATTATATATTATAATTATATTAATGATATACTTTTGTATGTTGCAGCATCCTTGATTATATCTGGTGAAAATGACAAGTATTTTTTTCAATTCAACCAGTGTATTTGTCTGTAGTTTTGAAGTTGCACAATATTTGTTCATCGGGTTAGAAATAGATTTTCAAAGTTTTGTTTTTTGTTTTTTTTTAATAATCTTACAAGATTTTCTACAGAGACAAGAATTTGACACTGGCCTTATATTTTCATTGTCTATTTTGTTTTGATAGGAATTTATTGCAAATGAAGGTGAAGGGGAGGCACCTCTTGAGGGATCAATTCCAGATATGACATATTTAACTGAGTGAGCATATTTTTAAAGTTCCACTCTTATAGAAATATGAAGAAAGATTGTAGACTAAAGCTAAATTCTCTGCAAAATATTTATTTAAGATGAAAACAAGCATGATTCCTTGATATTATGACTGCACCTAGGTTGGAAAATGTTAACGTTAAATAATAATCATAATAATAATCATCTAATTTATAGTAACAACATTGACATGTGAGAGCCCTTTGTTTATAACTACAAATATGACTATTTTTTTTATAGGTATTACAAAATCTTACAAAATATCTACCAAGAGAAGGTTGAGGCAGATTTCTTGTCTTTTGAGCGTAGATAAGAAGTATCCTAAAGAATATTGGAAGGGATCCGGATTCCATTCCAAGGGAAAGCATTAAAATCTTCTGTAGAAATGCCAGAAAATTAAGAGTATGCTTTCTATTCTGTGGTGGTTCTGTAGTTCTTATATGTAGGGTTACAATTTTTTTTATTTTGTTGACTTGGTAATATTGTCAATAATTTTGCTTCTCTATTTGTTTGAGTTGAATTGTTTGTTTAATTTTATCTATCTCAAATAATAATTTAGGCGTTAAAATGAATTGAGTACCAATATGGTGTTTGAGTACGTAATTAGGTACATTAGAATCTTGGAATGCATGTATTGCTTACAAATCATGTGAAGTGTTGATTTTTCCATGGCACTCAAGAATCTAGTTTGAGTCTAATATCACAGTCACAAACACACACAAATGCCACAACACTTCTACTTTCATAGTGGAATAACAAATAACAGTGAATCAAATAGTATACAAGACAAATTTTAACCCAACACTTGTTATATTACAAAATTTAATGCAACAACCTTAGGGCTCCCATACAAGGGATTATCGCCCTTACAATCATCCCTGATACAAGATAACAACTAGGGCTTGGTATCAACAACTATGATGACCAATTTGTCCCTGAACAAAGTACACTTGACCTCCCAATGGTGTGCATCCATATTCGTTTTAGTCCACGTACCTTGAACACATCTGGTAGGTAATTTTCCTCCTCTTTTGTTGATCATGCAACTTATGATCCCATAGAAAGTGTGCATCTCCAACTCAAGAATATGCCACTATCATCCCTTTTGTGGCTCCAAGAGTGACTAAAATTTGGCCCAAACAAGTCTGCCCACTAGATGATCTCCTCTTCCTCCAAGAGTGTCAACGCTTAGGGTCTTAACCATTGTCCACTTCTTGCCTCTCTACTACTCCAAAGATGACCAAACTTAGTGTTTGGAGTTGCCCTCTTATCTCTAATTTGGCCCACTATCAATCACAGAACTAGGGCCCAATAACTAGCCCTCTTGACTACCATTTTACTCCTCCAAAATTAAATTCTTAGGGCATAAAATGTACAACACTCTTGTTGTGACAAATCTTCCACTTGTCCAAAACACTTAGGGCCACCCAAACATCCACTAACAGTCCAACCACTGTACTTAGGCTGCTTCAAAACTTTCCAAAACTAGACCTAAAATCCCTAGCAAAACATCAACATGAAAGACATACAACATACATCTCTAGGACACCATCATCTTCCCTCAAATACTCGACCCTGTGCACAATGTATTCTAAGGTTTTTGGCCATGTCTATGGATTTTTGTAGCAGCTACAGTGCTGCCCCAACTCAGTCTAATAGTCCTTAAATGCCTACGTAATTCCTCCTCCAAGAGTGCCAAATCCTAGGGTCTTAACCATTATCCACTTATTTCCTCTCTACTGCTCCAAAGATAACTAGAATTAGGCCTTGGTGCTGCCCTCTTATCTCAGATTTGGCCCACTATCAATCTGTTGTGCTATTCAACAACCCCCCATTTATTAATAGTAGTAGTTAATATTACACTAATAAATAGGGACCCTTTAAAAACGCCTTCCAAAAATAAACTTAGAATTTAGGTATTTTCTTATTTAATTTTGAAATAAAGCAAGATATCAATAAAACCCCTTTTTTCAAAAGAACTACTAAATTCTTGCCTTCCCGCATATCACATGATTAAGCATCATCAAAAACCTTTCTAACCCACCAAATCTAGGGCAAAACGATTAAAAGAGGACTTCACACTTTATACCTCGAAACTATCATATTTTGATATAAACTAGGTCCTAAAGCTTTTCTCGTCAAAATCAAGTCTTGCATCGCATATCGCTAATTATAAAGGGCCCGCCTTAAAAGGTTACCTCAAAACAAGCGAAATGTGAAACTGCGATGGCATCGTAACCTTTACCGCATCACATTTCGAGCATTTAAAAGAGCACCGCAAACTTACCATCAGTTGATATTGTGAAATGTGATCAAGACCCAGACCCACTCCTTAGATACATTACGAACAAATGTTTAGGTTCGACGCTTATTAAAAAGGTCTTTACATAGAAAAACCTGACAAGTAGCTATGTTTTGAGGCAATAAACGAGTGACTCACATCTCGCAGAAACATAAGGGAAGGTAAGAAAAGCGAAAAGGCATAATGTGATATTGCGATCTACGATATTGCTTCGCAAATTGGAAAATCAGCATTATCGCAATTCGAAGGCTGGCCACCCTAGAATCTTTCTTCCCGATTTACGATGCAGACATTTATCAGCATTAAAGCTAAGAGATAATGAAGCGTTAGTGGGAATTTGGTAAGAGTTAACTACATTTATGTATGAAGAGCCATTTAACGTGATATGATATCTTCTCACTTGCGTTCAAATAAAACTCCTTTCTTATCACCTTTTCAAAGCTATCCGCATTATTCCATTTCACATTCATTGTTATCTTTGTATATCTGATAGCTGTTGTTCTTCACTTTCAAGAAAAATCCACACAACAAATTGTTGGGAGCAATGGTGAAGAAAGGCAAGGCAGTCATGTTTGAAAAATCAGAAATGACTCCTCTATTTATGGATACTACATGCAACAGAGAGGGAGGAACCTCTACTTAGGAAGCCATGTATAATATACTGGAAGAAGAGCAACCAAGGGTTCTGGAAACAAAGGTCACAATTGACGATTGTGATTATTCATACGCCTCCATGTTTGAGACAACATGCTCATTTTTTCATCGCATAGCTCCACGTCCAAAGATAATCCCTTATACAGACATGGTTAAATGGGTTATTGATGAAGCCAACATCTCAGATAGAGAATTCAGGACCAAAAGCCAAGAGGTTATGGGATATTTTACACGAGACAACCTGCAACTTATGTACCACCTACCAGAGCCACAAGTCATCTACAAGAAGCAGTTCATTGAGAAGTTTGCCAAAGAGAATGAGGACCTAGCAGACTGCACCCAGACCTGGTCAAATAATGAGGGAAAAATAAAAAAAGATAATAACGGTATGTACTCTACTGCGTCTATTTGTCCCCCTCATAGTTTTCCAGTGGCCATGCTATGTAGACTATTTGGAAAACCTGACAGCACTAAATTTTCCCTATAATGGCTGACATTTATAGATGCAGCCGTAAATGTAACTATAATGAATTGGGCACAAATTTTGTCTGATAATTTAGCAAGAACAATAATGGAGTATATAAGGAAAAGAACTATTGCTTCGAGAGTTTACCCTCCATTTTTTATGAGTGCCTATGTAATGGATGTGATTTGTTTTGTTTCTAAATTTCCTGTCATGGGATGGAAGTGGACTGTCCAAGATCAGCTTCCCATTCACATATACCATAAAGACATGTGGGAATATCAGTTTCAACCACAGTTTTACAAAATTTGTCATGGAGTCATGCTCCCTATCCACAAACAGCTTTACAACCGAGATGCCCCCAATTTTTCCAAGGAAGCCAAGGTAGATATCCTCCTAGTGGCGAGATGGTTTCAAGAGGAAACATTCACATATATCAGGGTATCTGGCAGCATTGCCTCCCCCCATGTCCTCCCATACTATGTTTCGGAAAAATCGATGGCTAGAGAGATAGCCTATTAAACAGCTCGTGAGGGTGGGATGAGCAAAACATTAAAGGATTCAAAGAAGGCCATTTGTCCTACATTCCCTTTACAGTGTGGAGAATTTTCATTGCACGACCTGGGGCATGCATTTAAAGAAGCAGAGATCATGTTATCTCTGAAATTACCTAAATTCCCACGAAGGAAATATGACCCATTTGGCATTGTCAAAGACTTTACCACCATGGTAAAAGTGAAAGTATTCAGTAATGAGGAAGATGCATTTGATGACATATTTTTACAAAAGAACACGTTCACAAAGGTGAAGCATATGGCACAATTACTTTTTGATCGTGAATATCTTGAAGCCTTTCATGAGTACAGAGAAAGGAGGCTATTGAAGGTCCCATTGGACCAATTATTGATTGAACCAATAAGGGAGCCTACTCCCAGTGTAAGTCTAGAAGAAGATTCCAAAGAAAATTCTAAAACTGATTCTGGAGCAGAATCCCAAGAGAAGTCTACTAGGGATTCAGAGTAGTCAGAGAAACAATCACAAAATGGGAAAAGCAGAAGCAAGGAGTCGGAAAAAGATACATCCCAATCTATAGAAAAGACAGTTGAGCAAACTTCAACTAGCAAACAGGATAAAATCCATTGCACCTACACCCAGCCAATAAAATCCCTGGTGATTGATTTAGAGGACGAATGGGAGAACTTTAATAAAAATATCCATACAAAGTAACAAATGCCAAAGTTGCAAACTCCACAACGTAAAGCAACTCAAGAAATTACAGCAGAGGAGACTGTAAATACTCAAGATGTAGAGCACATTCCTGTCACTCCCACCTCTGAAATTATTTTGAGAATTGACAAGATTTCCCCTCTAGATGTGTTCTATAGCCCACAACACAAAGCAGTTGTTAAAAGACAAAGGAAGAAAAGGAAAATGGATTCTACAACTGTTACTATCCCTGATAATGAACTGATGGATGTTGTCTAGAAATACTCACCAATCAACCCATCTGCCAACCTTACTAGACTGTCATAGTTTGCAGGTGCCTATGCTATAGTGACTATCGATAAAGCAACAGAGGTGGAAATGTTTCTTAAGGAAAAATAAAATAAAATTATGTCTCTTGAACAACAATTACAGCAAGCAAAATCCAACCCTCAAGTAGAAACAGAGTTAGCTAAGCTTCAACAAAAGTTCAAGCAGATGAAAATAAAATATCAAGTCAGCTTAGCAGAAAAGGAAGCGAAAATACAAGGAATAACTTATCTGCATAAAGATGACCCAAAAATTGATCAGTTTATTACTGAAGCACTTGGCCTTAACTCCCAGTTGATGCACCAAAAGGAACTATTATGCCAGAAGATTTCGCAATGGAATTGACGAGTCAAGTCATTGAAATGAGACTTGAATATGATGAAATCTTGAAAAGAGTCTCCGACTTCATCACCTGGCAGAATTCAGAAGATGGGAGAAAGGTTGACTTACCTAAACTGGAGGAGTCACACAAAGAAATCTTATTTGCAAACTAGGATTCTCGGCTTAGAGAAGTAGAAAAGGCAACAACAGACGCGACAACAACAACAAACAGTGTTATTGAGAATATTAACGAAAATTTACATAGCGCCAACCTGGTGGCAGAGTCCATTCTAGGTTTTCTTCCTAATGTAAAACAGCTTGAACTACAGTGGAGGCAGGCAACAGAAGAAAAAGGAGAAGCAATTAGGCAAACGACCAGGTTAAACTAGGAAGCATATTGGTGACATTTAGTGAAACATCACAGCTAGCGGATGACCCTGCGCTTCCTAACCACTTCGACGGAGAAAATGGTGCCAACACTAACTGACGTCATGTTCATTGGGCAATTGAAAGCTGAAATTGGCCAACCGACACAGCCCAAGCCCATGACAGACATTTTCGATCTAAAAGATAAAATGCAGAACAGTTAGTCACCATGCTCATTTCTATTTTTGTTTCATTTTTCATAATTTGAGGAAGGTCGTTTAAACCTCCTCAACTATATTTGCAATAATCTATTTTTAGTTTTACAGTTTAGTATTTAAACCCCTCTCATGTATTTAGAGAGGGGTCCAGAAATTTTATCAGAAACAATCTTCAAAACATGCACTTCTGTCCCTTTGAGGAAGTTCTGGTGAAATGAATGGAACATGATTTATTTTTATCTTATCTGGCATCTTCTACTGAAATTTCACTTTTGTACTCTTAGATGGTGTTAGATTGATTGGAAGTAGATCAATATTACTAAATCACATGAGCAGGACTTATTACAAATGGTACTTTTATCTCGTAATTTTGTTTCACTTATGTAGTAAGCAATAATCTCTCTTTAAGTTGTTTATGTATGAAAGTTTGAATCTTGGTTATCATTTATTGCACTTTTGTATGGTGATGGCCTAAATTTTATGTTAAATATATGAATGATTTCTTATGCGATATATCTTTCACAATCGTTTCGGCTAACTATTTATCCGAAATGATTATTGTTAAATGATTTTATTTCTAATTACAATTGAATGATATTTATTACCAATTGTTTTTGGACATTATTGTAGACCGTATACTTCAAATTTATTCTCGGGTATAGTCATAGCTAGATAGTGTTTACATTAGGATATATACATGTTATTATTAGCTTATATTAGATTAATTTTAGCTTAAAACATTACTCTAGATATCACATATCACCCCATCAGCACTATCATAAATTAGATTGGGAAAATGGTCCCACTATCCCCAGTCGGAGTCACCACACCAAACGGAAAAGGAACTGCCAACCAAGGCCCAAACTGGCTGGTTTTCCCCCATGTTGTAAGCAATGATTTCAGAGGCTTTAACATTTCGGCGCTAGAAAGAGGGCCTGACTGTGAATGGCAAGTAAATCTAAATCAACAGGCCATTCTAAGAGTAAAACTCCCTCACCATCACCTCCAACTTCTCGATCGCATTCCAAATCCCCTAATCCTAAGCGAGAACTTGAAAAGAAAATTACAGAACCCACTGCTGAAATCCCAAAGAAGCCAGATCATTCTTCTTCTAATGAAGCCCATAAAGTCCAATCTTTGATTTATAAATTACAACGGATTTCGTTATCTCAAGAAGAATATGAGTTATCCCAAGATAGTGTTACCTCTCAGTTTACCCCATCTCAACACTTAACTAGAGAATAGATTGAAAAACTTGGAATCCCCCTATTCGAATTCCCTCTGCCAAGCCATAAGAAAGATAAAAAACACCATCTGAATCTCACAGTGAGGTTCTTTCATGAGTTCAATCTTCATCTTCATTCATTCCATCTATACCATCACAAGATCAATCAGCTGCCTTGCCACTCCAGATTGTGATTCACACAGGTACATGAACTACATCCTCCTCTACCCAATCACCTTCAACCATTACTACACCTTCTCCTACTCACATACCAGCAATGGCACAAAATCCTCCGAGGTCATGGACAAACCAAGGAGTTGTTAGGATGATTGGGCATTTACATCAATTTCCAACTCATCCAGAGAAATGGTTACCCAAATTCCATCCTGATAATGGCCTACTTGCTGAGGAACATATAAAAAATTACATGTTGTCCATTAACTTGAATGACGTAGTGAAAGAAGATGCAGTTGTAAGATTATTTCCCTATACTTTACAAGGAGCAGTAGGATCATGGTACTTCTCATTACCGTCAGGTTCGATCAATAGTTGGGATGATTTTCAAGAACAATTCTTAACTGAATTTGGAGATGATACATCGATGCCTACCTTAATCAATGATCTCTCTAATTTGAAAGTTGAACCAAAAGAACCCATCAAAGACTTCAACTCTCGCTTCAATAAATTATTGAACAAAATACCAACAGTGTCTAAGCCCAATGATGAGGTCCAAAATGAGTGGTATATTTTTGCTTTACCTTCAAAAACAACTATTTTCATTGATAGAGCTACCAAACCGACATTGGCAGAAAATATGAAAGAGGAAATAGTTGTAGAAAAATCAATTCTAGCTGTAGAAAAGAAAAACGCCTTAGAATAACGAAAATCTAAGAAAGTGACTTTTAGGGATGACTCTAAAAAGAAACCACCTAAAGATCCTTTTGATATTGAAGGGTTATAGAAAGTTCTCAAGACCATGTCTAACGAAATGCTTGACATCAAAAAACAAGTAGCAGAGACCTCCTCTATAAAATATTTTAGACCATTTAAGAGGAATTCCCCTGCTAATCCTAAACCTCCAAATGATATATCAAATGTCGAATCAGATGGAGAGGAGGATGAAGCTTCAACAAATGAAGAACAAACAGATGATGAAGAAGTGGCAGAGTTACAAGGAATGTGGGATTTTATTCTTCCCAATGAGGAAACTCAAGAAGCACTGCCTGTTGCCACCCGAAGTAAAAACCTTGATTTACCACAAACAAATCCAAAGCAGAAGGCTTCAATGCCTCCTCCCAGGGACAAAACAATAGGTAAGAAGTCTTCACCAAAATCCACTCAAACCACTCCTTCTCAATTAGATTCTTCATCTTCAGCTAAAACTTTGATAGTTTCTAATGAAATGGAATATAATATTGTTGATGATATGAAGAAAACTAGAGCAAACATCACCTTTCATGAGCTTAGAAAATTGAAGCATCAGAAGAAGCTACTCCTTAAAGAAATCAAAGCAGTACCTATTGTACTACTTCCCGCTGTCGTGATCTCACAAGCTGCACAAGAAGTGGGAATTCCCCCTAGCACCTCTTTAAACAAGATTGATCCAACCAACATCGCTCTAATTGGAGGAATATCTAAATCTCATAATCCTCCATTCCTCCTTACTTTTGAAGTCTTTAATAAGAATTTACACAACTGTTTAGTTGATTCAAGAGCTTCATCTAACATCTTACCTAGAACAGTTTGTGCAAAGTTGAATGTTTAGCCTCAAAAATCTGTTGTACGTATAGTACAGTTAGATCAATCTCAAGTCGAAGTTGTTGGGGAACTTAATCAAGTAACTATCAGACTCAAGGAAAATTTTAAGGACGGAAAATTTTCTTGAAGTTTAAAATATTGGCGAATCTCACTAATCCCTAATATGCAAATTATAAATGTTTATTGATATATTTGTAAAATTAATCAAATTTATAATTATTTTATATATAGTCTCTATATAATGTTGGCGATTTTTAAGGTAAAATAATTTTATATTCTAAAATTTGGGCGAATCGTCTTTTATAAAATTGTAAATTGGCGAATCTTTTTTGTGGAAAAATCATGGAAAATTAGCCCACTGGGCGAACATTAGCCCCTAAAATTTTCCATGAATTCAGACTTTTGTCAAACCCTAAAGTTTGTCAAGTCATTGACATACTTGTGGCTAACATTCCTGAGTTCTATGGCTTAATCCTTAGTAGAGACTGGTCAGAAAAACTTCATGGTTATTTTGCAACTGACTGGTCTCACATGTGGCTTCCCTATAATGGCAAGCCAAATCAAATAAGGGTTGATCACAAGAAACATCATAAGTACATAGCCACAAAGCTAGAAGGAGAAAATGAGCCAGACGCATATAGTAACAATCTGATCGGTAACTATTCAGTAGAATCATTTCTAGGAAATTTCAATGCTTACACTTCACCTTTCTTAGAAAACTCTATTGTATCTCAAGTCAAAAAAATTTCCCAAACAAACACTTCTAAATGCGTAAATTTTGTAGATAAACCTGTAGTTAGCTCTTTATTTTGGAAATTATTTTTGATGGATCTAAATCCAATGATGGAGCAGGAGCAGGATGCATATTAGTTAGCCCAAAGGGGGAGAAGACTATGTTAGCATGCAGACTTGAATTTGATTGCACAAACAACACTGTTGAATATGAAGCACTAGTTCAAGGTTTGTATAAGGAAATTGGCCTTAATATCAAACACCTCCAAGTATTTGGAGATTCATAAATTGTGATAAAATAGGTGAGAAATACTATACACTATTTGTCAGGACATTTGAAACACTATTAGTCGTTAGTCCAAGACCTGACCTCTCACTTTACAGTGTTTAATATTTCCCCTATTCCAAGACTCCAAAACGCTAGTGTCAATCTCCTAGCTAATGTCACTTCCAAGCTTATTCCACCAGAAGATTATAGCCCTGATCAATTTTCCATTGAATTGATTTTTAGGCCTTCTATTCTCGATAATATCACCAACTGGAGAGTCTTTAATAATGATCTGGATATCATAAGCTTCCTGACCTCAGAAGGCTCTTATGATAACTAAATAGTTGATGAAGACTAGCATGATAACCAACTTAAACAAGAAACAGCCAAAGTCTATAGTTAAGTTGGAAGATTTATAATATATATGACCTCAAAGACAGATTTAAACGAACCACCAGTTCAAAACTTCAGAGTTCAACTCTGAGGTTTGAATTGATTAACCTTGGAACTGAACTAAAGCCTTAGAATATTAATCTAGGTCTCGGACTTACATCAGATGAAAAATGAGCCTTTATATGATTGTTGAAGAGATACAAGGATGCCTTCACATGGAACTATCAAGATATTAAGACATATGACACCTCTTTTATTCAACATACTATTCCCATGACATCTGATGAAAGACCTATTCAGCAGAAATTAAGGAAGATCCATCCTAATTTAGAAAATCAGATTAAGTTTGAATTGAATAAACTGTTGAAAGCCAAGATTATTTTTCCTGTTAGACATTCCCAATGGGTCTCCGATATTGTCCCAGTTAGAAAAAAGAACGACAATATTTGGATATGTATAGACTTCTGCAACCTCAACAAATCTTGCCAAAAGGAAAATTTCCCATTACCTCCTATGGAACAGATATTGCAATCAGTTGCAGGCTCAAAACTAATGTCTTTCCTAGATGGATTCTCAGGTTATAATCAAATCTTAGTACATCCAGATGACCAGCTGAAAACTACATTCAAGACAAAATGGGGCACTTATGCTTATCAAAAGATGCCATTTGGACTGATTAATGCCAGTGCCACTTTCCAGAGAGCCATGGACATAACCTTCAAAGGTTTAGTAAACAAATCAGTAGTAATCTACTTAGATGATATAACTGTATATTCCAGAAAGCACAGTAATCATCTAAGGGATTTAAAGAAAATCTTTGAACGTTGCCAAAGGTATGGGATTTCTCTTAATCCCAAGAAGTCTTTTTTCACGTTAAGTGAAGGAAATCTCCTTGGATTCATTATGTCCAAAGCAGGGATTCATATTGACCTCGATAGAACTTGAGAAATCTCTGAAATACCTTTACCTTATAAAAAAAAATTAATGCAGTCTTTCCCAGGTCAGATAAATTTTGTTAAAAGATTTGTCCTTGACTTCTCAAGAATTGTTTTACCTCTTCAATCCATGATAAAGAAAAAATCTCTATTTAAATGGGGACACTGAGAATATGAAGACTTTAACTTAATCAAACAAGAAATCATAAACACCCTATCTTTAGTGACGCCGAATTTTACAAATCATTTCATTTTATATACTTTCGCTTCCGAGAAATCATATGAAGCCATATTAACACAAGTAAATGAAGAAAAATCTGAAGCCCCAATCTCTTTCTTTAGCTCCAATTTTCAAGGAGCTGAATTGAATTACTCAAACATTGAAAAACAAGCTTTTTCTGTTTTCAAATCGATAAGACATTTCAAACCTTTTTGCCTCAAAACCCATACCAAAGTAATAGTACCATTCTCAGCAATGATAAATCTGTTAATAGAAAGGGATGTAGGTGAGAAAAGAGTGAATTGGGTTATAGCACTACAAGAATATGACATCGAAATCATACCAGCAAAAATTGTAAAAGGTCAAGGTTTTTGCAGGATGTCGGCAGGAGCATCTAATCTATCAGCATTACAGTGCTCAGGTGATGATGTACAAGTCTATGAGGTAAGCCTTAACGACACTGAGTCAAGATATGTTGATATCATATTTTACTTAAAAAATGGATATGCCTCAACGCAATTAAATTACACAAAGAAAAGGGCCTTGAGATTAAAAGCTAGACAATATCAAATTGTCAATGATGTGTTGTTTAGAATAAATTATGATTCTATTTTACTTAGTTGTCTTGAAAAATCTGAGTCGGAGAAGGTGTTGCAGGAACTTCATGATGGACCAGTTGGTGGTCACTTTGGAGGAGATACCACTCCACATAAGACCTGCATATCAACTATTACTGGCTAACATTATTTAAAGATACAGACAATTATGTGAGGAGATGTAAAATTTGTCAAACAGATGCTAGAAGACAGAGGAAAACCTCATTACCATTACAGCCAGTCAACATTGACCAACCATTTGAGCAATGGGGATTGGACATAATAGGTGAGATCATTCCTCATTCTTCTAAGTAGCATAGATATATCCTTACAACCACTGATTACTTTACAAAATGGGTGGAAGAAATTCCACTCAAGGTAGCCAATTCTGAAAACATTATTGAATTCATAGATCAATTTATCATTACCAAATTTGGCCTGCCATCTACTTTGATGTTTGATAATGCATCTTATTTTTCAGGAAATGCTATGACAGAATTTTCTCTTAAAAGAGGTTTTAAGCTTAAGTACTCTGCTAATTATTATCCGCAAGGAAATGGGTTAGCTGAATCCACAAACAAGAATCTCATTAGGATTATTAAACGAATTGTTGACCAAAGCTAAAAGAACTGGCATAAGTCTTTGATGTTTTCTCTATGGGTAGATCGAATAACTCAAAAAGCCTCCATTGGCACTTCTCCTTTTAATTTTGTCTATGGGAAAGAAGTTGTCTTACCTACAAATGTAGCTATTCCCTCTTTAGCCTTAGTTCAGTTCATTGAAGAAACTCCTTCCTCATCTATGCAAGTTAGACAGTTATAAATCCTTAAGCTTGAAGAGGAAAGAGAGAAGGCCAAGATCACACATGTCCATCATCAGCAATTAATCAAAGCTTCCTTTGATTCAAATTCTTTAAGTTCAAATTTTTTTCAACTCGAAGACCTAGTATTGAAATGGCATAAAGCCCACAAAGAGAAAGGTAAGCATACCAAGTTGCAAAAAATGTGGCTCAGCCTGTTTCAAATTGTGGAACAAATAGGCCCATCAACTTTTCTATTACAAGATTTATCAGGTAAGAGAGAATCTCCACTTGTTAATGGGCAGATTTTAAAGAAATACTTTCCATAGAAGATGACCTCTTCTGTTCACTATATATTATTACCTTATGTTATTCTTTTTTTTAGAAATAATAAGACAAGTTGAAAAACATTTTCTTCTGGCTTTACAAATGATAGTCTCTTTTTAATTTTGACTTTTTGCTTTTGTAAGTAAAGATTGTTATGAAAGTAATCTTCACATATGAAATATATAGTTAAGTTCTATTGCTCCAAAATTGCCTGTTCTCTGCCAAAATTATCTGATCTTTGATGAAACTTAGCTTTAGAAAGAAATATTTCCTTTACATCAATCAAGAAAAGTATCAATAACAAAGCAAAGTCTTTCTACAGAAAATCATCTTTAAACTCTACAATTGTCATCCAAAAGCTCTTAAGGAGCCAATGATTCTCCCCACCTAATCAACTTTCATTTTTAGAGTGTAATTCTAAAATATACTTAAACTTAAAGGATAAGAGGTCTCATCAAGAGTCGGCTTACCATGATCATAAGATTATAACTGACTGAAATTGCCAATACTTCATATCAAATCAGCGTAATGGATTGAGATTATATTAATCAAAAGACAAGGGGTTTCATCAAGACCCAGTGTATTCAGTTAAGTTATAAATCAAGTGAATGGCATTGTCAATTTTGGTCACAAAACCAAGACATTGTCCGTTAAGAGATAAAAGATGAAAATTTGAAAGAAGAAATAATTACTTCATAAAATAAAGAGGGCAATAAGTATACAAACACGATTATCTTTAAAATTGCATTCTAATCTAGGTGGGATATTGAATCATCGTTGGTTAAAAGGTAACCCTTTCAAGGCTATGAACGCCTGCTGGCAGCAGAGGCTCTACCTATGACAACTAAGTATACAAAAACTGATCTAAAAAGAGCCCCCTTATTTTTATCCTTAAAACCAAGTAATGACTGATGTAAACAAAGTGATTTCTTCTGAGAAAAGGATAATCAAAAGAATGATAGTTAAGTAGATGTTGTTTTATTATTAATGAGCAGTATTACTTACCTTATATTCCATGTAATTTTTATTTTCAAAACTATCTTTATTTTGGAAGTTTTTAGAAATTTTAAAAAACTCTTAGAAATAACTGGTTCTTCCAAGTGAATCGCCAATTGTTGTGCTATTCAACAACCCCCCATTTATTAATGGTAGTAGTTGATGAGCCCCAATTTCTGGTACAATTTGGGCTCATTTGGCCTACTTGCTCTGCTCAAACCATTCATTTTTTTATTGCTTATGCATTCATTTCTTGGTTTATTCATGTTGTTTGTAGGAAGAAGGGTAGACATTCCATCTACGTGACTAATACATGATGATTTCAGGTTTTTGGCATTGAAAGGGAGCAAAGACCACGAGAAAGGAGACAAGGAGACAATGAGGTGGCACTGCTGGTTTTTAGGAGAGGATGTCCACAGTCTTGGGGACCTTCCTCGTGATTCCCACCATAGCTCCGAGCTCCAACCAATCTCCCCACCGAGCTTAGAGGCAGCCAACTGTTCTACAGGAACAGCAGTTATAACTGTTCTACAGGATCAGCAGTTTAACCTTCAGTTGGACAGCCGAGCTCCACAAATCAAGGAAACCTGTTGGATTATCATTTTGCATAAATACTGAGGCCGTAGCCTTGGATAGAAGCTTTTTGAACTTTTGCATTACTCTTGTAATTTGGAAGTACGAGCTACAGCTCGGTGTTTGTTCCTTTTGTAAGCCAGTTTTGGCATGACATCTGATTTTTGGTTATGAATAAAGGCAGGCAGATTTTGATCTCATTCTGAGTTTCTAAGGGAGCTATAGCTCTCAGGTTAGGGCCCAACCTGAGAGCAATAGATCTCCTCGGTGTTGTAATGTTATTTGCATTTCGTTCCAGCACTTTGAGTCTTTACTTTAACATGCAATTCGAATTTACAGTCTGTTAATTTAGTCTTTTTCATGAGATTGAATAGGATTAGTTTATGGTGAATTTGCTTCCAGTTGCTTAGGTTAGAAGAGGATAGACATAATTCATTGGAGCTCCAGAAAAAGGTTGTTAGAGCTCACTGCCATCTCTGCTTAGGGATTGGGGTGCAGTCCATAACCAACCACCAAAAAGAAACGCAGTTCTTCTCACGTTCATGCAAGCTGCAACATAGTCATTTTCGTTGAAGATCCATCCATGCACTTTTGATATTGAACCATACTTCTACATTCCACTTCCATGCACGAGTTTCTTTTCTTGGTTTTACATTGTTGTTCATAGGTTTAATGGCACAGGTATCATAGGTTAATGAATTCTCGTTGTTGGTGCAAGACATAAGTCATTTGTTTCATTTACACTGCTCCATATCATTCCACTTCCTTCTTCTTCTTCTTGATCTCTCCTCAAGCCACCTACTCGGCCTCTGTCCAGCTCATTTACCCTCCAACTCATCCATTGCCACATAGCTCCATTTACTTAACCTTTCGTTGATCCCATCCTTCCAGCCATCAAACCACTGCATGCACTCTTCCTCCATCTGACTTCTCTGCTCCTGAGCCATCACCAGTTCCATCTCCATCTCACCTATCCTCCCACACCACTCCAAAACTTCACCACCTCCCAAAACTTCCACGGTCAAACATCCTGTAGAATTGCACAGACTTCCTGTAGAACCCCTGAGTTTCCTGTAGGATCCCCTGCAGACTTCCTGTAGAAGCCTGCAAACTCGGTTGTTGAGCATCCGAACGTGGTAGACTTCTGTGGACTGATGCTAGAGACCCTCTGGGACCTCCCTTAGCCATCCTGACCTTGCCCATGCTTTCCCTCCATTCAGATCGCTCCTACACAACCAAACCCTAATCAAAAGCATCATCACAATAAATCCAACCACTTAATGAAAAAATACAAAAAAATTTCTTTTCAGATGCAAGTAGCTTAGATGCATGTATTTCAGTTCACTGTAAGTAATGGCATCATTGGTCGAAGTTTCATTCACAGTTCTGCATTGTAAAGGCTTAGCTAGTCAAACTAGGGTTTACTAGGGTTTTCATGCTTTGTTGACTTTCAGTTCCTTTCTGCAACTAGATTAGTCTTCTTTAAGTTAGCTTTCGTCCATCACTCATAAAGCTTCTTCTGTGAGCATATAGAAGTTGGCTTGAGCCCTAGCGGACTTGTGCCAGCTGACCAAGTGACAGCTGCGACAAGAGCTAGTACTTGTGCATACAGCACCGTCGCTTCCAAGTTTGTACGAACTACCGGGTTGATAAAATTAGAGATAGGAAGCTCCAGGTAGCATTATTGCTACAATACTGGATCCCACCATCTTTTTGGCGCCGTTGCCGGGGAAGCGTCAGAGTATTAGTAATTGTTGCTTTTCTTCTACTTTCTTACTCTTGCCTTCTGCTAAGTAGTTTACTTCATTTCCATTCTACAAAAGTAGCATAGACATTTCCTGCTTTCATAGATTAGCATTTCCTGCTTTCATAGATTAACATTTCCTTTCTGCAAGCGTAGACTAGCATTTCCATTCTTGCAATTTCATTTGAGCAAAATAGATTAGTTCTTTCCTGCTTTCAGTTTAATTTTGCATCTTTCATAGTTAGTTGTAGATCAATCTGTTTTGGTTTTGCAGGTACCAAAAGAAAAAAAAGCAATCAAAAGAAAAAGAAAGTCTTTTCCATTTCATGCCTCGTAGGAACCGAGATAGATCAGGCAAATTCCTACCAAACACCCCCACCACGTCACTGAGTCACCCTTCTCTCTTCTTTGGTGACAGTGACCCAGAAGAACCTATAGGTGAACATCCTGAGATATCCAAAGATCCTATAGTAGAAGAAGAGTTAGAGACCACTCCATCTGAAGCTATGGCTGACAATAGAAGAGAAGATGAGAGAATAGAAGGTGCCTTCCCCATCCGAGAGACCAATGGAGAGATGAAAATGAAGAACATTAGCCCCTCTGCCTTACCTCACTTCCATGGGCTGACTACTGAAGATCCGGATACCTTCCTATTTGAGTTTGTTGTCCTTTGTAGAACCTATGACTATACTGAAGATGAGCAAAAGCTAAAACTTTTTCCTTCCACTCTTAAGGATGCAGCACTACGCTGGTTCATGGGCTTACCTGGGAATAGTATCACCACTTGGGCTCAGATGCAGCAAGCTTTCAATACCAAGTATCGAGATTACTGTAGGTCCAAGGAAACAAAGGGGGAAATCTTTCGGATGACCATGGGAAATGATGAGTCCTTAGAGGATTATGAGGAGAGGTTCCAACTAAGCTATAAGCGGGCCAGGTGCACACTTGACCCTGAATCCCTCAAGTTGGTCCTGCTCCGAGGAGTCCCTGAAGACCTCTTAGATACCCTTCACATGTTAGCTAGGGGGGACATTTACCAACTGCCTTATGAGGACATCAAGACTGTGTTTAGAAACCACTCCAGGGCTCGGAAACGAGGTAGAGGAAATCACCTCTCAACTAGTGTCCCTTTCTCCAAACATGAGCTTGCAAATCAATTAGAAGATCTTAAGAGTGAGGTGAGACAGACCATTGCCATGCAGCTTGACACATTCAGGATTCAGCAAAATAAAGAAGAAGCTGAGAGAGCCTTGGCTGTCTTCTGCCCTAGGTGCACAAGGAGACACCCTAAGAACGAATGTCCATTGCATTCGGTTGAAGTATGTTTCGTTTGTGAGGAGGACCATCCCACAAACCAGTGCCCAACCTTACCTGGGTTTAAAGCCATGTACCAAGCGACAGAAGCTCCCACTGAACCTCTCTATTACCTCAACCAAAGGAGGCCACAAGGATCTAGACCTTATTAGCAGGGGATGCAAGGGGCATCTCAAGCTTATTACAGCCCCAACCAATTGACTCCTATGCCTTTCTGGGGTTCCCCTGCTCATCCTTCATGGTCCATGCCTCCTCCATGGTCTTATCCACCTCAGTACCCCACTCAACCTACTTCTCATTCATATCACTCACATGCCCAGCCACAGCCTCAATGGAATGCACCTCAGTTGGGGTGGAGGCCCCAATACAACACTCCTCCTGCCATCTTGCCTCCACCACCAGTTCAACCTCAGCCATTGCCTCCTGCTCCTCCAAGGCAACCTCAAATGCCTGCTCAACCGAACCCGAACCCCAACAATAGACAGGCCCAACAGGTATACACTGGGGAAACCTCATGCCCTACCTATGCTGTGGAGATCCAGGAGATCAATCTTCGATCTGGAAAGACTCTACCAGATCGCCAACCTCCTCCCCCAGAGGATGAGGAAGATAAACAGGAAAGTGAACCAAAGGCTATTCCACCCTTTCCTGAGAGACTAACAGCCACCACACAACCCAACCCAGAGGAGGATGAGCTTCTGGGTGAGCTCAAGCAGTTGTGTGTAAAAATACCACTTCTCCAAGCCATCAAGGATGTGCCAATATACAACAAACTGGTTAAGGAGAAGTGTTTCAAACACCCAGGCAGACGGAAGAAGGATGCTTCAACTATCAATGTCATAGGACAACTGTCTGACCTTATGTTAGGACAAGTCATCTGCCCAAAGTACCTAGATCCTGGAAGTCCTGTAGTAGATGTTCACATCAATGGCACCATTATACCTCACACCTTGATTGATCTGGGGGCTGCCATTAATGTGATGACCAGGGATACCATGCTTAAACTTAATCTTCAGGGTTCCTTGAGGAAGACCTCGACAGTACTGCAATTAGCAGATCGCTCCACCGTGACTCCCGAAGGGATTGTGGAGGATGTCTTGGTCTCTATTGACTCTTGGGAATACCCTGCAGACTTCCTGGTTCTGCAACCAAAGGCCAAGCTTACTGGATATCCTCTCATTTTGGGAAGGCCTTGGTTAGCTACTGCAGATGCTTACATAAGTTGTCGTGCAGGAAACATGACCATCAAAAATGGTCCCATGTCCAAGCAGCTAGTCCTATACCCTCCTGCCCAACCCTCCTTAGAGCATGACTTACCACTCTGGTTGGAAGAAGAAGAGGAAGACGAGGTGTACTCAGCACCTCTGTGCACCTTAGATACCACTAGAAGAGACCCCCCAACCGAGGATGACTTGATTGAGACCTTGATACAGAATCCACCTTCCAGTACACTACCCTTAGAGGAATTGGTGGAGGATGCCCAAGTTAGCACCTTAGTGGACCTTTGTACAACCAACCCTGTTACTCCCAGAGTCAAGAATGTGGAGTTCGGCCCTGAGAAAGCATTGAAGATCAGCTCCTCCCTATCTCCTTCCCAGGAGAAAGAGCTGTGTAGTCTGTTGGCCAACCACCTAGATGCTTTTGCTTGGAGCTATAAGGAAATGAAAGGAGTCCATCCTTCGGTCTGTACCCATCATATATACATCAAAGAGGATTGTAAACCGGTTAGGCAACCTCAGAGGAGAATGAATCCAGCCCTTAAGGACATTGTCAAGGAAGAATTGCAAAAACTGTTGGATGCCGGGTTCATCTACCCCATCTCAGATAGTGAATGGGTGTCCCCTCTAGTGTTGGTTCCCAAGAAAAATGGGAAATGGAGAATCTGTGTGGACTACCGAGAACTGAACAAAGCTACCAAGAAAGACCATTTCCCTCTACCTTTCATAGATCAAGTGTTGGATGGACTGGCAGGAAAGAAGTTCTTCTCTTTCCTGGATGGGTTTAGCGGGTACAACCAAATCCAAATCAGCCTGGAAGACCAAGATAAGACCACCTTCACTTGTCCTTGGGGTACCTTTGCCTACCGAGTCCTTCCCTTTGGGCTATGCAATGCTCCTACTACCTTGCAGAGAGCTATCTTGAGCATCTTCTCGGAGCTGGTCCATGATGCAGTAGAAATCTATATGGATGATTTTACTCCTTATGGGGCCAACTTCCAGGAAGCATTGTCCAACCTCAGAAAAGTCCTAACCAAATGCATCGAGATGAACTTGTCCCTTAGTCCTGAAAAATGTGAATTCCTAATGACTGAAGGGACCGTGCTAGGCCATACCATTTCTTGCCAAGGGTTGCAGGTGGATCCTAACAAAATTGCTCTCATCAAGAGGGTTCCACCTCCTCAAAAGGTAAGGGATGTCCGGAGTTTCTTGGGATTAGCAGGATACTACCAGAGATTCATTAAAGATTTCAGCAAGCTAGCCTCGCCATTGTTTGGTCTGTTGGCAAAAGATGTGGAGTTTAAATGGACTGACGATTGTCAGAGAGCTTTAAATGAATTAAAGGACAAGTTGGGGTCAGCCCCAATCCTGAGAGGTCCAAACTGGGCCCTACCTTTCCACATCCACACTGATGCCTCGAACAAAGCCATAGGTGCAGCTTTAGGACAAGTTGAGCAAAAACTTCCATATGCCATTTACTTTGTTAGCAAAAACTTGTCCAAAGCTGAGCTGAATTACACTGTAACCGAGAAAGAATTCTTGGCGGTGGTCCATGCACTGAACAAGTTCCGACATTATATTACTGGTTACCAGACCTTTGTACATACTGACCATGCTGCAATTAGATATTTAATGAATAAACCAGATTTGAATGCTCGTATTATTAGATGGTTACTTTTATTGCAGCAGTTTGATTTGACTATTGTTGACAAACCAGGTAGAGAAAATGTTGTTGCTGACTTTTTATCTAGATTGGATTTGTCTGCAGATGAGGATGGAACAGTGGATGACCAGATGCCCGATGAACATCTGTTTGCTATTTCAGTACTCTCTCCATGGTTTTCTGATATAGCAAACTATCTTGTTTCAGCACAGTTCCCTCCGCACCTATCTTCCAGAGAGAAGAGCAGAATCATCAGAAAAAGTGCCTCATTTACTTGGTTCGGGGGCAATCTGTTCAAGCTTGGCCCCGATCAGATCTTAAGGCGTTGTGTAAGGGAGGAGGAAGTCTTTGATATCCTCCTCACTTGTCATGATGGGCCTTGTGGAGGACATTTTGCAGCAAAGAGAACTGCCTTCAAAATCCTACAGGCAAGCTACTATTGGCCCACACTTCATCAAGATGTCAAAAGATATGTCAGTCAGTGTGACCAATGCCAAAGAATGGGGAAACCGACCCAAAGGGATGAGATGCCTCTCCAACCTCAAGTGACTCTTGAGCCATTTGAGAAGTGGGGCATGGACTTTGTGGGCCCAATCAACCCCTCTTCGAGGCAAAGGACTTACATCATTGTGTGTACTGACTATTTGACAAAGTGGGCAGAGACCAAAGCAATCAAAGCAGCAACAAAAGAAAAGGTGGCCGAGTTCCTAAGAGAAAACATCTTCTCTAAGTTTGGCTATCCAAGAGAGCTGGTCACCGATCAAGGGAGCCAGTTCACCTCCAACCTGGTTGAAGATCTACTAGCTCATCACAAGATCAAGCATAGGACTTCCACCCCTTATCACCCTCAAGCAAATGGGCAGGTGGAAGTCACCAATAGAGCATTAGAAGGGATCTTGACTAAGGTGGTGAGCAGCAGCAGAAAGGACTGGGCAGATCGCCTGGTTGAAGCCACCTGGGCTTACAACACCACTTGGAAGACCACCACCGGCTTCACACCATATGAGCTGGTCTATGGGAAGAAGGCTTTGCTGTCCATTGAGTTTGAATACAACACTTTGAGGATGGCAGCTTAGCTGGACCTGGATCTCAGCCATGCACAACAAGAAAGGCTACTGCAGCTGAATGGCCTGGATGAGCACCAAATGCAGGCCCTCCTTCACTCAGAAGTGGTTCAACTTCAGAGAAAGGTGTGGCATGACCAACATCTCCATGACAAGCAATTTCAGCCGGGAGATTGGGCTTTGTTGTATGACTCTAGATAAAAAGATTTCAAGGGAAAGCTGAGAACCAGATGACTAGGACCATATGCAGTGGAAAAATGCCATGACAATGGATCTGTCCTTATTCGAACCATTGACGAGGAAGCCATTCCCATGCTTGTCAATGGGCACCGATTGAAGATCTACAGGAGACCTCTCTCAAGACAAGAGTTCATCAAAACTATGGAGAAATCTGTATTGGTCATAGAGAAGGGTTCTGCCTCTGCTTTTGGCATACCCTGAAGGATATAAAAATAAAAATAAAAATATTAATAATAAAGATCCTTGGGTGAAAACCTCTCTGAGGCGCCCAAGGCAGGTGGTAGGGGTGAAAACCTCATTGAGGCGCCCCTATTGTCTTTCAAAAAAAAAGAAAAAGAGAAAGGGTTTGAAAAAGATCCTTGAGTGAAAACCTCTCTGAGGCGCTCAGGGCAGATGGCACGGGTGAAAACCTCTTTGAGGCGCCCCTGTTATCTTTCAAAAAAAAAAAGAAAAAAAAAAAACAATAAGCAAAATATGGTAAAATTGCATGCAGGTTGCAGATGTTCTATGGAGGAGAGGAAGCCCTTCAACTCAAAGCCAAGGGTCCTTATCATGCTATCAAGAGACCTCACCAGCACCTCCTCCAAGGGTACCCATGTTTTTTCAAGGTATGTGCAATTTTATCATGGTTTGAGTCCTCTACAGGAAGATGCAGTTTTTCTACAGGAAGATGCAGTGTTTCTACAGGAAGACGCGGATTTTCTACAGGAAAGTGCAGACTTTCTACAGGAAGCCCGAACTTTCTACAGGAAGCTCTGTGTTCTACAGGAAACTTCCTTTAGAAGTTTGGGACGGCCCAGAATTCATCTTAAAAGGAGATCTAGCGACTAAGGATTGGTTTGGATGCATGCAAGCCTCTGTTGGCACCCTTGCACACCGCTGTCACCTTGCTCCACCATCCTTGTCGACATGCAACCAAGTTCCCTGCACCAACGAAGCAGATCGATGAGTTCTCGCGGGAAAAGCCATTTTCAAAGTTAAACAAGTGCTGATATCTCATACCACAGGCATCAGAAGCTCCGAGAACGTGATTGAAAGGCCAGATCCTCCGTCGTGCAGCATGCACCCAAGGAGGAAGAACTGTTACGAGACACCTCGCGGGAATCCTGTAACAGTTCAACCTGCTCGAGTGGATACCATTCACAGCACCGCCATCTGCAATGAAATGCGGGCGCATGCAACCCAAGCATCCACTCCATCGTCAGCAGCCTGTAACCACGAGCCTCCGGGTCTGTGTAAGTTCGCATGCAGCAGGTAGATCCACTCACCATCGTCCAAAGACTAGAAAAATCGTGTGCAACCACGCAGGTAAGTGTCTCGACCCTTCCTTCCATCAAATCGCATGAATTTTACTTTGAATTGTTTGCATGGCGTAAAAGTGAATGGTTGAGTGGCCGTATGGCCAGTCGACTGGCCACGTCGGCTAGTTATGGTGTAATTGGATGATTGGGTGGCGGCCACGACAAAAATAATGAGCGGCACGCACGTGAGAACACTCCCGTTGGAAGCAAGAGTTTAACAGGAAAAGGCGGCGGCAGATCTGTGGGAATGGATGCGGCAGCAAGTGAATACGCAGGCGAATGATGGATGACGTCGTCCAACGGTCCGGCGGGGATAGCTCACCCCCCGCGCCACGGATTGCGCCGATTCAAAATCTAATCGGCTAGATCATGCGCATGCATTTATCAACCACCACTTCAAACTCGAGTGGCTATTCTGATCTCCTCTGCGCTTTGATACGCCGAGCTGTTGGCTACCAGAACACCGGTGAAGCACACCTCAAGAGCAGGCCAACTACAGTCCTCCCCGAAAATTGTGCACTGCTCCTACAGGAACACAGTTTCTACAGGAATGCAGTCTCTACAGGAACGCAGTCTCTACAGGAACGCAGTCTTCTACAGGGAAGCAGGTGCCTCACGAAAAAAGGTGTCCAATTAAAGAGGTAACCCTGAACTCTTCATGCAACTGGTTAGTAAGAGTGGCAAGACCATCGTCCACAGTCTGGTCATAAAGATATTGGTGAAATTGTTGTTTGCTGTGCCTATGCTATCGTTCTACAGGATGTCAGTATAAGTAGACTGTGTTGAATTTTTTGGATTATGTGCATGCTCTGTCTTAATAGACCAAATCTCTTTCGCATTTGCCACCTTTAATTAAAACAACCGTGTTCATCATGCTGGGTGGGTTTATAAGACAGGAACCCACTGATTCAACCAAATTAAGGGAAAACCCGGCAGTGGTAGAGCTCTTCACCAGAGCACAATGGATGTCTTTTGCGATAAGCTGCAAGGTTACGATGATGAAGTGGCCGAAGAATTCTTGCAGGCTCTGAAGCCGAAATCCCAGACACTGGCCACAGTGAACTTCAGAGGCCTAAGCCTCAAGCTCACCCCGCAACATATCAGCAGAATCACAGAACTTCCTATGGGTTTGCCGTGGGATAAGGAAGAAATAAAGTTGAGCCAACAGGGAAAGAAATAATTCTTCCCACCTGAGGAAGAATTCTCGGAGGACAAAAATGGGGTGCGAAGAACGAGCCTGTTGCCACCTTGGAATGAAGTCAGTTTGCAAATCATGAAATATATCACTTGTGAAGGCCATTTTAGCATCGTGTATGCATATCATTTCCGGCTGCTCACTGAATTCAGGCACCGAATTGATCTTCCCGTAGAACAAAAACTGAGCATCCCTTATTTTCTATTGCAGTCTCTAATGGAGTGTGCCACAAAGCTGAAAGAGGGCATACCAGATCAGATAGCCCACCATGGGTTGATCAAGCTTCTTGTGGAGGATGCACTGCACTCATATAAGGTCCCCCTGTCATGGGAATCCTTCCGGAATTTGACAAAAGATGGGGACATTAAAATGTTGATCGAAGAAACGAGTTCCTCCAGCAGTGAGGAACAAGAAGCAGTGGCCGAGGGACAGAGAGAAGAAGGCCAGAAGACCCCGACCACAGTACAGAAGAAGGAACAAAAGAAGAAGCATGAGGAAAAGGAGGACAAAGAAAAAGGTGGCACACCTATCTTGTCAGCAAGAGAAAAGAGGATGAAGAGCAGAATGGACAAAGCTGAGGTGGTCCACGTCAGCCCAAGTACCTCAACAGCACCTGCAACCAAAGCAAAAAGCAAAACTCAGGCAGGTAAGCAAGCAGAAGTGGAGACACCTGTGTCTACAGGGAAGCAGAAACAGGCTTCTACAGGAAGCCCGAAAACAAAAACAAAGGCTTCTACAGGAAGCCTGAAGATCATTGAGAAGCAGGCTTCTACAGGAAGCCCAAAAACAAAGACAAAAGCTTCTACAGGAAACCCGAAAGTCATCAAGAAACAGGCTCCTACAGGAAGCCTGAAGACAGAGAAAGGACCTTCTACAGGAAGCCCGAAGATTACCAAAGCAGGGGCTTCTACAGGAAGCCCGGGAGTGGCTAAAGCCGGGTCTTCTACAGGAAGCCCAAAATCGGGAAAGAAAGAATCTTCTACAGGAGGCCCGGAAGTGGGCAAAGCAGGGTCTTCTACAGGAAGCCCGAAATCTGAAAAGGAGGGGCCCTCTACAAGGAGCTCTGAGAGGGCAAAACGCAAGAAAGAGAAGGCTAGTATTCTCGAAAAGGAGGCAGCAGCAGCGCTGGCCGCCCTCAGTACACCTCCAAAACCGAAGGAGAAGAGAGAGAGGGAGACCCCTCTACCATCTGAAGCCAGGAGAAGCAAGAGGATAACCACGGGCAAGCCACAGCCTCCACCCAGCAGCCAAACCATTTTGGGGGATGTCCCTACTTCACCCAGTGCAAGAACCCCCTCTAAAACATCAGCCACCCCCGAGAAGGGAAGCCCAAAAATAACTTCATGGACACAAAGAATAGGCCAATCGCCTTCCGAAGCCCGGCTCAAAGAAATGGAAAAGGGGGAAGAAGCACCACCTTCGTCACCACCAGCGGCAGAAAAGGTAGGGCCGCCAAAAATAGGAAAGGAAAAGCATGCTCCGGGCTCTAGTTCTCGGCCAAAGATGAGGAGCCAGAGCAAAGTTGCTCAAGGATGAGCAAATAGTTTAGCTGGGGGGTGATGATGAGCCCCAATTTCTGGTACAATTTGGGCTCATTTGGCCTACTTTCTCTGCTCAAACCATTCATTTTTTTATTGCTTATGCATTCATTTCTTGGTTTATTCATGTTGTTTGTAGGAAGAAGGGTAGACATTCCATCTACGTGACTAATACATGATGATTTCAGGTTTTTGGCATTAAAAGGGAGCAAAGACCACGAGAAAGGAGACAAGGAGACAATGAGGTGGCACTGCTGGTTTTTAGGAGAGGATGTCCACAGTCTTGGGGACCTTCCTCATGATTCCCACCATAGCTCCGAGCTCCAACCAATCTCCCCACCGAGCTTAGAGGCAGCCAACTGTTCTACAGGAACAACAGTTATAACTGTTCTACAGGATCAGCAATTTAACCTTCAGTTGGACAGCCGAGCTCCACAAATCAAGGAAACCTGTTGGATTATCATTTTTGCATAAATACTGAGGCCGTAGCCTTGGATAGAAGATTTTTGAACTTTTGCATCACTCTTGTAATTTGGAAGTACGAGCTACAGCTCGGTGTTTGTTCCTTTTGTAAGCCAGTTTTGGCATGACATCTGATTTTTGGTTATGAATAAAGGCAGGCAGATTTTGATCTCATTCTGAGTTTCTAAGGGAGTTATAGCTCTCAGGTTAGGGCCCAACCTGATGTTGGAAATAATACTGAGAGGGGGGGGGGTGAATCAGTATTATATAATTCTTTTAATAAATCTTCTTTATTTGTTCTTTGAATTATTTTTGCATGTCAGTACCACAAAATAATGAGCATGAACAAAAGAAAACAGATAGTCACACCAAAGAACACAAGATGTAAGGTGGAAACCCAATGTGGGGAAAAAACCACCTGCTGCAATATGTCTCTATCTTCTTTCAAATTAGAAACTCCTTTTACAATGGTTTTGTACTGGTGCAGTCCTTTACCAGTACGCAGGCTGCAACCTACAGAGAGCTACAACTCTCTCTCTTTCTCGTTTTCCAGTCTACTCCTGGAAGGGAGCTACAACCCCCTACTTCTTTTCATAAAGCATCAGATGATCAACAAGTACATAACAGATATAGACCACTACAGATATCAGATCAGCAATAACAGAACCAACCCAGAACACCTTATCAACAGAGAAATTCAATCAACAGAACATCTTAAAACAAAGACGCAGTTTTTCTTTCTGTGGCCTGCGATCAGACGCCGTTAACTTTCAGCTACTCTGCGTCCATACGCAGATATCCTTTTGCTCCGCTGCGTGCCCACTCACTGTTCCTATGATTGCTCTGCGTTCTGTTGCTTCAGGGACGCACCCAAAGATACTATCGCGCCGCGTCTTTCGCTACAGAGACGCACCTGAAAACATTATCGCGCCGCGTCCTTCTGCTTCAGAGACGCACCTGAACCTTGATCGCCCTGCGTCCCCACGCAGGTCTCTCTCTACTGTACTGCGTCTCGGCGCACTTGCCCTTTACAGTATCAGCGTCCCGGCGCACTTTCCCTTCACTGAACCTGCGACCCTTCAGATGTAAATGATATGAAGACTTCAGAACAGACCCAAACAGTTAGATCTACAGATCTGATCATGCGCCATAGAGATCACAGTCCATTAGAAGATTCGCCCTCTTAGATCTGGACTAGATCTCACCAAATAAGATATTCAACCCAAGACAATTGCACAATCCAAATGAACTCCTTTGCTTTATATATGCAAGCTCCTCCCCAAAACATGGAACAATACCACGAGCCGACACCATAGAAACACAAAACCGTCGGCTAGATACCACACAAGAAACCCCCACGTGCTTTTCTCTGCCTTGAAATGTGTGCACTGGGTGGACGCACCCCCTGAACGGCTGGACTGCGTCCCTGGACGCGGACCCTGCATGGTGTACCTGCGGGTACGCACCTTCTGAACTGGCTTCCTGCGTCCTTCATAATTTTTCAATAAAATGAGAGCTGATCATCAACCTTTGCTGCTGACATGAAGAACAGTGATCTACCACCTGAATGGGTTGCCATCAAGGACAACACCTGAACCATAATGCCAACAATCTCCCCCTTTGGACTTGATGGCAACCTCATAATCTTCAGTTTCATTCTCCCCCTTTGACATCAAGGGAAAAGAGTATGCTCCCCCTAAGATCATGCTCCTCCTGAATATGAACCTGATCTGTAGCGACGAACCATAATCCACCATGAAAGAGATAGAGACATATTGCAGCAATTTCCAAGATCTCCTTCTGACCATCCTCCATAATGCCAACAATGCATTATGTGCTCCCCCTGAGCCTGTATCACCAATAAGAAGAGGTTCAACAATAAGATGATGCATCAACAACCCCCAGCGTTTGCCTGAGGTATTCAAAAGTGTCCCTGGGCAAAGGTTTGGTGAAAATATCAGCAACTTGTTCCTTAGAAGGAACATACTCCAACTTGATCTTCTGTTCAAGTACTTGTTCCCGGAGAAAATGGTACTTGATTGGTATGTGCTTGGTTTTTGAATGCATAACAGGATTCTTTGAGATGATGATTGCACTTGTGTTGTCACATAAGATAGGGATTGGTGGTGTACAAGTGATTTGAAAATCCTGCAAAGTCTGCATCATCCAAAGGAGTTGGGTGCAACAAGATGCAGCAGCAACATATTCCGCTTCAGCTGTAGACAAGGCAATTGAACTCTGTTTCTTGCTGAACCAAGATACCAGTCTGGAACCCATAAAGAACGCACCACCACTTGTGCTTTTCCTGTCATCCACGCTTCCGGCCCAATCTGCATCTGTATAAGCATGAAGTGTAAGATCTGTATCTCTAGGATACCATAAGCCATAATTTTGAGTCCCTTGAAGATATTTGAAAATTCTCTTCACTGCCTGAAGATGAGTCTCTTTCGGATTTGCCTGAAATCTTCCAACTATTCCAACTGCATGCATGATATCTGGTCGGGTACCTGTCAAATAAAGTAAACTTCCAATCATAGATCTGTAGGTAGGTTGATGTACTGCTGCAGATTCATCATTTGCACTGAGGCTACATCCTGTGACCATGGGTGTACATACTGGTTTTGCATCTTCCATACCATATTTCTTCAAAATCTGTTTGAGATACTTGGTTTGAGATAAAAAGATTCCTCCTTCTTTTTGTTGGATTTGCAAACCAAGGAAATATGTCAGTTCTCCTAGCAGGGACATTTCAAATTCTTTCTGCATGACAGAGGCAAAGTTTTGACTCATAGCTTCTTCATTGCTCCCAAAAATAATGTCATCTACATACACAACAAGTATTAGCAATTTGTCATTTTCAACTTTTATATAAAGATTGCTATCTGCTGATCCTTTTGAAAAGCCTTGTTGATGAAGATATTTGTCCAAACGGTAGTACCAAGCACTTGGAGCTTGTTTGAGACCATAGAGAGCCTTTTTCAATCTGCATACAAGATTTGGATCATTTCCAAGAATGAACCCATCTGGCTGTTCAATGTACACTTCTTCTTCCAAGTCTCCATTCAGAAAGGCTGATTTCACATCCATTTGAAATACTTTGAAGTTTTGAAAACTTGAGAGAGCAAGGAACATTCGGATGGCTTCAAGTCTTGCAACAGGAGCAAAGGTTTCTTCAAAGTCTATTCCTTCTTGCTGCGCATACCCTTTACAAACAAGTCTGGCTTTGTTTCTAATTACTTCTCCATTTTCATTCAATTTGTTTTTGAAGACCCATTTTGTCCCAATAACATTCTTATCCTTTGGTCTAGGAACCAGCTCCCAAGTGTTGTTCTTTTCGATCTGCTCAAGTTCTTCATCCATTGCTTTCACCCAACATTCATCTTTGCATGCCTCTTTCACATTTTGTGGTTCAGTAGAGGAGAGTAATGCCAAATAGCTTGAAGCTTTTGCAACTGTTCTTCTAGTTTGTACACCTGCTTCTTTCTGTCCCATAATCTGAGATTCTGGATGGTTTTTCTGAACATATCTGGATGGAGTCTTTTCTTCTATTCTTGTTTGCTCCTCTGGTTCTTCTTGAGGTTCTTCTTCTTCATCATTCTGTCTTTGAGGGTAGCCTTCATCTTCTTCGATATCTTCCCGATGAACTTGCCTAGGAATGTATCCCTTCTCATCAACCACTACATCAATGCTGTCAACAATTCTGCCAAGTCTTTTATTGTAGCACTTGTATGCTTTGCTATGTGGAGAGTAACCAAGAAGAATGCCTTCATCTGCTCTAGGTTCAAGTTTGCCAAGCTGCTCATCAGTATTCTTGATATAGCATTTGCTCCCAAAGATTTTGAAGTGCTTTACCGAAGGAGTTTTACCACTCCAGAGCTCATGAGGAGTTTGAGTGCTGTTTACCCGGACATTTGTTTTGTTGAGAATAATAACCGCAGCATGTGCAGCTTCACCCCAGAAAGTTGCGGGAGTTCCTGATTCATCAAGCATAGCACGAGCCATTTGTTGGATTGTTCTGTTCATTCTTTCCACAACTCCATTTTGCTGGGGAGTTCTTGCTGTAGAGAATTCTCTTCTTATCCCATGTTCCTCACAGAAATCGAAAAATTCATTTGAAGTAAATTCCCCACCTCTGTCGGATCTGAGGCACTTAATTTTGTGACCTGATTCATTTTCAACCAAGGCTTTGAAGGATTTGAATTTTTCGAATGCTTCATCTTTGTGCTTCATAAGTCCTAACCAAACAAACCTGGAGAAATCGTCAATGAATAATATCAAGTATTCTTCTCCTCGAGGTGTCCTTTTTCTGAAAGGACCGCATGTATCTGTATGTACTAGCTCAAGAGGCATGCTAGCTGATCCTTCTTTCTCTGGAAAGTTAGTTCTGGTTTTTTTTCCAAACTGACATGATTTGCATATGGTGTTGTCAGGAATTTTGATATCTGGAAGATCGCGAACTGCCTGATATTTGCATGCTTTCCTTATTTGTGAGAAGCTTAGATGTCCCAACCTTCGATGCCATAACCAGTGCTCTTCATCCTTGCTTAGATAACATTGTTGTTGTCCTTCTTCAAATATGTACAGATTATTTGGAGTTCTTTTGCCTTTGAGCACTGTTTTACCTGTATCAAGATCACGAACAAGACATCCATTTGATCTGAATATAACCTCGGTTTTCTGATCACACATCTGGCTGACACTTAGTAGATTATGCTTCAATCCATCAACATACAAAACATTTCCAGCCTTGACATTTTCTTTTAAAGGAGCAATACCTTTTCCTTTTATAGTTGCAGGAGTATCATTTCCAAAAGAGACTTTCTTTCCCTTTTCTAAAGTAGAATAAGACTCAAGTTTTTCTTTATCACCTGTCATATGCTTCGAACATCCACTGTCAATGTACCATAGATTTTCCTGTCCCTCTGCATAAAATGCTATCCCACATCTTTCTGTTTGAGGTTCCTTTATTCTCCATGTTTTGGTGCTTGAGGCTTGTTCCTTTTTCCGCTCTTGTTCCTTTCTCTCCTGAAACCTGCTCCTGCATTCAGAGTCTTCATGACCAAAATTATTGCAAATGGAACATTCAACTTCATTTTCAAGAGCCGAAAAGTTGTTATAGGTCCTTTTTGTAATCCCTGTCATACTTCTTTGTTTTTGAGCTTCCCTAGTCATGATTGTTTTATATGCAACACATTGAGCTGCTTTGTGACCAAAATTATGGCAAGAAAAGCATTGTCCATTGAAGAAGCTTCTGCGGTTATTGAATCTACCTGCCAACTGATTGTAATTTCTATTTTCATCTATTCTTGAACCAAACTGAGAAGATTTTACCTGTGGCTGGTTGTAGCTTTTGTTCACCCTTAAGATGGATTGCCCCTGATAGTTTTTGTTTGTATTTCGTCCCTGCTTTACCTGATTATCTTCATTGTTCTTCTGCTCATTTCTTCTTGCCGCATCAAGATAACTTTTTGAGGTGGATGCTTGAGAGGTTTCTCCATTATAACCCAAACCTGTCTTGTTTAGAGGAGACCGCTGCACATTGATAATCTCATCCAAAGTTTCAGATCCTTTGACAAACTTAAGACTAATAGCTTTTGTTTTCTCAATTTCTTTTCTGAGACCAACAATTTCACCTTCTAGTTTTTCAAGATGTTTTTCCTTTTCATCAATTTGAAATTGTAGAGTATCAATGATCACATTCTTTTCTTCTATGCATCTTTTGAGTCTAGTAATTTCATCATAGAGGTTATTCACATCTACAGCATCCTCATAATCATCATCTTCAAAAGCCATTAACAACTTATATTTATTACCTTGTTCATCTTCATCACTGTTTGATAAACCATCACTGTCTTCATGGGTGTAGTAGCTTTGTTTCTTGTTCCATCTAGCAGGTTCCTTACCTTTATTCTTATAGGGACATTTTGCAGCATAATGACCTACTCTTCCACAAGAAAATCATTTGAAAGGTAGCTTACCTCTGAACCTTCCAGAACCCCTTTGAAGATTTCTGACAAAATTTGATTCTTCTTCCTCTTCTTCTGGAACACGGCTTGCTTCATAATAATCTCCTTTGCCTGATGCCTTGAAAGCAGCTTCTCTTCTATCTGATGGACCTCCCTTTCTCATTTCATAAGCAGTTAGAATTCCATGTAGCTGAGACATAGTAAGAATTTGTAGATTTTCCTTTTCTTCTATTGCAGATACTTTAGATTCAAACTTGGGGGACAATGATCTTAGAACCTTTTCAACCACAATGGCCTCTTTAATTTCCTCACCCAAATTTTTCATACAGTTAACAACCTCATCTACCCGAAGAAAATAATTAGCCACACTTTCATCATTATACATCTTGAGAGTCTCATACTGAATCCTGAGAGTTTGAAGTTTAGCACGCTTTACCTGTTCATCTCCTTCATAGCTTGTGACCATTTTGTCCCATATCTCTTTTGCGGATTTGAAGTGCATTACCTTCATGAATTCTGTTTGAGATATACTTCCTAATAGAGTACTGACTGCTTTCACATTTGTTTCATACTTCTTCTTCTCTGCTGCATCTGTAGGAGTAGTTGAAGGAAAAGCGTAGCCTGTTTCTACAATGTCCCAAACTTCTGTACCAAGAGATTGAAGATAGGCAGTAACTCTTACCTTCCAATAATTGAAGTTTGTCCCATCAAAAACCAGTGGCCTGATTGATGCTTCTCTCTCGTAGTTTCTCATGATGAACGATCTACCTTCAAGCGATCAAGCTTCTCTGAAGGACCTGCTCTGATACCAATTGTTGGAAATAATACTGAGAGGGGGGGTGAATCAGTATTATATAATTCTTTTAATAAATCTTCTTTATTTGTTCTTTGAATTATTTTTGCATGTCAGTACCATAAAATAATGAGCATGAACAAAAAAAAACAGATAGTCACACCAAAGAACACAAGATGTAAGGTGGAAACCCAATGTGGGGAAAAAACCACCTGCTGCAATATGTCTCTATCTTCTTTCAAATTAGAAACTCCTTTTACAATGGTTTTGTACTGGTGCAGTCCTTTACCAGTACGCAGGCTGCAACCTGCAGAGAGCTACAACTCTCTCTCTTTCTCGTTTTCCAGTCTACTCCTGGAAGGGAGCTACAACCCCCTACTTCTTTTCATAAAGCATCAGATGATCAACAAGTACATAACAGATATAGACCACTACAGATATCAGATCAGCAATAACAGAACCAACCCAGAACACCTTATCAACAGAGAAATTCAATCAACAGAACATCTTAAAACAAAGACGCAGTTTTTCTTTTTGTGGCCTGCGATCAGACGCCGTTAACTTTCTGCTACTCTGCGTCCATACGCAGATATCCTTCTGCTCCGCTGCGTGCCCACGCACTGTTCCTGTGACTGCTCTGCGTTCTGTTGCTTCAGGGACGCACCCAAAGATACTATCGCGCCGCGTCTTTCGCTACAGAGACGCACCTGAAAACATTATCGCGCCGCGTCCTTCTGCTTCAGAGACGCACCTGAACCTTGATCGCCCTGCGTCCCCACGCAGGTCTCTCTCTACTGTATTGCGTCTCGGCGCACTTGCCCTTTACAATATCAGCGTCCCGGTGCACTTTCCCTTCACTGAACCTGCGACCCTTCAGATGTAAATGATATGAAGACTTCAGAACAGACCCAAACAGTCAGATCTACAGATCTGATCATGCGCCATAGAGATCACAGTCCATTAGAAGATTCGCCCTCTTAGATCTGGACTAGATCTCACCAAATAAGATATTCAACCCAAGACAATTGCACAATCCAAATGAACTCCTTTGCTTTATATATGCAAGCTCCTCCCCAAAACATGGAACAATACCACGAGCCGACACCATAGAAACACAAAACCGTCGGCTAGATACCACACAAGAAACCCCCACGTGCTTTTCTCTGCCTTGAAATGTGTGCACTGGGTGGACGCACCCCCTGAACGGCTGGCCGGCGTCCCGGGACGCGGACCCTGCATGGTGTACCTGCGGGTACGCACCTTCTGAACTAGCTTCCTGCGTCCTTCATAATTTTTCAATAAAATGAGAGCTGATCATCAACCTTTGCTGCTAACATGAAGAACAGTGATCTACCACCTGAATGGGTTGCCATCAAGGACAACACCTGAACCATAATGCCAACACCTGAGAGCAATAGATCTCCTCGGTGTTGTAATGTTATTTGCATTTCGTTCCAGCACTTTGAGTCTTTACTTTAACATGCAATTCGAATTTACAGTCTGTTAATTTAGTCTTTTTCATGAGGTTGAATAGGATTAGTTTATGGTGAATTTGCTTCCAGTTGCTTAGGTTAGAAGAGGATAGACATAATTCATTGGAGCTCCAGAAAAAGGTTGTTAGAGCTCACTGCCATCTCTGCTTAGGGATTGGGGTGCAGTCCATAACCAACCACCAAAAAGAAACGCAGTTCTTCTCACGTTCATGCAAGCTGCAACATAGTCATTTTCGTTGAAGATCCATCCATGCACTTTTGATATTGAACCATACTTCTACATTCCACTTCCATGCACGAGTTTCTTTTTTTGGTTTTACATTGCTGTTCATAGGTTTAATGGCACAGGTATCATAGGTTAATGACTTCTCGTTGTTGGTGCAAGACATAAGTCATTTGTTTCATTTACGCTGCTCCATATCATTCCACTTCCTTCTTCTTCTTCTTGATCTCTCCTCAAGCCACCTACTCGGCCTCTGTCCAGCTCATTTACCCTCCAACTCATCCATTGCCACATAGCTCCATTTACTTAACCTTTCGTTGATCCCATCCTTCCAGCCATCAAACCACTGCATGCACTCTTCCTTCATCTGACTTCTATGCTCCTGAGCCATCACCAGTTCCATCTCCATCTCACCTATCCTCCCACACCACTCCAACACTTCACCACCTCCCAAAACTTCCACGGTCAAACATCCTGTAGAATTGCACAGACTTCCTGTAGAACCCCTGAGTTTCCTGTAGGATCCCCTGCAAACTTCCTGTAGAAGCCTGCAAACTCGGTTGCTGAGCATCCGAACGTGGTAGAATTCTATGGACTGATGCTAGAGACCCTCTGGGACCTCCCTTAGCCATCTTGACCTTGCCCATGCTTTCCCTCCATTCAGATCGCTCCTGCACAACCAAACCCTAATCAAAAGCATCATCACAATAAATCCAACCACTTAATGAAAAAATACAAAAACATTTCTTTTCAGATGCAAGTAGCTTAGATGCATGTATTTCAGTTCACTGCAAGTAATGGCATCATTGGTCGAAGTTTCATTCACAGTTCTGCATTGTAAAGGCTTAGCTAGTCAAACTAGGGTTTACTAGGGTTTTCATGCTTTGTTGATTTTCAGTTCCTTTCTGCAACTAGATTAGTCTTCTTTAAGTTAGCTTTCGTCCATCACTCATAAAGCTTCTTCTGTGAGCATATAGAAGTTGGCTTGAGCCCTAGCGGATTTGTGCCAGCTAACCAAGTGACAGCTGCGACAAGAGCTAGTACTTGTGCATACAGCACCGTCGCTTCCAAGTTTGTACGAACTACCGGGTTGATAAAATTAGAGATAGGAAGCTCCAGGTAGCATTATTGCTACAATACTGGAGCCCACCAGTAGTTAATATTACATTGATAAATAGGGATCCTTTAAAAAACCCTTCCAAAAACAAACTTAGCATTTAGGTATTTTTCTTATTTAATTTTGAAATAAAGCAAGATATCAATCAAACCCCTTTTTTCAAAAGTACTACTAAATGCTTGGCTTCCGGTATATCACATGATTAAGCATCATCGAAAACCTTGCTAACCCACCAAATCTAGTGAAAAATTATTAAAAGAGGACTCCACGCTTTATACCTCGAAACTATCATATTGTTATATAAAGTAGGTCCTAAAGATTTTATCATCGAAACCGAGTCTCACATCTCATAGCGCTAATTATAAAGGGCCCGCCTTACAAGGTTACCTCAAAACAAGTGAAATGTAAAATTGTGATGGCATCGTAACCTTTACCGCATCGCATTTCTAGCATTTAATAGAGCAATGCAAACTTACCATCAGCTAATATTGCGAAATGCGATCAAGACCCGGACCCACTCCTTAGATACATTACGAACAAATATTTAGGTTTGCCACTTATTAAAAAGGTCTTTACATAGAAAAACCTCACAAGTAGCTATGTTTTTAGGCAATAAATGAGTGGATCACATCTCACATCTTGTAGAAACGTAACAGAATGTAAGAAAAGCGAAAAGGCATAATGCGATATTTCTTCGCAAATCGAAAAATCAGCATTATCGCAATTCAAAGGCTATCCAACCTAGAAGCTTTCTTCCCGACTTATGATGTAGACATTTATGAGCATTAAAGCTAAGAGATAACGAAGCATTAGTGGGAATTTAGTAAGAGTTAATTGCATTTATGTATGAAGATCCATTTAACGTGATATGATATCTTCTCACTTGCGTTCAAATAAAACTCATTTCTTATCACCTTTTCAAAGATATCCGCATTATTCCATTTCATGTTCATTGTTATCTCTGTATATCCTATTGTTGTTGTTCTTCACTTTTAGGAAAAATCCATAGAGGAAATCGTTGGGAGCAATGTTGAAGAAAGGCAAGGCAGTTGTGTCTAAGAAATTAGAAATGACTCCTCTATTTATGGATACTACATGCAATAGAAAGGGAGGAACCTCTAAATGGGAAGCCATGTATAATATACTGGAAGAAAAGCAACCAAGGATTCTGGAAATGAAGGTCACAGTTGACAGTCGTGATTCTTCAGACGCCTCCATGTTTGAGACAGCATGCTCATTTTTGCATCGCATAGTTGCGCGTCCAAAGATAATCCCTTATACATACATGGTTAAATGGGTTATTGATGAAGCCAACATCTCAGATAGAGAATTCAGTACCAGAATCCAAGAGGTTATGGGATATTTTACGCTAGACAACTTGCAACTTATGTGCCACCTACCAGAGCCACAAGTCATCTACAACAAGCAATTCATTGAGAAGTTTGCCAAAGAGAACGAGGACCCAACAGACTGCACCTGGACCTGGTCAAATAATGAGGGAAAAATAAAAAAAGACAAGAACGGTATGTACTCTACTGTGTCTATTTGTCCCCCTCATAGTTTTGCAGCAGCCATGCTATGTAGACTATTTGGAAAACCCGATAGCACTAAATTTTCCCTAGAATGGCTACCATTGATAGATGTAGTTGTAAACGCAACTATAATGAATTGGGCACAAATTTTTTCTGATAATTTAGAAAGAACAATAATGGAGTATAGAAGGAAAAGAAGTGTTGCTTCGAGGGTTTACCCTCCATTTTTATGAGTGCCTATGTAATGGATGCAATTTGTTTTGGTTCAAAATTTCTTGTCATGGGATGGAAATGGACTATCCAAGATCCACTTCCCATTCACATATACAATGAAGACATGTGGGAATCTCAATTTCAACCACATTTTTACAAAATTTGTCATGGAGTCATGCTCGCTATCCACAAACGGCTTTATAATGAGATGCCCCTAGGTTTTCCAAGGAAGCCGAGGTAGATATCCTCCCAGTGGCTAGATGCTTTGGGGAGGAAACATTCATGTATATCAGGGTATTTGGCAGCATTGCCTCCCCCCATGTCCTCCCATACTATGTTTCGAACAAATTGATGGCTAAAGAGATAGCTTATCAAATAACTGGTGAGGGTGGGTGATCCAGGTCCGGGTGTGACAAAGGACCCTTCCAAGACCTTTTACTTTTGTGATGTGTTAAATTGAATTTTTTAAGAGAACATAAACGAAATGCATCTGCATGCTGAAAAGAATAGGAACATGACAATCATCAGCAACATAAAACTCAAGATGTTGATAACGGAGTTCGCCAAGAAGGACTACGTCTCCGGGCCCCAGTATCAATATGGTGTAGGCCGCTGCATTAGGTGCTGTCAATAATGATGATGTACATAAGAGGTGATGTCGTTATCATACAAGGAAAATGCCCTCACGCAGAAGTGGCTCCAAGAGATGTTCCTCTACAACAACTCTTAGTCAAAAGGATTCCTATCAGTATGACACAAACTCATGCATGATGATAATGAGCATCCCGCTGATATGGCATAAAAGATATCTCAATGAAAACATGCATGGAGACACATGAGTATCCCATCAACATACAACAAAGGGATCTCAAACAAAACATGACGAATCATGACAACTGATCAGGAGCTCAGGACCAAGTGTCATAAAATGGTCAAAAATGAAAGTACTCAGAACTAGTTTGAACCTAAATGACCGGATAGAGCTCGTCCTCTTGATTCCGGTGCCACAAACAGTTCAAAAAATGGTCGCCGTATGAGAAAGTTATGCCAAAAACAAAATCGCCCAATAACCCTTAATTTTTGAATTTTTTCAAAAAAAAATTTAAAAAAGAATATTCCACAGAATATTCCTTGGAATATTCTATTTTGGGCAGCCAATCACAACTTGCCACGTGGCAGGCTCGGAGGCCGCCATGTGGCCCAGATGACGTCAGCAACAATGTTGGGCGCATATTAAAATTTGTGTGGAGGCGAAGAGGTTTGAACATGTGACCTTGTTCATAATAACCCCACACCTTACCGCTGGGCCACAACAACGAAAGTTAAATGAAATGCAGACCAAACATTATTAAAATGTTAAAATGGTTTTGGGCGGGAAAATAAAGGGGGTTTTGGGCAGGAAAATAAAGGGGGCCAGCGCCTAAGCGCCAGCCCCCATACATGTGACCTCCGCCATAAAACCGTGGCATAGACCCTTAACCGTCGGCGGGGAATCCCATGCAAATAGCCAACCCGGAAGTTTTGGTCACATGCGCATTAATCACAGCAGTTAGACTGGCCAAAATTTTGGCGGAGATCCAAATTTGGGCAGACCCGCCATATTTGGCAGGCCTAACTGGCCCCAACTAAAGTTAACTGGAGTTTTTCAAGGGCAACTGGCAGTTGGGAGTAAATGGCCATAACTTTGGCTAGGAAAGTTCGTTTTGGACGAATTTTTTTATATATTTTGGGTATCTTTAACCTTCTGAAGCCATTGGCATTGGTTTCACAGCCATATGAGGTCATTTGAAGGTGTTTTAGCTTCGTGGAAGTTCCAGGAGCCACTAGGGCCAAATCAGTTTGGGAGCTGCATTGGGAATTGTGCAGCCATTGAATGTGGAACGAAGGTCATTCCTAAAGGTTTTCAGCATTCTAAATCCATTTCTACAGCTTGTTTTTCTTGTTGAGGCATTCTTCTAACTGTTTAGCTTCAGGAAAGCTTTCTGGGCCATCAGGGCCATTTCAGTGCTTGAGCTGTTTGGGGGTTGTGTTCATCCATTTTTGGTGATTCAAAAGCCTATGTGTGCTATTTTCGACCTTCTGAGTCTAATGGAAAAGGTTTTAGAACCAATTGAGGTCATCTTCACCTCAAAATTCTCCATGCAAGTTTAAAGGGCCACTAGAGCCAATTGGGGAAAGTCCTATATGAAGGTACAATTTCACTGTTTAGTGTTTGGGAAAGAGCATGTTTAGCTAATTCCTATCTTCTGATTCTGTATTTACAGTCAGATCTATCTTTCGAGACACTCATATTCTTGTATTAGCCTTTGTAGCATTTTTAATACAAGAGGACAAGCCTAGTTTGAGAGGTTTGGTCCAGCAGATGTAGCCCAGGAGGGGGTGAACTGCTTTATCATTTTGATGTCTTTATTTGCTGAAGATGATATGCTAAACAAAACTGATATAAAGTGTTAAACAACAAATATACATAACTTGCATACACACATAATCACCTATTCAGCTGCAGAAAGTTATTTGTCTTATTCCGCAAGACATCAAACTTCAAGTATGTGTATGTCAAAGACTTCTAAGTGTTTACTTTGTTATTTCTTTAGGCAGAGCCTGTAGAGGGCCAGGTAGCCTCTGGAACTCATCCTCTCTTTAGAGGTGACATGTCCGGTGAATGCCCCTATAGGATATCTCTGTATAAGAAATAATAAGTTTTCACATTTTCAGAGGTCACTTGGAGTGTATAGCTCAAATTTGCAATTATGGGAAATGGATACCTTGAAACCTTAAACAAGTACATTCCATTTTCAGATCAGATGGTATCAGAGCACTAGGTTTGCTTGACTGACATCACTAGCTTGATTGTGTAGCTTGAAAGGTGTCTTAAGCAGTGTTGAAGATTGACTGCTTTATTATTCTGCAAACTACTTGTTGTTTGAGTTTGTTGAAGCTCTTTTGTTCATTTTTATAATGACAACTTCCATAAGTGAGTTCTCAAAATCGTTCTCCTTCACAAGATTTTTTGATGAAGGCTTGAAGCAAGAATTTTTCATCATGATGAATATGATGAGAGAAATGTATGAGGATGAAAGAAAGAGCTCTAGACTTCAAGAGAAATTGAATTCCATGAGGGAAGAGAAGCAGTTGCTTTCTGACCAATTGCAGGAAATGGAAGGCCAACTTCATATTGCAAACATGAATCTGGAAAGGATGCATGAGTTGGAGACACAACTCATTGTTGCCAAAGAAGCCTTAGCCAAGTATCAGCTTGAAGAAGAGGTAAACAATTCTAGTTTGTCTTCAAATTATTATAAGAATGTTATGTTGGTTCTTTTTAGAAACATACCAGAGGCATAGGGTCCAATTTAATGTCTGTCTAATCAATTTAATGTCTTAAATTGCTCTACATAAATTATCAATCCGGGTATCGTAAACTGATGAAGTGTGGTGCACCATATGTGCTTAGTTAACCTTTCTCTTACTTCGTTGTTTTATAGTTTATGTTGTTTTTGGAGTTTTGTTCTTGTTGGTTTTCTAAAGTGTTTAATGCAAATGGAAATCCTATTCTAAGGTCTTAAGAATACTTTTAAAGGACAAGTATGGATAAAGATTTCAAGACAAGGCCTATGTCCCTAATGGTAACTTCCAAAACTTAGCACTTCAAAAGAACTTAAAACATGTTATTGATGGAATTAGTATTTAAACAAAAGTGTAAATATACAGCTAGTTCAATCAAAATAAAATGCAATAACCAAACAATGAGCTAGTGACTATGAGACCCAGTATCCTTGCTGCTTCAGCAGAAGGACAAGATGATTCTATCATGTCATTAGTCATTAAAATGCTATGTGCATCACTAATCTACAATCAACCGGTTGAACACACTTGCATGAATTAAAATTGCATGAATGAAAAATCTAATCTATCAAACTTGAAAGCAATTTATGTACAACTAATATACAAAAGCATAACAAAATTAATGTAAAACAACAGTAATCAAAACAGCTTGTTATGTACAGCTAATGTACAGAAGCATAACAAAATTAAATGCAGAATTAAATGACAACTATACAAGGCTTTAGTGTGCAGGGGCCCTCTGCCACTTGCATGAATTAAAATTACATGAATGAAAAATCTAATCTATCAAACTTGAAAGCAATTAAATAACATAATGAAATCAAAGCAATATTTACAAAATGAAATCTACTCTACCTTACATTCTACAAAGCAATATTTACAAAATGAAATCTACTCTACCTTACATTCTAATATGCTCCATGACATCTACTTCACATCTCCTTCCATGTTGAGAACATCAAAGCTTTATTCAAATTCTTCAAAAGTACAAAGTACAACAAAGTTCTCCAAAGCTTTAAAAAGCCATCAAGGAAGAACTACAAACTTAAGAACTAGGGACTAAAAAGCTTAAGCTAAATAGACTAACAAATGAAGGAGAGAGATCTCCTATTTATATAAAAAGATGAGAGCCATCTTATTAATGATAGTCCATGAATCTCTCCCTCTACCTCTAGAGTCCTAATCAAAATAGGAACTGATAAGACACATGTCTTCTTAGAGTTACAATACAATTAGGAGATGTGACACATATCCTCATGATCCCATGATTCTTTCCAACCAAATTCGTATTTAGCCTTAGAGTGCCACATAAGGGTCTTCTAGAAGTCTCCTTTTAACCTACACATGTCAACAACCTCAACCCATTTGTTAGGTATAAGCATATGCACACTATTTTCTAATTTTTAACCACAAATTCACTTAAAAGACTTAGAATTAATAAAGATTGGAGAAACATAAATGTGGCCCAATGATAATGAAAGTGGGATGAATGTGGTGACATAGTAGTGAAGTGGAGGTGATATAATGGACATAATAGTGAAAGTGTAATGGAAATGAATGACATTTTCAAGGCTCAACATACCCCCCAACTGAAGCTATTGCATGTCCTCATGCAATATATATTACATTAACTATTTTGATCCTTGAGCTTTGGCTTAACTTTGCATGATATCATTTGATAACTTCATATTTCTGCAAAGTGTTTTACTTGAATTGCAACATGGTTGGTTCTTGTGTTACAACCATTTTTTTTTTCTTTGTTGTTGCCTTCTACTTTGATCTTTGAACTTTGCATAATGATATTTTGATTATTGTTGCAAAGTATATCTTTATTGGATTGCATGATGGTTGGTTCTTGTGTGACAACCATGATTTTGTTTGTATCCAATTTATCCTTTAAGCACTTTTTCAAAAGCCATTGTATGCTCATAATAGCAATGTAATAGTTAATATATGTTGGAAGTATGTGGGCTCCTGAATATGATATGGACATGGCAATATATGAATATGAATGTATTTCCCCCCCCAACTGATGGTATTGGCAATTTTATGAAATGAGGAAGAGAAATGTTTTTCCAACAATTATCATTCTAGCTTTTTATGGAATTCTATGGTCAAAAGTTAGAAAAATGACGTACCTTCACTTACCCTTTGGAATGGATGAGTTGTATGTGTGGTGGCTGAAAATTTCTGATCATATTCTTCTTCAGGTGGCTGAATAAGAAGAATCATGGATAAAGAGATAAGATGACTTTTTATTGCTTCTACTAAAACTTGCTGAATCTGCTCCAAAATGCTGAAAATAATAGTCTTCGTGTCTTCAAAACTCATTGGCACAATTCCTACTATGTGAAAAGATATTCTGATGTCGAACATAGTATGAAATTGTTGGCTTAGTGGCCATTAATGGATGCCACTAGTCAACACGAGAACTCTCACCATTGATGACAATGAGAGTCAAGATGCCCAAACACATCTTGCTAGGTACGAATGAATTTGCTGAAGTCGAGTCACCTAGAAGATCTGACGAACAAGGGACATTAATGTATTCCCATTGTTTGTCAGCATGAGGACTTTCCATTAAGGCATGCAAGCCTCAAGGTGTTTTTACAAAGAACTTAGACTCAAAGGACTATGGACTCAATAATTTGCATTGAAGCAGGGCTTATTTGCGGAATGAAAATAACAAGGAATGGAAGATGAAAATGGAAAATGGCAATGGAGAACAGAAATGACAATGGCAATAAGCATATGAATGAGCCTCTTGCTTTTATTTGTGGGTTATGAATGGACAAAAAGAGATGGAAAGTGTATGTGAATGAAAATGGAAAATATGGAGGAAAATGAGATGAATGGTTTATTACGAGGCATGGATGTGATGGATGGATATGATGGAGACAATAGTATCTGAAAGTTTTTCAAGTGTTTGGATCTGATCTCGCATCAACATATTTCCTCTTTGTTGCTGACCATCCTCTTATGAAACAAATTGGTCTCTTAGAGAGACACCATTCTCTTGTAGTCATTTGTTTTTCCTCCTGAAACCTGCAAAAAAACTAATATTTCTTCTGCAATGGAATGTAAGATTATCAAAGGAGAGAGGTGATCAATCTCTCTAGTTATGATATTTACACACAAAACTAAGAATTTGTATTAATGAAACAAGTTCTCAAAGGAAAAATCAAAAGAATTTATACCTGCTTTGAAATTGGTGCCCAAGTTGAATGTTGCTTCTTTCCAGCAATTTATTTCATTATTTGCCATTTCAAACTCTAATGATAGATTTCTCATTGTATAGATCTTGTTGAGATCTTTCCAATGATAGTTAAATTATCAAAATCTGATTTTGTATGAGAAAGATAGGCTGATTTGAACAATGAGGTTTTTCTGGCTGCGGAATTAGACTTTAGCTGCGGAATGTGCACAGTTCTGTAGCTACAATCTTGGATACAAAGTTAGCCATTCATCTTTCATCATCAGTCCAAAATTAATCAATACCTTCAGAAAAGTGAGCAAATAACTTATTCATTTCATTGATTCAAAATTATTATTTTTTCTTGACATGCAGCGACTCAGTGTGGCGACTTAGTGATAACACACAATTTGACTTCCTTTTGACCGAGGTCTTTTTCATCAAATTTGATCGAATGAATAGGACACCATCCATGTACCAACATTCCCCCAGCTACCCATGTGACTTGTTTTGCTTGATGACACCTGCAACCTAGAGTTTAACAAAACAGCTGCGGAAAGTTGAGCCAGCTGCGGAAAGTTAAGCTAAAACAGTCGATCATCAATTTTGAAATTTTTTTTTCATTGTCTGCATGTAGGAACTCTGTGAATGGAGCAAAACAATCTTATTAATGGACTTATAGTTTGATAAACAACCTATAACCATGATCATAACTATTTGGCCCTTTCATAGACTTAAGCCCTTCCGGTTCTGCCCTCAATAACAGACCCATTCTTTCCTTCTTGTTCTAACAATTCATCTGCGTGAATGATGGATGAAGAAGATTCATAATGTGTTAGCGGGGAATTGACATGGTTTTATGGAGAAAAATACAGTGATGGTAAATGGAGAAACAGAGAACAAGTGGCAGGAACGGAGCGGAGTAGTGAAGTTAGATAGAAATTGCCAGATCAGTTTGGACTGGTTCACGTGATGGAGAGCCGTGTTCAATTGGATTGCTGTTAACCACTATTTTGTTTAATTTAGAACTGTTATTAATCGAGAGGTGGCGGAGCAAGTGCTTAGACGGGTGGCAAAATCAACAAACGGTTTTTTAATGACAAAGAGTCGTATTTCAACTACAGCGTGCCGTGTTTGAATTGTTCTCTGTGCATTTAATAAAAATATTTTTTTCCTCATATTCAGTGACACGGTGGATGATCTGGCCGCCAAGGAGATAGGACCTGAGCGGATTTCTCTTCCTCAGGCACGCGGAATTGAATCACACATTCAAACTATCAGTTAATTAACTCAAATTCCGTTTTTCTTCACGCGGCGGCAAAAAAGAGGCTCCAAAGAACCAAATATTTCTCCCAGACCGCCACAAATTTCTTCAAACGGTTTCTGGGTTATCTAATTGACCCACCTGGCAAAAAAACCCATGTTTTATTTTCTTGAAATTCGCCTTCGTTTGGGCAAATCGAGCTCTCAAAGTTTGACGTTTTTTTTTCTGTTCTGTATTTTTTCTGAGTTGATGTTTTTATTGCTGCATTCGTTTTTCTTGTTTGATTAACAAATGAATCCGTATAGAAATTTTCAAATACATTAGCATTGTTTCATTTTTTATGATCAGGTATTTGATGGAATGTAAGCGATGGTTTCACAGAGGCAGAACGGTTGTATGAGCGGAAGATGGAAGAAGATTGTGGAAAAAAACCAGTGGTTGCAAAAAGAATACAGAGCATACAATGAAAATGTGTTTACAAAACAGAGACTTGTATAAACAGATCCTCAACTAGCAATCGTAAACTCTAGCAGAATTTTAAAATAAAAGGTTGCGGGGTGCAAATTCATAAAATGACTGCAGAGTGGTGTACTGGATTGAAGAAAACAAAAAGTTTCTTTATCCTTTTGTGAATATCCAAAGTCTTGAGAACATAAATTAAGAACAAAAAATATTTGGTTCTCTCGGACTTGCCAATTGATAGAGCACTCCACCATTTCTCAGATTGCAAGATAGGGAGGAATTTGGATACCTTGATATTAATGCAAATGAATCGGTAGTTCTATAGATATTTCAACACAATGTGTTGTCAATGCCTTTTCTACAAGATATCCAACTAATCCTTCATACCTTTTCTTTGAAAACCAGATCAGCAGAATTCCAACCAGATTCCAAAAATGCAGAGTTTTTATTTTAACACAACAGAGTTTTGATTTATTTGGTTTTTGCAGGTTCATTTTAAGGCCAAAATTTGAACATGGATGCATACTGAGGCCACAGTGAAACCTAGGATTGAGGATAACCATAGATTGTTTTTCTTCTCTTTTTTTCTCTGAAATTGTAAAATTTTATAAAAAGGATTCATGATTTTCAATTTCAGGCAGCAAATACTTTAAGAAAAACATGTTAAAAATAGGACTTTGATTGAGGTCTTAGGCTGGTTTTTCATCGATCTGAGCTGGGTGACTAGGATAGGATCCATGTCGGGACAATTCTGAAGATGCCCATGTGGTCGGTTTTTTCATTGAATGCTTGTAACCTGCTAAACCATGAAACAGCTGCGGAATTCTCAGCTAGCTGCGGAATCAGGGCAGTTTCCGCAGCTAAGTTGCAAAACCTTATTAAAATAGGATACAATGTTTTGAAGACCACTACAAAGCATAACCAGACTATTTTGGACAATTTGAACCTATCAAAGCAGTTGAGTTTCATTTTTTCATAATTTTTTTTTTCATTGAATCAATTGAAATGTTGAAGTTTATTTTGTCTCCTTTTTTTTCTTTTTTTACATAATAATTCTTTTTCTGATCCTCTAGATCACACAAAGTGCAAGAGGAGAGCATACTCAAGAATTATTAACTTTTTTTTTTTTACATAACAATCATTTTTCTGATCCTCCAGATCACACAAAGTGCAGGAGTCGAGCATACTCAAGAATTGTTAATTTTTTTTTTTCAGATGTAAGAAATAAGGTCTCCTAATTACACTTCCCTGACAACGGCGCCAAAATGTCTAGTCAATTTAATGTCTTAAATTGCTCTACATAAATTATCAATCCGGGTATCGTAAACTGATGAAGTGTGGTGCACCATATGTGCTTCGTTAACCTTTCTCTTACTTCGTTGTTTTATAGTTTATGTTGTTTTTGAGGTTTTGTTCTTGTTGGTTTTCTAAAGTGTTTAATGCAAATGGAAATCCTATTCTAAGGTCTTAAGAATACTTTTAAAGGACAAGTATGGATAAAGATTTCAAGACAAGGCCTATGTCCCTAATGGTAACTTCCAAAACTTAGCACTTCAAAAGAACTTAAAACATGTTATTGATGGAATTAGTATTTAAACAAAAGTGTAAATATACAGCTAGTTCAATCAAAATAAAATGCAATAACCAAACAATGATCTAGTGACTATGAGACCCAGTATCCTTGCTGCTTCAGCAGAAGGACAAGATGATTCTATCATGTCATTAGTCATTAAAAGGCTATGTGCATCACTAATCTACAATCAACCAGTTGAACACACTTGCATGAATTAAAATTGCATGAATGAAAAATCTAATCTATCAAACTTGAAAGCAATTTATGTACAGCTAATATACAGAAGCATAACAAAATTAATGTAAAACAACAGTAATCAAAACAACTTGTTATGTACAACTAATGTACAGAAGCATAACAAAATTAAATGCAGAATTAAATGACAACTATACAAGGCTTTAGTGTGCAGGGGCCCTCTACCACTTGCATGAATTAAAATTGCATGAATGAAAAATCTAATCTATCAAACTTGAAATCAATTAAATAACATAATGAAATCAAAGCAATATTTACAAAATAAAATCTACTCTACCTTACATTCTACAAAGCAATATTTAAAAAATGAAATCTACTCTACCTTACATTCTAATATGCTCCATGACATCTACTTCACATCTCCTTCCATGTTGAGAACATCAAAGCTTTATTCAAATTCTTCAAAAGTACAAAGTACAACAAAGTTCTCCAAAGCTTTCAAAAGCCATCAAGGAAGAACTAAAAACTTAAGAACTAGGGACTAAAAAGCTTAAGCTAAATAGACTAACAAATGAAGGAGAGAGATCTCCTATTTATACAAAACGATGAGAGCCATCTTATTAATGAGAGTCCATGAATCTCTCCCTCTACCTCTAGAGTCCTAATCAAAATAGGAACTGATAGGACACATGTCTTCTTAGAGTTACAATACAATTAGGAGATGTGACACATATCCTCATGATCCCATGATTCTTTCCAACCAAATTCGAATTTAGCCTTAGAGTGCCACATAAGGGTCTTCTAGAAGTCTCCTTTTAACCTACACATGTCAACAACCTCAACCCATTTTTTAGGTATAAGCATATGCACATTATTTTCTAATTTTTAACCACAAATTCACTTAAAAGACTTAGAATTAATAAAGATTGGAAAAACATAAATGTGGCCCAATGATAATGAAAGTGGGATGAATGTGGTGACATAGTAGTGAAGTGGAGGTGATATAATGGACATAATAGTGAAAGTGTAATGGAAATGAATGACATTTTCAAGGCTCAACAATGTCCAAAATGGGATATGAAGGAAAAGGATTGGGCAAACATGCACAGGGTATAGTAGAGCCAATAATGGTTGAGGTAAGTGTTTGGTCAATTTAGTGATGTGTAAATTGCAACTTTTAAATGTCAACCTGGGGCTCGTAAGCTGATGAAGTGATGTGTACTGTATGTACTTAGGCAACTGTTTCTTAAGTTTTTGTCGTTTTTAACTTTTTAAGTTTGTTTTCAAATCTATTTCTCCTACAGTGATGTGATGGAAATGAAATAAAGTGAGTGAAGTGTGTGTGATTGTGATGAGTTCTAGATGATTTCTTAAAACTTAAAAGTAATCCACAAGAAAGCTTTGAACAACAACTGAAATGAAATTAACTCTTAAAGGAAAAATGAAGGCATCAAATAAAAGACCAATGGCATTGGCCCAGTACCTATACTGCTGATAAAAATGAGATTGAAAATGACATCTACATTAACTCAATTAAAAACAAGAACAACTACTTTAACTCTTCAATTAAATCTTAAGCAATGTACAATCTAAGTGACAAATCACACTACTTAATTTTCCCTTAACCTTTCTGGCTTCAGCTGGATTGATCATATAAGAAAGAGTTATGAGCAAGTTAGCAACATGAGTCTTAAAACAAAATAAACCAAGCTGCACTAAGTGATGTTCTGGCTCCACTAAAAGTTAGTTGATTATGATAAAAAAAGAGCCATTAAAAGATAAACAACTTGATAAGCTATGAGAAGAAAATAAAGTGCAAACTAAAGCAATGATACTAATGGAAATCAAAAATAAAGATCAGCAGTCTAGATAAGACGATCACAAATGCCACTAGCTGTAAAAAGAGAAGAAAGAAAACTGTCCTGGGCACCTAAGAAATCTGCAAAAACACACTGATCAGTCATGGAAGACTGCAGAAATGTAATCAGCATAATTCAAAGTTATATACAGTGATTGTACATGATAAAAATATAGCAATCAAAAGCATTCTGTACAACTATTATACATAAAATGATAAGAAGAAATGCAAGAAATGAAAAGCACTGTACAGGCCTTAAGTAAACAGGGGCCCTCTGCCTACTCCAGCTAGCTTAAAAGATCAGTTACACGCTTAGAAACAGAACGGTCTTCTCATATATTATGTAGCAAAATAGAAAGTACAGTGGGGTTCAAAAATTACATATCAGCAGCTAACTAATCAGCATTCAGAGACGCTTTATTTATAGCAGAGAAAACAAAACAAACTTAACACAAACTACGCTATTCTATCAGCTGTGTAAAAAACACGTAATCTAGCACAGTCCTCAGATTTAGGCAACGGTCGTGGTGGGCATTAAATCTTCTGTTGGATTCGTGTTTCCCATCATCTGCGTGGCTGAGGAAGAGGCCAACTGTTCTTCACGTGCTCTAAAACCGAACACGCAGAGCCGTGCCACCGCCAATGACCTCTCTTTGACCGTAGTTGCCCCCTCATTGACCATGGGTTTTTATGACTGGTTTGGCTGAGCTGGAAGGACACACACCATGTCCTTGGTTCCACGAACTTGCCCATGTGGCTCTTCTGCCCGGAGGACACCTGGAACATGCCGTTTAATAAAACAGCTGCGGAATCCGGGGTTGGCTGCGGAAACCGGGATCAGCTGCGGAAACCCTGTGTGAGCTGCGGAAAGTGCAGCACTTGAACCAAAATTCTAAACCAACAACACAGTCATTAGCATAATTAACAAACCATGTAAAAAGTCCTAAAATACAATGATTTGAGCAATTTGATGGAGGGAATGAGTGGCAAAAGAAGGAAATGAATAGGAAAAGGAGGCTGAGAGGATGTGTAAAGAAGTGCAGGTTTGAGGCTCAACATACCCCCACTGTGAAGGTGTTGCATGTCCTCATGCAACCAAAACTTTGTAATTGCTATTCAGTCCATGTGTTCAGATGCTTCTGCCAAAACATCTAGCCTTCTTTTCTTTCTTCTTGTTGCCAAAATTGTTCTTGGTTTCTTAACCAAACACTTGAATTTCAAATTGATCAAGGCCCTGCTCAGTTTCTTGCATTTTCTCTTCAATTTTCTGTTCTTCTTCTGCCAGAGTCCTAAGTGAAGCATGGTGTTGTCATGGACACTTTTTTCCACCTTGCTTTGTTCTTTCAATGCTTCGTTTTCTTGTTTTATATGCCGGTTCAGGACTTCTAGCTCAAACATCTCTTGTTTCAAAGATTGGACCTGTTCATTAAGAGGCAATATAGTGCTTGGACCTGCAACTGATTGCTCTAAGGTCTCCAAATAATTGTATACCTCCTGCTGGTCAGGGTCAATTTCAGGTGATCTCTTTGGGCTATGCTCAAAATCAAATTCTGTTTGAAGTTCTGGCTGAAAGGGGCTCTCTTCCCGTGGAGGAGTGGACTCAAGGTCAATCTGAGTTGGAGCCTTTTCAGGTGTACTTTCTCCCAAATCAATGAAATGTGACTATTTTACTTTAGTCACACTCATTCTTTCTTTAATTCTACTGCTTCTTCTCACTTGTGCACTAGTGCTCTTTGGCTGGACACTTTGTTTTTATTTTTGTTTCTTCTTTGAGAGGGCAGCAGCTTGAAGTTGTGAGAGTCTATTAGCCAAGGTTTGATAGTCTTCTTCTATTGAAGGTTCAGGTGATGGACATGATTCTTGAACAATTGCTTTCCCTTTCTCCTTTTTCTGTTTCTTAGTTTTATCTCTCTTTACCTCTTCTTCCTGAGTAGTCTCCTGAGTTTCTACAATAGGAGGATCTTGGGCTGCAACATCTCTTTTCATTCTCCTACTTCTTTTTGGGACTCTAGGAGAACTGCTAGCGGAAGCTTCAGTTACCTCTTGAAAATGATTCCTGACTAAAAACTTTTCCCATGTATCATTGTTGTTTTTCAATTGGTCTTCTATGAGAATTTTAATGAACCCGTGATGATACAAGTGAGGTTCAATATGGCCTATATTCTTTTGGACAGTGGAACTCATTTTCGTTAGGCTTCTTAACAGAAAATAGGGTAAATTGATGGCATTTCCTTCCATGAAGTTCATCATAATTCTAGCATGGTACATATACATAGTGCCAAAGCGGCCCTCACATGTAACAAACTTTTGAACAAGTAATAACAATGCAGTCCATTCTTCCTTAATCACATGTACAGGAATCCCTTTGGTGAATATTGAAGTCTCCATACCTGGGTTCTTAAGCATATCTTTCCATCCCTAATCTTCCACTGTTCTGTTCTTAAACCATCGGTCTCCCACCTGAGGTAAGCTGGTTGCTGTTGCTATGGAGTTCTCTGTGATTGTGAATTTCAGGTCCCCTACTTCCACAGTGTGTCCATTGAATGATCGAGCAAACGCTTTCGTTACCTCCTTATCATATCCTCTGAATTTTTGGATGAACTTCAACCATTTTTCCTTCTTTAATGCTTCCTTTGTCTGTGGGTATCCTTCTAGATACTTTGAACCTTCAGGTTCAGCTCTAAGCAGCTTCCCCATCTTCGACTCTTAACTTCGGCTGAAGCTTTGACTGTCTATGGATGCTTAAGGAGGATGCTTACGGGAAAAACAGATGGACTACGGCTGTAAGTGGAATAGCCACAATGTAATTCAAGGCAATACAGGTTTGAAACGAAACTGTGGAGTTTGAAACAGAGCTGCGGGGTTTGAAACAGAGCTGTGGAATTTACAGCGAAAATGAGAGTGGAAATGTTGTGAGTGCGAGGGAGTAGAAGACAAACACGAGAATGAGTTCAAATGCGTGCGAAAATGGGGTGATAAGAGAATGGAATAACGACCGAATCCCTTGAAGTTCGGGTGGCTTACGCACACGTTTTAGCATTGGCTGCGGAGATCGTGGTTGAGAAGAGACATAGTACGATAGGTCTCTTCTTCCTTGTACGGCTCATAAATGAAAGCGCAGTCTCAACTTGAGTTTGAACTAAGAGTGATTATGAGACCGTTAGGAGGGTATGAGGTGGATGAAGGATTATCGTGGAGGAGAAGTGGGATGATCTTGCCGAATCATTGCATTTAGTGGCTCTGCCCACGATTTAATAATTATGCATAAAATGACATTTAAATGGTTGTTTGGAAAACATTTTGATCATACCTTCATGGGTTTGCCATTTGTTGATTAAGGTTGCTGATCCATGATTGCTTTTTGTTCCTGCAGGTGCCTCCTATCCTTGTTGCCTTTGGTGATGATGATGATGTTAATCTTTTTGAAATAGAGTGCTGCTAGCTGTAGAGACAGAGTGGTGCTGGCTGCGGAAATCGTTTCTGGCTGCGGAAACTGGTGCGAGCTGCGGAAACGGTTTCCAGCTGCGGAAACTAAACATCTCCTTTTTAACTGCACAAAATTAGTTAGAAAAAGACTAATTGAATGGAAATAGTCCTGAAAGGGACTTTTATTAATGGAATGAGATGGAGTGAATGGAGTGAAGTGGAAAAATGAAATGGAATGAAGTGAAATGGAGATGGAAAATGATGAAGGTGAAGTGAAATGGAATGAAAATGAAGTGAGGATGGAAAGAGAGAAAGAGTTTTTTTGGAAAATATAGAGTTTCAGGTGTCCCTGATTTTCGCTCCATATTTTCTGTATAAGACCGCCAATCTGAGATTGGTTTTCAGGCTTATACATTTTTTTTTATTTTTTTTTATTTTTTTTTTTAATTCAGAAAGAAACAAAGATTAGGCTGATGGAGGAGAAGAATTATTCTCCACTAGCCTCATTGCAGAATTTTCTTGGAATATTTTGACAAAGTCCTCTTTTGAGAGTGGCTTACGATAAATTTTCAATCGGTGGCCATTCACAATGAGAGGAGTTTGAAACTCATCAATAGTCTTGATTCGAACTGCTCCATTGCTAAAGACTTCATCAATCTCATATGGCCCAAGCCAATGAGTTTGAAATTTCCCTTTGAAGTCTTTAAACTTTGAATCAAACAGTAACGCCCAATCTCCCTTTTGAAACTTCTTCTCTTTGATATATCGGTCATGCCACTTAGTTCTTTGGTGCTGAACTAGATCGGTCCTTAGAATTGCATCTTGTCTTATTTCATCTAGCTCATTTAGCTGCTCCATTCTGTGCTTTTGGGCTTCTGATAGACTCATCCCCAACTGAACTGCCATCTTGAAGGTCTTGATTTGAAACTGAATGGGGAGCAAGACTTCTTTCCCATAAACAAGTTCATAGGGATAATGTCCTGTTGTGTTACTCCATGTAGTTCTATAGGCCCATAAGGCTTCAGGAAGCCTTTCTGCCCAATCTCTTCTGTGGAGATGAACAGTCTTGGTGATGATGCTTTCAAGAACTTTGTTTGTAGATTCCACTTGACCATTTGCTTGCAGATGGTATGGAGTAGATTTTCTATGCTTGATTTTGTATTCCTCCATCAGCTTCTCCATCGATTTAGATGTAAATTGACTTCCCTGATCTGTCACAATTTCTCTTGGGACACCAAAACGAGTAAAAATATCCTCAAAAAGAAATTGAACAACTGAATTTTCAGTGGCAGAAGGCAATGCCTTGGCTTCTACCCACTTAGTAACATAATCAATGCAAACCAATATATACTTCTTTTGTTTAGATGGTGGATTAATAGGTCCAACGAAATCTAAAGCCCATTTCTCAAAGGGTTCGATGAGTACCTGTGGCTGTAGTGGCATTTCATTTGAAGGAGTTGGTCTCCCAACTCTTTGGCAGTTGTCACACCTTCTAACATATTGCTTTGCATCTTTGAAGAGAGAAGGCCAATAATATCCTAAAGAAAGGATTTTATAGGCCGTCCTCTTGTCAGCAAAGTGTCCACCACACGGTTCATCATGACATGCCTTAAGGATGTCAGGCATTTCATCTTCCTGAACACATCTTCTGATCACACAATCTAGCCCTGTTTTGAACAATTCATTAGAAATCCAATAATACTTTGAGCTCTCCTGAATGATTTTCCTTTTCTCATTAGGAAATAAGTGTGGAGGTAGCTTTCCTGTAACCAAATAGTTAGCAATATCTGCATACCAAGGAGTTTTAGTAGTTACTGCAAACAGATATTCATCTGGAAACTTATCCTCTACGGGAGAATCTTCGTGAGTATTTTGAATTCTAGACAAGAAATCAGCTACTGTATTTTGTTTTCCTGGTCTATCTAACACAGTAATATTGAATTCTTGTAGAAGTAAAAACCATCTTGTAACTCTGCCATTAGTAACAGGTTTGTTCATGAGATATCTAATTGCAGAATGATCAGTATGGACAAAAGTTTCATAGCTTGTTATATAGTGTCTAAACTTGTTGATTGCATGAACAACGGCTAAGAACTCTTTTTCAGTCACAGTATAATTTAACTCAGTGGGAGTCAAATTTTTACTGGTGTAATAAATGGCATAAGGAACTAAATCCTTTTGACCCAACACAACTCCTAGAGCTGTATCTGAAGCATCTGTAGAAATGTGGAAAGGGAGTTTCCAATTTGGCCCTCTCAAAATGGGTGCTTCAGATATTCTAGTTTTTAAAGTTTCAAATGCAGATTGACAGTCAGGATCCCACTTGAATTCACAGTCTTTTGGTAAGTAATTTGAAGAGTGGAGATGCTATCTTGGTGAAGTTCTCAATAAATCTTCTATAATACCCAGTAAACCCAAGAAAACTTCTAACATCTTTTTGACAATTTGGAATAGGTAACTTGGAGATGACTTCGACTTTTGATCTATCAACTTTGATTCCATCTCCTGAAATATGATGTCCTAAAACAATCCCTTTAGTAAACATCATAAAACATTTTTCATGACTTAATGAAAGATTTGTTTCTTTACATCTTACAAGGACTTTTTCCAAATTTTCTAATGCCTCTTCAAATGAATTACCATAAACTGTAAAGTCATCCATATAGACCTCTACACAATCATGAATTAGATCAGAAAAGATTCCTAGTACTGCCCTTTGAAATGTTGCAGGTGCATTACATAACCCAAAAGGAAGTACTCGGTAAGCAAAAGTTCCCCATGGACAGGTAAATGTGGTCTTGTCCTGGTCTTCAGGTGCTACCTGAATTTGATTGTAACCACTAAAACCATCCAAAAATGAGAAATACTTTTTACCTGCTAGAGTATCTAATACTTGATCAATAAAGGGTAAAGGAAAGTGATCCTTCAAAGTTGCTTTGTTCAATTCTCTGTAATCAATGCAAACCCTCCATTTACCATTCTTTTTAGGTACTATAACCAAAGGGGAAACCCACCGGCTATCTGAAATAGGGTAAATGAAGTTTACATTAAGTAACTTTTGGAGCTCTTCTTTCACTATCTCCCTAAGATTTGGATTCATCCTTCTTTGAGGTTGTCTGATTGGTCTACTGTTTTCCTCAATGTAGATGTGATGAATGCAAGTCTTAGGATCAATACCTTTCATATCGGTATACTCCCATGCAAATGCAGTAGAATGTCTTTGCAAGATTTTGGTTAGCTCTTCCTGTTGTGATTTTTCCAAGTTTTTGTTGATGTTTAATGTTTTTCCTGGAAAGATCTCAATGGCAGAACTACCAAACTCTTCCATAGAGAAAAGAGACATTTGTCTAGATGATAGACACTCTATGTCAGAATCCAACTGAAATTGTGTGGAGTCATATTCTGAAGATGGTTCAAAATTTTCTAATGTGTTCAGAATTTGACTATCTTCACTAATCTCAGAAATGGTAAAGACAGGTTGTATAGTATCTTCATCATCAACCCACTCATTATCTCCTATTTCTGTGATTGCTTTTGCTGGAGGATACAGATTGAACTTCTTTGTCGAATTACCATCAGAAATGTACATATCCCCAGACCTACAACTTATGAAAGCATCAGCTGTGGCTAGCCAAGGTCTTCCTAAAATAAGAGGATGTCCTCCTAGATTACTCTTGGGAGTTAAAATCATGAAATCCATTGGATATTCCCAAGAATCTAAGGAGATAGGAATGTCTTCTAATACACCATCTGGTTTAATAATTGATCGAACTGCAAGTTGCAATAAAGTAGGTGTAAAAAGAAGATTAGGAAGTTTTAGTTGTTCCATAGTTTGCCTGCTCATAATGTTAATAGCAGCCCCTAAATCAATCAAAGTATTTGGTATTTCTACCCCATTGATATGTGTTTTGACAATTGGACTACCGGGATCTACATATTTCTGCATAGTAATCTTTCCCATCATGATGTCTACAATTTTTCCTACCAGGTGGATCCTTCTGGTATCTCTTGGTTTCCTTCCTATTCTTTTAAGGCTCAACTCCTTTATTGTTTTCGCTAGAATAGGAATTTCCTTAATGGCTTGTAACAAGGGAATCTTGATACAAACATTCTTCAATTCATCTAGGAAATTATAATCAGGCAACCAAATTTGTTTTTCCACTCCTTTGTCAATTTGTAATCTTTCAGGAAAAGGAGGTGTGGATAGAGATGTAGGTTTCTCAACTATAGGAGTTGTGGGGGTTAATTCTTTTTCTTTTCCTTTTTTAGCGTCTGGGTTTTGAAGAGATGCTTTAGAACCCTTATTGACATCAAGAGATTCTTCCTCAAAAATGATTTGCTCTTGAGTTTTTATAGAAGGTTTGTCTAGGACTCTACCTGATCTGAGTTGTACTTCATTGAGAGGAACAATCATATAGGTAGGAAAAGGTTTTCCTTCCATCATGTAAGCATTTTGAGGATTTTTATTGTTGGGGTTTGGCAATGGCTGAGAAGGAAGTTGATTTGACTTCTGTTGGAATGGAAGCAAGAGTTGAGAATTGGGATTCTGTTGAGAAGGTTGTTGTTGTTGTGGAAATGGTAATGATAGTTGTGGATTTTGATTTGGAAGTTGCGGAGCTTGTTGGTTTTGGAAAGATGGAGGATATTGGTAGAATTGAGCAAATCTACCATAAGGATTCTGCATACCTTGTACCCATGCTTGAAAAGGATTTTGAGGTTGGGGCCAAGGTTGTTGCCAAGGGTTCCAATTTGGTGGAGGTTGAAAATTCATAGAGTTGTTAAACCCTTGATTTTGTTGCCCCTGCCAAGGTCTCCTTGCAACAAAACAGAGAGATTCAAGTGTACTTGGATCTTCTTGAAAGACAACTTTGAGCCCAGGGATTGAAGGACAATCCTTGGTCTCATGATTCTCTGAGCAAATTACACATGTCTCTACAACTTTTGCTTCCAAGGGACATTCCCTTAGAGCATGTTTCTTTCTACACTTTGGGCAAAAGATGGCCAAAGCCTCAGCTTCTGCTTTCTGCTTATTATGAATCTTAAGAGTGTCTAGTTGTTCACTAAGACTCCCTAAGATGTCAGTTTTAAATTCATCAAGCATACTGCCGATTTCAGCCCTACTTACTGATCCAGTTGCAGATTTGTTTGCTCTGAGGAGAGAAGGATCTCTAGGCCCTTTTTGAGTTTTAGATTTCCCCCTTGAGAGATGGACACATAGTTCTGCTATATCATTGAGTGAAAGTTGAGATATATCTCCCTTCCCCATCATGTTCAAAATGTCTATCCATTCATCTCTAATGGCTTTTAACAAAAGGGCTTTCAAGGTCTCCTCATCTAAGTTGTTCATTTTTTCTCTTTTCAAGTTGTATTGAAATCTTTCAAGAAAATCCTCCAAATTTTCATCTTCCTTTTGAACCACTTTGAATACCTCATCCTTATGATTGGTGGGCATACAATAGTCCAGGTACCTATCCAGAAATGTTTGTTTCATATCATTCCAAGACCTAATGGATTGAGTGAGTAATCCCATGAACCACTTCAGAGCTGCTCCTTTCAGTGTTGAAGGAAACAGTTTGAGTTTTTGAGAGTCTTCCAGATAATCATAAGTTCGACAAACGACTTCAAACTCAAATAGAAATGTTTCAGGGTCCTCATTCCTCATCCCATGGAAATTTTGGAGGACAGATGGTGAGATGTTTTTCATGGTGGCTCGGGAGTCCTCATCGACTATAGGAAACCCGAATGAGTTATCTCCATCCCTATTTCCCCCAATGTTACCTCGACCTCCTCCATTGTTTCCTCCTCCTCCTCCTCTACCTCTACCCCTACCAAATCCAGTTGATCCTTCCTCTGTCATGATAGTTCCCTTGGAGACTTCAGAGTTTTCTGGTTCCTATACTAAGGGTGAACGAGAAGGAATTTCTCCCTCTTCTTCAGATGTTTCTACTTCTTCAATTACAATTTGTCCTCCTATGGAAGAGAGAAAAGGGTCTCTTTCTTGTTCAGATTCGATGGATGGTGTGGGAGAGTCAACTATTGCCTCTTGAATTCCAGGAATCCTAGGGCTAGGAGTGTGAGTTGGAGATGATGGAGGTGTCTCTTGTCTATTCCTTGGAGTACATGGACTTGTAAAAATTGAACTCTTAGCTCTAGCTAAAAACCTTCCCCTAGAATCTCTTGCTCTATGCATGTCATTTTTTATTTTCCTTCAAGTCAGGGTAATAATTCTCTTTCTGATCTTCCAGGTCACTCTAGGTGCAAGAAGAGAGCATACTCAAGAAACTATTAAACCAATAACTTTCTCTTTTCTGATCCTCCAGATCACTCTAGGTGCAAGAGGAGAGCATACTTTGAGAGGTTATTAATTTTCCTTCCTTGAAATTTCTTGTTTTTTTTTTAAGAATTGGCTACCTAATTTTCACTTCCCCGGCAACAGTGCCAAAATGTTTGGTCAATTTAGTGATGTGTAAATTGCAACTTTTAAATGTCAACCCGGGGCTCGTAAGCTGATGAAGTGATGTGTACTGTATGTACTTGGGCAACTGTTTCTTAAGTTTTTGTCGTTTTTAACTTTTTAAGTTTGTTTTCAAATCTATTTCTCCTACAGTGATGTGATGGAAATGAAATAAAGTGAGTGAAGTGTGTGTGATTGTGATGAGTTCTAGATGATTTCTTAAAACTTAAAAGTAATCCATAAGAAAGCTTTGAACAACAACTGAAATGAAATTAACTCTTAAAGGAAAAATGAAGGCATCAAATAAAAGACCAATGGCATTGGCCCAGTACCTATACTGCTGATAAAAATGAGATTGAAAATGACATCTACATTAACTCAATTAAAAACAAGAACAACTACTTTAAATCTTCAATTAAATCTTAAGCAATGTACAATCTAAGTGACAAATCACACTACTTAATTTTCCCTTAACCTTTCTGGCTTCAGCTGGATTGATCATATAAGAAAGAGTTATGAGCAAGTTTGCAACGTGAGTCTTAAAACAAAATAAACCAAGCTGCACTAAGTGATGTTCTGGCTCCACTAAAAGTTAGTTGATTATGATAAAAAGAGCCATTAAAAGATAAACAACTTGATAAGCTATGAGCAGAAAATAAAGTGCAAACTAAAGCAATGATACTAATGGAAATCAAAAATAAAGATCAGCAGTCTAGATAAGACGATCACAAATGCCACTAGCTGTAAAAAGAGAAGAAAGAAAACTGTCCCGGGCACCTAAGAAATCTGCAAAAACACACTGATCAGTCATGGAAGAGTGCAGAAATGTAATCAGCATAATTCAAAGTTATATACAGCTATTGTACATGATAAAAACATAGCAATCAAAAGCATTCTGTACAACTATTATACATAAACTGATAAGAAGAAATGCAAGAAATGAAAAGCACTGTACAGGCCTTAAGTAAACAGGGGCCCTCTGCCTACTCCATCCAGCTTAAAAGATCAGTTACACGCTTAGAAACAGAATGGTCTTCTCATATATTATGTAGCAAAATAGAAAGTACAGTGGGGTTCAAAAATTACATATCAGCAGCTAACTAATCAGCGTTCAGAGACGCTTTATTTACAGCAGAGAAAACAAAACTAACTTAACACAAACTACGCTATTCTATCAGCTGCGTAAAAAACACGTAATCTAGCACAGTCCTCGGATTTAGGCAACGGTCGTGGTGGGCATTAAATCTTCTGTTGGATTCGTGTTTCCCATCATCTGCGTGGCTGAGGAAGAGGCCAACTATTCTTCACGTGCTCTAAAACCGAACACGCAGAGCTGTGCCACCGCCAATGACCTCTGTTTGACCGTAGTTGCCCCCTCGTTGACCATGGGTTTTTATGACTGGTTCGGCTGAGTTGGAAGGACACACACCATGTCCTTGGTTCCACGAACTTGCCCATGTGGCTCTTCTGCCCGGAGGACACCTGGAACATTTCGTTTAATAAAACAGTTGCGGAATCCGTGGTTGGCTGCGGAAACCGGGATCAGCTGCGGAAACCCTGTGTGAGCTGCGGACAGTGCAGCACTTGAAACAAAATTCTAAACCAACAACACAGTCATTAGCATAATTAACAAACCATGTAAAAAGTCCTAAAATACAATGATTTGAGCAATTTGATGGAGGGAATGAGTGGCAAAAGAAGGAAATGAATAGGAAAAGGAGGTTGAGAGGATGTGTAAAGAAGTGCAGGTTTGAGGCTCAACAGTAAGGCCTAAGAATTTGGGTCTTGGCTGTGGACAATCTCATGGAGAAAGTTCCAAAGCAGCCATGAAGGCAATTCAAACAGTGCCTAGAAGGAGTTTCATTTCAGGTTCTCTATCTCAAGGTTGTAAAGGTTGTATCCTTGAGGAATGCAATAGTTTGAAACATGCTTTGCAGGAAGAAGGTGTGCATAAGAATGCACTTGAACAAGAGAATTGTGAAAGCTCTAAAACCATTGAAGGGATTGATGGTGTTCCAAAAGGAGCTTCTTCTTCATTTGATTCACCTCCTCAAGAAGGTAATGAAGGTGAAAGAGAAAGGTATAAATCTGATTTCCATCATACTTCCTTTGATCATGTAAAGCATGGAAAATTTCCACATAAGCATTGGAAAAGAATTGCATGTTCTTTTTGTGGTTTGGTTAACCATAGTGTTTCTAGATGTTGGAAAAGAATGGTAACATACTGGAAACTTTTGAAGGAAAGGAGGCAAGAAGCCAAAGTTCCATTGAACAATGCAAATCATGCTGTCAAGAAGATGAACATGTGTTGCACTTATTGCCATAAGCATGGACATACTGCTGAAATGTGTTGGACTCTGAATCCAACAATGCTTCCATGAAAATTGAAGAAATTGGAGAAAGAGTATGGCAAGAATGGGAAGGAAGTTTCCATCATTGAGATGTGTCAGGATGATACCCATGTTGATATCGATGTGCAGTTAAAGGAAGCGCCTTTGAAATGGATTGGTAAGAAATGGTTAGAATTCTTATCCAATTAAAGTTGCATGTCTTTTGATTGAATGCATTTCTTTGTTAAGGAAGTGCAAGTTGCAGGATGGAAAAGCTGAGTATGAGACTCATTTTATTGCAACGAAAGTTATATTCATTTCAGCTTTGAAATTACATGTACATGTGATCGAGGATATTGTACTTATGATGGTACTTAAGAGAAATTTGAAGGATAAACTGCATGCATGAGAATGATATGCATGAGCACAGGGATCATGATGATTTCCTTGTATTTTAAACATGTATGTGTGATTAACTTGAAGGGTTGATTACTTTATTTTTAACCATGCATGTAATGTAATATTGACTTGGAAAAAGTTAATTTGATCTCCAAGATTGTAAAGAGGAGAAATGATGAAGTGTTTCATCTTTGTAAAAGCCTTCTCATTTGGGAGGCAGCGCTTCTTCTGGAGCGGAGGTGCCATGGATGGGCATCGTGATAGCTGGCAAGCCCACATGTTCAGGGGAATATTTCAGCTCATATATCAGAAAGTTTCATTGCTGGTTTCTGCAAATTTTCAGTTTGTCTGGCGAACAAGCTTGGTCGGGATTCGACAAGTACTTGGCTTATGCAGCAAAAAGTTGCCATGACGACAGTTGGCAAGGCAGGACATTTTGGCATCAGTATGCTCTTTTGGCTGAACAGAAGAGGATATTTCTATTCCTCAAGTGCTGTACAGTTCAGTTCAGAGATTCAGTGAGCTTTTGGGGACCAAAAGCCTTCTCATTTGGGAGGTGTGATCAGGAGCTCAGGACCAAGTGTCGTAAAATGGTCAAAAATGAAAGTGCTCAGAACTAGTTCGAACCTGAACGATCGGATAGAGCTCATCCTCCTAATTCCGGCGCCATAAATGGTTCGAAAAACGGTCGTCGTATGTGAAAGTTATGCCAAAAACAAAATCGCCCAATAACCCTTAATTTTTGAATCTTTTCAAAAAAAAAATTAAAAAAGAATATTCCACAGAATATTCCTTGGAATATTCCAGGAAATATTTTGTTTTGTGCATCCAATCAAAACTTACCACGTGGCAGGCTCGGAGGCCGCCACGTGGCCCAGATGACGTCAGCAACAATGTTGGGCACATATTAAAATTTGTGTGGAGGCGAAGAGGTTTGAACATGCGACCTCGTTCATAATAACCCCACACCTTACCGCTAGGCCACAACAACGGAAGTTAAATGCAATGCGGACCAAACGTTATTAAAATGTTAAAATGGTTTTGGGCGGGAAAATAAAGGGGGCCAGCCCCTAAGCGCCAACCCCCATACATGTGACCTCCGCCATAAAACCGTGGCCTAGACCCTTAACCGCCGGCGCGAAATCCCATGCAAACAGCCAACCCGGAAGTTTTGGTCACATGCGCATTAATCACAGTAGTTAGACTGGCGAAAATTTTGGCGGAGCGCCAAATTTGGGTTGACCCGCCATATTTGGCGGGCCTAACTGGCCCCAACTAAAGTTAACTGGAGTTTTTCAAGGGCAACTGGCAATTGGGAGTAAATGGCCATAACTTTGGCAAGGAAAGTCTGTTTTGGACGATTTTTTTTTTTGATTTTGGGTATCTTTGACCTTCTGAAGCCATTGGTATGGGTTTCACAGCCATCTGAGGTCATTTGAAGGTGTTTTAGCTTCGTGGAAGTTCTAGGAGCCACTAGGGCCAAATCAGTTTGGGAGCTGCATTGGGAATTGTGCGGCCATAGAATGTGGAACGAAGGTCATTCCTAAAGGTTTTCAGCATTCTGAATCCATTTCTACAACTCTTTTTTCCTGTTGAGGCATTCTTCTCATTGTTTAGCTTTAGGGAAGCTTTCTGGGCCATTAGGGCCATTTCACTGCTTGAGCTGTTTGGGGGCTGTGTTCATCCATTTTTGGTGATTCAAAAGCCTATGTCTGCTATTTTCAACCTTATGAGTCTAATGGCAGAGGTTTCAGAACCAATTGAGGTCATATTCACCTCGAAATTCTCCATGCAAGTTTAAAGGGCCACTAGATCCAATTGGGGAAAGTACTGTATGAAGGTACAATTTCACTGTTTAGTGTTTGGGAAAGAGCATGCTTAGCTAATTCCTATCTTCTGATTTTGTATTTACAGTCAGATCTGTCTTTTGAGACACTCATATTCTTGTATTAGCCTTTGTAGCATTTTTAATACAGGAGGACAAGCCTAGTTTGAGAGGTTTGGTCCAGCAGATGTAGCCTAGGAGGGGGTGAACTGCTTTATCATTTTGATGTCTTTATTTGCTGAAGATGATATGCTAAACAAAACTGATATAAAGTGTTAAACAACAAATATACATAACTTGCATACACGCATAATCACCTATTCAGTTGCAGAAAGTTATTTGTCTTATTCCGCAAGACATCAAACTTCAAGTATGTGTATGTCAAAGACCTCTAAGTGTTTACTTTGTTATTTCTTTAGGCAGAGCCTGTAGAGGGCCAGGCAGCCTCTGGAACTCATCCTCTCTTTAGAGGTGACATGTCTGGTGAATGCCCCTACAGTCTATCTCTGTATAAGAAATAATAAGTTTTCACATTTTCAGAGGTCACTTGGAGTGTATAGCTCACATTTGCAATTATGGGAAATGGATACCTTGCACCCTTAAACAAGTACATTCCATTTTTAGATCAACAACAAGTACATCACACAGTTGATTCTGCATCACATCAAGCAGGAATCATGAGACAAGTAAGAAATAGGATGCCACATCAAACATCAAACAAGGATCTCTGCAGCACAATGCATAGCGACAGAAGTATATTAACACATTGCATATACCTCACATCCTGGCCATCTATAGAAAAGCATGTCAAACTGCTGAAGATGGTCGTACCCTCAATCTCGCGGCATCGAATCTCATGGAAATGGCTGCTCGCACATGAATGTTGACACCTACACTCCACTTAGAAAAATTGGTCGAAAAATGAAATGAGCAAATAACACATATTTCATTAAATTTTGAATTTTTCTATTACAAGGCCTTCAACAACATTCATTCTTTTGTAAATTGCCATATTAACTTAATTCAACATAAAAATAATTTTAGTATGTCTAACATCCAATGAAGATATTATAGTTATGGATAATGGACTAGATTCCTAGATATTTGAATTTTGTGTCTGATGACTCTAACCCCCTTCCCCACAACCTATGGTGAATTTATTGATTGAATGATATTGATCTAAGGATCTTAGTGTAAATGGCAAGGATGTGTGTTCCTTGCGTTGCATTGAAACTATTCTACTAAAAACTTAGTAAAATGTTTTTGTGCTCACTTTTCCTATGGTCCCTTCATGCCTTTATGAAGCACTAATGAGGGGGTGATCATTCATCTTCGTAGCATCCAGGGATCCATTATAAAAGTTAGGCATTATTGATCTAGTTATTTCAAGAAGGTTAGGCACCATTGATCTATCTCCACTCAAAGCCAAGTACATCAAATGAGATTTCTTAAATGGCTATTCAAGTCGTTCCATTGTGATGGACAGTGTCACAAATTGAAGTAAACAAGAATTAGTGGTCTTCTTGTAAGTAGTGGAGGCAAGGGTTTTCAAAGATTAGTACAATTGATGGTAGTGTGGATATTGATATCTCCTTGTAAACATTGTCAAAACCGATAATAGTCTCGATTTATGTAAATACTAGTCTCAGTTGTATGGAAAACCCTGATTGACCATTACTTTCACTAAGAGGAGAAAATGAAAAGATTTTTTAATGGGGAAAAAATAACTGTGAAACATAACTCATGGATTTTAGTTGAAATTTATATAAGTCCTCGTGTTCTTTAATTATTAAATACTTAATGTAAATACATATAAATTATCGTTAAGATATTGATTTTGAAGATTAAATATGTATTAAAATGCATTCATCTATGACAATTGATTTTTCATATAGTTTGAATAAACCACTTTAAGCTCATTATCAATTAATTCTAATTAGTTTTATAAAAGATATATATTTACTTACGTTAAGAGCTTTATTTCAAAAATAAACTACATTTATAAACTTATATCAATACATATAACTAAATGGAATTGAATAAATAACTTCCAAGTCTTGTTGGATTATATTAGATTATTTTAAGTACAAATAGTTTCTTTAAGAATTGAAATTTACAAAATGTTAATCTTGATGGGAAAATCATGTCATATGGTGAGAAAAGTTTAAAGACATCCATTTATGGCTCACCTATTGAATGAGCTTAAATAGTCTACTTAATGCTCATTGTGAATTCATTAATCCATGTTTTATTAGAAAATGCATTTTTTACATGGATTTTTATTCTAGAAATAGCAATGTCACATTTATACATTTATATTAAACCACATGATAGTTAAATAAAAATCAATTAATGGTTTCTTAACTAACTGACTTATATGACATGATTACATATAGAAATAATTGATTTAAGAATGCATAGTTAGAAAAAGTTGTCAATTCAAAATAGAATAAACCAGTTAGAACTCATCAACAATTTGATTTTAAATTTTAGTTTTCTAAAAAATATATTTTTACTTACATTAAAAACTTCATCTCAAAAACAAATTGCATGTATACATACATACATAGGAAATAGAATTTAATACATACTTGTCTTGTTGGCTTCCATGAGATTATTTCAATTACAAATAATTTATTTAAGAATTGAAATTTTAAAAATGTTAATAGGGGTGGAAAAATCAAATGTCGTATGTTGCTGAAAGTTTAATTACATGTATTTATGACCGGTATCATGAATGAACTTGAACAATCTACTTAACATTCATTACCAATTAATTATTCCATGTGTTGTTCAGAAAAACATTTAATTTTACATGGAGTTTTATTTCAAAAAACAATGTCGCATTTATACATTTTTATTAAACCTCATGATAGGAAAATAAAAGTCGATAAATGGTTTTATATAGACCACTTAGAACTCATTATCAATTAATTATAATTTGTTTATATATATATATATATATATATATATATATATATATATATATATATATATATATATATATATAGATATATATATAGAGCTACATTTAAAAAATGCATCACATTTATAAACTTCTATCAATCCATATAACCAAATAGAATTCTTCAAGTCCTATTGTATTCTATGAAATTATTTAAACCACAAATAAACTATTTAAGAATTGAAAATGACAAAATGTTAATATGGATGGGAAAATCAATGTTTTATGGTGAAAAAAGTTTAAATACAACCATTTTTTACCCATGTTTTTAATGAGTCTAGATGGTCCACTTAACACATTGTTAATTAATTATTCCATGTTTTATTAAGAAGATAATTTTGTTTTACATAGAGTTTTGTTTCAAAACAATACAATATGAAATTAATACTCTTAATAAATTAAGTGATAGAATTATGGATTAAAAATCGAATGCCCTACAATTTAACTAGTATTCACCTATGTGCCATCACCCATTAGCCTAAAGTGTCCACTTTAAAGGATTTACAATAAGCATACATTAAAAACATAAAAAACCAAACATGGCAGAAAAGGCCTGAGCCTCACTGTATTATATTCTTCACACTCTCAATGTAATGCAATGCAATGTACAAATAATGATAATAGTACAAATAAATACATGAGGAAGTTTGTCTCAAGATAGTACGTGTATCTTCAACACTATGGTTGAGGAAATCTCTCAACCAAGCACTAATCTAGGAGTCTAACTAGTTGGAGAGAATCTCTCAACCAACTAGGGCTAAACTGACTCCTAACCATGAGGAACAAACTCAATCTAGAAATGTAGGATTAAATCCAACTTTCTTGATTTTAATTAATTAAATTGTTTTGGACTTAGAATTGTTTTCATCACATGATCTAGTGAAGCTAACATTGCCCCCCTCAATCATAAGTCCAAAATAAGAACCAAAAACCATCTTCCAAGTTCTCATGCTAAAACTGTTGATCCTAAAAAAACACTGCTTGAAAAACCGCCAAAGTTGGATGTTGGAAAAACTCCAATCTGAAGAGAACATGACTGAAACTTGCTTGACGACTCCATCACGTGCCAAGTTGCAAAAGGATCCATCTGTCCTTCAATCAGCATCCTTTCTCTTCTGACAAAATGTTGATGACGCCCACTCGCGAATTTGCTTTGTCTACTGACAAAATATTGAGAACACCCACTAGCAAATTTGCTGATGTCAAAACTGCTCACTGCTACTTTTGTTGTTGAATGCCCACTGGGGAATTTGCTGATGTCAAAACTGGTCATTATGGTTTGTTGAAAACTGCTCACTGTTGCTTTTTTTGTTGAATGCCCAGTGGCGAATTTGTTAATGCGAAACTGCCCAGTAGCTACTTGATGTTGATGATGGAAAAAATTGTTGATCGCCCACTAGTGAATTTGTTAATGATGCCGAATAGATACTTTTTCGATGCCCACTGGCTAATATGGATGCCCACTAGTTGATTTGATGAAGACTTCCCATTGGATTCTTTTTCTAATGTTGTCGAGACTTTCAGTGTGACAACCTACTTCAATTCCATTATCATTTCCCCCCATTGTTAGCTGAAAGGAAAGACAATTATTTGCAATTGATATTTGAACGCCGCCCCCCTCCCCCCCTTCAGGTGTAGGAGAGTTTTACCATCTTCATTTTACTGCAGAATTAGTCTTCATGTGAAACTGAATCCTTTATTAACACATAGACAAACTGTTTGACTGTAGATGACCACTTCCAAGGATCAATCCATGCATAATTGGTCTTCACTCTGGGTGGTTGATTTCTCTTCCAACATCTTTCAAATGAATGATTTTTCCTGCCATAGTGGTGACAAGGATGGAGGTTAAAGAATTTACTCTACACATGTCCATTTCGTTTACAATGGTTACACTTAACCATATTCTGATCACTGTCTAGAAAACCGACACTTACAAACTGAACTGGCTTTGAGAAATCTGGAACAAACAAAGTGTTTTCTTTATTGTATCCTAGGCCATGTTGATCTTTGTTGAAGGATATTTCTTCCCAAGGTCTGATCACTTTCTTGGAAAGACTATCTTGTTGTTGTTGTTCATACTTGTTGCTACTACTAACATTTTGTCCTTGATTTATTAAACCTTCTGTGTCACACTAGGCATCAATCATTAATAGTTCATCTATTTGACATGCTGCATCAAAATGATCAATTTGATCTTTGGTACTACTTGTTGCATCATTTAGTAGTACAACTGATTGGATGAGATCACTTGTGTCACAACTTATATCAACTTGTTTTCTTATGTCATTTGTGTTGCAAACTTCATTAATATGCTGAATAAGATCACTTGTATCACAACTTTCATTTGTTGTTTTGATGAGGTCTTCTGTGTCACAACTTGCATCTGTCTTCTCTACACATTGTTCATCTAGTAAATCTTGCTTTTCACTTAACTTAATTTGAAGTGAATGAATGGGTTTTTCTTTGACTTCGAGCTCAATTTGGAAGTCTTTTGTTGCTTCTAATGTACTGGTTATTTGATTGATTAAGCTTTGATTCTGCTTCAACTTCCATTCCAGTATTTCATCTGTGTTCTGTAACTCATGATTGCAATCTTTCAAATCTTTAATCACCAGTTCTGCACTTTGAAGATGTTTTCCTCCTTTACCCATGTTGATCTTTGACACGCTCGCTTGAACTTGCTTTAATCAATTTCACGCTCGCTTGATTTGCTTTAATTAAATTCACACTCGCTTGAATTTTGTACAAGGATGAGGGTGTCAGATACCACCGAAAATGCACCCAATATTTACAATGACAAGTTCAAATGATATTGACTCACTTGAAGAGAATTGACTCAGTTGAGGAGAATTGAATCACATTACCTCCTATAAATTCACAATTTGGGTGTCAGTTTCGACCGAGAATGCACCTTTTCAATGTTATTTGAATTTGTTTACAAGTTAACTTACAAATAATGATTTTGCAAGTTGCACAATGACCAATTGTCATTGGAATGTTGATGTAGTCTTTTGAAATGCATGAGTTTGTAGTTACATTAACTTGATTTCCTTGCGTGAGTTTGCTTGTTGATGTAGAATGCTGATGTTGCCAACTTTGATTATGTGTTGTAGCTGCGCAAATGCATGTGATTTTTTGTGCTTGATTGAATGCTCGTTGCAACTTCTTAATTTCAGGTGCTTTGATTAATGTGCTTGTTTCATTCACTTGCTTTAAACTCCTTGTGTGTGTTAGATAAGATAATTGTAGTGTCAAAACTAGACACAAAAAATAAGCAACATCAAAAATCATGCACTACACAAGGTGTTCCTAAGATACCCTTATTCAATTTCAGATGGATCTAGGATAGTGCAACACCACAAAAAATATGTCTTTATTAAGTATTTGAGTACATCAACCTTTCATCTTTACAACATCTTCACTGAAATTTCTCAAGCACAAAGTTTGAGAACTCCTTGGAGGCAAATTGTCTTCAAAACCCTGGATGTTCACTGACTCAATCTTTCTCAAAATAAAAAATTACTTTGAATTACAACAATGGCTTTTTCTTTTAAAAATATTCCCTTATCACTCCAAATTTACAATATATACATCTTATGACTCCACAAAATCACTTATTACTCCATTACATAAAGAATTATAAATACTCCTTATCTCTCCAAAATGTACAAAAATCACTTCTCACTCCAAAATATTAAAACATACCCTTATTACTCCATTAACTTTATCATGATTACAAATCTTTAAAAAAATGCGTTCATAACCTTATCTCTCCAAAAGCTCCCTAAAACACTTTATGATCATACTTTCCATTAAAATATTATTAAAACTTTATGAAGTCACTTAAAATCAAGTTCCTTTTTAAACTTTCAAATCACTTTATAAAAAATGAGCTAACGTTTCAAATGTGAATGTAAAAATTATAAAGCACACCCCATGATATGCTTATGCATATAATTGGTTGAGAGGTTGAGAGATCAATTACGCACCATAAAATAACTCGTTGAAGACACAAATACTCCACGCAAATGCTAGTTCCTTTCTTTTTAAACGCACGCTAGTTCCACACTTCCGAATATAGAGCAACGTATAAAGTGATAACAACTCTTCCAACATTCCTTCCACTGTGTTCGGTCCTTCTGCAGGTCTCCTCTTCTCCACCACTCTGCCAATGCAGAAACTATACCCTTCACTGTACCCTCTTTCTTTTAACACATAATCTACAATTCGCAACAATATCACCAAGATACTTTTCACCAGACATGAAAATAATTACCTTTAGAAATTAAAGAAAATAAAAACTTGATTTAAGATTTTTTTTGTTGTTTTTCCTTTTCCGTGTCAATGGAGAATACTTGTTATTGGGCTTCTCCAGCATTTTGGAGATCAGAGTTTTGCACCAGATTTGACTCTCCCCCAATACTACCAATAACAATACACAATTTCGTGCGAATTTAAGATTTGCTTAAAGTGCAAGCCTAATCCATGAGCCTTTGAAATCATCCACCTTTCGAGGGCCTCTTAATTTACCCAAGACGTATCAAGTCTCTTTCAGTGTTATGACCCATAAAATTCTGAAGTGCATCCTCCAAGTTGTAGGGTGTCACCACACCAAATACCAGTGCCCATTGATATCTCAATTGACTTCACTTAGCAACAAGCAAACATGGTAACGCTAATCGCTTTTTCACTCCTCATGCTTTTGGCATCCTTTTCGCAATTCCTTTGAGCAACTGTAAGTAATATATCTTCAAATAGTATGTATGCATCGAACAGATCATAAAATTAACAGCTTGAGATATGTCCTATATCCAGAAATTAACAATTGTTGCACGTAAAAAAGGATATCATCATTGAATACCGAGGGAAACCCTCAATGTGAAAGCCTTTCTCGTGAGTGTTGTCGTGATGCCTTCCTCATCATTGCTACAAACTCTTCATTGCTCTTTCACTTTTCTGACAAGGATTCTCCATGATTTTAGAATTCAAAGATTTCAAATAATGCAACACATCGTTTTATCTTCACACCAAAACTCAACGATTTGCAGAAAATCTATTCTAAAGCACAAATATTTTCTACACTCTTATAAGGGAGGCAAAGTCGAGGTCCATATGGCTTTGATACCACAATAAATGATTTACAATAAACATACATTAAAAACATAAAAAACTAGACAGGGCAGAAAAGGCTTGAGTCTCCCTGTATTATATTCTTCATACTCTCAATGTAATGCAATGCAATGTACAAATAATGATAATAGTACAAATAAATACATGAGGAAGTTTGTCTCAAGATAGTACGTCTATCTTGGACACTATGGTTGAGGAAATCTCTCAACCAAACACTAATCTAGGAGTCTAACTAGTTTGAGAGAATCTCTCAACCAACTAGGCCTAAAATGACTCCTAACCATGAGGAACAAACTCAATCTAGAAAGGTAGGATTAAATCCAACTTTCTTGATTTTAATTAATTAAATTGTTTTGGACTTGGAATTGTTTTCATCACATGAGAGTGAGGCTAACACACTTAATACTTATTATCTAGAAATTATAAGACTTATTTTTGGAAGAAATGCATCATAGAATATGGCTATTATATATCACATTTATACACTCATATTAATGGACATAACTAAGTACAAATCAATATAATTCTAGCTCAAATGATATGATTTCAGTGTATTTAAAATACAAATTTACAAAAAAAATAACTTTAAGTAATAAAATTAGATGCCATACAGTTCAAAGACATAATTCATCCATGATAGTGTCTAACCAAACCTTGATAGTCCACTTAGCAATCATTATCATTAATTATATGTTTTTTTAAGAAATGCAAAACTATTTACAATATATTTTTATCCCAAAATTACAAATCATATTTATGCACTCATTTTAATGCATTTTATATGTAAATAATGAATAACTAACTTTGTGCCTTGTTGATTTTCAATATGATATGATTGCAGCTACAACCATCAATTGATTTAAGCATATAAATTTATGAAAATTATGAATTGAGAAATCACATATCTTATGCTTCAAAAAGTTCAAATCATTCACCTATGGCACATTTCTCATTAGCCTTAATAGTGAATAATGAATTGTGAATAGTGAATAGTGCACATAGCATTTATCAAGTAAATTATTATAATTTCTTTGGTAAGAATTACACCTTTGTTTGCAAGGAGTTCTATTTCAAAACTTATATTTCACATTTATATATGATTATTGATGCATATAAGTAAACAAAAGTCATTAAAAATAACATGTCTCGATGGTTCATGTAAGATAATTTAAAAGGCAAACAATTCATTTAAGAACACAAGCACACACACACACATTTTAGATTTAAATAAATAAATAAATAAATAAATTTCGATACAACAAAGCCATTGCAAATTTTTTTATAAATAATAAGAAATATACATATTAATATAATTGGCAATTCCCATATATTTCAAAAAATATAAGGTCATACAAATTGATACAACAAAAGATAATTTAAAAGGCAAACAATTCATTTAACACACACACACACACATTTTAGATTTCAAAAAAAAAATCAATACAACAAAATCGTTGCAATTTTTTTTATAAATAATAAGAAATATACATATTAACTTGGAGTTCTTTATGAAATAAGAAATAATAAGAAATTTTATAGTTGAACTTGGAGTTCTTTATGACAATTTCCAAAGACTCACGTACATTATTACAAAACCAAAGTTCTACTAAGAGAATTGTAGTAAAGTCATTCATCACATTTTTTTCGATAAGAAGTCGAAAATATTCAATATAATATCCCTTCTGGAATGGTCCTTTTTTCAAAGCCAGTGTATCCAGAACAACAAGGTCAGTATGTAAAATTGGTTGCAACTGACATTGGAAAAGAGTGCAAAAGTGTTGACAAAAGATTAGGGCCCCCAAAATGATAACCAAATTCAAAATTGTTGTCAACCTGTTGAACACTTGTTGATCCATTTATCATTCTATCAAGGACTCCACATGCTTGCTGAGAAAGGGACTCTATCTTTGTATTACGTGTTCCTTTTACATAAGTAGACCCCTTCACCGTGTTGCAAAAATTGGAAAATATCATAATGCTCAAGAATGTTGAATTTGGTAAGAGTCTTCTCATTCAATTTCTCAACATGACTTTGACAGTATGTAACCATTGCATCCAATATTGTTCTGTTGGTTTTCAATTTAGAACAATAATCTTTTAATTTTATGGCATCTATTGGATGATTAAGTGGAATAGAAAACCAAATGGTTGCATCCAATAGCTTATTTACTACTGAAGCAATTTCTTCCATGGTCAATCCCTGAAGGGGTCGAAGAGTAGCTGTTGTCAAACTGTGTAGACTATTTCTCTTGTAGTTCTCAAAATCAAGTTGGCTTGGAGAACACTTTAACGTGCCTAGTTGGTAATAGTTAAAAACAATGTCCCATTTATCCCAAATAGGTTGATCAAGTTATACATTAGGGGATTTTTGAGGTCTAAAATGGGCCTCCTAAGAAAAATGTACAACCAAAATAAACTTTATAAGAACCAATAGGATTCAAGATGATGATGTCAACCATGGGGATGATTCACCATTTTTGGAGTAAAAAAGTACAAAGATTAAAAAATAATAAAATAATAAAACTATTTTTTCAACTCGTATTTTCAACTTATCTCCCTAAGTTTTTATTCAAATTTCAAGCGAGAGTACTTGTTGGATGCAAAATTTAATTCTTCATCTAAGGAGTACCCATGTTGCATACTTTCGATGGACTCTATACACAAAAAATGAGAAATACGTGAAAAAACGTGATTACAATCATGTTTTTCATGTATTTCTCATTTTTCTTGTAGAAAGGTCCATCGAAAGTATGCAACATGGGTACTCCTTGGATGAGGAGTCAAATTCTGCATCCAACAAGTGTTTCCGCTAGAAATTTGAGTAAACCCATACGAAGATAAGTTGAAAATACGAGTTAAAAAAATAGTTTCGTCTTTTTTCCCTCTAAAATTTGATGATGTAATCTAATCTTATTTTATTATTTACACTATTATTTTATAATTTCCTTAGAAGGCCCATTTTAGACCTCAAAAATCCCCTAATGAGAATTTTTTTATCAGAAAAAATTGTAATTGGACAATCGAAGAAGGAGCACAACATTTTATCATCGATCTGATAAAATAATAAATATAAACTAATCAACAACCATTTATTAGCATAATGTCTAACCATTGTAACAAAGTATAAACTAATTTTAAAATTGTCATACCATTTAAAGATTTTGGTGTCGTGTTTCTTCAACTTCTTTTTTCCTTAGATGCTTCCTTTGAATTCTCACTAGCTTCATTATTATCACAATTTCGAATTATTGAAGAAAGTATGAATTTATAAATACTATAACTACTCGCATCATTATATGTGTAACAAAATGAACAAGAACAATAACAAGTGTAGAACTCACAATAATAGCTAATCATGGTGTTGATTAGAAAAAAGGCACCCCCAAATAATTTATTATATTCTTTTAATCATGACTATAGGCAAGCTAGCACCTACTAGCTTTCCTTCTAGCACGAGCATAAGCACATTTCCAAAAGACATTACATTGTGAATAAATAAAAACAACTGTAGAAACTACAACATCATATTTACACAAAATTTATCTTTTATAGTCAGTGTATAGTCTTAGCTTGTTTTAGAAACCATAAAAGCAAAATACAATGAAAGAACATTAAGTATTGCGATCATTAGATTTTCTTCTAGATCTTCGTCTAGCACAAAGACAAACACATAACAACATTGCAAGGTAAAAGAAATAGAGAATGTGATAGAATTACTTATAGCATAAACACAAGCATATTGCCAACAAGAATGTTGCAAAGCAAAATCAATATTTGCATCCTAGATTTCTTTCTATCACAAACACATGGATATTGTCAATAAAAACATTGTATTGTGAAAGAAATCTAGCACATGCTAGAATTATTTTTAGCACGAACACATGCATATTTCCAAGAAAAACATTGCAAACCAAAAAAAAATCTAACACAAGCTAGATTTCCTTCTAGCACAAACACAAGCACGTTGACATTAAAAATATTGCAAGGCAATGGAAATGTAACACATGCTAGACTCCCTTCTATCGCATAAAAGAAGATTGCCAACAACAACATTGCATTGTAAAGTAAGTCTAGTGCATGCTAAATTTCCTTCTAGCACAAACACAAACACATTGTCAATAAAAACATTGCAATAATAATCCTTCCTAAGACATCACCATGCTTATGAAAATTGACCTTGCTTTTTAGAGACAATGAGGTTTTAGTCCATACCTACATAGACTGTTGTTACAATATAAAAAATGTTAAACCCTCAAATTATTAGAAGGCCCTTCATATGGAATATGTGGTCTAAGAATGGGATATGGTACAATCATAAGCATGTTGCCAACAACAACATTGCATTGTGAAAAAAAAAAAACATTCTATATTACCCTCTATCACAAACACAAGCACATTGCCAATAAAAACATTACAAGGTGAAATAAATATATTGTACGTTAAATTTCATTTTAGCATAAAAACAAACACATAACAACATTGTAGGGTGAAATAAATCTAGCATGTGCTAGAATTACGTTTAACAAAAATACAAACATGTTTCCAACGACAATATTGCAAAGAAAATTAAATGTAGCAGATGCTAGATTTATTTCTAGTACAGACACAAGCACATTGCCAATAAAAAAACAAAACAAACAAACTCATAACATTGGTAGTTGAAAGAAATCTAACATGTGCTAGATTTACTTCTATCACAAACACAAATATGTTGTCAACAACAACATTACAGGGTAAAAGAAAATCTAGCACATGCTATATTTCCTTATAGCACAAACATAAGTAAATAGCATTATTGTATGGCTAAAGAAACCTAATACATGTTGGATTTACTTCTAGAACAAACACGAGCATATTACCAATAGCATCATTATAAGGCAAAAGGAATCTAGCACCCACAAGATTTTCTTCTAGCACAAACAAAAACGCATTGCGAATAATAACTTTGTAAGGTGAAAGAAATCTAATGTGTGCTATATTTCATTCTATCATAAACACAAGCACATAACAACATTGCAAGGTGTCAGAAATCTAGTATATGCTAGATTTACTTCTATCACAAACACAAGTATATTGTCAACAACAACACTGCAAGAAACCTAGTGCATGCTAAATTTCCTTCTAGCATAGACAGAAACACATTGCAAAATAAAAACAATGCAAGGCATTTGATTTCCTTCTAACACAAATAACTGTATTGTCAAAATTAATATTGCATTGTGAAAAAAATATAACACGTACTAGATTTCCTTCTAGCACAAATTCACAAACATATTGCCAACAACAACATTACTAGACAAAACAAATCTAACACATGCTAGATTTACTCCTATCAAAAACACAAGCACGTTGCAAATAACAACATTACAAGGTGAAAGAAATATAATGCATAGTATATTTCCTTCTAATGCAAACATAATCACATAACAACATTGTAGGGTGAGAAAAATTTAGTCTGCGTTATATTTACTTCTAAAACAAACATATAAATATTTCCAATGACAACATTACAGGACAAAACAAATCTAGCACAAGCTAGATTTCCTTTTAGCCCAAACAAAAACATGTTAGCAATAACAACATTGCAAGGTAAAAGAAAATCTAACGTGTTAGATTTCCTGTTAGCGCAAACACAAGCACATAGCAACATTATAGAGTGAGAAATCTAGCAAGTGCTAGATTTATGTCTACCACAAATACAAGCACGTTGAAACAACAACATTGTAGAGTATAAGAAATCTAGCCTATGCTAAATTTTCTTCCAACACAAACACAAGCACATTTCAATTTGAAATAAATCTAGCGCATCTTATATTTCCTTCTAGCACAAACACAAGCACATAACAACATTGTAGGACTAAAGCAGTCTAGTGCATGCTAGATTCATTTCTATCACAAAGACAAGCAGATTGCAAGCTGAAGGAAACAAAACACATGCTAGATTCCTTCTAGCACAAGCAACCATATTTCCAACAACATTTCATTGTGAAATAAATCTAGTGCATGCAAAATTTCCTTCTAGCCCAAAGATAAGCACATCGCCAATAACAACATTGCAAGGTGAAAGAAATCTTATGTGTTTTAGATTTCCTTCTAGTATAAACACAAGCAGACACAAACATTGTAAGGTGAAAGAATTCTAGCGCATGCTAGATTTACTTCTAGCACAAACACAACCATGTTGACAACAACAACATTACAGGGCAAGGAAATCTAGTGCATGCTAGATTTCTTTCTAACACAAACACAAGCACATTACAGGATGAAAGAAATCTAACCCGTGCTAGATTTCCTTCTAGCACAAACACAAGAACATAACAACATTGTAGGGTTAAAGAAATATAACACACTAAATTTATTCTAGCACAAATTGAAACATATTGCCAATAACAATATTGCAATAAAAGAAATCTAGCATGTGCTAAATTTTCTTCTAAGACAATCACATGCAAAATTCCAATAACAACATTGCAAGGTCAAAGAATTTTAGCATATTTCCTTCTAGCACAAACAACCAAATTTCCAACCACAACATTGCATTGTGAAAGAAATCTAGTGCATGTTAAGTTTCCTTCTAGCTCAAACACAAGCACATAAAAACAATGTAAGGTGAAAAAAATCTAACATGTGTTATATTTACTTTTAGAAAAAAGACAAGCCTATTGCCAACAACAACATTATCAAGCAAAAGAAATCTAACACATCCTAGATTTCATTCTATCATAAACACAAGTGTATTGCTAATAACAACATTGTAAGATGAAAGAAATCTAACGAATGTTAGATTTCCTTTAGCACAAATAAGCACATAACAACTTTAACCCTTAGTAGCTCCCACACACATACTTTTATTTGCATGTCTCTTTTTTGACACCTAGCACCCCTCAAGTCATGTCATGGACTTTTTTGAGAAGCCAATGCACTTTTATCATAATTATTATGTTATATGAAACCCGCTTTGTATGCACATTGGGTCTTACCCCCCCATACTCTTTTCATCTTATTTGGTCTATAGTGTTAATGCGTTTATTGGTGTGCATGAAATATCATATTTGCAACACCAGACTTTTTAGCCTCAAAACATATAAAAGCATATGCACATCGATACTCTGGTCCCAAAACATATACACATACATGCACTTTGCCTTTAACACCCGTTACCTTTCCCATTTATTATAAGCATTGTAAATTAATTTAAATAATAATGTCTAGGATACTGATTGTTTGATAGCATCCATGGAGGCTGACAAGTGTGCACAAGGGACATGTTGTAAAAATATCAGCTAAGGATGAGGACAAGAGTATGCCTTTGAGTAACTGAACACGGGACAACAAGACCAATGGAAAGTTGGCCATGTAGCAAGGAACCAGTTTGTGACTAGGTGCACATAGGATTGTTGGCCACCTGTTGTAACAACAGAAAATTCAAGGAGACAAGGGGGAACAACACACAATTTGGAGCGTCGAGAGGACATGGGCAAGAGAGGAGCAGCGCAGAGGGCGGAGGTAGTGAGCTCCTAAGAGAAATTGAGAATAAACAGCAATGGTAGAGGACACTGTGTCGTAAACAAAAGAGGAGATCCTTCGAAGAAGCTTGGGAAAAGTTTGACAGGGGTCTAAATGGTGAACAAACAGCGTCGAGAGCCCTTGACAATGTTGGGGAAAAACTTGTTGTGAAATCTAGAGCATCGAGATTAAGTGATTTCTCTTCTATTGATAACTACTTGTGAATGTTTTTTACTTCTTATATTAGGATCTTCTTTTACTTATGTTATTATAGTGTTATTCTTCATCAAATAGTTACCAATGCATAAACCATAAAGAGACAAGAGACACAAAATATAAGCTATCAAACAGGGCCAAAACCTCTCCCACTTCAGAGGAAAATCCAAACGAATTCTTCTTCTTATAGAGACTTCAATTGACGAACACAAAACCTAGACCCTTGACCAAGAGCCCTCTAAGACCAATACACAAAGCTTATGAGCTTGACCCTTTCCTTCCTTGAGTCAATGATGGTCAAACTATTAATTCTTCTTTCCTTCTCAGCTACTCCTTAGACTTCAACTTTCTGTTGTACTTGGCTTACTTTAGAAACCCTAGCACATGTGAATCATCAAGATTGTAACCTTAATTTCCTTTGCTTTATGTGGAGGCTACTTCTTTGTCAACTCGGCTTGAGATACACCCTTGCTTCTTCCTTAACTTAACCTTCTAATGTGACTACAATATTTCGGCTACTTCTGCAACAAGGACAAACCCTTTTCTTCACACGTGTGAGATCAAAGTGACCCAAAAACATATCCAAATGATGCCAAAGACTTCGCTCTACTTCTCTCCCTTTTTCACTAATGATTAGGCTTCCTTCTAAGTGAACTTCGCATATCTTTATTTCAGACCGATTTCTTCACCGAAATTTTGCCTTTTAGAATGAGGCTGAGCTGCCTATTTATAGTTGTTTCCCAGTCAATTAGACTGACTTGAGAGAGGGTGCGCTGACATGTCCTTTTGTGAAGATTATTTATTCAATCTTGTAGCCGACTTGTAGGAGGTGCCTTTGCTTGATCTTGGAGGACCTTCTTATACATGTAAAGACTCATACACAAATGTAACATGCCCAAGAAGGGTCCTTCATACATGACATTGACTCAATTTGACTTTTATGACTAGATAACAATACCTAAAGGTTCAATTAACTAAAATAAAATCCCTTGATCATAAAACCCATGATTCAAGTACTTACATAGATAATTTTATTTTCTTCTTTTCATAAAATCACAATTACACATATCATTATGAAGACCGAACCTAGTTACACTTTTCAACAAAGCTGACTGAACATCACACAAGTTGGAGCGTCAAGAGGATGCAGATAACCTGGGAGGGCATTTGAAAGTTTGGTTGAGGACAGCAACAGAGCTCACCCAAGATCTAAGTAGACAATTCATGCATCCCTAGTGTGAGCAAAGAGTACGAGCTGGAGTGAATAGTGACGAGGAATTCTAGCATCGTTGGAGGGAGCTACACTATGAGAGTGCATTCCCAGAGATCTGTCTTGACGCAGTAGTTGAATGAAGTCAAAAAAACAAAGTAGAAGAAGAAAGGAGTTGAGCACGATAGCTCATAAGAAGCTAATAAATAAGTTGCCTTGTTACACCATTGACATCTTTGAAGGTCCCTGTGCACAATCTGACTTTCGTGTCTTAGCTAATGGGTGGAGGTAGTTGGACATCTGGAACCCATGTTTCAACTGGCGGGTTTGGTTTTAATCCTTTGAGCAAATCCCTCACTCATGCTCTGGAATCTAGCTCGAGGGTGATTGGAGTCTTGGATTGCAAGAAAGACCATAATGTAGCCCAATCTAAGGTTGGGTGGAGAGCTAGAGTCTCGGACTCAATTGTCGGTCCATACTTCAAGATAAGTATCTATCCCATTTAGCATATGCCATGAAATTTCATGTTATATAACCTATTGTTATGATCACTAAATGCTTGAGCATGGTTTACTCGTGTTGGATTGAATTTAAGCTGATGGTTCATAGACTACTGATAATAGTATGATGGGTTCCATGTATAATGCTGACTTACTAACTTGCCTAGAAATTATGAAACACCCCATATGGAAGGTTATTAGTGTTATGGTTGGATCACATAAAGCAGACTCATGGTAGTAGAATCATAACATGTATATACATTATTAATCTCTACTCTATAGCAAGGATGATCATGTACTCATGGGCTTGGAATCCCTGCACAATAGTTACAACTTACAACCCTGTGAGCTTAAACTTTGAAATATGCATATGCATTGATATGTGTGCAATTAAGGTGAACAAACTGTACTCCTTTCAATACCAGGGTAGTGACCATATCCCATAACTTGCAATGACTACCATGCTGAATTAGTTATAGGAAAATATATGTGTTTTCCCAATTAGACCTAGGCACATATGGCATGATGATGAGAGTCATGGGATATTATTCTCTGGCCACCATAGTCGCTTTTATGTTAAGTGATTGGGAGTATTAAGAATCCTCCATTCATTATTTAAATCACGGAAATGATACTAGTAGATCTGAGTGAGATTCTGTAAATTAGACCTGCTTATCCAACTAACCTTGCTATTATTTATTCTCGAGCACCTGAGGATGTACTTCCTAACGGATAGAAATAATACCTTGTGAATTTTTGAAAGGCAGTCTCCCAGACAGGCCTTTTTCTACTTATGTTTTGGAGAACACATATCATCTGATTGTTCTAAACATCAAAACCCAATAGACAAACTCATTCCTATACCTCCTCAATATTTCTCCATTCCAACTAGGCTGAATGATCCTCAATTCAGAGGCAAAGTAGCAGTCTTCTCTTCATGCAATCTCAAAACAACTCCGAGGGCCAACCCACCTTCATTGGATGAACGGAAGGTATTAGCACATCTATTTAGGGTGCATCTTGATGTGAATTTGTGGCTTCTTCAGCACAGGCATACACCACGGTGATGATTCGGTTCTGCACTTGTGCGGAGGTGAGACATGGCATTTTATGAACAATGCTGCTCAGTGTTCCTGGAACAGAGTTTAGATTGTTATCATCCTTGCTGGCATGTGAAGGTTTGTCAGACCTTGTATATTCTCATCATGTAGATGTATTGATTAAGTTAGTGAAATTGGCACCTCCCCATTGACATCTTTTCATTACCAAATTGCCAAATGCTATAAAAAAGGTTGACCAAGGTTGCAGTGTGTGAACTCCAGTGTTTTTGCTGAGGCAGAAGCCATGCTTCTTTCAAGTCAAATGCCTAGGGCTACAATTCTCAGGGTACTTCAGGACTTGAGCTCTCTTGCTTCCTCACTTAACAAGGCAAAGGATTATTAGTTACTACCTTATAGAGATCATGATGAAAGTGTTATTATAATCAGGAGTCTTAAATTAGCCGCTGAACTTCTATGGTAACAACTGGGTCTCTGCATCAGTAAGACAGAAAAACTGGTCATCTTCATTGTCTATTGTACCTGTGTCTTCTGGTGCTAATGGAGGTTTACTCCCTTTACCACCAGGAACACAAAAGATCTTTCCATATATTGACGTATTTTTGTAATATGTGAAAAGTTGCAACCTCATCAAATGACACCTACACAGCTAGAATACACCAGCGCTACCTCTAGTGAGATAAAATCAGCTGCAAGTTCATCTGATTCCTTAGTGCTCAAGATCCTGGCCCATTGATTACACATAATCGAAGGGAATATCCTTCACTTTGACAAGTGAAACAACCAGTAAAATCAAGGCAGCAATATCAAGATGAGTCCACACATGCTATATTATTAGATTCACATGGTAAACTGATATCTTGTTTCCTGTTCAGATTGCTGGGGCTACCTTTAGATTCTTTCTTTTTTATTGTACAGACTTTAAACTAAACACATACCCAACCCATTTCCTTGTAAGCATTACTAAGCATAGGATGATAATATGGGGCATTTTCCTGGATCGGATTCCAGCTTAGCTATTGCCTCTGCTTTTGGGCATATGGAAAGTTAAATGCATTCTAGGGGAATTTGATTTCTTGTTTCTTTGTGTCAAGATATCTACAAATGTCCTTGCTGACACTGTGACATCAATGTAAGAGAAGTCCTTATAATGAAATGGGTATTGATCCTAGGATTTCATTCGTGTGCAATCTCACACTTTCAAAGCTTGCATATGTGCTGGAAATCATTGACAAATACCTAGATTAGGAAGAAAACTCAAAGTTGCTATGTAGCGACCTAACCCAATTCCAATTCAAGAGGTACAAAACTTAATCAATAATAGCACTTGAAGGGTTATGCTGCTACTGAGCTCCATTCCATAGAAACAGAGATCTCAACGAGTTAAAACTC